>CM040123.1:55754872-56354872 GCA_022559845.1 Amorphophallus konjac | reverse complement strand
CGGACGGCCGTGCCGATCATTCCAACACAACCGGGGAGATGAAAGTGACTTGTCAGAACTGGCGGAATCCAAATCGGATGTCCGGTTTGAGCTCGGCGCTAAAAGTTCAGTTTTAAAATACACTTAGTTTAAATGAACTACCAGGTCGGGTCCGGGGGTCTGAAATTGGAAATACCGGTCGGACAGCCGTGCCGATCATTCCAACGTGACCGGGGAGATGAAAGTGACTTGTCAGAACTGACGGAATCCAAATCGGATGCCCGATTTGAGCTCGGCGCTCAAAGTTCAGTTTTAAAATACACTTAGTTTAAATGAACTACCAGGTCGGGTCCGGGGGTCTAAACTTGGAAATACCGGTCGGACGGCCATGCCGATCATTCCAACGCGATCGGGGAGATGAAAGTGACTTGTCAGAACTGACGGAATCTAAATCGGATGTCCGGTTTGAGCTCGGCACTCAAAGTTCAGTTTTAAAATAAACTTAGCTTAAATGAACTCCCAAGTCAGGTCCGGGGGTCAAAAACTTGAAATATAAGTCGGACGGCCGTGCCGATCATTCCAACACAACCGGGGAGATGAAAGTGACTTGTCAGAACTGGCGGAATCCAAATCGGATGTCCGGTTTGAGCTCGGCGCTCAAAGTTCAGTTTTAAAATACACTTAGTTTAAATGAACTCCCAGGTCAGGTCCGGGGGTCAAAAACTTGAAATACAAGTCGGACGGCCGTGCCGATCATTCCAACACAACCGGGGAGATGAAAGTGACTTGTCAGAACTGGCGGAATCCAAATCGGATGTCCGGTTTGAGCTCGACGCTAAAAGTTCAGTTTTAAAATACACTTAGTTTAAATGAACTGCCAGGTCGGGTCCGGGGGTCTAAAATTGGAAATACCGGTCGGACGGCCGTGCCGATCATTCCAACGCGACCGGGGAGATGAAAGTGACTTGTCAGAACTGACGGAATCTAAATCGGATGCCCGATTTGAGCTCGGCGCTCAAAGTTCAGTTTTAAAATACACTTAGTTTAAATGAACTACCAGGTGGGGTCCGGGGGTCTAAAATTGGAAATATCGGTCGGACGGCCGTGCCGATCATTCCAACGCGACCGGGGAGATGAAAGTGACTTGTCAGAACTGGCGGAAGCCAAATCGGATGTCCGGTTTGAGCTCGGCACTCAAAGTTCAGTTTTAAAATAAACTTAACTTAAATGAACTCCCAGGTCAGGTCCGGAGGTCAAAAACTTGAAATACAAGTCGGACGGCCGTGCCGATCATTCCAACACAACCGGGGAGATGAAAGTGACTTGTCAGAACTGGCGGAATCCAAATCGGATGTCCGGTTTGAGCTCGGCGCTAAAAGTTCAGTTTTAAAATACACTTAGTTTAAATGAACTACCAGATCGGGTCCGGGGGTCTAAATATTGTTTCAAGCTAGTAGTTGATCTATAAAATCTGCAGTTATCAATTTGATATGTTTGATTTATATTTATGCTCATTTCTTCGTACTAATTTTTTTATCTATGAATGAATGTTATTATTTTTTTAATGTAGGGGGATCCTTCTGCGGGCAGCGACAGAGGAGATGAGCAGGGCAGTGACGATATGGATGATGAGGATATTGACGATGTACCAGATATTTCTTGATGTTTAATGATATTTGTTTTATGTTATTCAGACGGATCAGCAGGGTTAATGTGTTTTTCTTTGTATTTATTTTGTCAGCATGGTGTTGAATTTTTTTATTGGTGGTGTTTATTTATTTGAACATCTATGTTGATGTTGAGATTTTTTCGGTGGTGTTTATTTATTTGGGGTACGTTGATGTTGAGTTTTTTTTTGTGGTTAGTTCCAATAATTTTTTTTAACAGGTTTATTAGATAAATAAACTTAAAATTTTAAAAATATATATTTTTTTTTCAGACGGATTTATAATCCGTCTGAAATTACGTTTGGAATAGCGACGGTAATTTCAGACGGAATTTATATCCGTCGTGAATTCCGTTTCAAACACCGACGGATTTAGGACGAATAAGCATATGGAACCGTCGTTGGAAGTTACGACGACAAAGTAATCCGTCGTAATATCCGGAAGAAATAGAGACGGATTTCAGACAATATTTCAGACGGATTACGGACGGTATTTACAACGGATAATAAATCCGTCTTAAAAACCGTATGAAATACAGACGGATCATTTCAGACTGATAGTTACATACGGAAATTTTATCGTATGAGATTTAGACGAAATTTATGACCGAAATTATTTGTGTCTTAATTTCAGACGGAATTTCAGACCAAACAGTTAACTGTCACAAATTTGTGACTAAGAATTTCAGACAGTCGAGTTCCGTCTTAAATCCGTCGGAATTCCGTTACAAATATGTGTTGCGACGGATTTTCAGACGGATTTGAGACGGATAACGTCCGTCTGAAATCCCGCTTTTTCTGGTTGTGATAATAGCATTAAGATGGGCTTGTCGCTTACGTCCACCACCAGAAGTTTGTTCCTTCATAAGGGGGTAATCCGGCATGCGGTGCACCTAACAGCCACATCGTAGACAAGCGCCAAGACGCTTCCAGCACTCTTCGGCTGAGTGGCCGAACTTCTCACAAAATGTGCAAGCCGCCATGACTTGCTTTCCTTCATCTTTGGCCTTCTTGTTCTTATGGTAGCCGCTACCGCTCCCATTCCGGGATCTCTTTTTTCTATCATGGGATTTGTAAGGTTTCGTGATACTAAACTTTCCCTTCTTTTTATGCCGATCGGACTTTCGACTCGGCTCCTCTCCTTTTCCCTTAAATTTTTTGACCTTCTCCAAGGTCCTTTCGCATAGGTGTGCCCATTGGACCATCTCCGCATGTGTACGGATATTCTGAGTCCCAAGTTGTTGAATAAAGCCGGGCCTCAATCCATCCATAAATCAGTTAGCTTTTAATAAGTCGGTACTAACCAAATGAGGAGCATAAGGCGCCAGCCTAGAAAATTGGAGTTCATACTCCGCTACTGACATTATGCCCTGGCGTAATGAAGCAAACTCCATAGCCTTCCTCTCCTTAACATGTTCCGGGAAGTATTTTGCTCGGAAGAGTGTAAGGAATCCCTCCCAAGTATGTGGTGCATCTTGAGGCAGTGCCAGGATTGACTTCCACCGTGTACGGGCATCTTTATTGAGTTGGAACGTAGCAAGACAAACCTTTTCTTGGTCGGCACATTACATGACCTCGAATATATGGTTCATTTCATCGATCCAATTTTCAGCCTCATCAGGATTAGAGGATCCTGAGAACCTCAGAGGATTTAAGCTCTGAAAATTACGGTGTAGGTCTCCAGCTCTTGCCCCTGCGCCAGCTTGTGCCATGTTTTGCAATGCCTAGGTGAGACCTGCAACGGTCAGCTACATACCGTTCCAGTCAACACGATGAGCCATCGTAAGAATGATGAACCTGAGAAGAGTAATGAATTTGTTAATTCTAATGAAATGAGTGGGGTTAATCTTAGAAATAATTCTAATTACTATCTCATCCCAGGTTCTACCCAATTCCGCTCACCGGCTGGGAGTTTCTTTCCTAGTTTCATAGGTGTGGGTCCTTAAACCTTGGACTTAGTCTATGACATGACTTCTTCCCTAGGACTTCTAATCCTAGGCTCTGATACCACTCTAACTGTCACGCCCCGAGATTATGCAGCGGAAACAATCAGGAACGTATACAGTCGGCTACTATGCCTCGAGCAAGTAATATAATCAGAGCGTAAAACAATCACACTAAAGTAATTGCACAAGTAAAGTTTTTCCAAACTTCACTTTATTCCATAATAAGAATATCAAAGTACATAAGACCTTTTACTCTCTTTACTAGACTCAATAAAATAAAGATTACATCATGACTCGACTAAACACTTGACAACTAAGGCTTCTCTCATTCATATGTCCTTCAATCACTCTCGGACCCGTTACTTGTATAATCCGAATCCGATTCATCTGTACTTCCTGAAACATTGAGAAAATAGGTAATGAGTACACTTGCCCAGTAGGTATCTTTGTATCAACATGAAGGCAAATTTAAGTGATTAACATTTTAACTCTAGAGAATAAGATAAATCATGCAAATACGGTAAAACATGTGAACAAAACCAAAGTAACAAGATAGGATCATGATGAGAAACGAGAATATGATTGATCAAGTATATGACAGGAATGTAAATCTGCCTTTCAATGAACAAGAATGTAACAAGAATGTACTTTTTCATAACCATGAAGGCTATGCACTAGAAAGTCATCTAACAAGCAAGAAAAAGTACTTTTCGCTTAATAGCAAGTACTTCGTAAATTTATGTGGATCTTTATTCATGTTCCGTGGATTTTCACTTATTTATAAAGAAAGTACTCCCAGAGCAATGCGACGCCAGTAGCATCATACCCCATGGTTTACAGTATGTTTCTGACAATCAGTCGAAGGGACTAGTATAGAGCCCTTGAACACAATCAGTGCTCGAACTGCATCTTCAAGTATAAATCAAGCTACTTCCATGATTATAACAATAATGTGGCCAATAATGTACAAGTTCAACAATAATTCCATGATAAAGTAACCAAGGCAAGAATGCTTCAATTAAGAACAAGAGATTTCAAGGGTGACTTAAATGGACATTATGCTACGGAAGAAATTTAACAGCACAACGGTACTTTCATTACGTTCCATACCTTTAATATTGACTTACTTAACGTAGGTTGAGACTCTAGATAATCCTAAGATCATCTAGGAACTCAAGAAAACCAACCCCAAAGGTCAAACCTTGTGTGACGACCCAAGATCCGGATACCGGGGGGAGCCCGATACCATTCGAATCCTAGCCCGCCGCCCACGAGCCGGGAGGGCTCGGAAGGGCTAAAAGGAGTGTGGAGGTACAAAGAAATAGGAAATAAGACAGGACAATTCAACAATTAATAGAAATAAGTAAACAACTACAACAACAGGGTCCAGTCCAACAGAAAGTACAGTCTAAAGTAGTAAAACGTACCACATGCCAAGTGAACACTCGGCCCGGCGAGCTGGCAACTAAGAACCTCCGCAACACTGCACCCTCGAATCTCGAGGAAGAACCACCACACCTGAAAAGTAGGGATGAGTCTCCAAACAGAGACTCGGCAGGGGTCCCGCGGAACCCCAACCGGAAACAACGGCGGTAGCGGAAAGGAAAGCTACAACTACAGCAGGAACAACGAACCGGTGGCCGGTCAAAACTCGACACTATAGCTACTCCTACTGTACCAGGAAAACACACCCCGATCTCACGGTCGGGGGCTACCGAACCACACTAGTACCACTTACCGAAGTAAAAACCTACGACAACCCCGCCGTAGAGGCCTGTCTCCCAGGACAAGGCCAACCTGGACACGCTGTCCAAGGTGTAACCCCGACCACCCGATCACGGACACCGCACCAACAAGACGCAACCTCGGTAAAGCTACTAGCACCCTGGCCACTAACTCAGAAACACCGGACGGTCTAGAAAATCACGTCTCACAGACGGGAAATGGAACCCGGAAATAGGAGAGTCACGTCTCACGTGACAGGAGTACCCGCCCACCAGAAGCAAGGCCGGATGCGTCCACTGACGACTTAAACCGCGCCTCGGGTGTCTCCCTCCGGCCCAGTGGGAACTGAGACACCGTACAAGCAACCACAGAACAGGTGACTAGTTGGGGTCGCGCTCATCAGCACTGGTCCTACTGCCCCCAACCACGTGTGCACACACAGACCATACGTCCTAGGTCTGGCCCTTTGACTGGTTTTCCCCTCAGCCGGACTCTGGTGTCAAACGTGGGGCCCGACGGTAACCAGCCTAGAAATGGTCTCTCGGGGTAGCCTCACCACCACTCCCTGGTGGGACCACTTGCGTGTCGGAAGGCTATGACTAGTGGGAAGTCACTGATGTGAGCACTCTCCGAAGAGAAACTCCGAGAACCACACACGCACCCTGCGCGAAAGTCATGAAGGACCAAGTGGCACCGAGCCACTGGACTCTGGACAGTCCTCTAGACTCACTAAATCCAACGGTCCTTGAGTCCCAAGACTCGGGGTCAAGACCGTCGTATGCAACGATGCAATGCCGTTAATCTAGCATGATCCCTAGGTCTAAAACCATGGTAGAATGAATATCGAGGTAGCTCACGAGCCACCGAGACCATTCCCTCAGGAAGGGAACTGAGAAGCCTTCCAGCCCCAAACTCAGACTAGACTCACAGTCCGAGGCCACACATATGGCCCACTCGGGAACCATCTTCAGCAGAAACCCACGACATGCGGGGGAACCCCATCGCACTCACACCGATACACGGTGACTCGATCGAGTGTAACCCGAAGCCCGGAACACACACACCTATGGGCACATTAGTCGAGGTAAGACGGCACCTCCAGACACCCCAGAAACACGGACACTGAACCTACCCGGTGTCCGGGACACTCACGAGGCCGATCGTAACTCATGGAAACCACGGTCGAAGAGAAACGGGACTGCAAACCACTCAGTGCAGCCCAGAGCCTGGCGGTCCAACCTTGGGCCACTACAGTCTCTTGCGGGGTCAACTCTGGTCCGCCACAGGGACTCTGGCGGTCCACCCTTGGCCCGCCAGAAGATGAATCACACAGGGCCTGGCGGTCCTACCCAGACCGCCACACGGCTTCTAGCGGCCCAACTTTGGTCCGCCACAATCCCTCCGGCGGTCGAACCTACGGCCGCTAGGGGCGCAAGACTCCCAATCGGTCAAAAAGCACGTGCTCCGAGGCACGACGATCAAAACGGAGTAGCGGTCGAAGTCTCGGTCGCCACCTAGTCTAGTAGTTTATCGTGCAGCCACCAGATGACAGAAACCCATGCCGACAAAATAGTAACAAGTGGCGCACCCAGCTTAGGCCGCTAGGGTCTCTGGCACGCCTACCTTGGGCCGCTAGTGAGTGTGGCAATCTCTGAAAGGACCGCTACACTCACCCGAGAACGAGATGGCGGGAACATTCCCAAAAACCCGTTCTACGTCCCGATCATCCACGGATGATAGAGAAAATAAGGGGGAAGCTCCCCCGACACCCCTAGCAGGCATCTATGACCCCAAATCAGTCCGAAACGTGATGAAACGGTGGATCGACGCACAAGCCCTAAAAACATGACTTTTCCCAAAACGCCCCAAATAGCCCGCTCGGCTCACCACGGCCTACAAAACTCGCGGAAAAGGGAATGCACGAGCTGGGGGTCCATCTCCCTATCTCCACTGAAGAAACGACGCGCTGTGGATGCCGATTCACGAAGAAACGCCTCTGAAACCCCCGCCAGTGCCCCACACTCGCGAACCGGCACGCTGCGCGCCACCGCCTCGTCCCTCGACCCATCCCCGCCGTCCCTCGTCCCACGGACCTCGCCGCCTCACCCCCATCCGCCTCCGTCAGCCGCCGGAGAAGAGAGGGAGAGAAAGAGAGAGTGTGAGAAGATAGAGAGTGAGGAAGAGAGAATGAGGGGAAGATAGAGAGGGAGGGTGGAGGTTTATAGATAATCCAGAAAATCCAAAAAATACAAAAAAATAGAAAAATATACCCCCGCGATCCTCAGAACACGCTGATCGCTGTGGTAACGTCCCGGTGTTGGAGAACGCAATGGTTCACCCTGTACGGGATTCCGAAGGTCCGACAGACGGAAAACACGCGTAAAACCCAAACGCAACCCGGGACCCACAAAGGCGCTCCAAAAATTCCAGAAAAATACCGACGTGCTCCTAAGAACACCACGGACCCAAGAAAACTCACGGGTACACCACCATTGGGTCCAAAAATCCGGTATAAATAGTCCGAAGCTCAATCAGACAGGATCCGCAACCCGCGAAAAGATGATCCGAAACCCCACGGATCCAGATCCGAAAAACTCGAGGCATTACAGCCCTCCCCCCTTAAAGGAATTTCATCCTCGAAATTCAGGACTAGCACCAAGACACAGGGGAAGAACACCTTAACCAACTGACAACGATGTCAGAGCCCCAGCATGAAAAACCTCGATTCTCACGAAAACACAGATCTTGAGGGACACAGCCAGACTAACACCACGAACGGCACCTCGCTCCACATGCTGCACACACACCGGCCATTAGAGTAGGCACAACACAAAAGCACAAGTCTGGTATCACCTCAATCACAACGAAAGCCAATCATGGCACCACTGCTACCATCCCGCTCACCGAGGAAACGCAGTCCTCGTCATGAGAAACAGCTATCGATCCAACACATGGTCGGCAGACAAAACACACCAGCTTCACAACCAGCTGACCGGTTGCACACCCTTCTCAAGGGAACAACCAATACAGAGCCTCCACCGACTCATGCAGTCATCTCAACAGACCGCAACCAGAACATCAGCTTAGCACCAAGAATCACCTCACACATGGCAAGCTGAAAGCCAAACATATCACTGTGTCAACTCTGTCGGAAGATAAATTGTGACAAAGCCCAGATCCCATCCGGAAAGGCACATCACGGAGATGACCACCAAAGGCCTCACTTGCACACGGCTCTCACCGTTCATGATGCACAACCAACAGCATCTTCTGTCTGTGAAAAGACCATCCACTGGTCGCCAGATACACGTCAACGGGAAACCTCCACCGGCCCCACGGGCACGATCCAACTCACGACAGGCCATCCGCTGACTTACACACAGACCAAATGGCACGGCACATCTCGAGTTGCACTCCTCTCGGACTCCGCATCCGAACTCAATCATCACGCCAACTCGACCCTCTCGGGGAGCACGATGAAAGCAAATGGCAAGATCCTGGTGTCTTCGGTCATCACCTCACTCGACTCAGACTTACAGGGGAACCATCCCATGCTGGTCACCAAACCAGGGATAACCATTGCGACACCAACATCCCATCACGAATCTCCACGCACATGCGTCACTCTTCCATCCTGTCTCATCGAAACCTTCGTCTCAATTAATCCAAGTGGACACCTGCCAATCCAGATTCTGCCCTCATCACAGAGCCATGGGACACCACCGGAATAAATCATGGCACACATCCCTAGGAGAGAAAAAGTGCCACCCAATATCATGGCAACCAGGTCGCCAACACCATGACCAAAGTACACGGGTCCCCAACGATACACATCTTACCATGGTCGGCTACGAGACTAGCCTTACCTGATGAGGGCATCTCACAGCGCTCTCTTTGGCTCGGATCGCCTGCATCATTTTGAGGAAGCCCGGCTATGAGATCACATGTTATTTTCCTTTTCTTTGACTCATATCTTATGTACTTTCCTTTATTGAGTCATGTTGTTTTAGTCATTTCTCTTGTTGTACTTATTTGGGCCTTAGTACCTTAGTTATGGGCCCATAGGATTGAGTCTAGGATATGCTTGGTCTTTTGTCTAATTGTCAAGGGTACTTTGGTCATGTAAAGAGTGGATGTCTATATATAGGCCCCATCTCTCCTCATGTACTCAACTTTTGATGAATCAATTTGAATAGAAGCAATTCCCAAATCTTACTCTCCTCCACCAAATTTCTATTTTCTCTCTCTCTCTCTCTCATTATCTCTCTCTCTCTCCTCAAGGAAGGGGGCGAACCCCTCTCTCTCTCCTCCTTCTCCCACCTACCACCTAACTCCCCCTCCCTCATTCAAAGACCTCCCCAACTACCCACCACCCCAATAATTCCACCCCAGCCCCAAGATAGCTTCCACCAATCCAAACCCCACCACCCAACCACCAACTACCCCATCCACTTCCCTAAGCACCTCCCCAAGGCTGAAGGAGTTTCTCCCAAGGCCAAATTTTAATCTTTCTCCCATCTCACAACCCCCACACCAGGCTTTGGTCGCCCAAACCAGCCCCCATACCCAGCCCAAGTTCTATTGTGCCTCTTGGTTTTGATGATAGCCAACACCATTAGATTCATCCACTAAAGTTCATGTAAAGGTCTATGCATTCCATTCTCTGCACAAGGTATAAGGTCCATAAAAACAAAGTCTGTACATTTTTCAGAAGTAAGTTGATGCGTGTACATTGCATCTGTCGGGTCTATACATCGTTGCATGCTATCAAGTCTGTACAACCTCCGTTGTTTCACTCGACCAAGTCAGTACACTCGACCAAGTCAGTGCAAGCACTATTCATCCATTAGCTCAGTTTGCAGCTAAGTCTGTACAGCCCATGTTCTTCACGCATACACATAGTCAGTGCATCGATTTGGATCACGCATACACATAGTCAGTGCACCGCTTTGCCTCACGCATACACAAATACACAAAGTCTATACAACCTTTGTTGATACTAGCATATTAGTTCGTGCATCATTTCACAAGTCTGTACAACCTTTGTTGATACGAGCATATAAGTCCGTGCATGGGTGCATCTTACACAACAAAGTCTGTACATTCTTCAACGGCATGTCTGTGCATCTTTTGTACCATGCACTCAAAGTATGTACATTCTTCGATGGCATATCTGTGCACCGCTTGTACACTGCACACACAAGTCTGTACACATCTCGATGGCATGCCTGAGCATTCCTCTTTTAATATGCATACTTTCCTATATGCATACTGCATTACACGCCATCAAGTCTGTACATGCTTAGTTCAAATCTTGAACTAACTCGATGCATCCTTCTCTTTTCCTTCAGATTGATTCAAACTGATAATAAGTCTGACCTGACAGGACTTCTGTTCGAGGAATCTAAGAAGGGCACATAACTCGAGAATGAAAGAAAGCGCCTGGATCGTGACACGTGGAATGCAATGATGCTGACACGTGACCTAGATATTCGGGCAGGAATCGTGATGACCACACGCCCTGCCTGTTCGCTGCTCTATAAATAAGAAGATTCTTCCTGAGGAGCACAGCGATCGAAATTGGGAACTTACCTGAAGAAGTGTAGAAGCAGAGAGAGCCTGCACAATCCAGAGAGAAGAGAAAGAGAAGAAAGAGAGAAGAAGAGAAGGAGAGAGTTGAGAGAGAGGAGTCTGAGAGATTTACTTTGAATGTTTGTTCATCAGTCTCTTGGTTCAGATACCAGAACTGAGATTGCTCATTGTGAGCTACATTCCCTCTGGGGATTTCTTGTTTTTCGTTTGTTTCTATCTTTCTTTCTGAAACCTTATTTTCAAGCTGTGTGTCAGCAGAGCAAGCTGTGATGCTCAGCGGGCAAAGGAGGATTCCTCTGGACGGGTGAAGCTGTAAGTCCCCAGCGGTTTGCAGAGGAGGATTCCTCTGGACAGCATAAGCTGTAATGCCCAACTGTCTGTAGGGTTGTGACCCCGAAGCTGTGGATCAGCGAAGCTGTGTATCAGCGGTTGAAGCCACATTCCGGTTTGGAGTGTGGGGTGGACGTAGATCTCGGGTTTGAGATCGAACCACCTTAGAAATTTCCTGTCTACTGTACGTTTGTCTTGCGAATTGTTGTGCATCTTGGTTATCTCTTCCATCCGCAAGTAGATGCATGTTTAGGATCGTTTAAGTTCAGATCTGCTAGAGTTGGCTTTCTGTGATCGCTTTCGCTTATCTTTCTGCCATCCAGCAGTAGTTTGTTTTATTTCCGCACTAGAAACTGTTGCAGTCGATTTTATTGGGTGACTGATCTATTCACCCCCCTCTAGATCGTTCACAGACTCTCATCAGTTGGTATCAGAGCCTAACTCTTTTTCAGGGACTAACATCCTAAAGAGGAACGGCCATAAATGCTAAGGGAATGACAGCAGAAGGACATTCAACCTCCAAGCCTTCGTACTTCGACGGCTCTAACTACGCCTACTGGAAGAACAGAATGCAGGTCTTTCTGAGGGCGAAAGACTACGAGATCTGGAGGGTAGTGAGCAAGGGACCGTTCGAACTGCACGAGAATGAAGAGGTTTGGACGAGAGAGGAAATTAGAAAGTCTACTTTGAACTGGAGTGCTGCCAACTCTATTCAGTGCGCACTTCATCCCACGGAATTATCCAGAGTTTCATCGTGCAAAACCGCCAAGGAGATGTCGGACACACTGGAGGTTATCTACGAAGGGACATCACAGGTGAGAGAGACCAAGGTGAATATGTTGGTCTCTGAATATGAAGCATTCCTGATGAAACCTGGTGAGACCGTGACTGAGATGTATGCTCGTCTGACGATCATAACTAACGGTCTGAGGAATTTGGGAAAGAGCTATTCCGACTACGAGATTGTAAGGAAGATCCTGCGGTCTCTGACTCCTGTCTGGCACACAAAGGCGACAGTGATCGAGGAGTCAAGAGATCTTCAGACGATGAAAGTTGACGAGTTGATAGGTTCTCTAATGGCATATGAAATGAACCTTCCCAAAATTAAGGAGCTCGAGAATAAGAAGAAACCAATCGCGCTGAAGGCTAGTTCCAGCAGAACAAGCAGATCCAGCCACAGTGAATCATCAAGTGAGCAGAGCAGCCTATCTGGGTCAGAAATCGATGGAGACCAACTTTCTATGTTGACCAGAGAGTTCAGGCGATTCTTGAGAAAGGAAGGCAGAAATTTCGGCCGAAGATAATTCAGCGGCCGATGACATAACAGGTATAGGTCTAACCCTACAAAGAAACCTGATACTAATGTTTGCTATCACTACAGGAAGGCCGGGCATATGAAGGCAGATTGTCCAGAGCTCTAGAAGCAGAAGGAGAAACTAAGGGTGAAATGTGGAAAAGGAAAAGCCATGATTAGTACTTGGAGTGATGAGGACGAGGGCACACTGAGCACCACCTCAGAGAGCGAGGATGAAGAAAAGCTTGTCTGCCTGATGACCAAAAGTGACAAAGAAGAAGAAGGAGACTCCGATGAGGTATCCTCTCCCTTTGAGCACTATACAATTTCTGATTGGGAGGATGCCTACGGAGACTTGCTAGATAAAGTGAATGATATTAGAAAGGAGAACAGGCATTTGAAGAAGAAAGTAAACTCACTTATGAATGATAAAACCATGTCTGATAAAATTGCATGTCTGCAATCTGAAAATGATAGTTTAAAATTTTCATGTGCTGAATCTTATGATTTGAAGCATGCTTTAATAGATTCTAGAAAGGAAAATGAATGGTTAAAGAATGTTATTGATGATTTGAAGCTGAGAGTTCAAATGTTTGAAAATGAAGCAAAAATTTCAAATGAGAAATATGAAGTTGTTTTGTGTGTGAATTCTGAATTAAAGAAAATAGTTGAAAATTTAGAGAAAAAAAATGTTGATAAAAGGAAAATAATAGAAAATATGACCTAAGGCACAGATAATCTCAATGCTCTGTTAGGGTCAAAGGTGAATTTCAGAAAAGAAGGTCTTGGATTCAACTCAACTGTCACGAAAAGCCTTGCCGTGAAAACCATATCATTTGTGGCAGAGAAAAAGAAGGGACCTCTCATAAAAATGGTAAGTGAAAATTCTGTAGCTAAACATGTTAATTCGAAAATGTTCAGTGCCAAGGACAAGTGTAAACAGAAGGTTGGTGAGCCTAGCAGATTCTGCCCTTCACCCAAAAGTAAGTCTCAGGTTCGGGATCCGCCTCCAAGCAAATCTAAACCCCAAGGCAGGGCCACCAAGTCTCCACCACCATCACCTGTTCAGAAGAATACCCAACACAAACCTGTACAGATGTCTAGTGGGTCAAACATGCAAGGAAGATCTAATGCTGCTTGGGGCCAGAACAGCCATACTCACCAGCCCAAGGTACAGACCTATTACACTTATCCTCAGAAACAGGTACAACCATTCTATAGGTCTGGATGGAATCAAGTCCAAGGGAGGTCTAGATATCAACCTTTTCCCACTCACTGGCATAGACCTCAATTTGCTAGCAGGGTTGGTCAGTCTAGGACATGGGGTCCAAATAGACAGGTCTTCCTTGGTCAGCCTAGGACTACTGCGGGTTGCAATTATCTGAGGACCTATTGGCCTGGGCACTAGCACAAAAATAATCATAATTATAATGAAGATATTGCCAGAACGCAACAAAAACCAAACCACCAGAAGAAGAAGGTTCAATCAGTTGGTGCTGAGAAAAAGAAAAATGATGAAAAGAATGTTAGAAATTCCACTAAGACAACCATGTTTAGACAAATGTGGATTCCTAAACAATTGATGTCTTGCTTAAATTGTTCTGTTTCTGCCTTGGAGCCCAAACAGTTTTGGGTTCCAAAATTCTCTACCTGATTGTGATTGCAGGTATGCCTGGTAGCCAGGAGCAATATGTGGTATCTTGATAGTGGCTGCTCCATGCATATGACAGGAGACAAGGCCAAATTTTGCATGTTGACTGAGAAGAATGGAGGTCTTGTCACCTTCGGAGGAAATACAAATGGTAAAATCATCGGGTTAGGTAAGGTAGGTAAGTGTACTACCTGTTGCATTGAAGAAGTACTGCTGGTTGATGGTCTTGCATATAACTTACTTAGTATCAGCTAGCTCTGTGATAAAGGACACAAGGTAGTATTTGATTCTCATTATTGCAAAATCTTTGAACCTAATTCCGATGTAGTTAAATTCTCAGGAAAAAGGGTGAATAACATTTATTTGGTAGATTTAGATGATTTAACTCATTCTAATCTTTGCCTCACTGCAAATAAAGTTGATTTAGCATTTTTGTGGCATCGTAGATTAGGCCATGCCAGCTATACTGTTTTACATAAATTGAATAAACATAGCATGGTTAGAGGACTCCCTGAAATTTCTTTCAAAAAGGAAAATAAGGTGTGTGGTGCTTATACACAGTCCAAGAAGACTAGAAAGTCATTTAAATCAAGAACTGAAAACATGTCTCTTAAACCTTATGAGCTGATACATATGGATTTATTTGGACCCACACGATCAGTCAGCTTGTCAGGGAGGAGATATGGATATGTCCTAGTTGATGACTTCTCTAGGTATACTTGGGTCTTTTTCCTTACACATAAAAATGATGCATTCATAGAATTTTAGGAGTTCTATTTGAAAATAAAATAAAAAAATGAAAATTCAATTGAAAATATTTTATCTGATCATGGAGGTGAGTTTAAGAATTCACAATTTGATGAATTTTGTAGGGTCAATGGGATTACTCATCGATTCTCCTCACCAAGGACACCAGAGCAAAATAGAGTGGTGGAGAGGAGGAACCGGACTCTTGTGGAGATGGCCCGAACACTCCTAGTTGAAGGTGGCCTACCAAGAAAATTTTGGGCAGAAGCAGTTAATACTGCATGTCATGTAATAAATAGAGCCATGGTAAGGCCGTTCACTCAGAAAACACCCTATGAAATCCTCAAGGGTAAGAAACCTTCAATTGCTCACTTTAAGGTTTTTGGATGTAAATGTTTTATCCATGTTAATGATAAAAGAGATCTTGATATGTTTGAACCTAAAAGTGATCCGGGCTTGTTCCTAGGATATTCTGAAACCACTAAAGCATATAGGGTGTACAATTCAAATTCTAAAACCGTTGAAGAATCTCCACATGTAGTCTTTGATGAGTCCCTGACTAAATGTGACAATGGTCTGTGCAGGAAAGAAGATGATGGAGAAATATTGAATGAAAGACAATCGGCAGACCAATCAGATCAAGAAGAAGAGCCAGAAGAAAATAATGCAGAAGAGCCTGCTGTTCAGGGGGAGGTAAATGAAGATCAAGGTAACCAAGTTATCAATATCAGATTTTTAAGAGATCATCCAGTATGTAATGTCATTAGTAACCTAAATGAACCCCCTAGGACTAGAGGCTACTTTAGAGCTCAGCATGAATTAAATACATATGCATTGGTTTCTCATGTAGAACCCAAGTCCATTGACAATGCCTTAAAGGATGTGCATTGGATCAATGCCATGCACGAGGAGCTTAATCAGTTTGATAGGAACAAGGTGTGGCACCTAATCCCACCTCCTGATCATGGGACTGTCATTGGAACTAAATGGGTTTTTAGAAATAAAACTGATGAGCTAGGCAATGTAGTAAAGAATAAAGCCAGACTTGTTGCTCAGGGGTACAACCAAGAATTCGGAATTGACTTTGAAGAGTCATTTGCCCCTGTAGCCAGGATAGAAGCTATCAGAATTTTGTTAGCTTATGCATGCTCCCTTGGAATAACTCTCCAGCAGATGGACGTAAAATCTACCTTTCTCAATGGGGAAATTAAGGAGAATGTATATGTCCATCAACCTCCTAACTTTGAATGCTCAGATTTCCCCTCTTATGTATATAAGTTGAATAAAGCTCTCTATGGTTTGAAGCAAGCTCCTAGAGCTTGGTATGACAGGCTCAGCAAATTCCTTACCGAGAAGAAGTTCTCGAGAGGTGAGATTGACCAAACGTTGTTTACAAAGGTAAGTCACCCTGACATACTTATTGTTCAGATTTATGTGGATGACATTATTTTTGGTTCAACTAACCCAAAGATGTGTAAGGAATTTTCTGACTTAATGACACAAGAGTTTGAAATGAGCTCAATGGGTGAGCTGAAACTCTTTCTTGGATTGCAGGTGACTCAAACCAAAGATGGAACCTTTATCACCCAGTCTAAATACATTAGGGACCTCCTGAAGAAATACAAGCTCGAAAACCTCAAGGACATTGCAGCTCTAATGGGTACCTCCACAAGTCTTGATGAAGATACAAAAGGTAACCCAGTGGATCAAAAGCTGTATAGAGGTATGATCGGATCCCTTTTGTACCTCACTGCATCTAGGCCTGATATACAATTTGCAGTATGCTTATGTGCTATATTTCAGGCTAGTCCTAAGGAGTCTCATTTTAGTGCAGTGAAAAGGATCTTTAGGTATCTGTCAGGCACCCAAGAACTTGGTCTTTGGTACCCTGCAAGGTGTGAGTTAGAGCTTATAGCTTACACTGATGCAGACTATGCTGGGTGTCGAATAGATAGGAAGAGCACTAGTGGATATTGCCAATTCCTAGGTAGTTGTCTAGTATCTTGGGCCTCTAAAAAGCAACACACTGTAGCACGCTCCACTGCAGAGGTAGAATATGTTGCTGCAGGGAATTGTGCTGCCCAGGTACTATGGATTAAACATCAGCTCTCAGATTATCAGATAAATCTGAGATGCATTCCACTTCTATGTGACAACACCAGTGCAATCTGTCTCTCTAAAAATCCTGTTCACCACTCTAGGACTAAGCATATTAAAATTAAACACCATTTTCTTAGAGATGTTGTGAGCAAAAATGAAATTGAATTAGTCTTTGTTGAAACTGAAAAATAAGTTGCTGATATTTTTACAAAACCTCTTGGAAATGAAAGATTTACATATCTAAGAAGAGAATTGGGGCTTTGTAAATTTCAGCAGGAAAATGACTAATTTTTCTCTTGAAATGTCTTTTAGAGTGCTTGAAATAATTGGGTTTGCCTGTCCTTGAACCTGTGAATAAGGTTGGTTGATGATAGAATAATCACTTGTGGACTAAGTACATAAGTTGCTGCACATCTTGCACATATTATCTCTGAAGTCGATGCATAGTTAGGCATATAGTCGACGGATGGTTGTGCATGTAGTCAATCAATTGCCTTGTATAGACTTTATGTCGAAGCATGCTCTACACATAGTTGATGCACGTTTTCACCGGGGTGCATAAGCTTTCAGCATGGAGTTGATGCATCCAGTGTTTTAACAGCATAAAGGTCGGTGCATCTTGCATATGGCCAGAGTCGGTGCATCTTTATACCATCTGCATACAGAGTCGGTACAACTTGAGTTGATGCATAGTGATGTCTGGGGGAGTGCTGTTGAGTCTGATATTTGTTCAACTTCTCCTATCCTTTCCTCTTTTGTGCAAATCTGTGTGAGCTGCTTCTAAGCATCATTATCAACTCTTATCAATTGGTATCATTATCTCTTAGTATCACTCTGTTTGGATAACAATCTTGCTATTGGTTCATTATAATAAGCTGCAGTTATTGCAACTCTCTCTTTATAAGAATCATGGTTGATTCTTAGATGAGTTGAAGGTTTAACCTTAATAGACTGGTGAGTTCAGATACTGTTCATCAGAAAATAAGGTGTTTGAAATTATTTATAGCTCTTAACCTTATTTTCGCATGGTTAGAATAGAAAAGTCTTCACTGTAACTGAACCTAACAGACTTAGTGAAGTCAAGAAGCAGAAGACTAGAGTATGTATTGTCCTTAAACAGTCACTCTAAATCTCATAAGGGCAGCAGAAATAAAATCATGAAAGAAAAGAAATGAATAGTGGCAGAGCAATGACTGAATTACACTGAGAAACTAAGGCCTCCATCAAAGAAATGGAGAATACCTTAAGTCATGAAGTGATTCAGATTAACTCTGTATCCTTGATCAAATCTACACGGATAGTTTCACTAAGTAACTAGGGGTACTGGCCTCTGATCAAGGTGTACCCTTAACGTCAAAGGTGCAACCTATCTTTGTAAATTTGGACATGCAATAGATCTAGTAGTTTATGCCTAGTAACTGGGGGTACCTGCCTCTGATCAAGGTGTACACCTAATGTCAACGGTATAAATGCCACTGATCTATTCATAAAGTTTAAAATCAGAAAAATCAAAGGTGCAAAAGGAACTGCTGTAACCCTTAGATAACAAATGTCATTGAGTGTCAACTGTTTAACTTCAATATAAATTCAAGTGACTTTCCTTGATACTCACTATTTTTGACATCAGTAGGGTACTGTCCTGACTCAGTTTATTATGACTATGTGCTTTAGGTTCATTGCTAAAACAGAGTCTTTAGCCCTATTTCCGGAAGTCAGTTGCTTTACTCCACTTTCTATAACTGTTAAATCATAGATTTCATCAAGCACCCACATTGTTGACACTTATATCCCAAGGGTTGATTTTTAACTTGCTCATTTTCTGAACCATTGCATGGAATGTTATCATATTCATTCTCCCTAGCACATAGTCTGCATACCTTCCTCCTTTTTGCTGACGTCAAAGGGGGAGACTTATTGTTTCTCGTCAAAAGGGGGAGACTTAGTGTAATATATTCAGGGGGAGCTTTCTATAGATGCATTAGTCTGCATATGCATTGTCCACTGGTGTGGTGTTGCCATCATCAAAAGGGGGGAAATTATTGTGCCTCTTGGCTTTGATGATAGCCAACACCATTAGATTCATCCACTAAAGTTCATGTAAAGGTCTATGCATTTCATTCTCTGCACAAGGTATAAGGTCCATAAAAACAAAGTCTGTACATTCTTCAGAAGTAAGTCGATGCGTGTACATTGCATCTGTCCGGTCTATACATTGCTGCATGCTATCAAGTCTATACAACCTCCGTTGTTTCACTCGACCAAGTCAGTGCAAGCACTATTCATCCATTAGCTCAGTTCGTAGCTAAGTTTGTACAGCCCGTGTTCTTCACGCATACACATAGTCAGTGCATCGATTTGGCTCACGCATACACATAGTTAGTGCACCGCTTTGCCTCACGCATACACAAATACACAAAGTCTATACAACCTTTGTTGATACTAGCATATTAGTTTGTGCATCATTTCACAAGTCTGTACAACCTTTGTTGATACAAGCATGTAAGTCCGTGCATGGGTGCATCTTACACAACAAAGTCTGTACAACCTTTGTTGATACAAGCATGTAAGTCTGTGCATGGGTGCATCTTACACAACAAAGTCTGTACATTCTTCAACGGCATGTCTATGCGTCTTTTGTACCATGCACTCAAAGTATGTACATTCTTCGATGGCATATCTGTGCACCGCTTGTACACTGCACACACAAGTTGTACACATCTCGATGGCATGCCTGAGCATTCCTCTTTTAATGTGCATACTTTCCTATATGCATACTGCATTACAAGCCATCAAGTCTGTACATGCTTAGTTCAAATCTTGAACTAACTTGATGCATCCTTCTCTTTTCCTTCAGATTGATTCAAACTGATAATAAGTCCGACCCGACAGGACTTCTGTTCGAGGAATCTAAGAAGGGCACATAACTCGAGAATGAAAGAAAGCGCAAGGATCGTGACACGTGGAATGCAATGATGCTGACACGTGACCTAGATATTAGGGTGGGAATCGTGATGACCACACGCCCTGCCTGTTCACTGCTCTATAAATAATAAGCTTCTTCTTGAGGAGCACAGCGATCGAAATTGGGAACTTACCTGAAGAAGTGTAGAAGCAGAGAGAGCCTGCACGATCCAGAGAGAAGAGAAAGAGAGAAGAAGAGAAGGAGAGAGTTGAGAGAGAGGAGTCTGAGAGATTTACTTTGAATGTTTGTTCATCAGTCTCTTGGTTCAGATACCAGAACTGAGATTGCTCATTGTGAGCTACATTCCCTCTGGGGATTTCTTATTTTTCATTTTTTTCTATCTTTCTTTCTGAAACCTTGTTTTCAAGCTGTGTGTCAGCAGAGCAAGCTGTGATGCTCAGCGGGCAGAGGAGGATTCCTCTGCACGGGTGAAGCTGTAAGTCCCCAGTGGTTTGCAGAGGAGGATTCCTCTGGACGGCATAAGCTGTAATGCTCAGTTGTCTGTAGGGTTGTGACCCCGAAGCTGTGGATCAGCGAAGCTGTGTATCAGCGGTTGAAGCCATATTTCGGTTTGGAGTGTGGGGTGGACGTAGATCTCGGGTTTGAGATCGAACCACCTTAAAAATTTCCTGTCTACTGTGCGTTTGTCTTACGAATTGTTGTGCATCTTGGTTATCTCTTCCATCCGCAAGTAGATGCATGTTTAGGATCGTTTAAGTTCAGATCTGCTAGAGTTGGCTTTCTGTGATCGCTTTCACTTATCTTTCTACCGTCTAGTAGCAGTTTGTTTTATTTCCGCACTAGAAACTGCTGCAGTCGATTTTATTGGGTGGCTGATCTATTCACCCCCCTCTAGATCGTTCACAGACTCTCATGAAGTTCGCCCTCCCCCTTCCTCTCCATTGCTAACCTAGTGCAGCCCTCCCCCTTCCCCTACCCACTCCAGCTAGCTCCAGCTCCCTTCACCCACCCCCCCTTGATTCTCCAGCCACCACAAAAGCCCTCCATGGACCCCCTCCCCTCCCCACATCCATCAGCCACCCCAATCCCCTGCTACACCTTCACCACCCCTTCACCCATATCTTCTTTCATTTTCAGATCGAGTCCCAGGTTGCAGGCAGCAGAGTAGCAGCAGGTTGTAGAGAGCACCACGTCGTCACCTGGGGGCTTCTGGCAACATATCATGCATTGGAGGAAACATCATCGAGTCAAATTTCCAACGGTGGTGGTCCCGCGACCATCCAAGCTTGGAGCTGATCGGAGGAGCCGATCTCGCCGGACTGCGCTTCCCGACTCCGGCTAGTGACCTGAGGCTGAGATCTGAGGCTACCACGACCATCTCGAGGAAAGATCTGGGTGCCATCTTTGGAGGGAAGTAACTACGACCAGTCCACTTTCAGTACCAAGAAGAAGGAAGTCAATCGCCCACCCGAGCCCTCAGTTCCAATTATCCTCGTCGAAGTGTGCAGGCTGCTCCTTGCTGTTCCAGGTTGGACCACCACCCAATCTTCTGATCAGAAGTTTCTTCTCCGACCTCCTTTTGAAGTCCCGTCAGTTCCTGCTCGAAGCTGTTCTAGCCACAGTCGCGTCAACACCAATTTCAACTCAATCGGAGTTCGGTAGAGTTCGTGGCATCTTCTGCAACAGGCCTCACCGGTTCTGCACCAGACAGAGATAGAACGAATCAGTCCGGTTCCATACTCTGTCCCGGCCAGCAACGCCATCACGAAATTCACACAAAATTCAGACGTCTTCTTGGGTCAGTGTAGAAGGTTTCGGCACTAGTTTCCACTAATTATGAGCTCGGATGAGCTCGTGGCGGCGCCATCATCAACAACCTGTCAGGCTATTCCTGAAGCTGGCAGAACCGGCAAAGCTCGGCGAATCGGTTTTCTCTCTTAGTTTTCCCCACCCCGCCAGGCCGGCTTACAGCCCCTCCCTACGTGGAGGTAGTGTCTGACTGTAACACATTAACCCCAACCCCTTGGCCCACCCTCCTGCGTGAGGAGTAGTGTTGTACGTTATATATTTTCAGGTCAAGCGGCATCGACGCGGCGTGCGGGTGCGTACCCACGCCTCCCCGCTCGCCCTCATCTTTCAGTCGGGATCGGTGTCTTCACACCGATCAGGTGAGTGACTGGTCCCTACCTTGCTGTTCCATGCTTTGCTAGTTTAGTACTGTCTCTTATGCCCGTCGGTCGTTGAGGGAGTGTTCGGACCCGTAATTGTTCGTTAGTGCGCCTGCCGCAGATTATGAGTGACAGCCACCCAACCCCACGCCCCGGGGTGCCGGCTGCCCACGAAGTTGGGAATTCCCAGACCCTTAGGGGTCAGCCTAAGCCAACCTAGTCCTTTGAATATTTGGGTCCCACCTCGGACCCTCGCCATCATCCCCTGGCACCACCGGGTGATCGTATTAGCCGTGCGAGTGAGCCGCTAACGTGAGTCCGTTGAAAGTGCTTGTATGCTTGCGGATCTAAGTCCTAGGTTCAACAATTTATCCATTTGCATCTTTGGGCTGTGCCACATCAAGTGGTATCAGAGCGGTCATAGGCTTGTTCTTACAAGTCTAGTCTTGGGTCGTCTTCATACTATGTCATTCATAGGTGCAACCGTACACCCGTGCATAGCCCACCCAACTTTGCATGATCACTCGTAGTGGAACTCATTATCAAACAAATCCATCCTCTTCCAATTCCACAATGAATCCCAATCCCCAAGGGAATCCCGCCAACAACGAGCAAGCACTTCCCGATCACATGAGATTCCTAGTAGAGTGTATGGCTAGTATCTTAGGACGGCTTGATGACATAACAACCCAGCTTGAGCAACTTGAGGAGAATAGGCCCGCCCCAAGGGTAGGTGATAGGAGGGCACCTCCCCGCATGAAGAACCAGCCATAGGAGAACTCAACCTTGACCCTCCTCCTGAACCGGAAAGAGACCCACCTCCAAGGAGGAATGAAAGACCCCCCCCCGGGACAACCCGGATGACCACCTTATGAGACTTGTGAAAGTAGATGCCCCCACCTTTGATGGATCTCATCACCCAAGCATCTATTTAGATTGGGAGGCGGCTATGGACCAATATTTTGATTGGTACCCAATGACCGAGGATAGGAGAGTCCGGCTTGCAAAAATACAACTTACCAAATTAGCTAAGACTCATTGGATGAACATTGAGGCATTAAGGATAGTTAAGAGGGAAGCTCCCATCACCACATGGGGGGTCATGAAGGAACAACTCAAACTCAAATATGTCCCTCCCTCCTACCATCAAAACCTCCTAGATGAGTGGCAAGCCTTAACCCAAGAAGGGAAGACCGTTATGGAGTACATTGAGAAATTTGACTACTACCTTCTTAAGTGTGGAGTCCAAGAGGACCCCGTTGTCACACTATCCCGCTTTAGGAATGGGCTTCAATTCCACATAAAAAAGGAGCTATTCATGCATCAAGTAGCCACTCTAGAGCAAGCCTACCAAGTAGCCCGAGATGCCGAGAAATTCTCTCGATACACCCGAACGTTTCCCCCTCGGGGGATGGACCCAAAATCCATGGTACCTCGGACCAACCCCCCACCTCCTCAACGAGGTCTCCTTCCCACCCCCATGGGAGCTCCTCCCACCTGGGCAGCCCCTCCTAGTGGCAACCCTTCTCCTCGCCCCACAAGTGGGCCCCCAAACCCCACTCCCAATAGACCAAATCCGGCACCCACTCTCTCTCACACTAGGGCTGCCCCAAACCACCAAAGTGGGAAGCAATGCTTTAGGTGCCTTGGGTATGGACATTTCGCCAATCAATGCCCCACCAAGGGCGCATCTAGCTTGCTCATTGAGGAGACAACCCCCTTGCCCCAAGATGAAGTTGTAGAAGAGGTTGAGGTGTATGAGGCCTCTCCCGATTGGGAGGAGGAGTATGAGAACCACTACATGGAGACCAATCAAGAACAAACCCCTCCATCTACCAACTCTCACCTTGGAGTGGTTAGGTGCACCCTCACTCAAACCCAAGAACATGATTGGAGAAGAAATACCATCTTCCATACTTACATCTAGATAGGAAGTCATGCTAGGAATGTCATCTTGGACAACGGGAGTAGTGTGAATGTGGTGTCACCCGACACCATCAAACTTTTGGGCCTTACCATCTCCCCACATCCACACCCATATCGGGTAGCGTGGATTGATGCCACATCCGTACTCGTTAGTACTCATTGCCTTGTCCCCATCACATTCCAATCCTACCAAAGCCAAGTTTGGTGTGACATTCTACCAATGGAAGTTGGGAGTATACTCCTAGGGCGGCCTTGGATCTACGATGTAGATGCCACCTTCCTTGGAAGGACGAACAGTTGCATTTTCACTCATGAGGGGAAGAGAATCCAACTCAACCCCTCTCCACTCCGCTCCCTTCTCAAGAAGGCATCTCCGTCCCTTGAGGGATCCCCTACCCCTCCCACTATTCCAAACTCACCAAACCCCACCCCAACAAGTCCTAATCCTAGTTTGACCATTGGGACTACTAGGAACCTACACCTTATTACTAGGAAAGAACTTGAGGAAGAAGTCAACCAAGGGGGACAAGTGTGTGCCATTGTTATTTACCTTGGGGAATCCACCCAAACCAGCCCACACCCAATAGAAATTCAACAAATCCTTGAGGACTTCCATGATGTGTTCCCCGATGAACTTTCGGATAAGCTACCACCCATGCGCGATGTGCAACATGCCATCGACTTTGTGCTCGGAGCTACCTTACCCAACCTTCCTCACTATTGCCTCAACTCCACTGAGCACGTTGAACTTAGGAGGCAAATTGAGGAGCTCATCAGGAAGGGCTTCCTCCACATTAGCAAAAGCCCATGTGCCGTCCCGGCCCTCCTCACACCCAAAAAAGACGGAACTTGGCGCATATGTGTGGATAGCCGGGCCATCAACAAAATCACGGTCAAATATAGATTTCCCATTCCTCGACTAGATGACATGCTAGACATGCTTGCAGGAGCCACCATCTTCTCTAAGATCGATCTCAAAAGTGGCTACCACCAAGTTCGCATTAGGCTCGGGGACGAGTGGAAGATCGCCTTTAAAACTAAGGACGGTCTCTATGAATGGCTTGTCATGCCTTTCGGCCTTTCCAATGCACCTAGCACATTTATGTGCCTCATGACCGAGATCCTCCAGGCCTTCATTGGCATCTTCCTTGTCGTCTACTTTGATGACATTCTCATATATAGCCAAACCAAGGAAGCCCACCTAGATCATCTCAAACAAGTTTGCACCGTTCTTAATAAAGAAAGTCTCTTTGCCAACCCCGGGAAGTGTCATTTCTTGACCAATCAACTAGCCTTCCTAGGATTTATTGTCTCATCCCAAGGGGTATCCATGGACCCCGAGAAGGTCCAAGCCATTCTTGAGTGGCCCGAGCCCAAGACCCTCCATGAGGCCCGAAGCTTTCACGGGATATCCACTTTCTATAGGAGATTCATCTGTGGGTTTAGCACTATCACCGCTCCTATCACGGATTGCCTCAAGAAGGGCACTTTTGTGTGGACTAGGGCAGCCTCCAAAGCATTCCTAGAGCTCAAGGAAAAGATGACCCAAGCCCCGGTCCTTTGTCTACCCGACTTCTCAAAAGTCTTCGAGGTCACTTGTGATGCATCCGGGGTAGGGATTGGGGGCATTCTTAGCCAAGAGGGACACCCAGTAGCCTATTTTAGTGAGAAACTTTGTGAGGCTAGGACTAGGTACTCCACATATGACAAAGAGCTTTACGTTGTGGTTCAATCCCTTCGGCATTGGAGGCACTATCTCCTACTCAAGGAGTTTGTGATTTTCTCGGATCACGAGGCCTTGAAGTACCTCAACACCCAACAAAAGCTCAATGCCCGCCATGCCCGTTGGGTAGAATACATTTAAGCCTATACATTTGTCCTCAAGAACAAGATGGGTAGTGAGAACCGTGCTGCCGATGCGCTAAGTAGGCGGGTAGCCTTACTTTCCACTATCCATGTGGAAGTCACCGGGTTTGAGAGAATCAAAGGGGAATATCCAAATTGCCCTGACTTTGGGACTCACTACAACACCCTCTCCACTCAGCCCAACAAGGAACATGAGAGATTCATACTCCAAGAGGGGTATCTTTTCAAGGGACCTAAGCTATGCATACCTCGAACTTCACTATGGGACTTCTTAGTTTGGGAGTTACACAGTGGTGGCCTAGCTGGTCACTTTGGAGTCCAAAAGACCATAGAGCTAGTTGAGAGGCACTTCCATTGGCCCAGTCTCAAGAAGGATGTGACCCACATTGTGGGACAATGTCACATTTGTGCCTCAGCCAAGCAAGTGAGGCAAAACATTGGGCTTTACACACCCCTACCCATCCCAGATCGACCTTGGGAGGATTTCAGCATGGACTTTATCCTTGGCCTACCTAGGACCTTACGCAAACATGATTCCATCTTCGTCATTGTTGACAGGTTCTCTAGGATGGCCCACTTTATTCCATGTGCCAAGACTTCGGATGCCTCTAGGGTCGCCCGATTATTCTTTGATGAGGTGGTCCGACTCCATGGACTACCTAAAACCATTGTGTCCGATCGAGATGTGCAATTCACCTGTTACTTTTAGAAAACTCTCTGGCATTTGATGGGAACCCTCCTCAAATTCTCCACCACTTATCATCCTTAAACAGATGGCCAGACTGAGGTCGTCAACCGAAGCCTTGGCAACTTGCTCCGTTGTCTAGTAGGGGACCACCCTGGGAATTGGGATCTCCTCTTATCTCAGGCCGAGTTTGCCTACAATGATTCTGTCAATAGGTCCATAGGCAAGAGTCCATTTGAGGTAGTACATGGTTATAGGCCTAGAAAACCCTCAGATCTTATTCCCCTTCCCCCACATGCTAGAGTGTCAGTCTCAGCTGAGTCCTTTGCATAGCATATCAAAAAGTTGCATGATGACATCCGCAAGCATATAGGGAAGAGCAACGAGACTTAAAAAAGACGGGCAGATGCTCACCGGCGCCACTGCGAGTTTCAAGTGGGAGACTTGGTGATGGTGAGGACGGAGCGGCTACTTTCGGGGCCTGCCTCCAAGTTGAGAGCATGAGGGTCGTGACCCTTTCGAATTCTGAGATGACTAGGCAATAACGCTTATGAGCTGGACCTACCTAAGGGTTTTGGGGTACACTCTACCATAAACGTGGCAGACCTGGTACCCTACAAGGGCCCCGCGGTGGGACCTAGTGAGGAGCTTGAGCCGTTACCCTGCCTTGAGAGAGACACCCACGGTGTGACTCTACCTCCTAGCTTGAGAGGCCGACGTGAGTAAGTGGAGGCAATACTGGATGAGCAGAGTACCATTACCAGGAACAGGGTATACCAGCGTTACCTAGTGAGGTGGAAGGGTCGTCCCCCGACCGAGGATACTTGGGTGAGCCAGGAAGACTTGCTGCGCCTTGACCCAGACATTTTGGAGCACTACCACAGTCAAGCGGACCCATACTCGACGGGGTCGAGTTCTCCCCACCCTGAGGGATTTGATGAGGGCATCTCACATCCCTCTCTTTGGCTCGGATCATCTGCATCATTTTGAGGAAGCCCAGCTATGAGATCACATGTTATTTTCCTTTTCTTTGAGTCATATCTTATGTACTTTCCTTTATTGAGTCATATTTTTTTAGTCATTTCTCTTGTTATGCTTATTTGGGCCTTACTACCTTAGTTATGGGCCATAGGATTGAGTCTAGGATATGCTTGATCTTTTGTCTAATTGTCAAGGGTACTTTGGTCATGTAAAGAGTGGATGCCTATATATAGGCCCCATCTCTCCTCATGTACTCAACTTTTGATGAATCAATTTTGAATAGAAGCAATTCCCAAATCTTACTCTCCTCCACCAAATTTCTCTTTTCTCTCTCTCTCTCATTATCTCTCTCTCTCTCTCTCCTCAAGGAAGGGGGCGAACACCTCTCTCTCTCCTCCTCCTCCCACCTACCACCTAACTCCCCCTCCCTCATTCAAAGACCTCCCCAACTACCCACCACCCCAATAATTCCACCCCAGCCCCAAGATAGCTTCCACCAATCCAAACCCCAGCACCCAACCACCAACTACCCCATCCACTTCCCTAAGCACCTCCCCACCTCCCCAAAGCTGAATGAGTTTCTCCCAAGGCCAAATTTTAATCTCCCTCCCATCTCACAACCCCCACACCAGTCTTTGGTCGCCCAAACCAGCCCCCATACCCAGCCCAAGTTCACCCTCCCCCTTCCTCTCCATTGCTTACCTAGTGCAGCCCTACCCCTTCCCCTACCCACTCAAGCCAGCTCCAGCTCCCTTCACCCACCCCCCCTTGATTCTCCAGCCACCACAACAGCCCTCCATCGACCCCCTCCCCTCCCCACAGCCTTCAGCCACCCCAATCCCCTACTACACCTTCACCACCCCTTCACCCATATCTTCTTTCATTTTCAGATCCAGTCCCGGGTTGCAGGTAGCAGAGTAGCAGCAGGTTGCAGAGAGCACCACATCGTCACCTGGGCGCTTCTGGAAACATATCATGCATTGGAGGAAACGTCATCGAGTTAGATTTCCAACGGTGGTGGTCCCGCGACCATCCAAGCTCAGAGCTGATCGGAGGAGCCGATCTCGCCGGACTGCGCTTCCCGACTCCAGCCAATGACCTGAGGCTGAGATCTGAGGCTACCACGACCATCTTGGGAAAGATCTGGGTGCCATCTTCGGAGGGAAGGAACCACGACCAGTTCTCTTTTAGTACCAAGAAGAAGGAAGTCAATCGCCCACCCAAGCCCTCAATTCTAATTATCCTCGTTGAAGTGCGCAGGCTGCTCCCTGCTGTTCCAAGTTGGACCACCACCCAGTCTTCTGATCAGAAGTTTCTTCTCCGACCTCCTTTTAGAGTCCCGTTAGTTCCTGCTCGAAGCTGTTCCAGCCACAGTCGCGTAAACACCAATTTTGATCGGAGTTCGGTAGAGTTCGTGTCATCTTCTGCAACAGGCCTCACCGGTTCTGCACCAGACAGAGACAGAACGAATCAGTCTGGTTCCATACTCTGTCCCGGCCAGCAACGTCATCACAAAATTCACCCAAAATTCAGACGTCTTCCTGGGTCAGTGTAGAAGGTTTCGGCACTGGTTTTGACTAATTATGAGCTCGGCTGAGCCCGTGGCGGCGCCATCATCAACAACCTGTCAGGCTGTTCCTGAAGCTTGCAGAACCAGCAAAGCTCGGCGAATCGGTTTTCTCTCTTAGTTTTCCCCACCCCGCCTGGCCGGCTTACAGCCCCTCCCTGTGTGGAGGTAGTGTTTGACTGTAACACATTAACCCCAACCCCTTGGCCCACCCTCCTGCGTGAGGAGTAGTGTTGTACGTTATATATTTTCAGGTCAAGCGACATCGACGCGGCGTGCGGGTGCGTACCCACGCCTCCCCGCTCGCCCTCGTCTTTCGACTGGGATCGGTGTCTTCACACCAATCAGATGAGTGACTGGTCCCTACCTTTTTGTTCCATGCTTTGCTAGTTTAGTATTGTCTCTTATGCCCGTCGGTCGGTGAGGGAGTGTTCGGACCCGTAATTATTCGTTAGTGCGCCCGCCGCGGATTGTGAGTGAGAGCCACCCAACCCCACGCCCCGGCGTGCCGGTTGCCCACGAAGTTGGGAATTTCCAAACCCCTAGGGGTCAGTCTAAGCCAACCTAGTCCTTTGAATATTTGGGTCCCACCTCGGACCCTCGCCATCATCCCCCGGCACCACCGGGTGATCGTATGAGCCGTGCGAGTGAGCCGCTAACGTGAGTCCGTTGAAAGTGATTGTATACTTGCGAATCTAAGTCCTAGGTTCAATAATTTATCCATTTGCATCTTTGGGCTGTGCCACATCATTACCAGTCACTCACAGCTACCAACAGGAACCCACAATCTGTTAGAGATCACTTCCTCAAAACACGATCTCATTCGAGGACACGACTGGCAACATAAGTTGGGCACCAAGCCACCGACTCTTACCAACACGTCCTCGACCTCCGTCAGGTGACATCCTCAACAGCCCCTTCCGGGTCACACCGACGCCTGACACGATTTTCATCACAGGAACAGGGTACTCATGCGGCGCACTTGCCAGCACATTCCCCAAAACTCTATCCTGACAGTGCCAAGAATCACGATACCTCGAGCAACGGCACGGCAACAACACGTCTCGCACAGAGGAACCAATCCTCACATGCTCAACGCAAACTCAGGAATCCGCCCATAGCAACCAACGCTACGATCCTGAACCTATGGGTCACAGGCCCACCAGGCTTCCGCTGCACACTCTGATCCACACGCACAACCAACACGGCAACTCGAGACTCGCCATCTCGACAATCCACAACTCGGCCGGTCAACCTCAGGAAATAGGGTAAAGAAAACTCCATTACCTCGAACCCAAAGCACAGATTCACTCCCAAATCTGGCAATCCTCTGCAACTCTGCAGGCTCCGATCCGCCACGCATCAAAAAATTCTAGCACCAGCCAAGAATTCAAACACCGCCCAACCAGCACTCGTCCTTCCGGAACAGCACCAGCACCCTCACATAGCAAGGGAATCATGCACGACTTCTCACAGGCAACCACCTTGCCAAAATAGGGAACACGTCTCGCACGGACTTCATGGCACACAGAGGCCAACCAAATCCGGGAACATAATGCAAGATGACGAAGCTTAGCCAAACACAATCTCTTCAACCAAAGGAGAAACCAACATACCTCTAACCAACAGAAGAACTCCATGCCCGACCTGACCTCAAACCTCGCACTTGCTGGGAACAGCACCTTCCAGCACTAAGAAAACCATCGCTTCCATCAGGTCAGCGCCTCCGACACACTCGGCGAGTGTCACGTCGGACCATAATTACAGCATCTCTCGATGCACCACCGTTGTAATTTCTTGAACTGCCACACGCCACGACAAGAGTCGCAACACGAGCCATAATCGACAACCACCGACGCTCTTCCTCGAGTCCCGAAACTCACCGCGGAACTTCCACAACTCAAGCCAAATCCAGGGCAAACACAACCCATTCGCACACCAGAGCGCAGGAGCTAAAACTTACTGGGACACCAAAGCACAATCCTGCCTCGAAATCTGTAAAACAATCGAGACCGACACATCATTTCAGACGCCACAGAGCATGAGCACACTTCTCGATCAGAGCACCCACTCTGCCACCTTAAATCACAACCTCAACGCCTCGGGGCTGGATAAACCCACGTTGGAGTGGCCAGCCTCAACAACAGCTCCCTCAGAGCACGCTCACGGCCACATTACCACGAATAGTCCTCGCCAGCCACCTGACCTCGCTGCAAAAACCTCGAACGCAGCACCGCAGCAACGCACCTACCGACAACCTATGACCAACGCAGGACAACCGGGATCACCACCGATGAGGGAGAAGCTCTCAACCTTGATCCTTAAATCCCACGCCGACACGAAAGCCATGAACAGCAACCGCCTTCACAGCGCCACATAGCGCACTCAAGCTCTCAAGCGAAAAATCAAGCGGAAAATAAACACAAAACCCTAAGCCAGCTGCCGACTATACTGGACCTTATGGACTCTGATCACTGCACTATCTCGAATTTCTATGTACGTCCACAACCACCGCTCTGATACCAGCTGTGACGACCCAAGATCCGGATATTGGGAGGAGCCCGATACCATTCGAATCCTAACCCGCCGCCCATGAGCCAGGAGGACTCAGAAGGGCTGAAAGGAGTATGGAGGTACAAAGAAATAAGAAATAAGGCAGGACAATTCAATAATTAACGGAAATAAGTAAACAACTACAATAACAGAGTCCAGTCCAACAAAAAGTATAGTCTAAAGCAATAAAATGTACCACATGCCAAGTGAACACTCGGCCCGGTGAGCTGGCAACTAAGAACCTCCGCAACACTGCACCCTCGAACCTCGAGGAAGAACCGCCACACCTGAAAAGTAGGGATGAGTCCCCAAACAGAGACTCAGCAGGGGTCCCGCGGAATCTCAACCTGAAACAATGGCGGTAGCGGAAAGGAAAGCTACAACTACAGCAGGAACAGCGAACCGGTGGCCGGTCAAAACTCGGCACTACAGCTACTCCTACTGTACCAGGAAAACACACCCCGATCTCATGGTCGGGGGCTACCGAACCACACTAGTACCACTTACCGAAGTAAAAACCCACGGCAACCCCGCCGTAGAGGCCTGTCTTCCAGGACAAGGCCAACCTGGACACGCTGTCCAAGATGTAACACCGACCACCCGGTCACGGACACCACACCAACAAGACGCAACCTCGGTAAAGCTACTAGCACCCTGGCCACTAACTCGGAAACACCGGACGGTCCAGAAAATCACGTCTCACAGACGGGAAACGGAACCCAGAAACCGGAGAGTCACGTCTCACGTGACAGGAGTACCTGTCCACCAGAAGCAAGGCCGGATGCGTCCACTGATGACTTAAATCGCGCCTCGGGTGTCTCCCTCCGGCCCAGCGGGAACTGAGACACCGTACAAGTAACCACAGAACAAGTGACTAGTTGGGGTCGCACTTGTCAGCACTGGCCCTACTACCCCCAACCACGTGTGAACACACAGACCATTCGTCCTAGGTCTGGCCCTCTGACTGGTTTTCCCCTCAGCCGGACTCTAGCGTCAAACGTGGGGCCCGACGGTAACTAGCCTAAAAACCATCTCTCGGGGTAGCCTCGCCACCACTCCCTGGTGGGACCACTCGCGTGTCGGAAGGCTACGACTAGTGGGGAGTCACTGATGTGACCACTCTCCGAAGAGAAACTCCGAGAGCCACACACGCACCCTGCGCGAAAGTCACGAAGGACCAAGTGGCACTGAGCCACTGGACTCTGGACAGTCCTCTGACTCACTATGTAGCACCCCTGAAAATTTAAGAAAAAATAAAAAATCTCCTAAATAAAATTAAAACTTGAGTTGAAGTAATTAGTTATACACTTAATGGGCCTTAACCGATATATTTTAGGTTTCCCTTAATATAATTTTTTGAAGTCAAAAATAAATTTGCCATGATATAAAACTAACCCCTTTAGCTAATTATATAAATATAACACTTTAACCAAAATGTTATAGCTCAAACCGAACCTTCGGGCATATATGTATATATATAAGCCTTAAATTAATATTATAAGCTTAACTTACTATGGGCCTTGAAAACATGTACATCAACATATAAACCCATGGCCCCAAGCCGTAAAACCCACCTCACGTGAGTCTCTCACGAACCAACCACCTGTGCATGTTCGACGCTGCATGGGTGAGCATTTAGGGTTTTGAAACAAAGCTTGGCAGGCAGCTCTTAACTGGGATGCGAGAAAATGATTTATAGTAGGTTTTAAAACCTTGCCGTACTCAAACGGAGGACCCTTGCCGCTATATAAAGACTTCCCCATCGAACGTAGAAACTCTTGTTTGAAAACGAACGTCATCGTCCTGCTCCTGTCGTGTTCCTCTTCTTCCTCTTGCGGCTTGCTGGTGACGTGAAGGGGAGCGCAGAAGGCTCTTCCTCTTCCATCTTCTTCCTGCTACCTGTACTACAAGAAGGAACGCCTCCTTCTTCCCCTTCATTCTCTGTTCGCAAAGCATCGTTTTACTGCGTACCACTCAAGCTCTCCTCTGTTCACCGTTTCAAATCGTCCAAAGGTAGGTGATCTCTCTCTTAAGCCGAACAATGATATCAATTAAGCCTTGCATGATCGTGTCGGTTATACTCAATATAAAGCAATGCATGCATGGTTTATGTTGTTTAGTTTCACATACAATATATTAACATATAGGTTAAGAATATTACAATCATGTAACCACACATCTAAAATTTCTGAGAAATATATTTTTGAGATCCTCACATTTTTCTCTTAAGTTTCATATATTTAGATGCATAAAAAGATTTAAAATTGGAAAGCGACCCTGTTCATGCGGTTAACACCCGTATCATCTCTGCCGATTTTTATCTTTTTAACCTGATGTCATAAAATTATGATATTTCATGATTAAGATCCTTAGATTTTTCTCTTATTTATCATGTAATTAGTTTCTATAAAATCTTAATATATAAAAAGTGTCACTGTTCATCCATGGAATGAACAGTACCATGTTTGATTAATGACGTTCACCGCCACCACCGCCATTTCATTGACATTTATATATATTTAAATATATATATATATATAACTTGTAATCATATCTTTGAAAATTCATATCTACTAAAATATGTAATCGAAAATTATAAAAATTATATATTTGAAATCTTTGAGTTTTTTTTAAATAATACGTGTCCTTTTAAAGGAATGTTCTTCTCTAAACTTATTAAAGTGAAATAACGTCTTTTAAAATAGACGTAAATTTTGTTTGATTAAAAATATGAGAAATTAACATCCACCTATATGGACGCTATATTCTGGAAAATAATTTAACTGATGAGCGTCTTCCATGATAGACGCCAATTTAAAAAGTGCATGCTAGGAAGGACGTCAATTGTTCCTGACCGCTTGATTTCCTCGAGTTTCCAACCCACCGTGGGGCACCGCTTGGCACTCTCATCCCACTTCCGTGGATGAGGTCCCTGTTTTGGTTCTATCGTATACCCTCAACTCCCCGAGATGATCGAGCTCTCCGTTAGACATTTCGTTCCTTCGGACTAGTGATTTCATCTTAGAGACCTCCGTCAGTCTCCGCTAGCCTTGGATTCCCTCAAGGCAGCCGAGCAGGTTGTACCCTAAAAACCCTTTACACCAATTTCCAGTCATGTCCCTCTAAAGAAACATGACAAACTAGCCCTCAATTAATGCTGTTTCTGGCATTTTTGAGAAAATGTCACTTTCCGGTATCTGCGTCCAGCAAAGTGGACGCCATTTATTAATAGCGCCTGAGACAACAGACGCTATTTACTCATGCCTAATTTTCTTATTTCCAGAATAAGCGCCTATCACTATGGACGCTGATTCTAATCTGCGGCTCCTTCAGGGGACGCCATTTACCCAGTTTCACGTATGTCTCAAATTTTATGAGAGATTTATCGACATGTTGTCCCTACATGATCTTTAGTCCCTAAACTCTGACTATCATCCACATCGGTTATGACATATTATTCCCTCCGAGAAATTTCTCGTCAATATTTCGAGAACATAACCCTTTGACTTTCTGTTGGCCGCTTCTGATTCTGAAATATTTAAGGGTTGTGGGTCCGCAACTATCAATGTCAGGTAGGACGGAAGTCTATTCTGTAAACCATAGTAAAATTATGGGTGTGGCATTGCACCAAATTCTGTATATCTGTTATATTCTGTTATTCTATTATATCTGTTATTTCTACAAATTCTGTGAATTCTGGAAATTCTGTCATTCTGATATTCTGATGTTTTGTTATTCTGATAATTTAGATATTCGACTAGATTGATTATTTCTGCTTATTGTTATTGAAATTTTGATATACTCTGGCCAATTTTGTAAAGTTATGTTCATCCGAAGCATCTGTCCTTGTTTTATTCTGATATCTCATCCTTGGTTCTGCAAGGAAATTATTTCCTTTCTCTTAAGCTTATATCTTCCTTTGACTTGATATTCATCTTTCCTGATAGATTGATCATCATGATTTTAAGTTATATCGTTTCATGCATTGCATCATCACAAGCATGATAAATTGGCTAATCACTTATACTCTGCTAGGGAGAGAGATGTAATTCCTACTGAGCATTTTGCTCACCAACCTATTTTAACATTTTTCAAGTAATAGCGTCAAAGATAACCATTCAGATGGGGAAGGGCAAGAGTGATGAGCACAATGGAATCGAGTCTGTGTCTTTTATTTTCTCGAGTCTTGTCCTGTCATTGAGTCTTTCCTTTTTATTAAGTGTATTTGAGTCTTTTTCATTTAAATTTGCAAGTTGAGTCAGAGATGTAATTTTGGCATTTGATATTAATAAGAATTATGTTTTGTCAACTTTGTCTAGCCGTGGAATGTTGTGTCTTATGTTGCTCTGATTATTCACGACTGTATCGCTGCCACGTTCCGACCAATACGTTATGCTGCTATCGGATCGGGGCGTGACACACTAAATCCAATGGTCCTTGAGTCACAAGACTCGGGGTCAAGACCGTCATACGCAACGACGCAATACCGTTAATCTAGCATGATCCCTAGGTCTAAAACCACGGTAGCACGAATACCGAGGTAGCTCACGAGCCGCCGAGATCATTCCCTCGGGAAGGGAACTGAGAAGCCTTCCAGCCCCAGGCTAGACAGCTGGACTCACAGTCCGAGGCCACACATATGGCCCACTCGTGAACCATCTTCCGTAGAAACCCACGACATGCGGGGGAACCCCACCGCACTCACACCGACACACCGTGACTCGATCGAACGTAACCCGAAGCCCAGAACACACACACCTACGGGCACGCTAGTCGAGGTAACACTGCACCTCCAGACACCCCAGAAACACGGACACTGAACCTACCCGGTGTCCGGGACACTCACGAGGCCGATCGTAACTCATGGAAACCACGGTCGAAGAGAAACGGGACTGCAAACCACTCAGTGCAGCCCAGAGCCTGGCGGTCCAACCTTGGGCCGCTACAGTCTCTAGCGGTCCAACTCTGGTCCGCCACAGGGACTCTGGCGGTCCACCCTTGGCCCGCCAGAAGATGAATCACACAGGGCCTGGCGGTCCTACCCAGACCGCCACACGGCTTCTAGCGGCCCAACTCTGGTCCGCCACAATCCCTCTGGCAGTCGAACCTACGGTCACCAGGGGCGCGCAAGTGCGCAAGACTCCCAATCGGTCAAAAAACACGTGCTCCGAGGCATGGCAATCAAAATGGAGTAGCGGTCGAAGTCTCGGTCGCCACCTAGTCTGGCGGTTTATCGTGCGGCGGCCAGACGACAGAAACCCCTGCCGACAAAACAGTAACAAGTGGCGCACCCAGCTTTGGCCACCAGGGTCTCTGGCACGCCTACCTTGGGCCGCCAGTGAGTGTGGCGGTCTCTGGAAGGAACGCTACACTCACCCGAGAACAGGACGGCTGGAACATTCCCAAAAACCCGTTCCACGCCCCGATCATCCACAGACGATGGGGAAAACAAGGGGGAAGCTCCCCCGACACCCCTAGCATGCATCTATGACCCCAAATCGGTCTGAAACGGCGGATCGACGCACAAGCCCTAAAAACATGATTTTTCCCAAAACACCCTAAATAGCCCGCTCGGCTCACCACGGCCTACAAAACTCGCGGGAAAGGGAATGCACGAGCTGGGGGTCCATCTCCCTATCTCCACCAAAGAAACGACGCGTCGTGGACGCCGATCCATGAAGAAATGCCTCCGAAACCCCCGCTGGTTCCCCACGCTCGCGAACCGGCACGCCACGCGCCACCACCTCGTCCCTCGACCCGTCCCCGCAGTCCCTCATCCCACGGACCTCGTCGCCTCATCCCCATCGGCCTCCGTCGGCCGCTGGAGAAGAGAGGGAGAGAAAGAGAGAGTGGGAGAAGAGAGAGAGTGAGGAAGAGAGAATGAGGGGAAGAGAGAGAGGGGGTGGGGGTTTATAGAAAATCCAAAAATTTTGAAAAATATAAAAATATAGAAAAATATACCCCCGCGATCCTTGGAACACGCTGGTCGCCGTGGTAACATCCCGGTGTTGGAGAACGCAACGGTTCACCCTGTACGGGATTCTGAAGGTCCGATAGACGGAAAACACGCGTAAAACCCAAATGCAACCCGGGACCCACAAAGGCCCTCCAAAAATTCCAGAAAAATACCGACGTGCTCCTAAGAACACCACGGACCCAAAAAAAACTCACGGGCACACCACCATTGGGTCCGACAATCTGGTATAAATGGTCCGAAGCTCAATCGGACAGGATCCGTAACCCACAAAAAGACGATCCGAAACCCCACGGATCCAGATCCGAAAAACCCAGGGCATTACACCTTGGGTTAGACTAAATCAAGAACCAAGCGGTCTATTATTGGACCGTTTAGCACGCCTGACGATCTATTTATGGACCGTTTCATAGAATAAAGACATCGACGGAGTAAAACCATCTAGAGTTTTAGCGGTCTAGCGGATGGCCGTTTAGTATCCCTTAGCGGTCTAGTGAAGGGCCGCTTACGGAAATCAGACGGTCGTCCAGAGGGCCGCTAAGGTCCAGAATACACAAAACACCGGTAAGTGCTTTTCTGGACAATGGGTTTTAACGGTACAACCAGCTCGACGTCCTAGTGAGAATCCCAGGCTCGCGAAGACTTACGGAAGCCTTGAAACAAGATCATCTAGTCCGATAGAAGGAATATCCAACGGAGAGACTTTCAAGTCCAAGATGGTGTGCCTATAAGTGCAAAGAGTGTAACTAATGGCCTCATACCGGAGTATATGTCATGTACTTATAGAAATGACTCTGAGATGAGAAGAGAACAGTGATAAATCAAGAGTGAATCTCGTTCATCTTAACATTTGAAATATACATTTAATACAAGAGTATATGGTTTGGCATGAAATTAATCTATGTTTAAAAATAATTCTTAAGTGCATAAAGAACATGAAATCCACTAGAATGATCAGTAAGTATAACCAAGAGTATGAAAATAGCACTTAAAATAGGGTAAAGACCTAATTAACTAGGCATATTATAAGATAAGTAGGGTCGTTATGCATTATGCTTCGGGTTAACATAAAATCAGAACTCAGGAATGAAAATGATCTAATTAATGACCGTTTCATCATGTTAAGTGGTCTATCGTAGGGCCACTTATGATCGTATGCGGTCTAAGAATAGACCGTTTATTTCAATCTATAGAAACAGTTAACAAAATCGAAATCAAACTAATCTAAGGCCAAATAATGCATGATAAAACATGGAAACAATTAAATATGGCTTGTTAACACCATATTTAAGACGTGGAGATGCATGATTTCAGTAAAATAAACCAAAGTTCATTTTTATTGTTTAAGGGTTAGGTTTATGCATGCTATACATGATCAAGATAAAACAGTAATTACTCCATGTAGAAAGCATGAAATTGACCATAAGAAGAGGGCTCTTACACCTAGAATCATGTTTAAGCCATTCATGAGATAACCTACCTCTGATCTTCTCCCAAAACTTAGAATTTTTGACTGGAAGTAAACCCTAGTTCTGCACGTCCTATGCTAAACCAGCAACTTCACCTTCCTGTATCTCCTGATTCCCTTGACCTAAGGACGTGAAATTTGGAGGGTAGGTAGAAGACATAAAGGAGAACAAAAGGTTTTAGAGTTACTAGTTCTAAATATCTCGTTTAGGCCTTCTATTCCCATGATCTTCGCTGGGCCGTTGCACAGATTCCTAGGTTATTGGTGTAGGATCAGTAACTTTGGAAGCCTCTAACTCCTTGTAGACTTGATCTCCTAGAACGAAATTTTGAGGAGAGTTGGACCTGAGTATTGTGAATAAAAGATTCTAAAGAACCTACCTGAAATAAAACCTCCTTACCTTAGTTCCACGTGAGCCAAATGTAAGGGTCGCGCAGGGTGGTTCTGGGGTCTATTTATAGGTTTTAGCTAGGTTTCATGGATTTGAACGAACTTAGAGTCCTAATTAGGTCTCCAATCCAATCCTGATACCCTCTAGAGTCTTCTAATTGACAGATTGCATCAATTCCTAGGGATTTGGTCTGGAAAAATGGAGTTTTTTACGCCATCTTACTGTTCACGATCGGACTCTGCTAAACGGTCTATTAGTGGACCATTTTTTATCCCTATGCGGTCTTACGATAGACCGCCAATTACCTTGGGCGCCGAGTTTGAACTGTTTCAAACTCTTCCCCCCTATTATCCATTTATTTATCCTATTTATCCACTTAAATTCTGAAATTCTAAAAATTAAGCTTCTAGAATATGGGCCAACTCTTTTGGGCTTGGGTTTTAGGTCCTTTTGGTTCAATTAAATGGGTCTAATCTATTTATTAGTAGAAGGCCTTTTCTTAATGAGACTTAATTAATAGTAATTCGTCTAATAACTCATTTAAATGTTTAATAATTCTATTTAAATCTAAAAATTTTCTAGAAAATTCTTGGGCGTTGCACCCCTTCACCTCCCCAAGGGAAATTTGAATTTCCCTCCCCCTTGTTAGCTGCACCCCACCCCTCCCCAACTTCCCCCTTAGCTTTGGTTGACCAAACCCCCACTCCCCATATTCCCTTAGTCACTCCAAGACCTACATCCCCTCATTCACCTTATGCTATGAGCAACATACCCCCATCGCCCCTCCCACTCCATACACTAGTCCAGCTCCACCCTAGCCCCCATCCCTTCCTTCCTCACACCTCCTTCCCCCCCTCTCAACCATCTCCCATCACCATTACCCCTGTCCCCAACAGCCCACCCTCCATTCTCCATGCCCTTTCAAGCCATACCCTTCGAGCTTGAGTTCTACTGAAAATCTATAGAGTTCCAGTAGTTTGCAGAGCCGGCCACAGCTTCACCCTGCAGTCCCTGGGAGCACAAGAGGTACCGTTGGAATCATCTTCCGGTCAGCTTCGTAACGGAGGTGGTCTCGCCATCATCTGACTTTGGGGCTGCCCGGAGGAGCCATCTTTACCAGACTGCGCACTTCCTCCATGGCAGACAACCAGCAACAGCTTGCAGAGGCTCCCACGACCAGCCCATTGAGGTTCCTGGAGCGGTGTTCAACTGAAGTCTTCTCTTCCATCTCCCCTGCCATCTCCAAGAAGTAGAGCACCGTTCGGACCCCGGAGCACAGAGTTCCTATTTTCCTACCCGTGGTGCGTAGGTCGGATCCCCCTGAGCCAGATTCGACCCTCCTCTCCATTCCGGTTCCCATGGTCAACTCTGACCTCCCCCGACATTCCCACTAGTCTCTGATCGAAGAGGAGTCATCCACGATCGCAACGGTTCTTGTCCCGCCCTCATCGGACCCCGGGAGCGTTCGTGCTAGCCACTTCTCCCAGCAGCTAAAGTTATGGGACAGTCAGAGCCAAGTCCAACAGACCCTGGTCCCGCATCCACCACGGCCACCGTCGGCATCAGAAAATTCTCCACAAAATTAGAGGTCTTCCTGGGCCAACCCAGGGAATTTTGGCGCTGGTCCCATCAACATCTGAAGTCGGTAGAGTCCGTGGCGACGCCGTCATCACCTCCCTGTCCAGCCATTCCAGCGACGGACAGAACCTGCAAAGCTTGGCGAATCGACTCTATCCTAAGTTTTCCCCACCCCGCCTGGCCGGCTTAAAGCCCCTCCCTGTGGGAGGTAGTGTTTGCATGTAATTTTCATTCCCCCACCCCAAGTCCAACCCCCCCTGTGTGGGGTGTAGTGCATGTAATTGTTGGGACAGGTTGAAGCTTCACCGACGTAGCATTCGGGGAAACCCGCGCTTCCCCGCTCGCCCATGTCTCCGACTGGGGTTGGTTTCTTCAAACCGGCCAGGTAACCACTCAACCCTTGCACACATTTAGTGTTTGTTTATCTAATATTCATCAACGCTCCGCTGGAACGTAAGAGAGCGCCCGGTCCCGAAGCACTCTCGCTTTCGTGTGGCCACCGTGGGAGCAAGTGAGTGGCCCGTGCCCCTTTGGCATTTGGTCAGTCCATCAATTTCAGGCTTCCTTGTCTTTTTTTTTTTTGGGAGGGGGGGGGGGAATTATAGCCTTGCTGGCCCTTCACCAGCAAGGGTCTAGTCCCACAATCCTCGACTCGGCATCATCGAGTCACCCCCGGGTTGAGTGTGCGCACCGGTGAGCGACCGTCTACGATAGTCTCTAATTTTTGCGAATTGTGCTTGCGTTGGTTAAGTCCATGGGATTTTGGTCCAGTTGCTGCATCCTTTAGGGTGTGTCACATCACTCCTCCTCACTATCACTCTCATCTTGGGCCTCTTGGGCCGAGCTGCTACCAACTCTCCTAGCCTTATAAGGATCATCTAAAATCTTCCAGCTCCTAAGAGTAGATATAGCCTTAGCATTCTCCAATTGGGGACCTACAGGAGGGGGAGGCTAAGGTTGATTTGGTTGAGGAAGAAGAGGAGCTCTTTGAGGAAAGCCTGGAGGTTGATTCTTGGGGTTAGCCACTAGTTGACTAAGAAGCTGACCTACCTCTCCCCTTATACTATTTCCAGCTAATTGCCCTATTTGACCTTCCAACTTAGAAATGGATTGATTATGAGAAAGAATAAGTTGTTGGGGTTGGTTGAATTTTTCATTGAAGTTGGGTTGAGGAGGAGGAGGAGGTTGGAAAGGAACTTGAGCTTGATTAAAACGATTAGGGGGATATTGATGATACTGGCCCTAAAACGAGTGAGCTTGATGATACGGGACCTGAGAATGTTGAAATGGAGGTTGAGAGTGTTGATGATGTTGAAAGGGTGCATAAGAAAAGTTTTGTTGAGACTGAACTGGAACTTGGAAGGGTTGTCTTTGAATTGGTTGATGTAAGGGATTAGACGAAGGGGTTGGTCCTTGCTGATTTCTCCAAGAATAATTTGGGTGATTTCTCCAGCCTGGATTATAAGTGTTAGAATAGGGATCGTAGGCAGGCTTGGAGATGCCCTGAGCTCGAAAATCTATTCTTGGATGAATGGGGAAAGTTGGGCCGCTGTGGGGTAATCAGTAACAGCATGATTTGTGCTCGAGCAAAGAGCACAAATTTCTTGATGATTAGAATCTAAGAATGGTTGAGATCGAGGGGCAGAAGAGAAAGAAGGTTCTTGTTTATTTATAGATAGCAACTGATCTAACTTCTGAGCTACCAAATCGACCTTCTCCATCTTTTGCGCCAACATGTCCATTTTATTCAATTTTTGTGTAAGAGCATTAATATCCATCATATTCTCAGACTCTCCTTGATTCTTAATTTCATAAAGCCCTGCCCTCTTAGATGGCCCAATCATTCTTTCATAAGATGAGATCGAGGCATGACTAATAGAATTTTCACTTAACATTTCAAACAAATCATACGCCTCATCCTCGCTTTTGCTCATAAAGGCTCCCCCGCATGATGCATCCACCATTTGTCGGTAATTATCAGTTAATCCCTCATAAAATGCCTGAACTATTTACCATCTTGATAAACCATGGTGCGGGCATTTTCTTAATAATTCTTTCAATCTATTCCAAGCTTCATGGATCAGTTCTCCAGGGTTTTGAGTGAATCCAACAATAGCTCTCCTCATTGTATTGGTTCGTCCAATGGAATAAAATTTCTTCAAAAATTCTTTTTACATTTCGGCCCAACTTTCTAGGGGTCTACCTAAGGCGCCTAACCAATATTTAGTTTTATCCTTAAGAGAGAATGGGAAGAGAGTTAATCTGAGAGCATCGTCAGAAAAAATCTGGATTTTGACTGTGGAACAAATCTGGAGAAACTCATCAAGATGTTTGTATGGATCTTCATTAGTATTGCCATAAAAGGATGACAACATCTGAATGGTACTTGATTTAATCTCATATTGAATTGCATGGTTTTGGGGTGCATGCACATAGAAGGATGGTTGATATTGATTTGGCATGAAATAATCTTTCATCTGCTTGGGAGCTTCTTGTTGATTAGGATCCGTCATGAGGTTAGGTTGATGATGGTTTCGTAGATGGACTAACCTCTCTATTTCACTAATGGGTCCTAGCAAGTGTGGGTGTAGGGATCTCCTACTATGCATATAATGCAAAAGGACCCAAAGGATGTGTGTTGCTTATTTTTGTATATTAGAATTTTTTGATTTTTTCTTTTTTTTTCAAAGTAATGCAAGCAATAAATCAACAACTATATGAATGATCCATGCAAAATGATGGTTTTTTTGTATTTTATTTTTTTTTGACCTTCTAAGGGTAAACTAACTCGAGGTGCTTCTTGGTACAACCTGTCCGATGTCCGTGAGGGAATCCACGGATGCAGGGACTTATGGAGATCTTGGAAAAGAAGATTCTGGTCCAATGAGACGGAGTGCTCAATTGGAGGGTCCTTCCAATTACAAGAGGGGTGTGTCTAATTGCCCTTAAGAAGGGGAAAGAGAGAAGAAGAGAAAAAAAAATTCTTTTTCAAATGATGCAAGTGATGAACAAAGAATTAACTAAATGCAACAATGCATGTAATAGATGCAACAAAGATGAAAGCATGATAGCATGACAATGAAATTTTTTTTTGAGATTTCTGTTTTCTATTTTTTTCAGAGATTTTTTTGTTATTTTTTTCAAAGAGAGGTGGATATGAGAAAATTAGCAACTAAAAACATAAAACAACATGTAAATCTACTGAAAAATAAAGCCTAAAATCATGTTTTTTGAGGTTTCCTTTTGTTTTAATTTTTTAGGAATTTTTATGATTTTTTGAGATTTTTCAAGAAATTTTCAAAACAGAATATGTTTCTACGTTTACTGACCTTTGGTGACGCTTAAATTTTCAGGATTTTCTAATTTTTTGATTTTTTGCTCCCTTTGGTGACAGATTCAGCCCTTCAGCGACGCTTTCTACAACAGTTGATTTTCTGAAGTTGTTAGGTCCAATTTTTCTTTTTTTTTCCTTTTTCTTTTTTCTTTTTCCTACAAAATAAAAATAGAAAAATTAGTATAAAAATATACACATCAAACACAAGAATATCCAACTATCAAAAATTATTTCCTCCCCGATAATGGCGCCAAAAATTGATGTGTACAAACACTAGTCGTTGAAAAATAATGACGTGCTCAATTTTAAAATATTTAACCGCACTCACTCACTAAAAAGATTTTAAACCAAAGTAGAGTGATCAATACGAGTCGATCCCACGAGGAGGAATACTTTCATTTTTAAGCAAGTTGGAAAACCTTTGTATTTTTAAAAGCCAAGTTTTGAGTGAGTTTGTGAAAAAGAAAAATTAAGGTTGCATGAAATTGAATCTATCTAAAGAATATTGGAGGGTTGAAGAAGAGAAATTTAGAATAAGTAGAGAGAGAAAGAGAGAGAAGAACAATTACAACAATTGACTTTTTATTGCTAGAGAGGAAATATTACAATGTTATGAAAATGAAAATTACAACTTGCATGAAAGTTAAAGAGAAAGGGGAGAAAGGAGCCAGGAGAGTGGAAGAGTAGCGTCGCCCAAACGTCTCACCGAGCCTTTGAAGAGATCACCCCGCCTTAGAGATGAACGCCGCCTTGAGAGCACCGAAGAAGAAGATCCGCCAAAAAGGAATTTAGAAGAATATAAAAGAAGAGGAAGATGAAAGAAGAGGGGAAGTGAAAATGGGTCTTAAAAACATGTGTGCATGAGGTTCTGAAATAAGAGTGATCAGAGAGAATACGGGAGAGAGATGAGAAAATCAGTAAACAATAGTAAATAAAAATTTAAAAATAGAGCAAGAGTAAAATCGAAATAACTTTGAAAGTAAGAAGAATTAAAGGATGATGAAGAAGAAGAAGTTGACGATCATGAGAAAATGAAGAACTTTTGTAAAAGGAGCAGAGGGAGAAAAAGAGAAGAAGAGAGAGAAAATGAGAGAAGAACATTAGCGTTCGGGTATAGATGAATAGTAAAATGTAAAATTTGAACTTTGAAAATTAGAAGAGAACTTGAAAACGAAGCAAAACTAGCAAAAGAGTAAAAAGAAGAAATTGTAGAACTTTTAAAAACGAACAACTTTGATAAAAGAAGTAAGATGAGAAGAGGAGCAGAAAGGGAAGAAAAAGGGCGAAGATCTCTGTTCAGTTTCTCATGGGCAGCTTATATAGCATACAGGGAACCCCTTTGATTCTTCCCAATTAGGCTTTGAATCTGGCTTCAAAAGAGTCCTTCTAGCGATAATCATGGAAAGATAACCCTGCTTAGGCTGTTTGATTCCGGCTTGGCTTCTAACTTTAAATGGCATCCACTGCAGCAGCCGTTATTTCCAAAAATGGCATCTTGTGTCTGGATGCTATTTCTAATTAGCGTCCATGTCCAAGCCGCAGATTCTTTATTTCTTTATTTCAATATTTTCCTTGCTTTTCGTACAAAAGATTTGGCATCTTCTCGAATGGGCGTTGATTCATATTTCCTTATTTTTAGCCCCTTTTCTTTCTATTTCGTACAAGGGAATTGGCGCCCTTCCGAGAAGGCGCTGATTCTTATTTCCATAAAGCTGCTTCAAATTGGCGGCCACCTGCACGCCGCTAATTCTTGAAATTGGCGCCCTTCCGAACAGGCGCTGTATGGCTACAAAGCACTAGCCGTTAATTCTTTTCTTCTGAAGATAGGCTTCAAATTAGTGTCGGTCAGAACGCCGCTGATTCTTTGAATTAGCGCCTTTTCAAAAAAGTATTATTTTAATTGGCGTCCATCCTTCGGTCGCTCATTCATATATCTTCGAAGAAATGGCGTCCAGTCTTCGGACGCTAATTCCTGCAATTTCATAAAATTCAAATAATCATTGTTCTTAATTCCAAAAATGCATTGTGATAGTTATGCAATTTCTTGACTACATCTCACATTGCCATTTTGACTCAAAATGATGGTTATTTGCATGCAGACTCAAATTGATTGTGAGAACAAGGTTTAATCATATTAATGCACAACTATACTCACTAAGTGCTCAAAAGTGATGCATATTATGGTATGAAATATGATACTCATCAGTGCGCCCCCATCTCCCCTTCCCCCTTTCCCCTCTCCAACTCTTCTTTCCATAATCTCCTCCCTTCTCTTTCATATCCCTTCCCAAACCTACCTCCCCTTTCCTTTCCTAGTCGGACTAGGAAATCTTCTTCCCCTTTCTTCTTATTCCCTTTCCCTCTCCACCACTAAATTCCTAATTATATTTCCCTTCTCATAAATAATCCCCACCCTCCATCTTCCCTAGATCCCCCGTCAACCCTCCCCAACCCCTGGATTAGGGCGCCCCCTCCATCTTCCCCCCTAACCCTTGGCCGCCCTCCCCCATCTTCCCCCCTCTTCCTTTGCTGCCCTCCTCTCTACCCTTCCAACCCCCTCCTCTCGATCCCGCGCCCTCCTCCCCGTCATAGCTCTTCCTCCCCCTCTGTCTCTCCACAAGAGTCCTCTTCCCTACCACAACAACCCCACAGCCTCCCCCCCATAACTCACCCCCACCGAGTAGCAGACCTGCCTCGACGGGCCTACGCACGCACACCAACATGGATAACTTCCTCGCCTCCACCTCAAAGCAGGGAATGAGTACTTCACCAACGATCCAGGGCCGTCACTGGCACCCCAAGACCTCCTTGGGTCTAGCCCTCACCCCCCCCCCCCCCCCCCGCAGTGTTCCGACATTGCCTCACCTCGCCACGTCTCCGGGAAGCAACCTGCAGGACCCTCTGCCTGCTACCTACGATCAGTAGGGAATGAGCCCTTCTTCCACCCCTCCGGTGACACTGGACGACAACAGCACTTCTCTGGGTCAGAGAGGACCCCTTCCCCGCCATCCCCACTAAAGGACGTGACTAGGAGCTTCCCCTACTAACCGTATCACGCCAAAGATCAGAGCATGCGGTGCTCAGCCCTAGCATGGTCACCTGTGACTGGTCTAGGATTCCGATGACACCACTAGCACCCCGGCCATCTTCTGGCCATCCCCTTCGACGGGCGTGCTCTCAAGATGCCCCCGGGCCACCTCCACTGAGCTCCAGCACCATCCAACGATGCGGCGACCTCCGTCCACCTCATTTGTTACAGGTCAGGATCTGCTGTTCTATTCTGTGTGACTATCAGCGTCCCCGCTACTTCCACCGCCATCTTCATCCCTCTGCTCCGACGGGTCTGCACCTCCTCTGGGGGAAACGTCGGCGAGTCCTCTGCCACCCCTCCGAAGCGAAGCGTCAATCGGCCACCAGAGGCCGTCGTCCTGCCCTCTCCTCCACGACTGCGCAGCTCTGCACAGTCAGGAATAGAACCTGCAGTAGAGCACTGTCGGACCCGTCATGGCTTCCAGCGGCGTTGGATTCCCGCCCACTTTCTGGAGAGTGCCTACACGTTCCGTTCTGCACCTGGGAGTTGACAGAATCGTCATCGGACCACCGGTTTGGACGTAGCAGCGAAAACATCTAGGTTCTGTCCTACATGATAGATCGCCGGACAGCAAGGCCCTCTCCCCTTCCCCGTGTCCCCCCTCCTGCGTGAGGGTAGTTCTGTACTTTCTATCCCTGTCCCCATGATCCCCTCCCTGCGTGGAGTGATTTGTGCCATAAGGCTATACTCTCGGGCCCCCCCAAGCTTCATCAACGCAGCGTGACCGTCGGGCGCACACACTTCCCGACTCACCCTCGTCTCTGACTGGAGCCAAACCTTCGGGTCTGGCTAGGTACGTGCGGTCGCCACCTTCCTCAATTGCTACTTTTCCAGTATTTGTTCCATGTAGCGATGTTGTGAGAGAGGGCCCGTCCCCAAAATTTCACTGTCATGTGAGTCCTTGTTGCCAGGTGAGACGAGTGGACATTAAACCGAGCCCTCGACGTCGGTCTGCCAGGTTTAACCCGGGTGCCCCTTCCTTCTCTAGACTGCATTGCTCAAGTGTGCTTGCTTGCACCCTAGAATATAGTTCCCACTCGGGATTCGTCCCGCGTCATGAGGGCTATGAAATTATGTGTTGTCTTATGGTCCCAGTGGTTCTATGATGTGTGCGGGCACCGGGAGTTGGCAAGTGTTGGTTGGTCAGTTGAAAGAGAAGTTGTGAAAAAAAATGTAAGGGGTACGGAATGGATGGTTCCTTGGTGTAGGGGCTCCAGAAGTGATGGTGTTAGATGGAGGCCCCCGCTTTGTTTCTGGCTTGGAAGAAATCTCCTAAAGCTCCAAGTTCAGAGTTGACGTGGTTGGAGATTATGAGGTTTGTGTGAGTGGCCTCGTCGTACTTCCCTAGAGAGGTAGGAGTTGGCAAGAGAGTTAGGTTGGAACCAGAGATGGTGTTCGAATGGAGTTCAGCTCGGTGAGTGAAGCTAGCAGGTGTCAGATCCGACATATAAGTTGTTGACATTCAGAATAGGTCGGTAGAATCCTACAAAGAAGCAGGAGAAGAGAGAGTTGAGCATGTAAAGATTTCCAGTCGGTGGGTGGTTGATGGCTGGCGGATGGACTTCTACAGCCAGGATGTTGTCAATTGAGAGGAGTAGATAGTGACGTGAACTGTGAAATTGCAAGGCCTATGTAACCGGTTGTGTTGTGTCCCACTCGAGCAGATCAAGATTGATAAGGCAGTTGTGTTGCGACCCTAGTTGGTCCAGTGATGTTCAGTGATATTTTGGCTCACAGGGTTAAGAAGGTTGGTGGCACAGAGCCAACGGAAGAGTTGCAGTCAACTAAGATGACTACGTAAGTTGAGCTGAGCTGGGGAATGGAGTTTTGTGAAGGTATCCCTTATGAAGGGTATGAGGCTAGTCAGCAATCGTCGAAGGTGATGTCCTAATTGGCATGTCGAGTATGGTTACCCCAGTGGTGGTGAGAGTTCAAGCACGGGTCATGTCTCCTCAAGGTGTGTGGATGTGTCAGGTAAGGCTCATAAGGTTTCGGATAGCTAAGGTGAAGCCAGACTCGTCCATTTCTATGGGCCTCGCTCATTTCAAGGATTAGCATGAGATGTGAATGTGGAGCGAGATGATTCTGCTAGTTGTGATGGTCTGGTCGTGCCCCCAGGAGGTATCAAGTTGAGAGTATAAGGGTTTGTGCTGGAGCAGTGAGGGCTTTGCCAGCCGAATGAGTCCTTCTTCCCCGGTGTGTTATGGTGTGTTGCTTCAAATTTCGAGAACGAAATTCTTTTAAGGGGGGAGGACTGTAATATCCTGGGACTTTGGATTGGGCATCCATGGGTCTCGGAGTGTTTCTGTAAGTTTCAGATCATGTTTCCAAAATAAAATTGAATTTTTGAATATTAGATCTTCAAATCCCCAAATATGAAATAATAATTTATTTTTGGTCACTATGACATAACGGGTGAGTTACGTATTTTTCGAGCATTGTGGGGTTGAAATTTCCTAATTTTCAAATTCTTAGATTTTTAAAACTTTAAAATAAAGTTTATTTATATCAACTAAAACCTCCACCCCTTTTCTCTTCTCTCATTCTCTCCCTCTCATCTCTATTTCTCTCCCTCTCTCTCCTCATTCTCCGAGCAGCTGACGGAGGATGTGAAAGGCAAGGCGATGGGCGACGGCGGCGACGAGTGGAGAGGACTGGAGTGAGGATAAGGCGGTAGAGTGCGGCGCAACTCATTCGTGGAGTCTCGAATCGGCCACATGAAGAACGGTGATTTCGCTGCGATCTGGAGTTTTTAACGTGCTAGAACTTCATGAGAGGTGGGGGGCAGATCCCAGACCTTTATTTGTTAAATTCCCGTGATTTCATGCTGTGGTGAGGTCGACAGTGGGTTTATTTCGCATTTTGGGTAAAACCATGCTCCGGGCTCGAGTGACGGATTTCCATCGATCCGAGCCATGATTTGTAGTTAGATTTCTTTCTTTTCGTGCGTAGGATGACGGGGAATATTTCCCCTTGTGTTTTTCTCATTGCTGGAGGCAATCGAGCATGGTTTGGAGCCCCACGGTGGGTCCCAGACTTGAATCAGTCGACCCTTTATTTGAATCGGTCGACCTATGGGTTGTTTGTGCTTAACTAGGTGCAGAACTGCTCACGGGGGCCGATCAGTCGACCTTTTGATTGAATCAGTCGACCTTTCTTTTAAATCAGTCAACTTTTTTACTAAATCGGTCGACCTATTGCTCCAATAGGTCAACCTGTCTTTAGCACAAATCGACCTACAAGATAGGAGATTATAAGAAGGCCCAAGTCATCAGTCTCAGGGCCGTACAAATCAGGAGTGAGGTTCAACACCCCTTTGATAGCATAGAAGTGGTGAACCTTCCTCAAAGCAACATGCCAGCCCAGCAGATAACCCCTCTTGAAATCATCTGACGCCCCCTCTGACCTACTACTCTCCACTTGGGTTGAGCTAGTGTCGGGCAATGCCTCTTCGCGGAAGAAAAGGCATTTAGAGGACTTCCCACTCTCGCTCGAGGAGAGTCTAAGCCTTGCTGTGACATCTTCCCACTAGCGATGAAGCAAAAGAACCACTCCGACCTACTACTCTCCACTTGGGTTGAGCTAGTGTCGGGCAACGCCTCTTCACAGATGCAAGGGCATTTAGAGGACTTCCCACTCTCACTCGAGGAGAAGTCTGAGCCTTGTTGTGACATCTTCCCACCAGTGATGAAGCAAAAGAACCAGAGGCACAGAAGAAGACGTGATATACCCTACCGGCCTCCCCGGCCTGCTACTTATAGTAAGAGTGAATTCTCTAGAAGGTCATGGGAACCACATTCCTTAATTGGCCACCTGAAAATGAGGCAGGGATCTCGAAGATTGCGCCGATCACAGACCATTACTTCCCAGGAAGCCCAGCGATTCCTCTACTCCTCCAGAGAAACCCAACGAGTAAGGACTCTTCAAACTCTACTAGGAACACATCGACAGCAAAATCCTTGGCAATCCAGCCCATGGCAAAGATATGGAAAACAAGATGCACCATTTTCATTCCAAAAAGAGAAGTGAAATTACAAGTAGAGACACGCCTTTTTGGGCATGCCTAGGACAAAAACAAAGAAAGGAAAGTGAAAATAGAAAAGGCATGAAGCCGCAGACGAGCTCCCCTCGGCATCAACACCACCCTGCTCGGCAGTAGGGACCACAGGTGCAGCCCTAAATGGTTGAGGACTGTTCGAGAGGGTGATCAGGTCCCTGACCTCCCCGTGTGACTCTTGGACCGTTCGGCCCCCACGGGCCCAACCTCGGATGCCTCCTACCATTCCTCCTCATCCTCCTCGTACAAAGCGAAGGGAGGTGGGAGTTCAAGGATCGAGGTCCCAATGACCTGGCCGACCGCCTTCAGAGCTGTAGCTCAGCCATCCTTAAAGCCAACCTCCTTGGTCGACCCATAGATGGAGAGTGCCTCATTGTACAGCTCGTCAGTGTACTCGGCGGACTCCCAAAAATGCCTTACCGCTTCTGCCGCCGTGGCCGACGCTTTAGCCTTTGCCACCTTGACGGAAGCCTTCAGCATCGCCACCTTCGGCTCGGCCTCCTTGATCTCGCCTTCATCCGCTGCCAGGATGGCTCCGTCACCCAGAGTTGCTCCTGAGCGACGTCCTGCTCCAAGTCACAACCTCCACAGCCTACTCCTGGGACTCCAGGAGTGATTGAAGAGTCCCCTCCTCATCTTCTAGTGCTCGGACCCACCTAGTCATGCCCTCCTGCTCCTTTTGGCTAAGGTCCAGCTCCGTCTAAGCCACCCGGAAGTAGGCATGCCACAAGCCGAGGACTTGGCTCATAGACACCAGACTCGATTGGACCATTTTTACAACAATGCTGACACAGTTGGGAAAGAGGGAAACTGGTAGGTCCTTTGGCTCCAAGGCTTTGCACATCATTTCATACACCATCACAAAGGCCTTTGGGCCCCTCCGGGTCTCCCTGGGGGATAGTAGGCTGATGAAAGCTAACACCAGCGACACGTCGTCATCCCATGCCGGAGGTGGTGTGGACGTAGAGGGGACCATCAGTGGGACTGAGGCCGTTGGGGCTGGCGGCAGAGATGGCATGGTCGGGGATGGTGGCAAAAACATGGCCGAGGGTGCCGGAGGCCCTATCAGGGCAGGCGTCGACGTCTTCACCTTCTTCTTCTCCTGACGCCATAGTTGATCTAGCGCCTCCACGGTCTCCACATCTAGACCCTTGCACTTAGCCCCCGCCATGATAGAAGACTCGCTCGGCAAGCTACGAGAAGTGCTCGGTGGGCACTGACCAACGCTCGAAGTCACCTCCGACATCTCCATCCCCGATAGACTTGGGATAGCAGTGGGCGCTGGAGGTGGCAACGAAGGCATTCGGCGGCCGAAAGTCTCTTCTCTAGCCTCTGCCTGTAGCATGTTGTAGCCAAGGTGTGCCGAGGAGAGGGGAACAATGGGTGATGGAGTGCAGACAATCACGACCTCCGCTTGGGGGGCTACAGGGGCCTCTACATGATCGAGCGCGAGCGTTGGACGACCGTAGAACGATCGTCTTGTACTCAAGCACTAGTTCCACCCTCTGTGCACCCAGAGAAGGCTCATAGACACCTACAAATAACAACAACAGAAATCAAACGCCTATCCAAAGCGTCACACCCTTACAGCATTAGGCCCTACCAGGAGGCAATGGAGAGCTCAACTCCAAGAACCTAAGGAGGGTAGAGGTCAACTTCAGGTCGATGTCCATAATTAGATGTCGGAGCATCGCCTTAATGGAGATCGCCTCCACCTTGGTCGATGGCACTGGCTTATCGGACAGGCGGACTTGGCTGATGGTGGTGAAGCCCCAATCGCTAGCTCGCCCGGTGCCACCTACCTTCATCAAGATTACAAAGCGCTCCTGCTAGTGCTTGACATTCGAGATGGCAAGGGAGAAATGAGGGGAAGATCTTTTATTCCGAGCCCTGAAATAAAAGGCTAGGGCCTTGGAACTAGCACAACGTTGGACACTGAAGACATGGCAGAAGAGCCAGACCGTGGGGGTAGCTTTCACATGATGGAAGTTATAGACAAAGGCACAGAGGATCGTCTAGGAGTTGGGTGGCGGTGGCAGCTTATGAGACAGGCAGACTTGGCTGGTGGTGGTGAAGCCCCAATCGCTAGCTTGCCCGGCGCCCACCTACCTTCGTCAAGATTACAAATCGCTCCTGCCAGTGCTTGACATTCGAGACGGCGAGAGAGAAATGATGGAAAGTTCTTTTGTTCCAAGCCTTGAAATAAAAGGCTAGGGCCTCAGAACCAAGACAACGATGGAGACTGAAGAAATGGCAGAAGAGCCATACGGTGGGGGTAGCTTTCACCTGATGGCAGCTATAGACGAAGGCACGAAGGATCCTCTAGGAGTTGGGTGACAATTGCCCTAGCTCTAGAGCATAGAAGTGCAAGATGCTTTGAAAGAGCAGAGGAAGGCCTTGAAGGTCTCGACAGATACACTGATTCCCCCGAGGTAAAAGACACCCAGATACTCATCTACGGTAGGAAAAAAGATGTTAACATCCATCGGAATCTGGAAGGCCTCCCTAAGACTGAAGATGAAATGGTATGATACATTAAAGAATGGACAGGAAGGATCGGGTTGGGCTCATGAGGTGCTCGAAGTACCACCACGATTGCCCTCCGCGCTACTAGAGGACTTAGACTCCTAGGAAAAGATAACCTTCCTACGTGGAGCCATGGAATCGAGGAGAAAGCAAAAGGAAACCTCACTGGATGCTAGAGAAGAAGCAGGAAGCAACAAGCATCAACGTCGGAAGAGAAGGTCGCAGAAGTGCCTTCCCAGGCACTTCCTGCCTCTCTTTAAGACCCTCAATGGCGGCACGATCTTCTTGCTCTGACGTCTCAGATCGAATGACATGTCGAAAGACCAATCACCACTGCCAGTTTGCTTGGCGGGAATGCCCAAGGCTACGTCACCGGCCATTCGATTTTGCTTCTCTAGAAATGAAAGGACATTGTCATGATACCAGTGACGTCACTCCTCACGAATGAAAACCGCCTTGTGCCCCAAGGAAGGAGGTAGGTAGCGCGGTACCCCACGCCAGAGGTATAGGAAGGTTCGAGAAGGATCGACTAAGCATAACTCCTCATCCGTCCTCGTCCAGTTCCTCCCAAGCACCGAGCACCCTCACTACTCGGGAGTGGGGGACTAGTGAGGAGGGGGAAAACCGCCAAGCCCAGTGTGGCCCATTAACGCCAGTCCCAATACGGCCCTCATTGGTCGGCCCACAGTTCATGAACGTCGCCCTTTGAGGCCCATTTAAGATTAGCCATCCCACGGGCTCGAACGCTGCGCACGTGTGCCCCAGACGCCATGAAGCTCGCTAACGGGTGACCGTTAGGGCCAGAATCACGAGGAGTTATCCCAATAGGTATCGGGTCTCACCCACTCCGCCGATATGCCCGTCATGATACCCTTCCAATCCTCAGAGAATGGATGAATGGACAGCGGGCGATCCCTATGATCGGACAGCTCTTTGCTCCACTAACCACACCTCCACTAAATCAGAAAATGGATGACTCCAAGTTGAATCATATAAATAGGGTCTCGAACGGATAACCAAGGACACAACAGAGAATGCAGAGAGATACAAAGTACACATAGTGCCACAAGTCTACACAAAGTCTTGATACTCCAAAGCGTTCTCTTGGGCTCTCGATGTCTCTTCCGAGTACTCCCACCTTCTTATGAACACCCGTCTCTCCCTCTTCTCTCTTCTGATTTCGTATGTTCATTTCATTGACTTAAGTATTGAAAGGTTGTCCCCTGAAATCACACTCAAGACTCCTTATGACGTGTCACTCATTGATTACATGTTTTCTTGAGATGACAAATCTTTATTCCCAACAAAGAAATCATAAATTTATAACACATTTATGCCTTCTACAATTACTAAAAGAGATAAATCGAAGTCCACCCTGGCTGATAATTATTATAAATATGATGGGTTGGATTCCATTCTCATCCTCATGCTTAAGGCATGTTTTGGTTAGCACAACCTCTTATTAAACAAAACTTTGGTCTTTCATATATTTTAGTTCAATCAGGAGTGTCGATTTGGGTGTGCGGAGTGTTCAGAGAATGCCCCGGAAGGCTGTCGCGGGAACGAGGTCACGTACGCAGTGCTGGTCCATGTTGTTCTCCAAGATGGAGATGATGGCAGCATGCCAAGCTGTCTGCTCATATAACGTCCGTACGTCTGCACCGTGCGAATATGGAAGGTCCGAAGAAGAGTTCGCTTTGTTCCACGAGAAGAGAGAGCAGTCTGTACGCCAACAAAGGTTAGGAGATAGAGGAGGCTTTCATGTTGTTGACATGTGTACCCCCATGTATACTCCAATCTGCATCCATTCAAGAGGTAAATTTTTTTGGGTTTTTTGCATATTAGTCCCTATAAACATGACGAATTATATTTTAGTCCCTCAAATCTCACTATTGTTTTAATAGTCCTTATAATCTTAATCGTTACACGTTTAAGTCCCTGCCGTTCATTCAGTTAACTAAACTATAGTTACCTTATACCCAGGGAAAGGAAAATACTAACTTACCCCTAGTTAAGTGTGAGTGTGTGAGAGAGAGACAGAGAGAGGGAGCAATTGATTCACCTACCCCTCCTTGTCTCCCTCCGGCCTCCCTCCCCCTCCCCAGCCCTCCGGCCTCCTCCTCCCCCTCCGGCCTCCCCTGTGACCTCCCCCCTCCTCCTCCCCTCCCCCTCCCCGTTCGGCCTCCCTCCCCCTCCCCTGCGACCTCCCCCCTCCCCGGCCCTTCGGCCTCCTTCTCCCCCTCCGGCCTCCCCTGCGACCTCCCCCCTCCCCAGCCCTCTGGCCTCCCCTGCGACCTCCCCCCTCCCCCTCCCCCTCCCCCTTCGGCCTCCCCCTCCCCGGATGTCTGGACGAACTCCCCGTAGCGTATGATCTCCCGGCGGAGGTCCTCCTCCAGCGGGTCAAGCAGGCCCGACCAGTCCCTGGCACCGTGGAGCTCCCGCCACCGGCCGCCGATGTCGTTGCGCGGGGATGGCCGGGGCGTGCCGTTGAGCAGCCGCTGGAGCTGGTTCAGGCTTCTGGGGGACATATCCTCCACCTTCCTGGCGGTTCATACCAGCGCTTGGCAGATGGTGAAGGAGAATCAGAGCACCGAGATCTTCGACCCAGAGCTAACGGGGACCAAGTCCGGCGAGGCCGAGATATACCGGTACCTCAAGATCGCCTGCGAGTGCCTGGACGACAGGCCCCTCTGGCGACCCACCATGATCCAGGTGATGGCCATGTTCAAGGAGTTGCAGATGGACAGTGACAGTGACCTGCTTGATGGGCTCTCTCTTACTACCTCGGTCATCAACGAATCCTCCAGAGAGAAGATCTCGTGAACTCCATTGATTGATTCATTCAAGCTTCTGCAGATTAAGCTTTTTTTTTTTTAACTAAAGTTGATACTTGCAAGGGGGAGACGGGAGAGGGGGTTCATCTCTTCATTGCGGAAGGCGATGAAACCACTATCCCGGCCACCAGGCAAGCGGTTTTCATATATGAAAGCTAGAAAGAGAAAGGGGTACAGAGGGGGGGAGGGGGAAACGCCCAAAGAAGGCCAAGAAGCGAACAAGGCCCAAGGCCCAAGAAAGCAAAAAGGAGACCAAAGACCCCAAGCTAGGGCAGAAACAATAGCCCGAGCGCCCACAGAAGAGACCCAGCCCCTACAAGTAGGGGTCTTCGTCGAAGACCCCCTCAGAGTCAGACGAGAAAACAGAACGGACACCACGCTGAAGACCCGAAGAGCAAGGCCAGTCATCAGCCTCCGAACCGTCGGGATCGAACACGACCGAGGAGGAAGGGTCGACCGGCGGCGGGGGTGCCATCGAAGAAGACTGGAGCCGAAGAGATCGACGGGGAAGAAGACCAGCATCCTCAAACATACACAGCCGATCACGGGAGGAGGAAGTGGAGTTTGAACGCCGGAAGGAACGCCGAGGAGCTCCACCGTCCATCCTCAAGGGTGGCCTAGAGCGGGCCAGTCCAGAGGTGCCCACGAAGGCCGTATGGGCCGCCGTGAGGTCGCGGAGCCCCGAAGCAGGCTCAAGCCCGGGGACATGGAGAGCCTGGACGAGCGAGGGGAACCTGAAAGGCATGCCAAGATCCGGGGGGGGCACGGCACCCACAGGATGCACCGGAGCAGGAAGCGTGGCGGAGTCGACGATCGGCCCAGGAGGGGCCCGGTTAATTTTCTTCTTCAAAGCTTGGGCGAAGGAGAGACGAGGGGCGGCCGTCGGAGAAGAGGAGGTAGACCCTTCAACACTAGCCGCCTGAGATGTGGGCTGCGCCCCTGGGGACCAAGCTACCGCACCGGCGTTAAGCCGAGCATGAGGCAAGCAAGGTCCCCCAAGGGGGGGGGCATCCGGTGCCGGGAGGCCAAGAACCAAGGGAGACACTCGGGCCGCAGGAGGGACTCCAGCGGGCACAGCTGAGCACGGCGGGGGGTCGCCCTTCCCGGGGGTTGGGGCAGCCCGGGGGAGGGACCCAGAGGCCAGTGACGGTGGAGACGGAGGGCAAACACCACAGCCCGGGGGAGGGACCCAGATTAAGCTTTTCACTGTGCAGAGGTGTACTATCATCTCTATCCTTGTGAAGAAATTAATGTGGAATGGCCCAATGAAGTGTACTGTTCTTGATGAGTCCTAGTGAATCACAAAACATTCCAGGACAACAGAGATGCTTAAAGAAACCCAGATTATTTATCATCTCTGAAGTTTTATTTTAGGACGCACCACCAGTGAAAGAACAGAGCATGGGACAAATCCTCTCAAAAGAACGAGTTTTATGGCCATCCTACTATACAATTGTTTTAGTTAGATACACTCACTGTGCAAGTGTTTTTGATTTGATATGAAGTTATAACACATGGCCCATTCCATGTGTTGACACTTCACCCTTAGAGTGTTGACACTTCAGTTGAAGTCTGCTGGAACATAGCTTCTGTTATGCATCAAGAGGTCGACACTTCACCCTTAGAGTGTTGACACTTCAGTTGAAGTCTGTTGGAATATAGATTCTGTTATGCATCAAGAGGTCGACACTTCATGGTAGTGAGGTCGACACTTCACTAAAAGTTATAACACATGCCCCTGCCGCAGGGGCATGTGTTATAACTTCCCCCCTCCTGTGCGGGTGATGGCCAGCGGCGAGTGGGTGGCCTGCCGTAGCGCCTGCGACGCCTTCGGCCGGCTCGAGTACTGCTGCAGCGGCGCCTACGGCAACCCCACCACCTGCCGGCCCACCTCCTACTCGCAGTTCTTCAAGAACGCCTGCCCTCGCGCCTACAGCTACGCCTACGACGACGGCACCAGCACCTTCACCTGCCCCGCCGGCACCAGCTACCTCATCACCTTCTGCCCCACCACCGCCAGGTGCATACCCACCTTTGATCCCTCTCTGTCCACTCTGTAATCCAACTTGATCCATCCATGGATGATACAAATCATAGAACAAATCAAAACCCATCTCCAAGAAAAAGCAGTACATCTTTTCCTTTGTTCTGAAATGGTTGGCTCGGGCCCTCAGATTGGTCCATTCCGCTTCCGATTCTTCCAACCTCAGCAGAAGAAAAGAATATGGGAGATGGGATGTTGTCATCTCAGTGGTCCGAAGGGGGAAAGTTTGACTCTTTTCTGGGGCAACTGGCGATGGCGCCTTTTGGGAGGAACGGGGAAGGATGACGGGTCATGTCCAGCGGATGCTGAGGTGGTGATAGTGATGCTGCCATGACGGGCTGGCATTCCTGCTCTGTTGCTTGCTTGAACTCTAATTCATGTCTCCTCTCACAAGGCAGTGATGGGTCAGTGCTATCAGCAACCGAGAAGGTTTTCAATTCGGAATCCGGTGGGAGCCGAAGATATTTGGGTCCTCCCTTGCTGAGGTTGAATCTAGATGTTTGGGGCACTTTGGGTTTGCTGTTGCTTGTGAGTCAATGCCCATGAGCAGCTACCCCCATCAACAAGCTAAATTCCACCTCTAGCTAGCAGCAACTAGCACAAGAGAAGAGATTGGAAATATATGCCCCCCCCCGGCTCTAGAGGACCCTCCATTGCCGCCCTATTCTTCCTCCACATATGTATTTTATTGCCATTTTATTACCTTGTCCATGTGGTATTTCACTGTCTTTTGGGTTCAGCCCAACACCACTTTTCCTTGCTTGTTGGAGAAGAGCAGCAACGGCAAGTCATCCTTTTTCCACCCTCTGCAAAGCTGGGGGGGTGGCGGCAGAGGCATGTGTTATAACTTCCCCCCTCCCCCTCCGGCCGCCCTCCCCCCCTACGACCTCCCCCCTTCTTCCCCTCCGACCGCCCTCCCCCCTCCCCCTCCGGCTTCCCTCCCCCCCTGCGACCTCCCCCCTCCACGGCCCTCCGATTCCCTTCTCCCCCTCCGGTCGCCCTCCCCTCTCCCTCGACCTCCCTCTGAGAGAGAGAGAGAGAGAGAGAGAGAGAGAGAGAGAGAGAGAGAGAGAGAGTGTGTGTGTGTGTGTGTCAACGTTTAACATGGGTATTTTAGACTTTTTACACATATTTGATAGAATATTCTACAGAATATTATTTTCTGTGGACGACAACAAATTACAGGGATTCATTTGTAAAATGTTAAAAATTATAGAGATTTTTAAGATAATAATCAGATTTGAGGGACTAATCGGTAATTCACTAAGTTTGCAGGGACTAATATGTAAAAAACCCTTTTTTTTCTTTTTTGAATGAATAATCTTGTCAAAAATTTCAGTGTAAATTGGAGTATATACAGAAGTGCATCTGCTCCAGCTGCAAGAAAAGGACTAGAGTAGTCTGCCAGCCTAACATTATAACATGGTCATGTTGTAGACATCTTTTAGTGAAAGATTACTCTAAGAAATATAGGCTTGAACATGGACATCAACAAAGTTATATTACAGAAAATGTAATTTTCTATAGCAAATTGGGAAGTCGAGAAAATAAAAAGCCAAGTAAAAGGGCTAAATACCTAAATAGATTAATAACAGCGAGGACACATGGGCCCGACGGAGAGACCACCGGAAGATGTAAGTTCATTTCGAGTTTAACAGGGTGTTTGGAAATAATTTTTTTTTAAGTTATTTTTACCTAAAAAATATGTTATGTAAAATTTTAACCTAATTTTTAAAATTGATGAAAATATATAACTATCTGTTAAGTAAAAATATCATAATTTTAAAATTTTGTGTCGACGTGTTTGATAGAACAACATGAAATTCTTGGACACCCTAGAAGTTGGTGACCCTGGAAGCCTGGAACACCATGGCCAACGAGAAGGTCTACCAAGGAGAGACAGAGGCCCATGACTGTCCGGAGACGAAGTGGCCGTCTGCGCGACATGAAGGGGACGACATACGAGGGCAGGCAGAGATCGAAGTCGGAGAGTGTCGGCGCACGTTCTCGGGCTATTATAGCCTCTGCAATTCTCCGACCTCCATATGAAATATCCAAAGACATGGCAGGAGAAAGCTGCAATCTTGACAAGGAGGAGGCCGAGCTTCTCAAGACCCCATCCCCTTCTTCCCCTTCCTCCCCCGCCCCGCCCCCCTTCCCCTCTTCCCCATGTCTCCAACCCAGAGGACACAAGAGACTCCCCATGCGGACCCGGGTGCCGATGCCGCCATCGCTTGCAGACGGGAGGAGATGCTCGAGGAGGAAGACCCGCCGCCGGGCCGGGCCACAATCCGGTGCTCTAGCTGCCGGATGAGGGTGCGTCTGACGGGGTTCCGATGTCGGTGTGGCGTTTTGTTCTGTGCCCGCCACCGACACGCCGACGCCCACAACTGCTCCTTCGACTACAAGGCCATCAATAGGGAGGAGATCTCCAGGGCGAACCCCTTGATCAGAGCCGCCAAGATCATCAAAATCTGATCTTTCTTGCTGGGTTTGCTTCAAATCTTTTGGTGCAGAGGACGAGGGCACAGGAGCAGGCGAGGCGGATGTGAGGGTGCCAACGGAGACGCGAATGAGGGCGAGGGAACAACAAGGAGGGTGACAGAGAGGCCGGAGCGGAAGGGCTCCAACCAAAAGGCGACGAGGGCGCGCTGGACCTCGCGGAGGGGGATGGAGCAGAGAAGGGCCCACTGGATGGGGCGGAGGAAGTCATGCAGCCGGCAACAGATGCCATAGAGAAGGAAGGAGGGAGACAGGAGGGTCGGTCATGGCGTGCGGACTTCACAAGAGGAGAGGGGAGATGGCAAGTTCACGAGAAGAAGAAGAAGACGAATGATGCGTGAGCCGTTCTTTAAAAAAAAAAATCATTTTGAGTTGTTTTTATTTCACGAGAGATTTACAAACGTTGTAACTTCACCCTAAAAAATAGGAAATACGTCACCAAACGTGTTTAAATGAGTTTCCTTTCCTAAATTATTATTTTAAGATAAAAGAGACCCAAAAAGTGCTTCCAAACATCCCATAAGGCCTGGGACGCCAGGGCGTGCACCCGGCATGCCAAGGTGGGTTAACAAAAAGAGAACATGATATCCATATTGGATAGTACTTTAATCACTATAAATATTCATGTATTGGGTCTTTGATGATCTATTATTTATCTGAGTGAAGATTGTATAATCATGCCAAAAATTCTGGAACTTGTACCCATTTTGTGTGTACACATTGGTTGCACCACCATTTTTATTGCTAAACAGAGATGGTACAGCCAGTGGTGAAGAGGTTATTCCTCTCCCACCCGAAAGCTTATTCATCTAGATGGAAGAGCTTACAAGTTACCGAAGGCTCTTTTCCATCCATCTATAAAAGAATATTCAGAATGTATCTACTCCAATTGTAAAAAAAATAATAATCTATTGAAGATAGTCTGTATGTAAAAACTTTACTTCATCGGAAGATGCAATTATTGCATTCTCTCCGTATGCACCACCACATCGCATGTGGTAAGAGAAGGGCTGCTTGAGCATTTACCCAGCTTATTTCTCAGATTATGGAAGTACTTCCGCATGCCCTTGATAGAGTTGAAGATCACCTGAAGATCTGCCATTTTCCAAAGACCTTCTAAAATTCTCTGTTGATGGGGCAAGGGATTATTAAATGTTCTTTACCTTCTCTACCAGGCTCCAGAGTGAGCACATGATATATTCATCATCGCACCATTTTCTTCTATAGACCTTCATCATAATTCCGTTCCTGTAAGTAGCCACATGAAAGTCATTCATCTAGAAGTCATAATGGACACTGCTTTATTAGATAGGTTAGAAGAAAAATTATCATGGGTGGTCATCAATTTCTGCTGAAAATTTCAAGATCAACTGAGATAGTGATCTATACATGACCAATTAAGATTTGCTAGGATATGGTCCAACACAAAAAAAAACCAACTCAGCAATGACTTCAAGATCCAGAATATCACAATCCAAGAACTTCTAGACCACAATGTTTGTTCAGGGTATAGAGATTGGAACAGGAAGAGAAGATAGCATGCTCCCGATCAGTAGGTATGTGATCGGGAGGAGACGGGGGGTGGGTGAGCATAGTTGTTTAAGTAAAAGAGAGACAGACAAGTGACCTATAAAAATGTTCTTTGGGCATATTATTTACTTTCTTAACTAGAAGTTTTTTTCATAACAGAAATGTTTTTTTGAAAGTGGTTGGTACCACATTTTATAAAATGTAAATGATAAAAGATAAGAATGTACAAGTGAGAGGGGAGTAGCCCCCAAAATTTCCCTATACAAAAGACCCTTACAAGGATAACCCAGCCCTTACAACAAACACAAAAACTGTGATTCACTGCTATTCAAATTACAAGGAGTGTCAACCCATCCTTCAAAAGACTCGCACACACTTTGCTGGATGCCAGGCTTCTCTTTCTAGAGTTTCCACAGGGCCTTGAACAGCTTTCGTGCATCCCAGCTTGACACCAATCTGATGCCATACTTCAAACTGCCATACTACCCCCTGAAGATGTCCCTGCTGGTGCCACCCCTTCCTTGTTCAGTCTTCTCCCACCTATCTCTCTCATTCCTCCCTCTCCATCTTAGATACCAGTTTGCACTTAATATCAATTTACTTCCATTCACTTCACCACCTTTCATTTTTCAGGTCCACACATCCCTCACATTTTGTTGACTCTTAGGCTTCCTCTCTCTCACTCAGCTGTCCCTCTTCCTCATCCTTCCCCCTACATGTCCCCTCTTTTAGCATTCTTCTCTGCCTTGGCGTCCCTTGCCAGCCCCATAAGCCATCTTTTTTGAATTTTACTGAGCGCTGGTTAGATATCCTTATCAACCCCTTCACAAGAGATCCCAATCTTATTTGCCACATCCCTCACCTGACCTCCCATGAAGTTCCTTCTTCCTTTCCAACAGAATTCACCCCCACCAACAGGGAGTCTTCCACAGTTTCCCTGGTGGACCTGCCTTGCCCTCTGGCCTCCCGCAACACTGACCGGCCCGGAGAAGCTGATACATCTGCAGAGACCCAGCCAGCCCCCTCCTGGGGCACGGAGACAAAGGTGATGGACGACCCCACTTGCTGACGGTTGGTGGCATCACCCTGGTCTTCCGGGACACCTCCCCGGGAGTCTGCCACAAAGCCCACCTCCTCCTCCTGTTCAACCTGTCCATCATCGAGGGAGGTGGATGAGTTGCAAAGGAGATGTAAGATTCCCTCAGTCTCCTCTGCCCTGTTACTGCAGCAATCAGTCGTTGGAAGCACAGGAGCCGCCGCTGAGGAAATGCCGGTCGGGGGCGGACAGAGATCCCGCTTCCGGCAGTTGAGGTCGTGCCTGTTGTGCCTGAGTCTCCTCTGCCCTTCTACGGCTACTGCTGCACGTCGGAGAGGATCCTCACGCACTCCTTCTGTGCCGCCCTCCTCACCAGGTACGACACCGTCCCAATCACCGCACTCATCTTTGCTGTCGCTGCTCCAGCTAGCCTGCCCCTCCCACACCCACCGCCTCGTGTCTCCGGCACGCCGTCGGCTCCATCACCAGGAGGCACCCCTTTCCAAGTTCTGAGTTGTCTCAGCTACTACCCTCTTTCACAACAGAAATATCAAATCCTGTATTGTCTCTAAAGGAGATATTTTCTGCTCACATGTGAGAAAATTCTTGAAATGCATACTATCAAATTTTGTTTTGACCATGTTTATTATGCGAAAACACAACCATGGCAGCCAATATGGAAGAGCTTCTTTTCCTTCATCAGAATCCAGTCACACGACATCATTCCATTACAGACCAAAGGACAGAAACAATATTTCGTTTTCCAAGCTTAACTTCAAAGATAAAAAGACTTAATTAAAAAAAGACATTTAATTGGGTGTGCCACAAGCTAGCCATTTATGATGAAAGTTAAGAAGAAAATCTCATTGACGTAATGTGTCTCATATTTACTACTATCCAGATTTATGATAGCATCATTTAGTAAACCATCTCATATGGCCTTCTTTTTTGTTGGTGGCTAAGGCCTCGAGGATTCTCTAAAGGTTAAAACTGATGGAACTGTAAGAGAAACTACAGACTCGGAAATGGACATGGTGCACGGTCATTCTCTGGTGATGTATCTATGGGCAGAAGGTCTACCTTCATTACTAACTTTAGATTATTACTTTGGTAGTTGCCTTCCATAATTCTTGGGCTACATGTTTTGTTGACTAGACTGTTTATTAAATACCTTGTCTCTACAACAATACAGAAGAGAAAACACAGACATTGAAAAGATTCAGTATACTGGGCGGCATTTACGGATTTTGGCAGACTGACCAAGCTTTAAGCATCTAAATTGTTGCTTGGACCCACTGCTTTTACATGTGTTCAGTTGGTTTTTCTTTGGCAACTTTTTACCGTGCTCTACATCTAGGATATGGGAATGACACAGTTCACAAAGAAAAATAAGATTGATACAAGGACCTGTTTTTTCCCTTTTTGGTGGGAGGAGCAGGGGAAGGAACAACTTTCTAAGCATGTGCTATCAGAAGATGGAGAAATAGATACCCTGTACAATGAGATTACGCAGAACATCTCAGCCTAAGAATGATAGCCCCAAGGGGATATAGCTTTAACCACATCATATAAGCCCCAGGTCCAAGAACTTGGAATAAACTCCAGGTACAAACCTAAGAGGAGATACACATTAATCACAATCAAAATCTGCAAAATGCAGAGATGATATCTAGTCTAGAAGACTGAAAACATAACAACATATCAGATGGCACCATAAAACCTTACATCTCTAAACCTTGTTACCTTCAATGAGAGTGGGCTGTATACTTTGTACCCCAACTGTTCTACAAATGCATATTTGGACCATAGGATATTCACCAATGAGCACTATTCCCATTCCAATTTTGTTTGGAGTGCTTGTCTATGAAAATAGAATCTCATTGATGTTTAACAGTTCATATATTCTAATTTCAGCAGATGTAACATCAGATCGTATTTGATGTGTTTTTATATGTCCAATTATTCAGGCTACAAAGAGCCTGGCTTACATCTGACAATAAATGAGCTTTCACCACTAAAAAATGTTGGTACCATCTAGCCTTGCAAAATAAACCTACAGCTGATGCCAATGATTGCGGACCACCTTTTTTTTTGTTGGGGGGGGGGGGGGGTTTGGAAAGAGTGACTTACCATTTGCCAGAGATGGTGACTGAGGTCTCCACAAAATGTACCGAGTCTGCTTGCAAGTAATTGACCGGCCATGGATAGAATAATCGGTCTCAACTGTATGAGGAAAAGAAAAACCAGCAGATTTCATGTTCAAGACTACAACATGGAGGAAGAAAATCTCACCAAAGTCAAGAAAAGACTAAGAATTTTATGTAGCGCCGACATAAAGCCCATGCCTATAGTTATTAGAACCAAGAGTAGGGGAAGATTTTTATGCTATGAGACCAAAGTGGTAAATTGCACTTTTAAGTTGGTTGACCATGCCAACTAAACTTCCTGTTTTCTGTTAGGCATTTGTCATGCTGCACATGTTGTTTGATCGCACACTCTCCCCTTCTAATTTCTACTCATCAATACTGATCCTTTCTCTGACCACCACCTTTTTGGATTCCATTTGTGTGATGTGTAGACTGGAGTTTTCTACAGGCATAGAGAAGCTGATAGCTTCTGTTAAAGCTTTAGAAATTGGCCATGATCTCAGTAATATGATCAGGAATTTTTGACTTTTTTTAATGGAAATGACGTATAATTTTTTTTCATTCACTTGTTTCTTCATCTAGTTTCCAAATGTCAGGTTCATGACTATCTAACAAGGAGAAAACAAATGTTCAGTAAGTAACCCAGTAATTAGATCACGATCATTTTTTGTTTTTTGAATGTGATAGCAGCATGCAATTCATTAAATAAGAGACACACAATGTACAACTATAAAAAGTGAAGTAATTAGGTCACGATCCTTAATGTTATATCGACATGGCAGCAAAATGAATGATTGGCATTTCAAAGTCATGAAGAGCACAAGATATGGCATCTTTATTGCTTACCCATCTATGTCAAATATTGCCTGAGCCGCAACTTTGACATGCTAGGGGCAGTGCTTCATGCTAGTCCACACAAAAGCAATGTATGCTTTTCTAGAGACATATCACAAGTCATTGACAAATCAAAAACTAGCTTAATGATGAAAATATCAAAAAGGGAAAAAACAAAAATACACTAACATTACAGTAAAATTTAGTGAATACAATACAAGAACATTTTCTAGCAGCTAAGCATTGATACGTTACAGTTGAGGGGGGGGAAAGCATTGCATAAAATTACCTGAGAGTCACCAACATGGTTTGTCAGCAGCAGTCAGCAGGCATGTTTCTTATCCTGCCTATTTATAAGCAGTATGGAATTTTGGTTCCTGACTAACGACTGTTATTGACCTGCAAAAAGGATGGGCATATCAAAACAGTGAAGTGGAAAAAAGAGTAGCAAGGCTTCACCCATGATGATAGGCAACAGTAACATTAAGATATGGTAGAAACATAGGAGTAGATACAGATATAAAAATGTAAAACACAATGCTTCAGATTATCAAACTCCTCCTCAGAATGGGGGAGACATGTGAGCCATCAACAGACTTTTCTCCTTACCTTTTTTTATCAGAAGATGAAGAATGCAGGTCACAATTGACAAATATCAATTCCCGAGATCACTTATGATCAGTTGCTTTGATCAAGAAATTCCCTTGATCAACATAGTATACGTGGGAGGACTAGGCTTGAATTGCATTTTCTCCATAATAGATAGCATTTCAGAACACCAGTCAACATGACCCTTTCTGAGTAACCCATCAATGAGGATCTCCCATGCAATGTTATCACAATTGTACCCACAACCAAGTGAACTAGCAAAAACTAATTTAGCTTCGTCAATGTTCCCTTCATCACAGAGCCCTGAAACAAGCAATTTAAAAGATTCCAAGTGTGGTTGATAACCGCATTTGGTCATTGCATCGACAAATGCCAGTGCCTCCATGTATGTCCTTTGTTCACAGCAACACTTTATGAGAGAGTTGTAAATATCTTCACCAGGAGATACACCTTTTTCTTGCATGTAAGGGAGCAGCATTTTTGCATCTTCTACACGTCGCTCTTTGCAAAATCCTGCAACAAAAGCACCATAAGTCTCAATGCCCGGGGTGCAACCATGTTCATCCATTTGCTCCAACAGATCCAGTACAGTCTCTATGTCCAATGACTTCCACACATCAGCAGGATCAATAGAAGCACTACCACCTCGCTTCGCATTGGACATGCATTTGAGTAGAAGAGCATAAGTCTGTTGGTCGGGCTTGCATTTCCCATCCATCATCTGCTTGAGGAAAAGAAATGCCCGATCCATCAATCCCATACGTGTGCAACCATCTATCATTGTGTTATATGTTACTGTGTCTGGACAGACCCCTTCTTTATGCATTTCTGTAATCAAATTTTCTGCTTCACCCAACTTTCCTTGATTGCAATAGGCACGCATGAAAATAGTATAAGTAAATGCATCAGGCTTACAACCTGAAGAAATCATTTGGTCCCAAATCCATTTAGCATATACTTCTTCACCTTTGTTCAGCATCCCTGCAAGAAGTATGGTATTGGTGACGACATCAGGTTGCACTCCTTTCTCTTCCATCTTGTTCAATAAGGACGTGGCTTCCTGAATTTTTGTTTGTTTGAACAAACCATCTAGGAGTGCGTTATATGTACAGGCATTCGGCACATGGCCCTCTGAAACCATTTTCTCAAGTAATGAACAAGCCACGTCAATTCTTCCAGCTTTGCATTCTGCATCAATTAATGCAGTGAATATCACTTCATTTGCCTTTATACCTTTCCTACCTAGTGAGTTAAAGAGAGAGTAGGCTTCTTCCGTCCTTCCATCTTTGCAAAGGGCATCTAGTAAAGTAGAATATGTCCACACATCAGGTACCAACCCATCTGCATCCATCAGATCAACCAATCTAAAGGCGCTATCAATATGGCCTTCCTTGCACATACCATTGATCAGCAAGTTATATGTGATAAGACTTGGAGAAAGACCATTCTCAAGCATTTTACTCAACAGACCCATCGCCCTGTGCACCCTCCTCACTTTAACAAACCCACAAATCAGCTCATTGTAAGTCCGAGTATTAGGCTTGCAGCCATTTGACTCCATTGTTTGCATAATGCCAAAGGCACTGTCAAATTTTCCCTCCTTACAGTACCCATCGATCAAAGCATTGTAGGTAATGACACCGGGGACCAACCCTTTCACAGAAATCTCATTCAACATAGACTCTGCTTCTTCCAGCCTGCCCTCTTGGCAAAGCCCGTCGATCAACACAGTGTACGTATGCACATTAGGTGCACAGCCCTTCTCTTTCATCTTGTGGAATAAAGAGAATGCTTCTTCAGTCCTTCCATCACCACAGAGTGCAGACATAATAACAGTATACGTGCGGACAGTTGGCATGCAACCATCATCCTCCATCTTGGAGAACAACGTGAAAGCCTCCTCTATCCTGTTCCCCTCGCAGAGCCCATGAATCAACACTGTGTACGTGACCTCATTCCTGCGACAGCCATTCTGCGGCATTGCTACAAACACCTGGCAGGCCCCATCCAAATCGCCACTCCTGCAGTGGCCCAGGATGAGGGATGTGTACGTGAATGTGTCCGGTTTCAATCCAGCCTGTAAAATGCGGCTAAAGTACAGCTTTGCCTCGTTCAAGTTCCCTTCTTTGCAGTAGGCGTTGACCATAGCGTTGTAAGTAAATAAGTTAGGCAAAATGCCATCTTCCAGAATCTGCATATACACACTGCTCATCTCCTCCAGCATCAAGAACCTCGCCAGAGACATCAGCAACAGGTTGTAACACCGGATGGTCAACCTGAATTTCTCTCGCTTCATGGTAGAAATCACATCCAGCACGGACCGCATGTCCTCCACGGAAGAGCAAGACTTGATCATTGAGATCCTAATGCTCTCCGCGGGGCCAAAGAGTCTGGATTGGATGAGGACCCGGAGGAGGGCGGCGTAGGTCTTCACGGTGTGCCGGTACCCGGTCCTCCCCCCGATCCAATGGAAGAATTTTAGAGCGGTCTTGGGGTCGAGGGACCTGTTCAGGAGCCTGGAGACGTGGGAAGGCGTGATGGAAGGCGCCAATTTCTTCAGGGCGGGACTCTTGAGCCCACCGGCGCGGGAAAGGATCGATAAGACCTCCGACGTCGGATCGGCTACCCGGGACGCTGAGGTTCCTCCGGTGGGACGGCAGATCGCGGCAGCAGCAGCGGCAGCGGTGGCAGAGGAGGTGGAAAGGGACAGGCTCCTCGCCAGGAGGAAAGCGGGAGGCGAGGAGACGCGGCGGCGGAGGACGGCGGTGGCGAACCGTGGCTTGGCGAAGCCCGCGGCTCTTCTCATCCCTGAGGATGAGGCATGGAACGGCCGGCGTCGGAGAAGAAGAGATCGGAAGGCGAGAGCTGTGGATACTGGGAGAAGGCCCCGGGGGGGCGGGGGGGCCGCGATGGAGGAAGAAGACGCTCTTCTTTCTTCTCCCGGGCTTCCCCCCACTGGATACCTAAGTTAAAACGTAGATATATATTTATTAAAATGTAACAGAGATTTAGCATAGGGTATAAGAAAGCTCCCCTGTTGGCTGATATTTGTTATATCGTACAGGGTTTGTCGACCCGTCTCGACCCGCACTGACTCACACGACCCGACCCGACCCAGGCGGACGACAGGTCACACGGACTGGGGGTCATGGTCGGGATGCACTGGACCGCATGGTCCCGTGCGTCTCGCCGCGTATCGGACCGGTCCGAGGTGGGCCTGGTCTGGTACGTGTGGGTCGGTGCGATCGTGTCGGTTCGCCCATTTAACGGGCCGGGCCGAGGCGCTTCTGCAACCATCTCAAGCTCTCAGCACGGCGAGCAGCGATGCAGAGCGGCGGTGCAGCGGTCGCACGCGGCGGTGGACGACGGTCAGCAGCGGTGGACTGCGGCTCTGGGCGGCGAGGACCGACGATCGAAGATAGGTGCTCTCTTTTTTTTTATTAAATGGGGAGGGTAGTAGGTGGGGCGCCGTGGGAGGGCGGTGGAGGGCGGAGGGGGGGCGGATCTGGCCGTAGGGGGGGCGTCTGGCGCCGGTGGGGGGGCGTATGGACGTCTGCCACCGGTGGGGGGGTGAGGGAGGGGGGGCGTCTGGGCGTCTGGCGGTGGGGGGGTGAGGGAGGGGGGGCGTCTGCCGTCGGTGGGGGGCCACCGCTATAGCCCGTGGGTGTGGGGGAGGGAGGAGGGGGGGCGTATGCCACCGTTGCAGCGATGGGGGGACGGGGGGGGTTGGGGGGGCAGTGGGGGACGGTGGGCACCTGGGAGGTGGGGGGGGGTTAAAAAAATTTAATTAATTTTTTAATTTAAATAAATTAAATTTGTTAGTTGTAAAAATTTAAGATTAGATTTTGTTAGTTTTTTAAATTTTATTTTTGATGTATTATTTAATTCATTTAATCGTAGAAGTTTTAAATTTAAATTTAAATTTAGTGATAAATATTTTACAAATGATTTTAAATTTATAGATAAATTTAAGGATTGTAAATTGTATTCGATGATTCTATGTAAAATTTAATTTGTATAAAAAATTAAAGATTTAATTTAGATGTATTAAATAATGTATTTATTTTTACATGTTGTAGAATTAAACTTAATATTTTAATTAAAATTTATTTATAACAAAAATTGTAGATGTAAATTATAATTACTATGTATTAAATAATACTTTTAGTTTAACATATTGTAGAAAAAAAAATATTATTATTATTAAAATTATATTTGTAACAAAAATTGTAAAATTAATTTAGATGTGCTAAATAATACATTTAGTTTTACATGTTGTAGAAATAATGATATTATTTTCATTGAATTATATTCGTAACAAAAATTATAAAATTAATTTAGATGTGCTAAATGATACATATAGTTTTGCATGTCGTAGAAATAATGATATTATTTTTATTAAATGATCTTTGTAAAAAATATTGTATATTGAATTTACATTTATTACTTAAATTTGTTAGTTGTAGACGTAGAATACTGAAATTTCCTATTTTTGAAAAAATTCATATATGATTTGTTTGTAAATTATATTCGATAGCTGTACGTAAAGATTAATTTACGATAAAATTAAGATATTTTTAATTTATATTAATTCATTAACAAATTTAGTGATATTTATAATTTGTATTTCTTAAATTTAGGAGATACAGTTAAGCACTCTATGACTCCTAAGGAACGAACAAATGACATTGGATGGTCACACAGAGTTATGTTGGATGACAACCGTAGGTGTTGGCGTTGTAACTACTGTAAAATAGAACACCGAGGAGGAGGTGTGTCTCGGTTGAAGAAGCACTTGGCAGGAGGAGCCGGTGCGGGATACTCTGAGGTTGCTGGGTGTACCCATGTGCCTAGAGATGTGAAACTTGCCATGGCCAGGCACCTACGGGAGAAGAGAGTTGAGATGCAAGAAAAGGGGAAAAAAAGAAAAGAGATGAAGCGACAGTTAGCGAAAGGGCAAGCGGCAGCGACGAGGATGAATGTGCATGGACAGCTAGTGACGAAGACCAACAGGGGCGTACTGACCAGCCTAATGTGTTTGTCACGGTGAATGATCTATATGAAGCGGAGTTTCGTGAGGCAGTACGTCAGAGTAGAGATGAGGCAAGACATCCCGAGGAGACGAGAGTGCGAAGCCGCGAGGCGGCAAGGACCGGAGCATCAGGCAGTCATGGTTCATCTACGACTCGACAACCACGGGGCATGAGGAGTTATTTCACTGGTGACTCGGGTTCACAAAGAAAAATGGCACAATCGATCAACATTGAGGATGTGGAGCCCAGTGTACTATCCCAAGAGCATGGCAAGCAAACGAGGGTGGATGATGCATATGGCAAGAAAGGGCCTAAATGGAAACTTGGTCAGGCCGTTGCAAAATGGTGGCACCACGCGAGTCTGTCTTTCAATGCGGCCAACAGCCCTTACTACAAGCCAATGTTTCAGGAAGCACAAGTTCTTGGGTTACACGTGCAACCACCTACAACAAGAGAGTTGGCCGGCATATATCTTGATGAACAAGTTGCTGAGATCAAGAGTTGTGTTGACTCATTCATACAAAATGGTCAAAGTACGGAGTCACACTAACGTGTGATGGATGGTCAGGTACCATAAAAAGTAGTCTGATCAACTTTCTTGTTTATTGTGACAGACATGTTTTCTTTCACAGATCAGTGGATGCGTCAAGCGAAGTCCACAGTTACCAATATATTTTGTCATTGATGGAACAATTGGTGACCGAGATCGGGGAGGAGTACATTGTTCAAGTGGTGACAGACAATGGCTCGAACTATAAGAAGGCTGGGGAGGAACTGATGAGGACGAGACGACACATTTTCTGGACCCCCTGTGCAGCACACTATGTAGATTTGATGCTGAAAGAGATTGGTCAGCTTCATGTAGTCAAATCTGTGGTTGAGGTGACACAAAAAGTCACGAAATATATCTACAATCACACACTTGTATTGGCATGGATGAGAGAGCATTGTGGCGGCGAACTGTTGAGGCCCGACATCATACGATTTGCCACCAACTACATCGCATTGCAGAGCCTTCTGAAGCACAAGGATGGGTTGAAGCAAATGTTTAGGGGTGAGACTTGGCTGAGTTCCTCTTTTACTGTTTCACGTGAAGGAGGAGAGGTCGAGGGGATCGTCAACACCAGTAACTTTTGAGATAGAGTGAAGATATTAGTATCATTGATAGAGTCACTGTATGAGGTACTGAGATGTGTGGATGGGGATAGAGTACCAACCATGGGGTTGGTGTACAGCAAAATTGAAGCTGCAAAGCGGAAGATTCTTGGGACGTCCAAGAAATATGGACCCACCATCTTAGAGATTGTGGAGGACAGATGGGACAGACAAATGAGCCACGATTTTCACATGGCAGGTAAATATTTACATTCTCTAAGATGGTATGAGCCGCGATCTTCAGATGATACAAAAATGTTGCACCGTCTTGTGATTGCAGCGTACTACCTACACCCGGCCTTTCAATATGCTCGGGGTCTCGCTTTTGAAGATATTTTGATAGAATCTGTCAACATTGTGGTAGACCGATTGTCTCGGAGGCCAATAGATGCTGGTGATGCGTTGAATGAGGTATACTTGGATATTTTGTCATTGAGAATATGAAATGAATTATGTACTTATTATTTCCGGTAATGCAGATGAAAATATTTAGAGAGGCAATTGGTTCATTTGCGACACCTAATGCCGTGGCCAGCCGTGACAGACTCGATGCAAGTAATGTATCTTCACAATGCACACTGTATAGCTCGACAAGTAATTTTTGCATCTAATTATTATATTGTACGTCACCTGCCTTAATCATAGCTGAGTGGTGGCTAAATTACGGCACAAGTGCACCGACAAGGAAGATCGCAATGAGAGTTCTATCACAAACATCCTCGTTGAGTGGGTGTGAGTGGAATTGGTCGACATTCTCCTTCTTACATACTAAGCTAAGGAATAGACTAACACACCACAGGCTGGACAAAATGGTGTATGTTCATTACAACATGAAGCTAAAGGTTTGGCATGTGCAGATGGATACAACGAGAGGAGAGAGAGATAACGACCCAACAGATGCTGTGTACTTGCGAAATGATGATGACCATATGGTTTCATGGGTTGCAAGAGCCACAACTGAGCGTGGTGAGGCAGAACTTGACGAGGAAGGCGAAGAACCAGGAGAGACACCACGACCAAATACTTTTCTCACAGCAGCTGTACAATAGGCAGTGGGGGAGGGAGATGACATCGATGTGCTAATGGGTGATGACGAGTCAGCAACGGGACGTGATGAGGAAGTTAATTTGGATGAAGACCTCATCATTGGGGGTGGAGACACATCGTATGCGTACGATGATACAGCATGGGAGCGATTGATGCAACCTCCAGTAATTCAGCGTCCACCACCAGCTCAGGTGAAATAATATATACAAATCGAATCGCATATTTGATTAGAGAGCGTAGTCATATATCTATGTATGATGATGTAAGAAATATATTACAGGGCGAGCCGAAAATGAATAGTGGTCCCGGGTTGCTGCACTGCGACATTCAATATATACGGAACCCAGAATGTTATCCACTTCTAGAGAGGCTAGGGGGAGTTCATCATTTAGAGAGGTGAAATTATATTACAATTTCTACATTTATATGTTTAACTTCATTGATAATTGAATATATTATCCTTTCAATTGTGTAGCCTTCGGTAGCATCGAAACAACCATCTCAGTCTGCTGCGCCACGACGCTCAACATCTAAGGCACCTAGTCAGTCATCTCAGGTATACGTATAGACTTACACAATACAGAGTAACCTTAATGATTATCTAACAAATCGTCCACTTCTCAGGCATCCAGAGGGACACAACATGCAGTAGATAAGTCGCCGCCTTCTCCACAGAAGAAAAAATCATCATGGACCACATTATTCAAAAGTAAGAAGGACACGCAACCACCATTAAATCCGATAGATATTGCAGACTTAGAGACATTAGATCCCAATGCAGACGACGACACTCCCGAGCCCTCTATTGAACCCCGCATCAGTGGGAGTCATGACTCCGATGATGATAGTACACGGACATGGTCTTATCCCATGGAGGTGGTGATTCTCAAGGTGGTCAACAGAATCGTCGTGGGGATACTAGTGCTGGTGGCAGAGAGTATAGAAGTGGTCAAGGGAGCCGCGAACATGCCGCATAGACAGAGGAGCAGCACTTCACACATGCCACGCAAGATGAGGACCACGATGCTCCACCGCCAGAGACGAGGCGGACAGCTGATCATTGGGATCCCTACTATGGAAGTTTTGTTGCAAACAGTACCAGCTATCAAGACATGCTGTCTAATTTTGAGAGGATGAGAACACATGACTCTCAGGGATCTGGAAGCGAGTATGGACGGTCATGGCCGCAGCAGCCGATGTATCATGGCGATTCAGATAGCAGTAGTTCATTCTTCCCATCGTATCCATATCCTCGTGCCCATGCTTCAATGTCGCAATATACCGAAGGATACGATCAGCCCTCAGCTGTGCCACCGCCGGTCGTGTACGCACAAGGTTGGAGTAGTATGAATACTACGTACGCATGTACTGGGAGAACTATGCATGTTCGATGCGTTATGAAGACTATCTGTCCTATCTGCGGATCACATTTAATGTCAGATTGTTTGGAGATGGGCGCTGGCCCAGTTTGGGCCCATATGATTAGGAGTATGTATCATTTATTTATATTTATAAGTAACTAATAATTAATTGTAAATTTCTTCGTATCTTGAGTTTACTAATGTAACATTTTACAACATTTGCAGGTCATCATGGACGGACGACTTCACCCTGTGTGGGAGCATGGTTACACTGTTGAGGGTGATCAACATGTGCACTATAGATATTGCGGACATCGCGTCACCGGCATACACAAATTTGCAGAACACCTTGCGAGAGTGGGACGTGGTTGCCGTGCATGCGACCGAGTTCCAGGGGATGTCCGACATTACTTTCTGACACAGTTACGGGAGGGATATGTTTCTCGTAGCAGAGCCGGGGCATCCTCCTCTACGTCCAGGGTACCCCCACCACTAGCACCGGGCGGAGCAGGATCTTCCTTCACGTCCAGAGTTCGAGCAGCACCAGTACCAGCACTAGTCGCACCACTAGTACATGATAGAATTGAATGTATAGATGTAGTGAGGACTTTTTTTAGAGATTTTCATGTACCTTCCACTGCTGCACATGACCAATCATTTGTGCAGATGGTTACATATTTTTAGTATCACCTACATGTACCTCCACCCACTAGGATATAGTTAGATTATACAGGTCATCAATCTCATGTATCTGATTCTGATTGGGATTCGGGATTCACAGATAACTCAGATGAGTGAGTTTTAGTATTTTATACTTCATGACTGGAGTTGAATGATGTCATTATTATGTCTATGTTTACTCTTAACATATTTAGTGAGTTTTTTTATCTCTTAGAATAAGATGTTTAATTAAGAGGTGTAATATGTTATTTTTATACAATTAATTATATGTAATTTAATATGGATCTATTATCACAAATAAATAACTCTACATTTTAATATTATTAAATATATATTATTTATACTTTAAATAAAATTTTATTTTTTAAAAATAAAATTTAAAATTTAAAAAAATCAAAAAAGTCGCGTGCCTTGTCGAGAGAGCGGACCGGGTCGCTGGGCGACCCGCCCGACCTGACCCGTCCCGGGCCAAGACCGGGTCGGCAAACCCTGATATCGTAGGGTTAATTATTTTTATACTCTTGAACTATTCTATAAATAATTTTTATAATTTTATTTTTATCTAATCTATTTATATAACTTTAAAATTTACTAAACATAGTTGTTATACACCCGGAACTTTGAAACTTACTGAACATAGTTGTTATACACCCAGAAGTTAAATTTTAGAGGTAGCTTTGATAACATCTAAGGATAAGTTCTATTAAGATAAGCTCTGAGTAAATTATCACATGATTAAGTCTAATTAAACTTGATAACTAATTAATTCTTATTCTATCTAGAATAAGAAAAAATAAAGTGGACAATATAATTAAAAAGTATAATACATAATCAATCTACAAAACTTTGTCCGATATTGAGTAATTTATTTAGTTATTTTGGTTAATTAAGTTACTCATCCTTAACCTGCACTTGTCCTACTCAACCCAAATAACTCACCCTACGCTAGTCGTGCTACCAAAGTCGAATAAGGACGCAAAAGACAAATAAACTACCTTACCCTTATCTTCGATTATCAAAGTGGCCCCAAAGATATAGACATATTACTTTTAGAGGTGAGGTACAACGTTTAGGGGCACACAGGTCTATTATTAAAGATTTCAAGGGTGTATCATTGAATGATATAAAGGCAAGGGTATATAATTATTTATAAAAATTTTAAGAATATATAGACATATTTTTTTCATAGATTTTAATATCTCACTTGCCATAATAGCTTGTGATCCCCATGACATTTGATCCAAAGGAGGGGTTTAGTTGATCTCTAGGGTTCTCTGGCTTCTGTGATATTTTTGATTTGACGTGACAATCGAAGATCAAGTGAGATGTCGACGTTGGAATCGACTTGTGTGGAGTCTGTGTTATTAGTTGACGTGTAGTGCTCTTTGTGGATAATTACACTCGGGTGCTGCGCATGTAATATTTATTATTTTTTTAAAAAAAAAATTGAGTGATCTTTACGTCTAATTAATTTAGTGTGTCGTTCATGTTACTAAATGATGTGACGTGAGGGTCACGTAAAAATAAAATATCTCTATGTGAATAGTGAAATTAGCTTGATTTCACTATTCACGTGATTGGAATTTTATTTTTATATGTCTCACACATTACGTCATCTGGTGACATGAACGACATACCAAATTAATTAAACGTGAGGATCACTAAAAAAAATTAAAAAAATAAAGAATGTTATATGTGCAACATCTCGAGATGTAATTATCCGAGGTGTTACACAAAACATTACTCTTAGTTAAATTCGATTTGAAACATTTGAATCGAATCAAGATCTAGTTGATTTCTGTTTAGATTAATAAGAATTGTGACCGAAGGGGTAAGTGAAATTGGGAAATTATCCAAAATCTCCCCCTTTTTTTTGAAATCAGTATCACCGTAATTTGATCTTATCCTCCCATTGTCCTACGCTGACATCTATGCTTCTACGAGAGACACAAAAAAATTTTGGGATCAAAATATCTTCATACTATTTTTTGCCATCAAAGTATCTCTTTATTTTTAAGTCTAAATGATACATGTAAGATTTGATAAATTGATAAGGTACGATTCATATTGCATATATTAGATCGCACCAATCGATAACCGATATGAACGATGTGTGATGCGCAACCGATACACTACTCATGTTATTTTAAATATTTATTTATAATAATGATGATTTTATAGGTCAATTGATTGAGTAACAAGGATCTCATGTTGAATCATGAGGTATTGTGTTCAAGTTATTTGACATGTTTTTGTTATTTTTATCGAGTTATTTTTGGCCTCATGTTGAATCGTGAGGTCCCATGTTTTGGCCGTATATTAGACATGTTTTTCTTATTTTTTACTAAGTTATTTTCAATTGAACTTAAAAAAAAACTCGAACTAGAGACATCACTGTTGCACCCTAAAATAACTAACCAACTTACCTAAGACATAACTAAAATAAATTTTCTTGACAACATATATATCAAATGACTTCTTTCGTCTCGATACACAACGATATCAATGCGTATCATACTCTATCAATAAAAGATCAATACGGTCGATATGACCAAACCGATAAACTCTGAATATATACATTGTGTTCGAGCTATGTTCGGTATGCTTTCTTTTTTTTATCAAGGTATTTCCTATCTCATATTGAATCGTGAGATCTCGTATTTCAACCATATATTAGTCATATTTTCCTTATTTTTTCTTCTTTTTTACTAAGTTATTTTTAATTTAATCTAAAAAAACTCTATCTAGAGACATCACGGTTGCACCCTACATTAACTAACCAACTTAGCTAAGACAAAACTTAAATAAATTTACTTTATAATATATATATCAAATAATTTCTTTCATCTCGATATATAGTGATACCAATGTGTACCGTAACTTATCAGTAAAAGATTAGTAGAGTCGATACGATCGAGTCAACAAATCATGAATATACGTAGGATTGCAAATGGAGTGGATACCATGTTTTTGCATCTTTACAGTTAGGGGTGTTAACGGATCGGATTCGGATTGAATCTTTCATGATCCGAATTTGAATCCGATATCTTAAGATCCGAATTTAATCAGAATCCGAAATGAAATGTCATTTCGAATTTGGATCTAATCCGAATCCGAGTTTAAAATTTTGTATTCGGATCTGACCCGAAATCTCAGGAGAGCTCACTACAAGAAAAAGCGGATTTAGCGACGGCATTTTGCGACGGATATTAATCCGTCGCAAATATGTCTGTAAATTTAGACGGACCTATTTCGTCTAAATATTTAAGACAGAAAATTATTCGTCTGCATATCCGTCGCAATTAGGGACGGATTTGCAGACGAAAATTAAGACGTCTGAAAGTAGAGACGGATATAGAGACAGGATTATTTTCTATCTTAACTTTGAGATGAAATTTTTTTCCGTCCCAAATACCGTCGCAAAAATTCACTCGAATCCCCCCCGCTCTCCCTCTCACTCTCACACTGTCGCCGCCATCACCGTCGGAGGTGCGCCGTCACCGTCGGAGGTGCGCCATCGCCGCCGTCGCCGGAGGAGCTACGCCGTCGCCGCCGGCCTCGATCATCTCCCCCCACCGGTAAGCCCCTCCCTCCCCCTCCTGCTGACCCCCCTCACCCAGCGACCCCCGATCCCCCTCCACTGCACGCCCCTCCCCCTCCTGCTGACCCCCCTCACCCAGCGACCCCCGATCCCCCTCCACTGCACCCCCCTCCCCCTCCTGCGAGCCCCCTCCACCGCCTGCGACCCCCTCCCCCTACACCGCACCCCCTCCCCCTCCTGCGACCCCCCTCCACCGCCTGCGACCCCTCCCCCTACACCGCACCCCCTCCCCCTCCTGCGACACCCCTCCACCGCCTGCGACCCCTCCCCCTACACCGCACCCCCTCCCCCTCCTACGACCCCCCCTCCACCCCACCCCCCTCCCCCTCCTGCGACCCCCCTCCCCCTCCTGCCACCCCCTCCACCGGCAACCCTCCCCCTCCTGCTGACCCCCCTCCCCGAGCGCAGCCCCTCCCCCTCCACCGCACCCCCTCCCCCTCCTGCCACCCCCTCCACCGACAGGCCTCCCCCGCCTGCTGACCCCCCTCCACCGTACCCCCCCTCCCCCTCCCCCGTACCCCCCTCCCCCTCCTGCGACCCCTGCCACCGCACCCCTTCCCCCTCCTGGGACCCCCCTCCACCACACCCCTCCCCCTCCTGCGACCCCCCTCCCCCTCCTGCGACCACCCCCCTCCACCGCACCCCCCTCCCCCTCCATTAAAGATCCAAATTAAGCAGTCAAAAAATAAAAATAAATCTATCAACACTTGGCAACGATTCAAAGCTAAGTTGGGTGATTGAAACTTAGTTGATATGTAATCAAGTAAGAGTCGTTTTTCAACGTGTAAAACCTAATTTTCTTGTGTGATGGCCCCATTTGGCAGATCATCCTCAATTTTAATTTCTTCAGTAAACAGAGATATTATGTTTAATTTGCATGTAGATGGCCGGTATGTGTTTTTCTTGATGGCACTGGCTAGTTGGGTTCTATCTTCTATGTATATATATTAACCGTGTGACATATATATAAACTCTTATCAGCTTATTCCTTATTATCTTCCTTTCGCGTTGTCTGCGTTGAGATGGCATGTATATATATATATATATATATATATATACAAACATAAGATTCTATTCTCACAAGATTATTTTTACGAAAGCTAATTATAAATTGGTGTTTCTATTTTATTATGTTGGATATGTCGGTTGAGATTGGCCTTATCACCCACATGAGAGCTCATAAGAGACTCCGGAGTACCGGGACAAACTTGGACGGTTTGCTCTATGCTGGTGATTTATTATGTTAAAGCCGATGAGTGAGAGAAATCGCAATCTTTTATAATTGATTATATTATATTCAAAAATTTGTCAACATAAGATGGTAGAGAAATGTCACCGGCATCCAATCCCAATTGGTTCACCCCTCTTGGAATTATGAAACGTTTGACGTTTCAACTCCAAAACAAACGTCTTGTTATTAATAAAAGCTGAGAACTGGCTTTAACGCTCTAAGCAAAACATAGATATGGTTAATTTTAGCGTTTGTTATTAATAAAAACATGACGCCAATGCAAACTTAAGCAGAAGAACATTGATGCTAACCTTGTTAACAATTGATTAGATTCCCTTATCAGGGTCGCTTTATTTTTAGAATAGCGGAGGCGGATATCGCATCCGATGAAAGAGTGAAATCCCATTCCATCCTATCATACGTTTTTGCCATGTCTAACTTGAAAATGACATTATGACCATGGACCTTCCTATAAATATCCCTGACCAATTGTCTGGAAAGAGATATGTTATGCAGAATGAAATGTCCTTTGACAAAAGCTCTTTGCTCTTGGGATATAATGGCAGGCAGCAAAGGAGCCATGTGCTCACATATAAGGCAAATATTAATGTAATAAACAAAGTTGCACAGCCTCCCCTCTCTGCTTTGTGTAAAACGAAAAAGAAAGAGAGAAGAGAAAGAGAGAAAGAAGAAAAAAAAGAGGGAATCATAGCGGCATATCTCCAGGTCATGGGACCCTCTAGGCTGCCCCTTCCTTAGGTCGGCAGACCCGAACTCATTTAAATGAGATCATTCACCTCAAAAAAAAGGGACCCTCTGGGCTGCCCTCGCACTAAACAAACGAAACAACTAGATAAATAGATGAATAAATTTATTATTTAAAATTTAGTGCGTCCACAGCAACAGTCGACTTATAGCAATAGGTAAATACTCTAAAAATTATGCTTTCGCTTCCAAACTTTGTGGATGTTAATTGCATATAAATGTGTTTTTAGATGGATATGCACAGAAATTTGATGTTGACATGACTCAAAAATGTGGATTGTTTAGCTTTGATGTTCTTCATGTGAGTATTTTTTTAAATTAGATATTATTTAGATGGATGTATGCAGAATGTTAAGTGCGATGTTATTTAATTTTATGTTATATAAACACATGGGGTATTCCATGTGAGCTGAGGTGCGTGGGTGCGACCTAACATTACACGCACCTCAGGAGAGCGTGTTAAACCCGTGTCAATGAACCTTCCCGTTCAAGACTTTGGGATTGATGTGTATGTTCTCATTTTTTTTATGAGAATGTATATATCTACCTCAAAGTCTTGAATTGTCCCGTTTGGACAGTCTGTGAATGTTTGATCGCACTTAGGCAGTCATTTACTATATGTGTTTGTATGGTTTGCTGAAAATGTCGGTTGCATCTCCTCACTCTTCTTCAATATACCTTTATTGATTTTGAGTGTTTTCTTAACCACTTACTTATAAGTGTTTAAGAAAACTTTAAAATCAATAAATATTTTTGGTATATCGGAGAAGTGTGGGGAGATGCTGCCGAAATTTTCAGTAAATTATGCAACACATATAGTAATTGATTGTGCGATCAAACCTTCATGGATGGGTTAAAAAGTGATAATCTAAATAATAGTCCTCATCCAACTACAAATCTGTGACCAACGATGTGAGGAATGGGTCGGGTTTATTTTCAAGAGTAATGATTTAAACGTTACTTGTGTATTAACATTTATTGGGTGCAGGCGAAATGTTGACAGATCGTTCATGGATGTATCGTAGAATAGTTGACCGGGTGGTGTCGGATGATTTTAAGCATGGAGTTGAGAGTTTCATTCAGTTTGCATTGGGGAATTCAAACGCATCAATAGACCGCGACGGTCACATTCGTTGCCCTTGTTCAAGTTGTAGAAACTTGAGGTGGCGTTCACCATGGGATGTGCAACATCATTTGTACAAGAAATGGTTTGTGGATGGTTATACGAATTGGACGTGTCATGGTGAGCAATTCTTGAGGTATGAGCCCGACAATATTGCAGGCACAAGTGGGTACGTGGATATGGTTGTAGATGCTGCTGGTCCTAGTTTTAATGTTCATGAGGAAGCGCCGAATAAGACAGCCGGAAGATTTTATGAACTACTGAGGGATGCTGATGAGCCGCTGTGGGATGGTTGTGAAAAGCACACTCGATTGTCTGCAGTGTCACAGTTGTTGAACTTGAAATCTTAATTTCACATCAGTGAGACTTGTTTTGACCGTCTCCTCCTCTTGATCAAGAGTATGTTACCTCGAGACGAGAAGTTGCCAGAAACTTATTATCGTGCAAAAAGGATGGTCAATGAGCTAGGACTTGGATATTTGAAAATAGATGCATGCCCGAATCATTGTATGTTATATTACAAAGATGATGCAGATAAGATATCATGTTCTATTTACGGCCATGACAGATTCAAACCTAAGGGAGGTGTCAATTCAAAGCGAAAAGATGTACCTTACAAGGCATTGCGATACTTCCCTCTTGTGCCTAGGCTGCAGCGGCTGTATATGTTCTCAAAGACAGCTGTACATATGACATGGCACAATGACAGAGTACGCCGTGCCGATGATATAATAAGTCATCCTGCCGATGGTGAAGCTTGGACCCACTTCAATCGTACTCATCTTGCTTTCTCAAAAGAGCCACGTAATGTTAGGTTGGGTTTATGCACAGATGGTTTTAATCCATTCGGTGGTTCAGTGGCATCTTACTCTTGTTGGCCAGTGTTCATGACACCGTACAACCTTCCGCCAGACATGTGCATGAAGCGAGAAAATTTATTTTTGTCTTTAGTAATTCCTGGTCCAAAAAGTCCCGGAAAAAATTTGGACATATATCTCAGGCCGTTGATTGATGAGCTCAAATTTTTATGGAGTGATGGAGTTGTTACTTATGATGCACGTAGGAAGCAAAATTTTATTATGAAAGCTGCACTGATGTGGACAATAAGTGACTTCCCTGCATATGGAATGCTATCTGGTTGGAGCACACATGGGAGGTTAGCATGTCCCTACTGTATGGAAGATACCAAATCATTTGTATTGAAACATGGTGGAAAAGCATGCTGGTTTGATTGCCATCGGCGGTTGCTACCAAGTGACCATCATTTTCGAAGGTAAAAAGACTCTTTTAAAAAAAATACTGTTGAAGTAGATGAAGCAGACTTGCAACGGGTATCGGGTCGACATATGGCGACATGGGTGCAAAATTTACCAGATGTAGTACAATTGTCTGGTAGCACACGACAACTGAATAGTTTTGGAAAGGATCACAACTGGAACAAGAAAAGTATTTTTTGGGAATTGCCTTATTGGTCAACTCTTCTTGTACGACACAATCTAGATGTCATGCATATCGAGAAGAATTTTTTTGATAATGTGTTCAACACGGTCATGAATGTTAAAGGCAAAACAAAGGATAACGCCAAAGCGCGCATGGATTTAAAGATGCTTTGTAAACGTCAAGAACTGGAACTAGGCAACATAAATGGAAGGGTTGTGCAGCCAAAAGCAGCTTACGTGCTTAATAATACACATATCAAGGAAGTGTGCCAGTGGGTGAAACAATTGAGATTTCCAGATGGATATGCATCCAACATAGCCCGTTGTGTGAATGTTAACGAGGGAAAAATATATGATCTGAAAAGTCACGACTGTCATGTGTTCATGGAAAGGCTACTGCCCATTGCATTTCGTGATTTGTTGTCGAAGCCTATATGGGGAGCACTGACCGAGCTGAGTCAGTTTTTCAAGATTTTATGTGCATCAGAACTCAGACTTCGAGACGTACAAAGTCTTGAAGAAAATGTGGTCAAAACTATTTTGCAAGTTAGAGAAGATATTTCCTCCGGCATTCTTTGATTCGATGGAGCACCTGGTCGTCCATCTGCCATACGAGGCTATTGTCGGAGGGCCAGTACAATACCGATGGATGTATCCATTTGAGAGGTATGCGAGAATTTTCATGAAGACATTCATGTTGTCCATGGTCGCTACATGTCATTGCCATCTGAATTGTTGTTGTAGGTGCATGCATGAATTGAAAATGAAAGTTCGCAACAAGGTAAAGGTGGAAGGTTCGATTGCTGAGGCATATGTTATTGAAGAAATTTCGAACTTCTGTTCCATGTACTTTGAGCCAGATATTCAAACTCGTCATACTCGACCTGCACGTAATGATGATTGGGGAGTTGATGATTTGTCAGATCGGCATTCCATATTTAAGCATCCTAGAAGTGCTTTCAGATGTTGCTCGACCCGCACGCTCGAAGATAGAGAGTTGTACGCTGCTGAGATATATATTCTTCTGAATTGTACTGAGATTGAACCTTATGTTGAGTAGGTTCTTAACCCACATTTCCAGCAATGCCATGACTTGTTCATCCTTCTTCTGTAGTTCAATTAAAGTAGTAGTGCATTTATATTGCAGATAATTTGATTCAGAATTAGCACAAAAATGTCCAAATATCCAGGACGTAGAGATTGAAAAAGAACGCGAGAAGTTTTTTGCCAAATGGTTTAGATATCAAGTTAGTGTCGATTGTTCAATATATATGATTGCATTTACTAATGTTGACGTAATTGTTCAAAAATATTTAACTACTCTACTTGACATATAGGTTGAACAAGGTCTCATTAGTGATCAGAGAGTACAAGAGATAAGTTATGGCCCCTCCAACGTTGCACGTGCCTATCCAGGATATATTGTGAATGGATACAGATTTCATACGAGGGATTATGGACGAAGTAAGTCTACGATGAACAGCGGTGTATCTGTTAAGGGAAGTGTATACAATGAAGTGGAATTAGACTACTATGATATTCTTGAGGAAGTCATAGAACTTCAGTATTTGGGACGAGACAATCATGTATACTTATTTAAGTGTCATTGGTTTGATCCTAATTCAGTTCGACATGACACGTCTACTGGGATTGTCGATGTCAAACATAGGTACAAACTTAATACCTATGAACCGCTCATTTTAGCCGCACAAGCCCACCAAGTGTATTATTCAAGGTATCCATCGTCCAAGAATAAAGATTGGTGGGCAGTTTGCAGGGTTAAAGTAAAATATTTTCCCACTTATGAGTTAAATATGAGTCAAAATATCTCAGAGCTTGGCAACATCGAATATTTTCAATCAGATGAAGTTGGCATTATCGGCTCCACACATGTTAATCTGGATGAATCTAATGAGCCACTATCATTACGTAAGGAAGATGAAGTGGAAGAAATCGATCCGACGGAGTTAAATGTTCATGTTAGAGGGGAGGAGGAGTCAGATGAAGAGGAAGAGTTCCAATCTGATGAGACTACGATGGATGACGAAGATGATGATGATGAGCTAGATATATCAACATGAGGGAGGCATATTTTGATAATTTAGTAAGCTGATTCTAACTTTTTAAGCATAATTTTAAATAACATTTATCTAGCCTTATATAATTATGGATTAATATGTATTAATTGTTTTGTTATTAATAAGGAAATGGTGCGAGGAGGTCGTACTAGGAGTGGGAGGAGACAAGGCAGTGAGAGGGGCGCTACTCCCTCCTCGTTAGCATCTTCTTCAGACACAGGTATATTTGATCAATAAGTTAGCTATATGAATATTTTAATTGTTTACTAACTTAAAAGAATTTTTTTATAGGTCCAAGTGTCGGCTCACCACCACATGTACAGACGCCACCACCACTTCCCGCTAGTGCCCTCCCACCAGCTCCCGCTACAGGTATATCTATTTTAATTTTCAGTAACATGTTGCATTTCCTTATGAAAATTAATATTTTTCCACCTATGTATTTCTTTGAATTTCTAGCAAAATATTCATTTATCTAATATGAATTAATTCTTACAGGTCCTAGTGCCCTCCCACCACCTGTCCCGACGCCACCCCCACCAGCTGTCGCTACAGGTATATCTATTTTAATTTTCAGTAACGTGCTGCATTTACTTATGGAAATTAATGCTTTCCCACCTATATATGTATTTATTTGAATTTCTAGCAAAATATTCATTTATCTAATGTGAATTAATTCTTACAGGTCCTAGTGCCCTCCCACCACCTGTCCCGACGCCACCCGCACCAACTGTAGCTACAGGTATATCTATTTTAATTTTCAGTAACGTGCTGCATTTACTTATGGAAATTAATGCTTTCCCACCTATGTATTTCTTTGAATTTCCAGTAAAATATTCATTTATCTAATGTGAATTAATTCTTATAGGTCCTAGTGCCCTCCCACCAGCTCCCGCTACAGGTATATCTATTTTAATTTTCAGTAACGTGCTGCATTTACTTATGGAAATTAATGCTTTCCCACCTATGTATTTCTTTGAATTTCCAGCAAAATATTCATTTATCTAATGTGAATTAATTCTTACAGGTCCTAGTGCCCTCCCACCAGCTCCCGCTACAGGTATATCTATTTTAATTTTCAGTAACGTGCTGCATTTACTTATGGAAATTAATATTTTCCCACCTATGTATTTCTTTGAATTTCTAGCAAAATATTCATTTATCTAATGTGAATTAATTCTTACAGGTCCTAGTGCCCTCCCACCAGCTCCCGTTACAGGTATATCTATTTTAATTTTCAGTAACGTGCTGCATTTACTTATGGAAATTAATGCTTTCCCACCTATGTATTTCTTTGAATTTCTAGCAAAATATTCATTTATCTAATGTGAATTAATTCTTATAGGTCCTAGTGCCCTCCCACCAGCTCCCGCTACAGGTATATCTATTTTAATTTTCAGTAACGTGCTGCATTTACTTATGGAAATTAATGCTTTCCCACCTATGTATTTCTTTGAATTTCCAGCAAAATATTCATTTATCTAATGTGAATTAATTCTTACAGGTCCTAGTGCCCTCCCACCAGCTCCCGCTACAGGTATATCTATTTTAATTTTCAGTAACGTGCTGCATTTACTTATGGAAATTAATGATTTCCCACCAAAATATTCACTTATCTAATGTGAATTAATTCTTACAGGTCCTAGTGCCCTCCCACCACCTGTCGCTACAGGTATATCTATTTTAATTTTCAGTAACATGTTGCATTTACTTATGAAAATTGGTTCTTACAACCCTCCCACCACCTCTGACTTCTACAGGCCCCCCCACCACTCAGCAGCCAGTTGACGATGCCAGCAGTCATCACGAGGGAGGCACTGTCCATGATGGACGTCGCCCCTACTGGATCTCCGGGTATATTTATAAGGCTAGTTTACATTCATTAATTATTAGCGGTAAGTTTCTAATATGAAGACTTTGACATTTGCAATTGCAGGAAAAAATTAGAACCTTGCACCGCTGTCCATCATGCTATTAGCCTAGTAATGGCACATGTGCCCGGGCCACATTTGTCTTACAAAGAATTTCCGATGGGCGTCCGTAATTCATTGTTCGACATGTTCTTAGTAAGTAACTATGTCATTTAATTCAAGTCTTTTCCAAACTCATTTCACAACCGCCTATTAATTGTGAAGCTTAATTCATTTACAGCGGACTTATCGATTCACTGGTGGACATGATGCGGCACGATGTCGTTCTGGCTGGGAGTCCACTGTGAAGATAAATTATCGAAAGAGAGTATATGTGGCTCAGAAGAAGGCCCAAAAAATTGCTGGTGGGAGTGAAGACCGACAGCTGTGGAAGGAGCACCGTCCTCTATGGATGAGGAAGGAGGATTGGGAGATACTATGTGACAAATTTGCCGACCCCAAGTGGATAGAAAAGTCCCAAAAAGCCAAATCAAATGGGGCGTCACAGCCGGAGGCAAATTTGCATACATGTGGGTCCGTCTCTTTTGCGACTCATAAAAATAAAATGGTAAGTAATGTTTCAAATCTTCTTACATTTTATTAACATATATGACAATTTTTTACTATGAACTATATAACAGGCTGCGGAGCTTAATCGAGCTCCGACGTTCCTCGAGGTGTTCGACAGAACACACAAAAAGAAGGCGACAGGTCAATTTGTGAGTACGAAAGCTCGTTCAGTCGCGGTAAGTTTATCTTCGTGTGCAACTTCTACCGTTCATTTAATTCAGATTGAATCATATGAAATTGACTTATTATTTTATTTTATTTGTAGGAAACATATAGCAGAGCTGTGACAGAGAAGTACGGGGAGGGAGAGGGGGAGCAGCCAGACTTGGATCCGGCAGAATGGGTGGCCGCAGCTGGTGTACCGAAGAAGGGCCGAATATATGGTTTTGGGGACAGCATGGACTCTAGCGCGGTGATATCATCGTGTGCGAGTTCGAACTCTGCCCAAACCAGTACTTCTGCCTTCAGTATACCTCATTTTTCTCCCAGTACTTCTGGTAGCGACGTCAGAGACATCGTCCGATCCGAGATGTCTAGCCAGATTTCTGATTTGCAGCTGCAGATGCAGCGGCAGTTCCGAGAGGAGATGTCTACCCAGCAGTCTACCATGCTACAGGCACTCACTGCCCTGCTCTCCCAAGCGGGAATTCTCCCTCATGCATCCACCACCACGGCACAAGTGGCACATGTGATTCTTTTCCATGGGTCTTTTCTATGGGTTTAGTTTATATGAGTTTTGTAAATGCACTTGGTTTCAAATCAAAGCAGCCGGGGTCCAGGGGTCCAGAATGTGAAATACTGATCCAACCGGCATTCCGATCGTTCCAACACGACCTGGGAGGTAGGCGTGACTTGTCAGAGCTGACGGATTCCAAATCGGACATCCGGTTCGAGTCCCACGCTCAAAAGTGTATTTTGTAAATGCACTTGGTTTCAAATCAAAGCAGCCGGGGTCCGGGGGTCCAGAATGTGAAATACTGATCCGACCGGCATTCCGATCGTTCCAACACGACCTGGGAGGTAGGCGTGACTTGTCAGAGCTGACGGATTCTAAATCGGACATCGGTTCGAGCCCCACGCTCAAAAGTGCATTTTGTAAATGTACTTGGTTTAAAATTAAAGAAGTCAGGTCCGGGGGTCCAAAATGTGAAATACTGATCTGATCGACATTCCGATCGTTCCAACACGACCTGGGAGGGAGACGTGACTTGTGAGAGCTAACGAATTCCAAATCGGATATCCGGTTTGAGCCCGACGCTAAAATAACTCAATTCAAAACTAAGTTAGTTTTCAAAACTAACTTAGTTTAGAATAATTCAAAAAAGTAGGGGTTCGGGGGTCTAAAATGTGAAATACTGATCTGATCGGCATTCCGATTATTCCAACACGACCTGGGAGGTAGACGTGACTTGTGAGAGCTGACGGATTCCAAATCGGACATCCGGTTTGAGCCCGAAGCTCAAAAGTGCATTTTGTAAATGCACTTGGTTTAAAATTAAAGAAGTCGGGTCTGGGGGTCCAAAATGTGAAATACTGATCCGACCGGCATTCCGATCGTTCCAACACGACCTGGGAGGTAGACGTGACTTGTGAGAGCTGACGGATTCCAAATCGGATACCCGGTTTGAGCCCGACGCTAAAATAACTCAATTCAAAACTAAGTTAGTTTTCAAAACTAACTTAGTTTAGAATAATTCAAAAAAGTAGGGGTCCAGGGGTCCAGAATGTGAAATACTTATCTGATCGGCATTCCGATTGTTTCAACACGACCTGGGTGGTAGACGTGACTTATGAGAGCTGACGGATTCTAAATCGGACATCCGGTTTGAGCCCGACGCTCAAAAGTGTATTTTGTAAATGCACATGGTTTAAAATTAAAGAAGTCGGGTCCGGGGGTCCAGAATGTGAAATACTGATCTGATCGACATTCCGATTGTTCCAACACGACCTGGGAGGTAGACGTGACTTGTAAGAGCTAACGAATTCCAAATCGGATATCCGGTTTGAGCCCGATGCTCAAAAGTGTATTTTGTAAATGCACTTGGTTTAAAATTAAAGAAGTCGGGTCCGGGGGTCCAAAATGTGAAATACTGATCTCATCGACATTTCGATCGTTCCAACACGACCTGGGAGGTAGACGTGACTTGTAAGAGCTGACAGATTCCAAATCAGATATCCGGTTTGAGCCCGACGCTAAAATAACTCAATTCAAAACTAAGTTAGTTTACAAAACTAACTTAGTTTAGAATAATTCAAAAAAGTAGGGGTTCGAGGGTCCAGAATATGAAATACTGATCTGATCGGCATTCCGATTGTTCCAACACAACCTGGGAGGTAGACGTGACTTGTGAGAGCTGACGGATTCCAAATCGGATATCCGGTTTGAGCCCGACGCTAAAATAACTCAATTCAAAACTAAGTTAGTTTTCAAAACTAACTTAGTTTAGAATAATTCAAAAAAGTAGGGGTTCGGGGGTCCAGAATGTGAAATACTGATTTGATCGGCATTCCGATTGTTCCAACACGACTTGGGAGGTAGACGTGACTTATGAGAGCTGACGGATTCCAAATCGGACATCTGGTTTGAGCCCGACGCTCAAAAGTGCATTTTGTAAATGCACTTGGTTTCAAATCAAAACAGCCGGGGTCCGGGGATCCAGAATATGAAATATTGATCCGATCGGCATTCCGATCGTTCCAACACGACCTGGGAGGTAGGCGTGACTTGTCAGAGCTGACGGATTCCAAATCGGACATCCGGTTCGAGCCCCACGCTCAAAAGTGTATTTTGTAAATGCACTTGGTTTCAAATCAAAGCAGCCGGGGTCCGTGGGTCCAGAATGTGAAATACTGATCCGACTGGCATTCCAATCGTTCCAACACGACCTGGGAGGTAGGCGTGACTTGTCAGAGCTGACGGATTCCAAATCGGACATCCGGTTCGAGCCCCACGCTCAAAAGTGCATTTTGTAAATGCACTTGGTTTCAAATCAAAGCAGCCGGGGTCCGGGGGTCTAGAATGTGAAATACTGATCCGACCGCCATTCCGATCGTTCCAACACGACCTGGGAGGTAGGCGTGACTTGTCAGAGCTGACGGATTCCAAATCGGACATCCGATTCGAGCCCCACGCTCAAAAGTGCATTTTGTAAATGCACTTGGTTTCAAATCAAAGCAGCCGGGGTCCGGGGGTCCAGAATGTGAAATACTGATCCAACCGGCATTCTGATCGTTCCAACACGACCTGGGAGGTAGGCGTGACTTGTCAGAGCTGACGGATTCCAAATCGGACATCCGGTTCGAGCCCTACGCTCAAAAGTGCATTTTGTAAATGTACTTGGTTTCAAATCAAAGCAGCAGGGGTCCGGGGGTCTAGAATGTGAAATACTGATCCGACCGGCATTCCGATCATTCCAACACGACCTGGGAGGTAGGCGTGACTTGTCAGAGCTGACGGATTCCAAATCGGACATCCGGTTCGAGCCCCACGCTCAAATAACTCAATTCAAAACTATGTTAGTTTTCAAATTTTAGTTTAGAATAATTCAAAGAAGTAGGTTCTACAATTGATATCTTTACAGTCTTTGATATTATGTTTGATTTAAATTCATGTAATCTAATAAAATATTTAATTTATCTTTATACTAATCTTTTTATCTATGTATGTTTTTTTTAATATAGGAGGATCCTTCTGCGAGCGGTACCAGAGGGGATGAGCAGGGCGGTGGGGATGAAGATATGGACGATATGGAGGACATTTGTTGATTCCGTCGCCAATTTTTTTTATGTAACGTTGATGAGTTTATTCTGATATTTGATGTAATTTTAATTAAATTTGATTTCGGATTTTTGTTCGTATGTATTTTTATTTTCGATGATTTTGTAAACATGTTTTTAATAAAAATTTGAAATTTTTTTAAAAAAGAAGAAAATAAATTTCGGACGGATTTTGAGACGGATCCGTCTCAAACGTTAGACGGATTTAGGGACGGAAATGATAACCGTGCGAAATTGGCGATGGAAATATCGACGGAAATTAGGCCGTCTCCAATTTATGTTGGAAGGTTTCAGGCCGATAGGTAGACAGAATTTAGTCAGTCTCTATTGCAGTGTATAAGTTGCGACGGAAATAACGACGGGAACTATTTTGCGTCGCAATTTATAGATGGATATTGAGACGGATTTACCCCGTCGCAATATTTAGACGGATTTGGAGACGGAAGTATCCGTCTGAATTTGTCTCGTTAACGACGAAATTGGCGACGAATTATTTTTCCGTCGCTACGTTCGGACGGAATAAAATTCGTCGGTCATTTGTGACCCTTTTTTTTAGACGGCCATATTCCGTCCGAAGTCCGTCGCCAGTCCGTCGCAAAAACGTTTAGCGACGGATTTTGCGACGAATTTGGGACGAAATATGGCCGTCGCTAAAAGCACTTTTTCTTGTAGTGGCTCTCCCGTGAAGAGAGAGAGAGGTAGGGGACGAAGTGAGAAAATAAAATTTAAATTTCAAAAAGTAGATACCCGAGAGGAGAGAGAGAGAAGGGTGGAGAGCTCTCCCTCTCCCGTGAAGAGAGAGAGGGAGGGGAGAGAAATTTAAAAATTAAAAAGTAGATATCACACGGGGAGAGAGAGAGAGATAGAGAGAGAGTAAATTTTAAAATTTAAAAAGTAGACGAGAATGAGAGAGAGAGAGAGAGAGTAAATTTTAAATTTTAAAAAATAGACGAGAGAGTGAGAGAGAGAGAGATTTAAATTTTAAAAATAGACATCAACTCTCATTAAACTTGTGGAAACGTACAACTCTCGTTACACTTGTGGAAACGTACAGAACGCGCATTAGAGAACATCAACTCTCATTAAAACCTGTGAAAATGTACAGAGAGATGGACAGAGGGGGACAGAAAAGAGGTAAGAAAAAGTGACCAGAGGACAGAGAGAGGGAAAAAGAGACAGGAGGAGAGAACTCCATGCGACGCACCTCCTCCTCGCCGCCGTCGGCTTCGTGCGGCGCCCACTGCCCATCGCCGGCCCCATGCGACGCGCCTCCTCCTCGCCGTTGCCGGCCTCTGAAAGCACATTATAATAGGAGAGAGAAGAACAACCACGGATGCTAGCTCTCTCTTGTGAGTTAGTAAGATTGGATTTTCAAACATGGAGAAGGCACACCTAGATGCATACTTGAAAAATAATCAAATCGATGAAAAATAGGTGGAGTGTGCAAAAAACGGGGGGGGGGGAGGTCAAAGGCATCGTAAGGACAACTCACTTGGAAACAAACGAAAGGTACTCCTCCTCGGGACCAGTTGGTCCGAAGAGCAGCTGGAGCTTAGTCTCCAGTGAGTTGGCGATGACGTTTACTACCCGACCCCTCTGCGGCCCCCCAGTTCCACGAAGCGGCGGTGGCTGTGTTCCTCCTCATGCCTTGCCCTTGCACCTGGACGCACAAAAACTGGCGAATTGACATGAAGCATAGTCACTGTTTTCCACAAACTATGAATGGGTCAAATGTAGAACACACTAGAATTCTCACCTTGGGAACACCACCACCGCCTCCATCGCCGGGCCCTTGCCCTGAGGACGCCGACTCCTCCGCAACGATGATGGTGAGGAGGAAGCAGGTGTAGACCTTGAGGGCATTCCGGTGAGAGGCAACATGTTCTGCCAGGGAGGCATGCCCGCCACCATAGCCGCCATTGGAAAGAGGAGACCGAGAGGAGGCAGGGGAGCCCACTCCAGCGGTAGCATCATGGAGCGAAGAGGAGGTCCGAGAGAGGGAACAGATGCTGGGGAGAAGAACGGAGAGGTTGGAGCGGAGGGTGTCGAGGAGGAGGGACTTGCAGGCCGGGGGCAGCCGGGGGAATCCCTTGACGAGGGAGTAGATGCGGTCGAACACGCCCTGCTCCTCCACGCAGAAGATCTCCTTGTCCGACGGGTCGAACGCCAGCCCTGGTCGACAAGATCCACATCGAAACCATCCATCACGCGTCAGAATGAGGGCGGCGGAGGGAGGTGGATGAGATCTGCAGCGCCGTGGGGCCGGGGGTGGGAGAAGCTTGTTTACCTTTGACGTGCTCCTCGAGCTCGGAAGGGCGGAGAGAGGAGACATCGGTTAGGTTTACGACGCGGAGTCGGTGGTTATCGCCGTCGGAGAGATCCTCCATATCGCTGAGGGCGATGGGGTTGCTCGCCCCGAAACGATACACTTTATGGCCCCCCGATGATTGATCCGAAATCCCTGATTTCGGATCAAAAAAGTGCCGCCCCAGATCCGCTCAGATATCTCACAGCAAATCAAATATGCCGCTCCGAATCTGAAAATTCGGATCGATTTTTCGGATGTTAAAGATCCATTGACACCCCTATTTACAGCTTAAAGAGAATTTGTTGTTTGCTCCATTCATGATTATGATATGGGGTAGATATTTTTAAACGGATAACAAGAGGAGTCAGAGCGGATATTAGATATAATTAGATAATTTTGATATTAAATTTTATTATAACCATTTAGAAAGTTGGTTGCATTTACTGTAATTATTTAGATACTGATTATATAGATTGGTACATTTAACTAAATATTTGAAGTAATATATATAATCTTTGGAGGGGATCTGCCCTTTCCATTTTCGCTCCGTTTATTAAACAGATTTTATCCAAGTTATATCCGGATCATCTGACGGATTAGAATATCAAATAATATCTGATTAAGTAGGTACGAATCTGAATCAAGAGTATGATAAAATTAGATATGGGTTGAGATAGAATGGAGATTGGATTAAGTAATCGTGCTTGATGATCGACCATTAATTGGCTAGAAAGACATGAGGGTCACAATCAAGCTCATAAACATGACATCAGATCAAGTAGAATCATGATTTGTCGACTTGATCTGAATCGAGATGACTTAGGCGGATCTATTCGGATTCACGAGAATCTGAGACATGATACAGATGAATCGTGAGGCCTCTGTGACATTTCAGATGTGCTCCGACGAGGATCCAATGGTGGCGGTTGAGAGTCCGACGGTGGTAGATAATATCTGACAGTGGCAGCGAGGATTCGGCCAGGAGGGGTGATGCCAACTGTGATAGGGGGGTGCCAGGGGTGGCGTGGGGGTGTTGGGGTGAGGAAAGAAAGGGCTGTCGCGATTGGGGGGGGGGGGGGCGTTGAGGTGGGGGAAAAAAGGGCTGCAAGGGTGGGATGAGTCAGAACGAGTCGGCCCGAGTCACATGTGACTCAGACGTACCGTATCAAATCATGACGATCTAAATCCGACACAGATCATGGAGTCTACAAATCACGAGTAGAACTCGTCTTTTAACTTAATCACCTAATCTAGTTTCGTTAAAATCTATTCCAAACTATACCGATGACTACTAAATCATAAGAGTGGAAGTGTAGTTACAAGTGCAGGGAGTGTTTTGAGAATCACCGTGTATGCTTCGATTGTACGTACCGTAGATCATCATGAATATAGTTATTAATGTGTCTAGCCAAGCCAGTCCCACTTGGGCCCAACTAAGGGCCGTATAATGACATTCGGGCTCAACGCAACAAACCTTAAAGTGAGACGTGAGATGGGAGTGTGTCCTACACAGTATGTTAAAAAGGCGTGAGTCTTACGTCATAAAAAATAATGAAAAAATAATTTACTCAGTGCACATCTTAGATATATGTCTACAGGGTTTCATGTCCATGTACAACCCTCCAAAAAAACATAACATGTTAATTTTGAAGAGTCCATTTCCAAGGGAGCCTCTGTCCCAAACATCTAACTCAGAGGTCATCGCCTCGCGGGTTCGATTCCTACTCCCCCAGCGTGCGGGAGTGCGAATCGTTCCTCCCTCGTCCCCCTTCGTGGGTCAGGCCGCTCGCGCACGCACCTCGTGAGTGAGTGTGGTTCCTCGCATCTCCGGATGTTTGTGCAAAATTCAAAATTTTCCAAGTTAAGAGTTCTACTTCCATCCTCCATTTTTGTGATTCTCCCTCGGCGCGCCCATCCACACTACCCCACCCTCGTCAAAAACAAAAGACAAGAAACAAGGGGAAACAGTCTTCACAATGCATTCATTCACTCCTAACATTTATCACATTCACCATTGGTGTATGCTCTTGGTGCAAAAGGGAATCAGTCAGAATGAGCGGGGGTGGGGTTTCTGGACTTCTAGGGCTGTTAATGGGTCCATCCACCCTCCGGGCTTAAATCTCATCCCTTCGTGTCTTTGGATATTTACAATTTAGATTTTTTTCATATATATATATATATATATATATATATATATATATATTGTGGTCTAAAATAACATTAAATCAAAGTTAAAAGGTTAATAAATAAAGTGTTAAAATCTTATTAGGTCCTTACGAGAAATTAGGTAGTTTCTCACGAGATATCCCTTGATGGAAGGGAAAAAATTCTCTCCATAAAGAGGAACCGGTCCTCTCTCTCTCTTATGACGTGTGCATCTTCTCCATCACAAGGGTGTGCAAAGAAGGAAGGGATTGGAGAGAGAAACGCGATTTCTTCATCATCTTCTTGATATCTTCTACTATTTTGATTTTTATTGTCTCTACAATGGAGTAAGGTACGCTTCTTTATTTCCATGTCACGTGAAATTCAGAAATTCAAAAATTATGGGATCAAAGTTCATGCTTGTATAGATGATCGCATGAAACAAAGAAAGATTGCACGTGATATCAGAGTCAGGTTTAGAATTTCTGATTATTCCATTATAAAAATAAATATGAGTGAGAATTCAGGACACCGATGCCACTACAGTATGTCGGCAGAGCAGTCGCGATTAATTTCCAAGGGTTTTATTGTTTACTGTTTCAGTGCTCATATGCCCATTTATTTCCTCTTAACCCGTGATTACTTTTGATTCTCTTACGCGTTTATCGGTTTTACGTGAAAAGTCACTATTTATTGTTGATTTCGTATTATTGTTCACGGATCGTGATCATACGAATTAATGAACTGTTAATTCATGTTTCACTATTTTTGTGATTCACTGTAATCGTATTTTAATAAAAGGATTTCACAGTTCTCGCATGAGAAGATAGTATTGGTCGTGTAAACGAAAGAGATGAATAGATGAACAATATACTTACTGTTATGGTCCAAACAGTCATATTATTGTGTTTGTATCTTTTATTTAACAAAAATATAATGTATGCATGTTATATTCACGACAATTTGGCTGATATATAAATATTTCAAACCCTTTGAGTCCTTAACCATGATAAGGTCTTTACTGTCAATAGTAAGTGGAAGGAAAGATATTACAAAATAATTTTAGAGTTATCATAATTATAGTTATACTCTCTCTTTAAAGTTAATAGTTTACGTGATCTTAAGAGTTTGACATAAATTGAATGGTTTTATTTCTCCTATTTATAAAATTACATGAGAAGGTTAAAATACATCAAAGTTTACATATTTAACTCCTCATTGATAATTTAATTATTAAATTATTTATAAGAGTGGGAGAAAAGATTAATATTTACTTTGACGATTATGATTTATATCATACAATTTGAAATTCTCTTATAGATGATTGTTAGTCACCAAAGTGACCAAATCAGAATAGCAAATGAATTTTTAAGTTGTATGATTTTTATTCAATTATCCATTAACAGTGGATGCTTACCTTAAAATGACATAATATTTTATATATGGATAATTGAATTTCATTTATTATAAAATACTTAGGAATCAACTCAAAGGTTGATTATGTGATCTTATGATAAATGACATGATGGTGATGATTAGTATATTCTATTAGTTGTGTTTAGCATATCCAAAGATAACAATCACATCTAATTAGAGTATACACAATTATCAAATTACAGTAAATTTTTATTAGCATCAGTATAGTTTATGTTTTGTATATCTTAGTATTTCACAAAGGAAAACTTTGATATGCATGTAGGATTTATAAATATATTTATCTGAATTTGAATGATGATTTATTTTAAAGTTATTACTCAAAGCATTAATGTGTAAGCATTTTATTTTTCCTTGTAGCATCTGTTCCTGTTTCTCTTCATTCGCAAGTTACGTCTGTTGAAAAATTTAATGGGCTAAATTTCTCTGATTGGTGTGAGCAAATCCAGTTCCATTTAGGTGTTTTGGATCTTGATTTGGTACTCCGGCATGAGAGACCTGCTGCTATCACTGACTTAAGTAGCACTGAAGAAAAAATCTTTCCATAAAGCTTGGAAAAAATCAAACAGACTTAGTCTAATATTTATGCGAATGATTGTGGCAAATAACATCAAATCCACTCTTCCTAAAACTGAAAATATTAAGGAATTTATGAAATTTGTGGAAGAAGATTCTCAGACTGTTGATAAATCACTTGCTGGTACATTAATGAGTACTTTAACCACTATAAAATTTGATGGTTCTCGTACCATGCATGAACATATCATTGAAATGACTAACATTGCAGCAAGGTTAAAGTCACTGGAGATGAATGTGGATGATAATTTCCTTATATAATTTATTCTTAACTCTTTGTCTCCTCAGTATTCTCCATTCCAAATGAACTACAATATAATGAAGGACAAATGGAATGTGAATGAATTACACGGTATGCTTGTGCAGGAGGAGACAAGACTTAAGAATATGGGAAACCATTCTATTCATTTTGTAAGGCATCAAGAAGCTAGAAAGGGATTTAAAGGAAAGAAAGGAAAAGGCAAGCAGAGACCATGGAAGGTTAATGAGTCATCTATTCAAACCCACAAGAAGGAAGAAAAGAATGACAAATGTCATTTCTGTCATCAGCAAGGGCATTTTAAGGTAAATTGCCCTAAACGTAAGGCATGGTTCGAAAAAGAAAGGTAAGTCTAGTACTTTTGTATGTTTCGAATCAAATTTGGCAGAAGTTCCTTATAATACTTGGTGGATTGATTCTGCATGTACCACTCATGTTTTCAATACAATGTAGAGATTCCTTATGATCCAAATCACAAGCCCAAGTGAAAAGTTTATCTTCATAAGAAATAGAGTCAAAGCTCCAGTTGAAGTCATAGGAACTTATCATTTAGTGTTAGACACTAGACATCATTTAGATCTATTTCAGACTCTTTATGTACCTACTATTTCCCGTAATCTTGTGTCACTTTCTAAACTTGATACTTCTGGATACTCTTTTAAGTTTGGTAATGGATGTTTCAGTTTGTTTAAGCATAAGCATTTCCTTGGCTCTGGTGTTCTTTGTGATGGTTTGTATAAATTGAAGCTTGATTCTCTTTTTGCTAAAACTCTTTTGACCCTGCATCCTAGTGTTGGTACTAAACGTGATTTAATGAATGAAAGGTCAGCTTTCTTGTGGCATAAGCGTCATGGTCACATATCCAAAGAAAGATTCGTAAAGAATGAAATCCATCCAAATTTGAATTTTACTGATCTTGGTGTATGTATGGATTGTATTAAAGGAAAGTAAACTAAACATACAAAGAAAGAGTCACAAGAAACACATAACTTCTTGAAATTATACACACCGATATATGTGGGCTTTTTGATGTTCCATCTTTTGGTGGAGAAAAATATTTTATCACATTTATTGATGATTTTTCATGTTACAGTTATGTCTATTTGCTGCATGAAAAGTCTCAAGCAATAAATACCCTAGAGGTATTTATTAATGAGGTTGAAAGACAGTTAGATAGAAAGGTGAAAGTCATCAGATCTGATAGAGGTGGTGAATATTACAGAAAATATGATGAATCTGGTCAATGCCCTGATCCATTTACTAGATTCCTTGAAAGGCATGGCATATGTGCTCAATACACAATGCCAGGTACACCACAACAAAATGGTGTAGTAGAAAGGCGAAACCGTACCTTAATGATATGGTTAGGAGCATGTTAAGTAATTCAACTTTACCCTTATCATTGTGGATGTATGCATTAAAGACCGCTGTGTATTTATTAAATAGGGTTCCTAGTAAGACAGTTCTAAAGGCACCTTTTGAACTTTGGACTGGTAGGAAATCTAGTTTAATGCATGTACATGTTTGGGGTTCTCCAGCGGAAGCAATGGTTTATAATCCACATGAAAAGAAATTAGATTCAAGGACAACCAGTGGTTGTTTTATTGGTTATCCAGAAAAGTCTAAAGGGTATATGGTGGGGACACTGGGCCCACTACCGGACCCACTACTCGGACTCGACACCGCACCGCCCCGACTGTACCGAGCTTATGGCTCGGAGACTCGTTTGAAGACTTGGCGTCCTGAGTACGTATCCGTACGTATGTGTGTATGTATTTTACTATGGTGGTATTTATATTTTAACCACCAAAGTATTTTATTTTTATTGAGTCAAAGTATTATATTTTAAACCCACAAGTCAAAAGGTGGGTTGGTGGATTTTATTTTATTAAGCTTGGGTATAGATGTAATTAAGAAAGTTTGAGGGTATTGTTGTTATGGCTTTTCCTATATAAGGAAGGCCAAGGGTGTGTTGTTCGTATGCTGATATGAATGAAAGAATTAAGTGAAGGAGCCTTGCCCCTTGTGTTTTCCCCCCTTCCCTCCTTTCTCTTGTGAGATTTGAGAGTCGCCCGGTGAGAGACCGCTCGGTGTGAGGCCGAGCTGTGCAAGACAGCAAGCTATCCCGTCCTGTTCGTCCCCTCGGAGCTGCCGTCGATCCGTCCTCCGACGCCGTCCGCGTCAAATTTGGTATCAGAGCCCGATAACGGCGCCTCCGTTATTCCCGACGTCCCCATCATCTCCTCTTCTTTCTTTTATTTGCCCGAAGTGAAAAAAAATGAAAAGAAAAAGAGAGAAAGCAGAAGCTCACGGTTGATAGAGAAGTGAGAGAAAAAAAAAGAAACATACGGTCTCTCAGTAGAGAGAGAAAAAAAGGAAAAAAAAGAAAATAGGGAGTTCGAGGGGGGGGGGGGAGGGGGGGGGGCAACGTCGTCGCCCGTGCCCCCCCCTTCAAAACCCCATGGCCGCAACGGCCAGAAGCTCCACCGCCGTGCGCCACTGCGTCCGAAGCCGCCCACCCACGGCCACCGCCGCGTTGTTCCCCGCCACCGCGCCCGTGCACCGAGTAGCCGTGCCAGCACCTGCCGGGCCCGTGCACCCGCCAACCGCGCCTGTGCGTTTTCTCGCACGCCCCTTAGCGCCCGTGCGCCCGAGCCGCTGCCGCCCGTGAGAGCAGCACCGCGCGCGCCGCGTGGCCGCCTGCCTTCGCGCGGGGGCCGACTGCCTCGTCGCCCGCGAAGCCCCTGGCCACTGGCCGCGTGGCCGCCGCCTCTGCCCGCTGGCCGACAGCGCTTCGGCGCCCGCGCTCGCTGTCGCGCCCGCCGAGTGTCGCTCGCCCGCTCCCTGCCCAGTCACGTGGCCGATCGCCAGCAGCCGCGTGGCTGCAGCCCTCGTCGCCCGTGCCTCACGTGCTGGCCGCATTTGTTGAAGCCACCCCCGCTGACCGCCAGCTCCATGAAACACGCAGAGAAAAAAAGTTTGAATTTGAAAACAAAAAAAGTGTTAAACATATATATAGTATATATATATTTGGGATATATATAATATTATATATATATATATATATATCTCTATAATTATATATTTATTTCACAAATTATTGAAGTGGCACCCGAGTCCACTTCAGCGGCAGGAGCAGCACCCGGGTCACCTGATCGTTGACAGACGGTCCGTAACTTACGAAGTGTGAGTGCCCCTTGTGAACATGTCACATAGACATTGAAAAGAAAGAAAATTTAATTTTCTTAAGAGGGACTTAAGAAAAGATGGATAAGCTAAGCATGATATGTGGGAAATAAAAGAAAAGAGAATAAAAGGAGCGTGTGATGCTCTAAGGAGGGTGATCGCCAGAGGGGTTACTTCAAAAAAATAAGAGATGATCGCATGTACCTTGTGGAGAAGCGGGTGAGAGTGTGAGTCCTTCCTTCCTCCTTCTACCAGCCGACCGATGACGGGGGTCCTTACTTTGATTACCCTTATGAAACAAGCAAAGACAAACCAATAATATGTATCAGCCAAAGTGTAGTATCAATGCTCTAAGAAAATAATACTATGCAACATAAACATGAACACACCTTGTGTGTTTTGTTTAAACCCCTAAGAGAAGTAAAAGGGTGGGAGATATGCTATGGATGCAAAGCAAGTAATATGGTATGCAGAGAGGATGTGCAATGATGCTTCTAGCAAAATAGCTAAAGTGCTATGCGTATGAGTGAATAATAAGAAACTAAGAACAAGGGATGCCCCTTCTGTTGTTTGCAGTAGTAAAGGGAGAGAAACAAGAGAGCTTCGGTCGCAGCAGGAAGATGAAGACCGCCTGGAGGAAGAAGAACACCCGTGGAGAAGAAGAACACCCGGAGAAGAACTTGCAAAAATCTGTTAATGAAACACTAAAGGGGCTCCTCTCTCTATATCGTAGGGAAGTCTCTCTCTCAAAAATCCTCTTTTCGGGTGGCCTTCAAGGAGAAGTATTTATAGAGATTAAAATCTAGTTCTAATGGGATTAAAACTAGATATAAACTTCCAGGATATGGATTGACTTTCAAGGAAAGGATCGAGTTCAAATGATAGAAAGATTACCTTCGCAAGGAAGAAGCGGCAGAAATGGACACGGAAGCTAAAATGATGACATTAGGACAGTCGCTAATTGAAATGACGACCGCGCACGCAGCCGTTAATTCCTGGATTAATTTATAGAAATAAATAACTTTCCATATTTAAAAATAGGAAATGACGTCTCCATGGAATGGCGTCAATTAATCAGCACCTTAGAAGCTGACGTCAATTCTTTGCATTTTTATTTTAAATGGATTTTGTAAAAATCAGGAAATAACGCCTGCGCGCGCGGTCATTGATTGATGAAATAACGACACCCAGATAGCCGTCAATCGCCGACGGTCGTGAATTACAAATACGATAAAAAAATTAGAAAAACTTCATATTTAGTCAGTATTGAAGTCCACTTTGGGGCATCGCGTGGTGACATGAGATTTACTCATCATAGCATTGATTTTAGCGTGTCTACAGCTGCCCCGCCTTGGCGTCTGCTTTGCAAGGGAGTGAGATGGAATGAGGCGAAAGTGCAACGAGCGGAATGAAGTGAGAACGGACTGAAAAGTAGATGCCAAGGTGTGATGTGACACGTCCCCGACACTAAGCGTTGGAAATCTTTCCATGATTCTGAATGAAACAACCTCGGATGATCACGAGAAAGCAACAATCAACTGGATGAAAGAACTAAACTAATGAACGAAATGTGCACGCAGGCACGGAAGGAAAGACACCATTGGAGAGCGGTTACTAGCCAATGTGGACATGCTACAACCAATGTGAGTTTGCAGAAAATAAAGTGAAGTGAGGTAGGAATCTAATGAATGAATGCTTTCAAGGAACCAGCCTAAGCGGCTTCAAGGAGAACACAGTACTCGATTCTGAATGGAACATCTCATGTCAACTCAAATTAAGAGCAAGCGGCCCTCATTACTGACCTAATATGAGGATCTTCATCATTAAAGCTTAAAGTCCTACATGATGCATGCTGGGCTAAAAGAAAAATTAAAATAAACTAAAAAATATAAAATAATCAAGGGTAATATTGCTAAACCATCCAAACTTGGTCAGGAATCTAGACCTCTAAGCTGACACTAAGGCGAAGCCCGTTTGTCCACGCATCAACTCAGAAAGTGGAACCATCGTCCCAAACCTTAGATGATCCAACGGCCTATCTGTGTGATCAAGACTCCCCTAGAATTATCACTATTTTTGATGAAGGGGAACTCAAATTTCAGGTTCATCAGAACCACAAGGTCCTTGATATGCTATATAGAGTAGGTATCCTATAATAGAAATGCATACATGGAGTATACAAAGGAGAGAATGATGATGTCACCAAGAGTAGAGATCCGAACGCCTCGAGACCTACATAACATGTTCTTTTCTGCGCTCAAAGATCATTAGCTCAAAATTTATGACATAACCAATTCATCAAGATATAGAATGTAAGCTCATTGAATAACCTCAATAACTCAAAAATATATAGCTCAGGAAATGACGATTGCATATAGAGGCGCTATAAACACAAATGACGACAGCCAAGACGTCGCCAATTACTTTCACCATTCAAATCGGAATTGGACTGGAAATAACGCCTGCACAAGAGGGCGCTAAATAAATGGCGACACCTTCTGTGTCTCGATTCAATAAAATGACGACAACGGCTTCGTCGTCAATTAACTGCAAGTTTCGGCGCTCCGTTCCCTGCTCGGAAATAAAACTCCAAAGGCCTAATCCCATTTAAACTCAACTTACACTGTTCGATCTCCTGTCATAGCTTCATTAATTATAAAAGGGGGGTGCGTCCTCCGCTAAACACATCAAACTGACAGCCGAGACCAAGATACCAACAAAGAACTGCAAAGTGAGAACAGAGAACATGGATTTTTCTCAACTGAGAGAAGAAGATGGATAGAATGATGCAAAGGCCTTTGAAGAAATCCAAGATTGGATTACCTAGGATATCAGAAATCGTAGGTCATATCAACGGAAGAATTGCCATGAACCAAGTAAGTATTTTAATTGAACTTCTATTTTACTCCTTCCTCTCTTCCTCAAATTCTGATCACACTCTTCCTCAAATTCTGATCACACTCTTCCTCTCTCTTCTTCAGGATTATCCTAACATTCCGAGTGCAAGAAGATTCACCAAGATCAAGTGGCTACCCCTCCTCCTCTCCAAACTTTCCCTAGACATGAGAACTTACCTTTCTAGATGGCACCTTCTAGGCTTAGTGACACATGCTAAGCATTATGACAACGTACACCTAGATTGGGACGCCATGGGAGCCCTCATAGAAATATGGCATCCTACCACACATACCTTTCTATTTTCTACCTTTGAATCCACCATCCTACTTGAGGAAACGGAGATGCTCTTAGGCTTGAAGAGGATTAAGCAAAGAGATGAAGAGAAGATGGCACACATGATAAGGAGCATGAGTGCACATGAAGTTCTATCAAGCTTGATCCCAAGCTCCAATATGGTGAATCAAATCAAGGCCACCAAGGGAATCAACCTCATGAAGCTTGCGGGATGGGTCTACAAGAGGATGAACCAAGCCAAGGAGGATGAACTAGAGAAGGTAATGAAAGCTTTTGTAATATGCTTAGCGGGAGCACTTCTCTTCCCTTCATTGGAGGACTTTTTAGAAGAAGCACAATTAAGTGCTATTGCTAGCATTTGGGAAGGAGAGAGATTACGACTGGCGGTGCTAGCCTATCTCTATAGTGGGCTCACCTCAGCGGCTATGGGGAGGCCTTTATATGGATACATGCTTTTGTTTCTAGTTGGGTAGACCTACATTTAAAATTTGACCCATGTGAGGAAGCTCAACAAGCATCTAGGATCTTTTCTAGAAGTCCTCTCCACTACATGACGGGCTCACTAGGATTGTGTGAGAGAGTGGTGAACCGGATTCCAAAGGTGAAGAAGAGAGTGGAATGAGGTGATGCCTAAGAACCTCTTCACAAGTGCTCCGGGGTTCCTCAAGACACAAGACATCCGCACAAGGCTCTCATCCGGAGTGGAACTTCGTCTAGCCGGTGCCACCGAGCTAATCCTCTATATTGCTCACCGGTGCCTACCACAAATTGGTCTCCCACGTCATCACTTTGAAGAAGCATCTCACCTCCCACCTATCAAGAGGAGGGATATTGGCTCTAATGAAGATGAGGAGGAGATCAAGACCATTCAAGCTCTATGGAGGATCAACAAGCTACATCAACCCATGGAGAGGATTGAAGAAGACAAAGAGAAATGGAAAATCTATGTAATAGCTCTTAGGGGAATGCGACTCAAAGTGGCTCATTGAAATGTACTGATTGCTTTTCTTTTAATGAAATAAATGATTTTTCCTTAATTGAGCCAAAAAAAGCATTTAGAATGATCAAATTTTCCAATTTACTTCAGATTCTATCTTTCTATTCTGAGCCGCGACGGCCATCAAGCCGCTAATTCATCAAATAACGCCCTCAACATCGTCGCCAATTCCTTTAATCGATTTCCTTAAAATAAACAATAAATCCATGATTCTTTTAAATTCTTTTCAGATATCGCCTTAATTTCTGAAATGACTCCTTAACATAAGTCGTGCCTTAATCAAATGATGCCTCTTTGCGTTGTCGTCAATCACAAATACTAATTACATTCGTGCCACCAATCATCTTCATCCCATCATTACTCTAACGACAGTTATAATTTCCCATGCAATGTGAAATGACGACTTCGCGCGCTGTCGCTGAATCTTGAAATAGCGCCTTTAACATAGCCATCAATTCTAATTAATTTCAAAAAATTCAAAAATTCCACAAATTAGTGCCTATGCACATGGGCGTCAATCAATCAAATAACGACACTCACTCAGGCGTCAATTCTTTTCGAATGTAACCGCCTCCCTTTCCATTTTTCTTCTTCCCTTTCGTTATTCACCTTCTCTTCCTCCATTCTCTGCTACTCTCTCCCCAACAGTGATCTTTTCTCATCCCTTCCATTCCTATTCTCATCTCCCTTCATCTCTATTTTCATGGCAGGCCCCGGCAAACGACAACGGGTCATGGCCCCCCGATGTCGTCGACCTAGACGAAGCACTGCCCGCCGGCGGTGAGCTCCCTCCCGTGGCGACCGAAGGTGCTCCGACGACGGAGGACGGCAGAGAAGAAGAAGTAAATGAAGAAGAAGGAGGAGAAGTCGACGAAGGAGAAGAAGACGGTGGAGAAGATAATGAAGAAGGCGAAGAAGATGAAGACGAAGAGGGGGAAGATGATGAAGACGATGAGGACGACGAAGACGATGGCGGGGAAGAAGAAGAAGATGACGATGAAGAAGAAGAAGCAGCAGCAGTTCCCCGTCCTTGCCGGCCACTACGAGGAGGCTTGATGGCGCCGGAGCCCAGCAAGGTAGGTTTCCCTACCCTAGCCTTTAATTTTTTTATTTATTTTCAATCTTTTTTCAATTTCCATAGCTATCGGGAAAGGGGGGAACGATGAACCAGAAAATCAGAGAAATGACGCCCCTTGAGGCGTCGTCAATTCAAATGGCGACCTAAGGCAGGTCGTCAATTCCTTTTTCTTTTTATTTTTTGAAAATGGATAATAAAGAAATAGCGCCCTGAGCCATGTCGTTATTTTTTTAAAAATCCATAATTATTTATCATTTTCGTTCATCACATCAATCGCCATTTTTCTTTATATGCCTCTCTCTTTTTTAGTTTTTATTTAGAATAAAAACTGTCGGGATAGAGAACCCTCAGAAAATAAGCGCCCCCCACTGGGGCATCAATTCAATAAATGATGGCAAGAGGGTAGTCGTCAATTATTTTATTTTTATACTTTTTATCATGAACAAAATCACCAAGATAGAAATTCCCTCAGAAATAGCGCCCCCCACCGGGGCGTCAATTCATTAAATGACGGCCACATGGTGGTCTTCAATTCAGATAGTGAAGAAATTTAGTTAGCAACTGGACTTTCTTTTGGCTGATATATATATATATATATATATATATTTATATTTATGTGTGCTATCTGTTTGGCAGGGCTTGATGAGGACTCGGATCTCATGGGTCCAAGTCCGGGCAGCATATTATGGGTTGCCAGATTTTCAGAGGGCTAGGGTAGAGGCAATGGGGTTCGGCCCCTTTCTTAGCATTGAGCCCATCTGTCCCGACCTACCTTTGATCCAGATTCTGAGAGAGAGGTGGGATAGGACCAGTCGGGCATTTCTGATGCCCTGGGGACACATAGTACCGAGTTTGGAGGACATTGCCCGGATCACCGGGTTGAGGGTAGACGGGGAGACAGTCAGTGGAGTGACCCTCCCAGACTACGGGGAGTTAGCCCGGAGACTGTTAGGGCTAGAGACGATAGCCGACACCCCTAGGGAGTATATGACCATCTTTCGCACAGATGTGACCCTAGCTATGGGATTAGGGGACTCCAGGCAGAGACAGAGAGAGTCCATGGAGCAGTTTTCACAGAGGCTGATTGGGAGAGCCTGGGCTGCCTACTGCCAGGACCCGACTCAGAGGGAGCGAGTGGACCGAGACTTGAGGAGATTTTTGTTCTTGATGCTCGGGAGACTGTTGCTGAGCACGAAGGGGGATGTGATCAACTGCAGATTCTTAGGCATCCTCGAGGACTTGGAGGGAGTCGGGAGGTACGCATGGGGAGCCACCCTGCTGGCGCACCTGATGGCCGATCTGTCCATGGGGACAAGCCGAGAGATGACCGTTAGTGGCTTCTCACCTTTTCTTCAGGTATGCATGTTCTTTTATTTATTTAAATGCTTATGAATATGATTATGAATGTTTTACTGATGCAATTGATGGATGCAGGTGTGGAGCCACTTATACATGTCGATGGGCCGAGCCGACCCATGACCTGGAGATGAGAGTGCCTTCCCATTAGCACGACGATGGCTACCTCTCCTGACTAGAGCACCACACGCTTACGAGTTGCGTGTTCTTCGGCGGGAGTTCTGCGACTACCCCGCCTTACTGGTACGTGTGTAAAATATGATGCTATTTTCTTTTATTGTCTGCTTTATGAAATATGAGTGCTTTGATATGATGATGATATGAATGCTGTGATATGAATGCAGGTGGTTTGGAGACCCTATGAGGGTATTACTGAGGAGGGTCAGCCTTGGGTCGTAGCGGGCCGACCTCGCTTTGGGCATGAGCTTTGGGTTCACTGCCTGAACGAGATCGTGCCGTTACGGCTCAGACTGGCGATGAGGACCCTCGGCCTACACCAGGAGTGGGTCGAGGTCGGAGAGCCCCGTGGGATCAGGCGGAAGACTCGAGAGTGCACGAAGGCGACCGATTGGCGGATCCGGTTCCCACTCCAGTACGTTGACTGGCAGGGTGGCAGTACACGGGTTACTTCTCAGGCGGCGGACAGCTCAGAGTACCTCCGACGCTACTGGGAGGTTTACACCGGCCGACCCCAGATGAGGGTCACATGGGTATGTATGAATGTATTTTTTTCTATCTTTTTAAATGATATACATCTATTGTGCAACTAATATGTGATGAATGCAGGATGCGCGGGATGTAGCAGTGATGGACATGCAAGTCCACCTTCACAGCCTGGAGGCCCAGCTCGCAGCCACACGGGCAGACCTGGAGACCTTGGTGAGTGCAACTACCTATATGCAAATGATTCATGATTTATTAATGTTTAGCCACTAATAATTTTAATGAATGCAGCGTGCCCAGTAGGGGGCGGTAGTGACAGGGAGAGAGATAGGTGGTGCAGGAGGGGCCTCCAGCTCGAGGGGGCCGAGTGCAGAGGTCACTGCCCTGGAGGAGCAGCTCGCGGGAGCAGTTACGCGGGCCGAGACGGCGGAGCGCGGCCTTACAGCACGGGTAAGTTCAAAACCAAACTCATAAATGCATCCCATTATATCATTATGTGCTTATAAAAACTTATGTTTCTTACAGACTGAGGAGCTTCGAGCCGTGATTACTTGTATCGAGGTAGGACAGCGCGAGATGGCTACACGGGTTAGTTCATAAAACAATATTCACATGCATTATTTACTTTCAAAAATTCAATGATGTTAATATGATGTGATGCATGTAGGTCACAGAGCTAGCAGAGGTGAGGAGGCAGACAGCACTAGCGTGCACCGAGGTCACCATCCGCGACCAACGCGTGGCGGAGCTAGAGGAGGCGCATCGGCAGCACGGTGAGTTGCCTCGCGAGGTGACAGAGATGAGACTCCTCTTAGAGATGGAGAGGAGGGAGCGCGCCCGCGAGAGGGAGGAGCGGACGGCGCGCGAGCGTGAGCTTGAGGACCTGAGGACACATCTGGGCGCCTCACAGGAGCGGTTGCGAGTCACCGAGGAGCGACTTCAGAGGGGTCGAGAACGGGAGCGAGCTGCGGGACACTCCAACACCTTCGCCAGCACGACGTACTTGGTGGGTTCCTCGACGCGATAGAGGAACGAGGCAGAGGAGCAGGCTCGGGCTTCTGCTACTTCCCGGGGGTCCATGCCCCCTCCACAAGCCCGTCGCCAGGATGAGGGTGAGGCAGAGAGTAGGAGAGAGGAGGGTGGAGGTGAAAGCTAGAGAGAGACTTGTACTCCTCCACCTGCATGTTTTGTACTTAGACATTTATATCTATATGAGATTTTGATGTTTACCTGAGTTGTTGACTTGAGCACTAGCGTACTTGCCTTGTTTGTTTGTTTCTTTCTCCCCCTATGCCTGTAGTTCACACTTAAAACAAACAGATTAATTCATCTGTTCGGATTGGTCCCTTACTCAATAAGCAAGGGGTTGTCACTATTTTGACCTTGATGACGGGTCAAGGGGCCAAGCCTTCAATTAATTAAGGTAAATAACAAGGATATGGGAAAATGCAACACGCAAGCAAACAGATGCAAACTTGAAATAAAAGAATGCCCACATAAGAATGCAACCAAGCACATGATATGGCAAAAGGAAAAGTAGTGGACTTAATAGGAAATTTCTCTTCTTTTTATTTTCTTTCTTTTTCTCTTTTTTCCTCTTTTCTTTTAAATGACGACTCTACACGAAGTCGTTAATTAAAGAATTGACGCCCCCTTGCGCGGACGTTAATTGAAAATTATTTTTTTTTATTTTAATTAATTTTTTAAAAAAATGACGACGTGCATGCTGACGCGACTCAAATAAATGACGCCCTCTCACGCGGGCGTTAAATGAAAAACCATTTTTTTGATTTTATTTTATTTTGAAGAAGATGACATGAAGACTGACGCTAATTATTGAAATGACGCCCCCTCATGAAGGCGTGGATTCAAAAAATATTTTTTTATTATGAGGCTTAGCATGGTACAAAAAGGTCTGAAAACCATACACAATCACCATCTTAAATTCATTAACCATTCTTAAATGATTTTAACAAAGGGTCAACGTGCTAAATGGCCTGTGCTTTTACTCATATCCTCTTGCGGCCCATCCTTCTTAGTCGGTCTTTGCCATCCCTCAAATTTATAACATACCATAGAGGGGGAAATGAAGAATAAGTTAGGAAGCTCACGAGAGGTTTCGAAGAACTAGGAAGCTTCCCTCCCCTACCCTAGTGCATGTTGGGGTTCGGTCTTTGGCTTAGGGAAATTTTTTGTTGTCTTTTTACCCTTATTCATGCATGCTTACGACCAGGGTTTTTTCTGCGGGAACTTTGCCCTCTTGACATTCTTTTCTTTTGTAGCTTTGCACTTATTTTTTTCTTCTTTTCTTTTAAACAAACTAAAAAAACTTAATTGCACTTGGACTTTTTAGCGTTGTTCCCTTCTGGGCCCTGACTTCCACCTACTAGGGCGGCAAGTAGGTTTGGTGGCATTCCCTGACTCGTACTCTCTCTCGTGAACCGAAGAGAAGAGAATAGGTAAAATTTTTACACTCTTAATTTGGCTCTGACTTTACTCGAATTTTGAACCGCTTGAGTTTAAGAGCAAAATGTGTAGTGTGTGCAGGTATTAACCCCAAGTTAAACCGTCAAGACTGAAGGATGAATTAAAGATTTTGATCTTTCAAATTCCGCGGCCTATGCACCATGTTAGCCTGTAACTTTTCAATTTTTATTCTTTTTTATTCTTTTCTTTTTTCTTTCTTTTTCTTTTCTTCTTTTTTCTTCTTTTCTTCTTTTAAGACTTAAGGGTAGTATTTCTTCAGGTATAATCCGTTCCAAGGGTGAGCCAGTTCTTCCCCTTCGGCGTTAACCAGTTTGTAAGCATTGTTAGGATAAACTTCTTTTATTACGTAGGGCCCCTCCCAATTTGGTTGGAGTTTTGATCGAGGTCCACCCGGTTTTATAAAAATTCTTTTGATTACCATTTCACCGATTTTAAAGTTTCTCTCAATACTTTCTTTTGATAAAAACGTGAAAGCCTATTTTGATAAACACGCGCGTGCTCGACGGTGACTAGACGCTTCTCATCCAAGAGTTCTCAATAGAGAACTCCTTGTCCAGTTGCACTCTAAGAGAAGGAATAAGAATCTCATAAGGAACTACCGCCTCCATTCCATAAGTGAGGGCGAAAGGGGTTTGCCCAGTAGGAGTACGAATGGAAGTGCGGTAGGCCCAAAGAGCTTCAACCAGCTTCTCTGGCCAATCCGCGAATCTATTAGCTCCACATGTTTTCTTAATGATTTTGATCAAAGTTTTATTTGTTGCCTCTGCTTGGCCATTGCCTTGTGGATAATAAGGAGATGAATGATGTATTGTAATGTAATACCTGTTGAAGAGGTCTTGAAGCTCTTGAGAGATAAATTGTGGTCCATTGTCGGTGACGATGGTACTTGGGATGCCGAATCTTACAATAATATTCTTCATTATGAACTTGCAGACGTTTGACGCTTTAATCTCCACATAAGCTTCCGCTTCCGCCCACTTGGTGAAGTACTCCGTGGCCGTGAGTATACATGATTTCGATTTTGTGAGAAGATTTGAATCACCAAGAGGTCCGATAATATCAAAATCCCACATGGAGAAAGGCCATGGGGAGGACATAGGATGGAGTGAAGAAGCAGGAGAATGAATTTTATCGGCGTGCAGTTGGCACTTGACACACCTTCGGACATAGATAGTCCTCTTCTAGAGTGGGCCAATAGAAGCCTAATCTAAGGATTTTCTTAGCTAGCATCTGGCTATTGACATGACCCCCACATACTCCTGAATGTGCCTCTTCCACGACCTTCCAAGACTCATCATCGTCGAGGCATCTAAGCAAGATTCCAGTGAGACCTCTTCTATAGAGCACACCTCCAACCAGAGCATATCTCTGAGCAACTCTTCTGATGACTTTCTTCTCTTTAGCCGTGGCCTCTTCAGGATAATATTGATCTTGACAATACTTGGCGATCTCATAATACCACGGCTTTTCTTCGTCATTCAGCTCTTCCTCTAGATCTAATAACATGATCTCTTTGTTCTCAATGATTCCACCTTCCTTAAACTTCTTGAGCACCTCCTCCTTAATACTAAGGAACGTTGGATCTTTAATAGCAGGAGTAAGACGCTTATGAATAATGATTGAATGGAAGTCCCTTTCGGGAAGGAAAACCAAAGAGGAATCAAGGGAAGCAAGAGCATCAGCCAGAATGTTCTTATCTCGAGGAACATGGACGAAGATTAATTTGGTGAAAAGCTTGGCATAAGCAGAAGCCAATTCTTGATAGGGTTTAAGTTTAGGATTGAGCGTGCGACATTTGGTGAGCACTTGGCGAAGAATAAGCTGACTATCACCTACAATTTACAATTGGGTAACACCGAATTGATGAGCGGCCTGTAGTCCGGCCAGAAGAGCCTCTTACTCAGCTATGTTATTTGTAACTGGAAACACGAGTTGAGAGGCGAGCGGAATAGTGATACCCTCAGGTGATAGGAGAATAATGCCGATCCCCTTTCCTTGTGAATTCCGAGCTCCATCAAAATGTAACGTCCACATCGAATCGGACTGATTGACGGACATCAGTTCCTCATCTGAAAACTCCGAACGAACATGGTCGAATCTAGGGAGAGGGTGATGAGCAAGATGTTCCGCTATGGCATAGCCTTTAATTACTTTTTACTGAATGTAGATGATATCAAACTGAGAAAGAAAGTTTTGCCATCGTGCCAATCGGTCAGTGTGAACAGATTTTTCAAGGAGAAACTTGATAGGATTCATGTGAGCTATAATATGAACCTCGTGAGCTAAGAAATAATGCTTCAACTGCTGCACTACCCAGACTAAAGTAGCACAAGTCTTCTCCATAGCTGAGTACTTCTGTTCACAGGGGTTGAGAATCTTAGACAAGTAGTAGGCTGTCCTCTCTTTTCCTTCTTCATCAACTTGCGCAAGGATAGCGCCTACAGAGTCATCCAGGACAGAAACATAAAGAACGAGTGGTTTGCCTGGAACTGGCGGCCTCAAGACAGGAGGATTGGCCAAATAATCCTTTAGTCCATCAAAGGCTGCCTGACACTTGTCATCCCAATTAAATTCAACTCCCAGTTTAGTAAGCTCGTAAAACGGCCTACACCTTTGTGAATGCTGGGAGACAAACCGGCGAATAAATTGCAACCTTCCGATCAATCCTCAAACTTCCTTCAAATTCCTGGGAGGAGGAATATCCCTTATTGCCCTTGCCTTATTGGGATCAATCCCAATACCCCTTTTACTAACGATGAATCCAAGCAATTTTCCCGATGAAACACCAAACACGCACTTCTTGGGGTTCATCTTTAACTGATACTCCCGTGCTCTTTGCAAAACCTTGGCTAGAACCCCGGGATGCTCAATCCTCGTTCTTGATTTCACTACCAGATCATCAACATACACCTCTATAAAAATGTGGATCATGTCATGAAAAATAGCCATCATGGCCCTTTGGTAGGTGGCTCTGACATTCTTGAGCCCAAACGGCATGACCACATAACAGTAAGTACCCCAAGGTGTAGTAAATGAGGTTTTATCCTGATCCTCTTCAGCCAAGCGGATCTGATTGTAACCACAGAAGCCATCCATGAAAGAGAGGGTCTCGTACCCTTCTGTATTATCAATCAACACGTCTATGTGAGGGAGGGGGAAGTCATCCTTAGGACACGCACGGTTAAGGTCTTGGAAGTCTATGCAAATTCTCACTCTTCCATCATTCTTCATTACCGGGACAATGTTAGTCACCCAATTGGGATAGAGGACGACTCTAATAAATCTGGCTTTATGAAGCTTGTTGACTTCTTTCATCTTTAATGCCATGTAGGGGTGGAAACGTCTTAACCGATGTTTGATCGGGACAGATCCTGGCTTGAGTGTGAGACGGTGTTCAACAAGCGCAGGGTCCAGACCCGGTATATCCTCATAACTCCATGCAAACGTGTCCTTATATTCTCGAAGAACTTGAATGAGCGCCTCTTCTTCGGAAGGCGGCAAATTTTTACTGATGAGGACAATCCTAGGGTTTTCCTCGGTACCCAGATTAATCTCTTTGGTGGGTTATTCTACCGAGGCTGATGGTTCGTCAAATCTCCTCATGCCACTAGGAAAAGCATCAGTCTCGTCCTCATATTCTTCGTATTCTTCATCCCCCTCTTCAATAGGATCTTCATCATTCGTTATTTCGTAAACACCAAACCCTTCATTTATAGAACATATATCCTCACATTCAATCTCTGGCAGAAGGATCGGATCCTCTAAGAAATCAGGAAGAGCTAAACATACCCGGCATCTTCTAGCTAGATCTATCAAAAATCTACAGGGAATCTGTCTACCATTGGCTTTCTTATAAGTAGCTACCCCATGACTCTTATTAGAGGAGGGAGAGGACCAAGACGACAAGCTAGATGAACTATCCTGACCTAGAGGAGGAGGAGAAGAAGAGGAAGACGCAATGGATACAGGAGAAGGTACATGATAAGCCTCCTCATCAGAGGAGAAAAGGAGGTCCACTAACGAACCTTGAAAGAGCGGCCCTTGGATCGGGGCACACTCTGGAGCAAGATAGGAGGTCTCTTCAATAGAGATGGAAGATTGAAAAGTTTGAATTTTGGCGTTTTTTTTCATTTTCAAGAATAAAACAATGGGAGGAAGGAATAGGGTGCGGTGTTGAAATTGAAAGATTAGAGAAAGATTGGATGAGAGATTGCCCACGCGAGGGTGTAATGGAGAGTTGAGAAAATTGCTCGAGGAGCAAAGGAGGAATTGGGGAAGCTTGTAGTAAATCTGGAGAGAGAGTAATCAAGACCGCGGGTGGTCTGGGAATATCGGAGATGAACAATTTGGAGCACCAGAAGGTAATCAGTGACATATGCACAGAATTAAGAGAGAAAAGATCGGCCCACAGTCTATCCATAGTGAAGCCTTCTTCAAATGGGACATCTGGCTCCCCAGTATCGGTGTAGTTGCTTAACAACTGCCTCTTATTAGTAATCACTATCAGTTTTTCTATCAGCTCATGAATAAGTGGCGGCCACTCCGGATCAGTCGGCATGAACAGACGGCTTAGAGTAATGGTAATGTCATTCATATCAAACCATCTATACCAATCACATTTTGGGTCATCCATTTTTCTTCTTTTATCCGGTCTCAAAGACTCTAGATCTTTATATGTAACCAGCGGGGCTACGTGGCGAGCAAACTGACGTGCATGTACATCTTGATGATCTAACATAGAAGTGACCAATGTGGTTTGCTCATCATATTGAGTAGGCCCTTTCACAAAGTGTGTTTGCAGAGTCCATGCGAGGGACTGTCTATCTGTCTTGAGAGTGGAGGTCATAACAACCCATGGCTCTCTTTCATCTTTACCATACTTTTCTTTGCCCGGCCCTTTGTATCCTAGGCGACCTCGAGGAATAAGCTTGTAATTCTTAATGGGCTTTACTCTGCCTTGGAGGTTAACACTTAGGCCTTTGCCGGATCTGTACCCCATTTTCATCAAAATGTTCCACCCCGGGGTGTTCATCAAGTTCTTCTTTTTCTTCCCTTTGGAGGGGAGGGGTGAGACCAAAACTGCTGCAAGTGTTGTAGTTAGAGGCCTTAACAAATCTTGCCGCGGATCAGCAAGATCTAACACTGATAACAAGGGCCTATTAGCCGGCCATATGGAAGGTACTGACGTTGCTAAATGTATATCCTCCGACGGCAGAATAGGCATGCTTGTGACTTTGATGATTCACCCTTTATGTGGAAACTTTATGCATTGGTGATTTTTGGAGGGTACGGCATCAAGCTCTTGAATGTAAGGGCAACCCATAATACCATTGAAAGTTAGATCCATGTCCAGAATTTGGAAGTCTGCTGTAACTGAGACCGGCCCCAACCCAACTTTTAGAGTGATCATCCCCAAAGGCGGCTTCTTCGTGTTATCATAGGCAGTCACTGTAATGGTAGATGGCCGGATCTGACTGTCCGGAATGTCACACATCTTTAGAGTGCTAGGAGGCAGCACATTAATGGATGCTCCAGTATCCACCATGCATTGCTTAACATGAACTTTATTAATATTAACAATAATGCACAGGGCGTACTTCCTTGCTGGCCTTGGAGCTAGTTCATGCTCATGAAAAATAATGGCCGGCTGATCACTTGCCGGTGTTAAAACTGTTGTGATTTGTTCAGCTGGAATGTCCTCATTTACCATCACCTTCCGTAAATACTCTTTCAAAGCCAACTGGTGAACGGTGGATCTCTTTATCAACTCTAAAATAGAAATCCTTGCCGGGGTCTTATCTAAGTGAATTAGCAAATCATACTGAGTGCCCAGTATGGATTCTTGTTCTAGCTCTTATTCCTCTTGCCCTTGCGCGGGCTCCAGCTCCCTTTGCGAAAATACACGATGGAATATCCGTCCACTGCAGAGCACCTTGGTTTGCGACGATTGCGCCTCTGTCGGGTTGTGGGTAGGTGGAGGGTTCGTGGATGAAGAGGGGATATTAGGATTAACGGGTGTTGGGGGGGTGACCAAAGAAGGAACCCTTATGAGGGACCTTGTTGGCTGAGGAGTAGGGGTAGTAGTAGGAGGGGTAGGGGTCGCCTGAACGGCTGGAGGAGGCGTAGGCCGAATGAGGAGAGGTCTAGGTAAGAATGAGGGAGTTGCGGGTTGCGGTGGCGGAGGATCGATGGTTGTAGTGGGGGAATTAGGTGTTGGCGAAGGGCGAATGAGGAGTGGCCTAGATGGCAATGGCGGGGAATTGATGATTGGAGGAGGGGTTTGTTGCAATACGGAAGATGGTGGAGGGCGAATGAGGAGTGGCCTAGATGGCAAAGGCTAGGAATTGGTAGTGGAGGGAATTTGGTTAGTGGTACGTAAAAGGGGACGGGATGGTTGGGGAGAAGGCGTCGGACGGAGAGGTGTTCTTAACAAGCGAGGTGGTTGAGTTGGAGTTTGGTTTATTACCCCGATAGAGGCGTTCTCTTCGTGCCACCCTTGTCCTCTTTCCACCTCATGGAAGGAAGTAACATGGTTCACTTGCTAATTTGGAGGGTGCTCCGACAGTGGATTATGGACAATCCCCATGTCTAGTTGAGGTGCGGGAGCTTGCTGCTGTTGAGGAGGAGGTGGAACTTGCTGCTGAGGCGGCTGCTGAGCCTGCTGCTGCTGAGGAAGTCTTCATGTCTTCAAAGTGGCAATAAACTACCTCATTTCATCCCAATTAATACCACCATGATCATTCAAATCATAGATATAATCCTTGAAGTGAAAGTAATGATCTATATTGTGAATAGGCTATCGATGGAAAACACAATACTGAGAGGTATCCACATTAGAGGGCCAGGCCGTTCTTTCTTTTGGAAAAGTGAGCAGGTTGGCAGCCATGCGTGCATTAAAGATATCGGGAAGGCTCTCGAGTAATGGTGGGTATTGGGCCCTTTTGGGGCCTAGTGGTCTTCTTGGCTGCTGGGTGCCATAATTGGTGGGTGGCGGAACCTGGTGGTATTGTTGAGGAACTGGTGGGTTTGGGTGGACGGCTTGATTTTGTGGAGGAGGATGGAAGGGTCGAGGGTGAATATTTGCTTGGGGGGCAGGATTAAAGAAGGGGAGTTGTTATGGAGGTTGTGGAGGTCTTGGGTTAGGGTGGCAGAAAAGTGCTGGATTGCCAACCACGCCCACCTGCTCATTAGTCATGGTGCCCTCGGTAGTGCCACCACTATTGTTAACATTAGTGTTCTTCCTGACCAACCTTGGTTTTTGTTCAAACATGCCCATGATAGGCGAATCTTTCATTTGGGTCTGTATGTATCTAGCTCTCTCATAGAGCTCTTCCATGGTGTTCAGCCTATTCATGGCCAAAATGTGATGGAATTGCGGAGTAGAATTTGATATAATCATCTTGACTTGCTCCATTTCCGAAAGTGTGTCTTTTAATTTTTCGGCCATAGCTCTCCATCTATCGGCAAACAGGATGAAGTCCTCCTTGGGCTTCATTTTCTCAGCAACAAGATCTGTGACTGACAAAGAAGGGCCCACACGGTCCTTATATTTTTGTAAAATCTTCTACTGAACAATATCAAAATCACTAGCTTCAGCCGGCTCGAAGGAATAGAACCATTCGAGTGTCGGACCATCTAGAGACCTTCTAAAGAGATAAGCCAAGGAGATCTTATTGTCTTGCCAAAAGGATGTTTCATACATAAAATCTTTTAAATGAATGAACGGGTTACCCGTGCCATTGTAGCGTCGGAAATTCGGCATCTCGGAAGGAGGCAAATGGAAAACTGGCAAAGTGGGGAGAGCAATCTCCGGAGCATTCTTTTGTGTCATGACCTTCTTAAGCTGCTCCTCCATACTAGCTATCTTCTGGAGGAGTATAGTGTTGGTGTCAGACTCGACCGGGGCCGGATTGGAGGGGAACGGATTCGGCATAGGCCTCCTTAAGAATTGGGGAGGTGGAGGATGTTGGGGCCTAACTACTGAGTGGCTCGCCGGTTGAGCTGGCGTAGCCATGACAGGAGTTGGTGGACGTGAAGGATTCTTATGTGAGACCGCCTGGTCATTAAGAGACGGATGGCCACCCGCGGCCTAAGGAGGGTTTGAAGATGAAGGGATGGATTTCCCTTTTAAAGCGGCCTGGACCGCCTGTCGTTGGGAATCATTTAATTGGGACAAAGCATGAATCAAATCATTAAGATTAAAGGATGGGGCAACATCCCCAGGTGTATTTTGTGTGGTAGGTTGAGCTTGGGAGGAAGGCTCCACCTCTTGGGAAGTGGTGTCTACCACATGGACTTGAGAGTAATAAGCATGGGAGGGAGCATAGTTTCCCTCATAATGGGTGGAATCCTGAGGGGAGACCTCATAGGATGGGTCAAATTGACCCTCCTCATACCCATCATAAGAATACCCATAGTTGGCCATGTTAATGATTTTACCTAAATGAAGTTGCATGTTTAAGGAAAAGAGAATACCTTAAGCCAACAAATATAAGTAAGAAATAATCACCCAATCAAGCAAATTGTTCACACAAGTTGTAATGAACCCAAGATTTTAAGATTTTCTTTTGAGATTAAGGTGGATTTTTAAATGTGTAATGAATTCTCTCTCTTTAATATGGGTCCTAGTTGCAAGTTTGGGTGTAATCTCCGGGTCAACTAAGTTCTTTCTCTCTCTTCACCAACGGATGGGTTAACTAAACTCCGGGTACTTCAAATGGTACAACTGGCCTGGCGTCCGTGAGGGAATCCACGGGTGCGGGGACTTACGGAGGCCTTGGAAGAGGAATTTTTAGTCAAAAGAGATGGAATGCTCAATAGAGGGACCTTCCAATTCCAAGAAAAGGGTGTGAGATCCTAGAAGTGTAGAGAGAGGAGGTCTCTCAACCAAATGCCCTAGAATGCAAACTAATACATGCAGATCAAGTAGTAACAATCAGATAATCAATAAATGCAGCCAACAGGTGAAGATAACAGCAATAATGAAGGTTCTGTGAAAACAGAATAAAATGGCGACCTGACAGCAGTCGATGTATCAATAAACTGTGGCTGTATGACAGTCGCTAATCACAGTAAACAGTGGCAAACAATGAGCATCAAAGTAAAGTAGCGCCTTGGTGTGAGGTGCTGAATACGTGAATAACACCTCTGTGAAGGGGCGTCAATAGCAGTGAATAATGACCAGAGTGTGAGGAGAAACAACCGTAACTGAGAAATGACGCCTTAGAATTAGGCGTTAAATGAGTGAATGACGCCTCTGTGGAGGGGCGTTGATTATGAAAAATAATGAAAAATGCCGCAAATAATAAAAACAACGCCTCTGTGAGAGGTCGCTGATTATGAAAATAGCGGCTTCAGAAAAGTCGCTACTCAGTTCTAGAGAACAGATGATAAGCTGAAAGCAAACAGAAATCAAATTTTCTTCTTAAAAATGCTAAGGACAGTTTAAAAATTGGCTAGTCTAGTGGGAGGTGTGCACGCGGTGCACAAAGGGAGTGTGCTACGTGGAGCACTAAGGAGGGGCACACGTGGGTGCCAAAGGAGGGGCACGCGAGGGTGCCAAAGGGAGGGGCACACGTGGGTGCCAATGGAGGGGTAATCAAAATAAAAACATCAAGAGTCCCACTGTGATCGCCAATTTGTGAACGTGTCACATGGACATTAAAAAGAAAGAAAATTTAATTTTCTTAAGAGGGACTTAAGAAAAGATGGATAAGCTAAGCATGATATGTGGGAAATAAAAGAAAAGAGAATAAAAGGAGCATGTGATGCTTTAAGGAGGGTGATCGCCAGAGGGGTTACCTCAAAAAAATAAGAGATGATCGCATGTACCTTGTGGAGAAGCGGGTGAGAGTGTGAGTCCTTCCTTCCTCCTTCAATCAACCGGTCGATGAAGGGGGTCCTTACTTTGATTACCCTTATGAAACAAGCAAAGACAAACCAATAATATGGATCAGCCAAAGTGTAGTATCAATGCTATAAGAAAATAATACTATGCAACATAAACATGAACACACCTTGTGCGTTTTGTTTAAACCCCTAAGAGGAGTAAAAGGGTGGGAGATATGCTATGGATGCAAAGCAAGTAATATGGTATGCGGAGAGGATGTGCAATGATGCTTCTAGCAAAATAGCTAAAGTGCTATGCGTATGAGTGAATAATAAGAAACTAAGAACAAGGGATGCCCCTTCTGCTGTTTGCAGCAGTAAAGGGAGAGAAACAAGAGAGCTTCGGCCGCAGCAGGAAGATGAAGACCGCCTGGAGGAAGAAGAACGCCCGTGGAGAAGAAGAATGCCCGGAGAAGAACCTGTAGAAATCTGTTAATGAAACACTAAAGGGGCTCCTCTCTCTATATCGCAGGGAAGTGTCTCTCTCAAAAATCCTCTTTTCGGGTGGCCTTCAAGGAGAAGTATTTATAGAGCTTAAAATCTAGTTCTAATGGGATTAAAACTAGATATAAACTTCCAGGATATTGATTGACTTCCAAGGAAAGGATCGAGTTCAAATGATAGAAAGATTGCCTTCGCAAGGAAGAAGCAGCAGAAACGGACACGGAAGCTAAAATGACGACATTAGGGCAGTCGCTAATTGAAATGATGACCACGCACACAACCGTTAATTCCTGCATTAATTTATAGAAATAAACAACTTTCCATATTTCAAAATAGGAAATGATGCCTCCATGGAATGGCGTCAATTAATCAGTGCCTTAGAAGCTGACGTCAATTCTTTGCATTTTTATTTTAAATGGATTTTGTAAAAATCAGGAAATAACGCCTGCGCGCGCGGTTGTTCATTAATGAAATAACGACACCCAGACAGCCGTCAATTAAATAACACCCTGCCGACGGTCGTGAATTACAAATACGATAGAAAAATTAAAAAAACTTTATATTAAGCCAGTATTGAAGTCCACTTTGGGGCATCGCGTGGTGACATGAGATTTACTCATCATAGCATTGATTTTAGCGTGTCTACACCCCTGAGTCTCCCTGCGCGGAGAAATTGGATTAATTTGTTCCCCTGCGTGGGAAAATTTTAAAACTGAGTGGTTTTGTAATAAATTAAATCCTCCCTGCGCGGAGTGAATTATTGTAACCGAGAAGCTTTGTTGACGCCGTACGGGCCCGCACGTCCCCGCTCGCCTTCGTCTCCGATCGGTGCTAGACTACTTAGTCATCTAGGTACGTGCTCCAATCACTTGCTCATTTAGTATCTTTTCAATTTCCGCGCGACGAAGTAAGAGAGAGCCCTATCCATACAACCAGTCTCCTGAGTGCATCGCTGTGGATGAAAAGAGAGAGCTTGATTGAGCCTATCCTTTAAGCCTTAGAACTGCCACATTAGAGTACCCTAATTGTCAGGAGGTAGTTCCACAACTACTCCGCCTACGGGTGAGCAACTCTCCGTGACCGGTCCCTTCAAATTGGCCCTTTGCCTATTAGCCAACAAATTGGGTCTATAGCTTGCTAATTTTTGGTCCCAAGATTGCATCATTTAGATCCGAGTCTGTGTATGCCACGCTAGTCTAGGAATTCATCAAGCCATCTAGAGCACCCCTCAACGCTACCCATAGATCAAAAGAACATGACTGCTATGCTAGTCAAGCTCGAGCACAATCTTATGGCCCACTTTGAAGAATCCATAGGCCAATTACGAGTAGAACTAGATGAGAGGATTCGAGCCTTAGAGGATCGACTGAAGGGAGATGAAGGAAGAGTGAATGGCCACGATGATCACGTAGCCAATCCTAGGGAGGAGAGAGAGCAAGCCCGCCAGAACCAGGCTCCCCAAGGTAAAGAACAAGAGGCCTGTGCGTCTCGAGAGAGAGACCATGACGATGAGGATATCATCCTACGGAACGTCAAGATTGACGCTCTGAGTTTTGATGGATCCCTCAACCCCGCCACATACCTTAATTGGGAGACCGGGATGGATCAATATTTTGACTGGCATGGCAGCATGACCCCTGCTACAAGGGTGAGGTTTGCCAAAATGAAACTCCTAGGTCAAGCCAAAACCTACTGGTGTAATGTGGAAAATCTCCTAGCAAGGAGACAAGAGGAGCCCATAAGCACGTGGGAAGAAATGAAGGAGAAACTGAGGGAGAAGTATCTGCCACCCTCCTACCATCAGCGTCTTTTAGACCAATGGTAGAAACTCACCCAAGATGGAAAGTCCGTGGATGAGTACATCACCAAATTTCATGACTTCTTCCTTCGGAGTTGAGGCATAGATGATGCCTCTGTCACCCTCTCACGGTTTAGGGCTGGCCTACACAAGAGCATACAACAGGAGCTATTTCTACGAGATGTTAACACCCTCGAGCATGCCTATCAGGTTGCTCGAGATGTCGAGCGGTTTCAAAGGGTGGTCCCACCTCGGGTCCCCTCCTACCACCAACTCGAGTCCCGAAACCCTGTGGTCCGCTACTCTGAGAGGCATGGCCCCTCCACCTCCTATGTCCCTACCGCTACCCCTCTTAGGACCGTTGCCCCTACTGTTTCTTTCCCACGGAACCCCTTACCTGCACCTGCTGTTATGCCCAGGCTGGAGTACACTCCGCCAACTAATAGGAGAGATGACAAGGGAAAGAGAGTCATCCCTAGCACCTCCCAACCAGTCCCTATCTCAGGAGTTCGTTGCTTTAAGTGCCATAACCTAGGGCATGTTACCTCCAACTGCCCCACCCGAGCCTTAGTCATCACCGACCCCCAGCCTGTGGAGCTTCCACCTTAGGAAGGAGAAGCCATTGAGAGGTATGAGGCCGATCCTGATCTCATCGCCCAGTTTGAGGAAATGGATGCTGGGTATGATGGAATGCATGTCGAGTACATGCAAGTGGGAGATATTACCGAGAGTTCAAACCAGGGAAGACTGGGTGTAGTTCACTGCATCTTAACACACCCCAGGAGGACGACTGGCGTCGAACCTCCATCTTCCAAACCTACATCATGGTAAAGTCTCAACCCTGCAAGGTGATTTTTGACAACTGGAGTTGTATCAATGCAGTCTCTTCAAACTTTGTCTCCCGTCTAGGTCTACCTACCCATCCTCATCCGAGGCCATACAACGTGGCTTGGGTTGACGACACGCCTATCCTAGTCACCACTACATGTGTCATTCCCATCCAATTCCAGTCCTACCAAGGATAAATTTTGTGCGATGTAGTGCCTATGAAGGTCGGTAGCATCATCCTAGGGCGACCGTGGATCTATGATGTAGACCTTACTACATTCGATCGGTCCAATCAGTGTTCCTTCTCACACAATGAGAAGAAGATACAGCTGTACCCGGCACCCCCAAAGGTGACCATGGGAAAAAGTTCCACCACCACCTCCACCCCCACTGGAACCCCCAAGGTTCAAGAGAGTCCTCAAACTCCCACTGAAGGGAAACTTCTCATTCCCTCTCCTCCTGCACCTATAACACCCGTTCCTAAGGCCCCTAAGGTTGGTTATGACCCGGTTAGGCGCCTTAACTTCATATGTGTCCATGAGCTGAATAAGGAGGTTGTCGAAGGTGCCTCTGTCTGGGCTGTTGTTGTCACCATCACCCCCGAGGAGTCCCGAGTCTCTGTCCCTCCTGAAGTCCAGGCAATCCTGCAGGACTTCCAGGACATCTTCCCTGAGGACTTACCCTCACAACTCCCTCCCATGCGTGATGTACAACATGCCATTAATCTTGTCCCTCGGTCCACCCTACCCAACCTTCCCCATTACCGACTGAACCCCAAGGAGCATGCTGAGCTCTAAAGGATTGTCGAGGACCTTATCCAAAAAGATTTTCTCAGAGTGAGCAAGAGCCCATGTGCTGTCCCTTCCTTGCTTAACCTAAGAAGGATGGCACCTGGCGGATGTGTGTTGACAGCCGCGCCATCAATAAGATCACTGTCAAGTATAGGTTTCCCATTCCCCGTCTTAATGACATGGTTGACATGATGAGTGGAGCCACCATCTTTTCCAAGATTGACTTGAAAAGTGGCTACCACCAGGTCCGTATCCGACCAGGGGATGAGTGGAAGATAGCCTTCAAAATAAAAGAAGGTCTATATGAGTGGCTTGTCATGCCGTTTGGGCTATCCAATGCCCCCAACACTTTCATGAGGCTTATGACAGAAACCCTTCGTCCTCTCATTGGTCGCTTTGTTGTCGTCTACTTTGACGATATTCTCATCTATAGCCATAACCCTCAGGATCACATCCACCATTTGAGGGAAGTTTGCGAGACTTTGAGGAGAGAAACCCTGTTTGCCAACCTTAAGAAATGTGAATTCATGACAGACCGGGTCACTTTTCTCGGATTTGTGATTTCAAGTCATGGAGTGTCTGTGGACCAATCCAAGGTCCAAGCCTTAGTCGACTGGTCGGAGCCCCAGAACGTCCATGACGTTCGCAGCTTCCATGGGCTAGCCACTTTTTATAGATGCTTCATTAAGAGCTTCAGCACCATTATGGCACCCATTACGGATTGTATCTGTAAGGGGAATTTTGAGTGGACCATAGCCGCCTCCCAGGCTTTTCATGCCATAAAGGAGCTCATGACCAAAGCCCCTGTCCTCTGCCTGTCAGACTTCTCCAAAGTCTTTGAGATATCCTGTGATGCATCTGGCGTAGGAATAGGAGGAGTGCTTAGCCAGGAGAGCCACCCTGTGGTCTATTTCAGTGAGAAGCTTTCTGATGCAAAGTTTCATTACTCCACCCATGATAAGGAGTTTTATGCCGTGGTCCAAGCTCTCAAAAACTAGAGACACTATCTCTTACCACAAGAGTTTGTCTTATACTCGGACCATGAGGCATTAAAATTCCTTAGCTCTCAGAAGGGCTTAAACCCAAGGCATGGTCGGTGGGTAGAATTCTTCCAGTCCTTCACATTTGTCCTAAAACATAAGGCTGGAAAAGAAAATAAGGTGGCCGACGCCTTGAGTCGAACGGTCTCCCTTCTTTCCACTGTTCGGGTAGAGGTCACCGGATTTGACCGCATGAAGGAACTCTATGGAGAGTGTCCCGACTTTGGCCCTGCCTAGTCTGCCTTGTCTGCTGGATCCTCGACCACTTATGCTGACTATCTTCTCCAGGATGGTTTTCTTTTTTGAGGATAGCAACTCTGTGTCCCAAGACTTCTGTTCGGGACTTTCTGATCTGGGAAATACATGCTAGAGGTCTTGCTGGTCACTTTGGCCGCAACAAGACCATCAATTCTGTAGAGGAGCAGTTTTATTGGCCTAGTCTGAAGAAAGATGTGGCCAAAATTATAGCCCAGTGTAGGACATGCTTAATGGCCAAACAGGTCAAACAGAACACTGGTCTCTACACTCCTCTCCCCATTCCTGATAGACCATGGGTTGATGTGAGCATGGACTTCATCCAAGGATTACCTCGTACTGCTCACAAACATGACTCCATCTTCATGGTAGTTGATAGGTTCTCTAAGATGACCCACTTCATTGCATGTTCCAAAACATCTGATGCATCTAGAGTAGCCCACCTATTCTTTGATGAAATCATACGTCTGCATGGTCTCCCCCAAACCATAGTGTCTGACCGAGATGTTCGGTTCACTAGTTACTTTTAGAAGACACTTTGGCACCTAGTTGGCACCAAACTGAAAATTTTCACTACCTATCACCCCCAAACTGATGGGCAAACCGAGGTCGTCAATAGGAGTTTAGAGAATCTGTTGAGGTGTCTTGTAGGGGATCACCCTGGCACTTGGGACCTTCTTTTGCCCAGAGCCAAATTTGCATACAACAGCTCTGTCAATAGGTCCATAGGTATGAGTCCATTTGAGGTCGTGCATGGCTACAAACCTAGGAAACACGTGGATCTCATTCCCCTCCCACTCGAGTCTAGGACATCCAAGTCAGTTGAGGAGTTTGCACAGCATGTCAAACGTCTGCACGAGTCAATTAGCAAGCAAATCAATCTCAGTAATGAGACTTACAAAAAATTGGCTGATTCGCATAGGCGTCAACATGAATTTCACGAAGGTGACTTGGTTATGGTACGGATCCAGCCCGAACAACTCCCCTCGGGAGCCGTTAAAAAGTTGCAAGCCCGTAGTGATGATCCCTTCTCAATCCTGCGGAAGATTGGCTCCAATGCGTATGTTGTGGGCTTACCTCCCGAATATGGGATTAGCTCGACCTTAAATGTGGCAGACCTAGTGGCCTACAAGGAACCCACAGCGATTCCTAGTGACCCTTTCGAGCCTTCTCCTCCCATTGAGAGTGAGCCCACCCCTGTGCGTCCCACAGCCTCGAGAGTACCGCGCGAGCACATTGAGAGGATACTGGATGAGCAGGTGACCACTACACGGAGCAGGGTGCACCAGCGCTACCTTGTCCGCTGGTGGGACCGTCCACCTTCTGATAATTCCTGGATTAGTCGGGAAGATCTCCAGCGCCTTGATCTAGATCTGCTGGAGCACTACCAGAGCAGTGTCCCCCCTTACTCGACGGAGTCGAGTTCCAGCTGTCCCGGGAGGGTTGGTGGGGACACTGGGCCCACTACCGGACCCACTACTCGGACCCGACGTCGCACCGCCCTGACTGCACCGAGCTTATGGCTCGAAGACTCGACGTTCTGAGTACGTATCCGTACGTATGTGTGTATGTATTATACTATGGTGGTATTTGTATTTTAACCACTGAAGTATTTTATTTTTATTGAGTCAAAGTATTATATTTTAAACCTACATGTCAAAAGGTGGGTTGGTGGGTTTTATTTTATTAGGCTTGGGTATAGATGTAATTAGGAATGTTTGAGGGTATTGTTATTATGGCTTTTCCTATATAAGGAAGGCCAAGGGTGTGTTGTTCGTATGATGATATGAATGAAAGAATTAAGTGAAGGAGTCTTGTCCCTTGTGTTTTCCCCCCTTCCCTCCTTTCTCTTGTGAGATTTGAGAGTCACCCAGTGAGAGACTGCCCGGTGTGAGGCTGAGCTGTGCGAGACAACAAGCTATCCCGTCTTGTTCGTCCCCTCGGAGCTGCTGTCAATCCGTCCTCCGACACCGTCCGCGTCAATATATATTCTATTGTCCTAACCATAGTCCAAGAATTGTTGAAACTGGAAATGTCAGGTTCATTGACAATGATGAAGTTAGTGGGAGTATAGAACCACACAATGTGGAGATTCAAGAAGTCAGAGTACAAGTTCCTTTACTCATAGCTTCTTCTAAAGTTGTTGTTCCTACAAATGTTGAACAGTTAAACAATTTTCAAGGACAACAAATGAATGATCAAGCATCCCACAATGATGTCATTGCCAATAAACCTATGGTAAATGAATCACAAGAAATAGTATTAAGGAGATCTCAAAGGCAAAGAAGGTTTGCTATTTCTGATAATTATGTGATTTATTTATAAGAGTCAGAATTTGACTTAGGAAATGATGATGATCCAGTTTCATTTTCACAGGCCATTGAGAGCCCTAATTATTCTAAATGGGTAAATGCTATGAAAGAAGAGTTGAAATCTATGGAGCAGAATGAAGTCTGGAAAATTGTTACATTACCTGAAGGTTGTAAAAGAGTTGGATGGAAGTGGATCTTTAACACCAAACACAACTCAAAGGGTGATGTTGAACGATATAAAGCTAGACTTGTTGCTAAAGGTTTCACTCAGAAAGATGGCATTGATTACAAAGAAACTTTCTCGCCAGTCTCCAAGAAAGACTCATTTAGAATTATTATGGCTTTAGTAGCTCATTATGACTTAGAGTTACATCAAATGGATGTGAAGACAACCTTTCTAAATGGGAATTTAGATGAAGACATTTATATGGATCAACCTAAAGTTTTTTAATTAAAAGAAAGGAACACATTGTGTGTAAATTGAAGAAATCACTATATGGACTTAAACAGGCTTCCCGACAATGGTATATTAAGTTCAATGATACCATTACTTCATTTGGATTTAAGGAAAATATTGTTGATCGGTGTATATACATGAAGGTCAGCGGGAGTAAATTTATATTTATGATTCTATATGTTGATGATATCTTGCTTGCAACTAATGATTTTAGTCTATTACACGAGACTAAGAAATACCTCTCTGATAACTTTGAAATGAAAGATATGGGAGAGGCAACTAATGTGATTGGAATTTAAATATTCTAGGATAGATCGCAAGGAATGTTAGGATTGTCTCAGAAAGAATATATCAATAAAGTTCTACAGAGATTCAGGATGGAAAAATGTTCAGTAGGTGTAGTTCTAATTCAGAAAGGGGACAAATTCAGTCTCATGCAATGTCCAAAGAATGAATTGGAATGTAAAGAAATGAAAAATATTCCTTATGCTTCTATTGTTGGGAGTTTGATGTATGCTCAGACTTGCACCAGACCAGATATCAGCTTTGCTGTAGGCATGCTGGGTAGATATCAAAGTAACCCAGGACTGGATCATTGGAAGGCTGCAAAGAAAGTGCTAAGATATTGTTGAGACATAAATAATAATAATAATAATAATAATAATGAGAGAAAATGAGAGAAAAGAGGAAAATAAAATAAATATAATAATAATAATACATAAAGAAATAAATAAAAATAAACACAATAATGATAGTAAAAAATGATAAAATAATAATAATATACAACACAAATAATAATGGTAACAATAATGTTTTATTAACACGATTTTTCTACTAAAACATTTTATATTTCTCATTTTTAGGGAAAAACCCATGCAACTCGCCGATTGAAGAAGGCTACCCGGTTCGAGCAAGGCGCGCCGAGAACAGGAGCGCCGATGGAGCAAAGGCCCTTTTGCGCGCCGAGCAAGGAAGGGTGTGGCCTCTATAAAAGGCCCTCCTGTGTTCACGGAAAAGGTGGAGAAGCCATCTGGGGGTCGAACGCGAGAGAGGAGATGAGAAAAAAGAGACGGCAGCAGAAGAACTCGAGAAGAGAAGAATAGAAAAGAAGTGGAGCGAGAGCTTGAAAAGAGAAGAGAGCCCGTGAAGGAGGAGGATACAGAAAAAAGGATACATACACACCGGGCAAGTGAAGGAAAAAGAGTGAAGAGAAGGAAGAGTAGAGGTAGGGGTGCTACCGCCATCGTCCGATGCCCCATTCGGGGCTACAATCCCATTCCCCTTGCTCCCTCTCTTCTCTGTCTTATATGCTCATTTTTGCTTGCGAGTCCTGTAATATCACATCCTCTTAAGGCTTCTGTCTGTACCCTGGCGATGCCTGATTTTATATGAATGAAAGATATATCGATGCATTTGTTCATGATGAGAGTTCCCTTATATATATATATTACTTTAACCAAATCCCCTTGATGTTCGCCCGTGTGCTCCCATCATTCTATCTAGAATTTCTGTAGTTCTGGTTTACATTTCTTTCGTTCAACCCTAGGCGACAGCCTTATCGCTGCTACGACTTCGCAGAGATAGTGGGAGTATTATCCCATCTGTCAATGACACTCGCGAAGGCATTGTTACACTCCGAGAATACTGAGTTCTGGCGCTTACTCCCTGAGTTCTACTGTGAGGAGTCGAAGTTATTTACCTCTGTTATGAGACGGGAGCCCAAGACAAGCCTATCTCGTGGTTTTCCTGTCCCCCAAAGTCATGAGGACAATGATCAGGTAGCCTCTATACGCTCTAAACCTCTCTATGTTTAATTAGACTTACCAACCTCTGATACTAGATGGAGCCCGAGACAGCCCATTTCGTGGCTTTCCTGTCCCCCAAATCATGAGGAAAAGCAATTTTGCCTCGCCCTATTTTGGTGTTTGTATTCTCTTGATGGTTTTCTGTTCGCTCAAAGGAGCCTAAGCCCGACAGCTTCCATGAAATCCTAAACCCCAAAACCCCTTCTCAGCCATCCTCGGCGCCAACAGCTCTTGGCGCCAAATCCCGCGTCGATTACGACCCGTGTCGAATCTCCCCCTTTCGCACCGAGTCCATCCCGCGCCGACTAGGGTCATGCCCACCTATTACCACGCCGAATGCCTCCCACGCACCGACTCTGCCCGCGCCTAACGTGAGTCCCGCCTTGTTAGTTTGCTTTCCCACCGTTTCACATGCATGCACACAGTGGTTATTTCATATGGCGTTGCCCACGTAATGCGTGGTTTCCAAGAATGGCATGTTTGAAGAAATGAGGCTCATTAATGCGTGGCCCCCACCCACTGGCTGTACCCATGTCACATTAGCGCATGGTGTAATATAAACAAATCTGACCCCCACATATGCATACATGAAGTGACACGCAAAGCATGTGCATATATATGTAGTTATTTTCTTTGTGCAAAATCTTACGTGAGTATCCCATTTGGTCGAACCATGTTTAAATATGCATAGTGGGTGTGCACTAATAAATCCCCAATTAGCCGTCTGATCATCATTCTTTATTTGACCATGCATCTATTCATATGCATGCATATATATATATTTATTTTTGGTGAGTCAATTTGGTTGGCCCATTCATACTCGATTCCGTAGGAAGCGAAGGAGCTACATTAACGGGATTTCATCCCTACATTTATTTCATTCTTTTGGATGTCTCAATTACCCTGTCGGGCCACGGAGTTCTGCCACTGCATGTTCTCCGATGGCCTCATTAGGGGGATAAAGAACAAACCACCTTATGGCGAACAGTGTCCCGTTCCTCGGCCCCTTCGATTGGCTCTCGGGTTGCCATATGCCCACATTACGGATTTCGTCTCGGCACTCCATGGATGGATATCCTATGTGTCCTTTGGCATGTCCCGAGACAATGGGAGATGCTGCCGAAATTCATTCACTATCCTTGTTTTATCATATCGTGTGATGTTCTCATTAAACTAATGAATTAACCCCTTGCTGTGTGGCAGAGGCCTGAGACAGACCATCTCATGGCCCTTTGTCCACTGTATAGAGGGGAATATAATCATTATGAGATTTTCCGTTGATAGTCACATGGTCTCCCTAGACCTTATGTGGATGAATTTCTCCTCCCTTTTCAGCTTACCTAAACATCATCGCCAGAGCCCATGAAGCCCTGATTAAACACAAGAGATCCCCTCAATAGAACCTCAAACTCTAAACGCCTGGCATTCCAGTTCAGCCCATCTCCCCTCGTTATTAACTCTTAATCGGCCTGAAACGCTCCTCATCGGTGCCCATTTGGGTCTCGGTGCCGAGATGACTTCTCGGCGCCCTGAGGCCTTTTGCCGCCAAGCACCTCAACCGTCGACCCCGCTTTCTCCTCCGACCGCGCCGATTCCCAACTAGGCCAACAAGCTACCCACACCGATACCCGTAGCCGCCGACCTGCTTAAGCCATAGGCATGTGAAGCCCTCAACTTCCCAGCAACCTTAATGAGCCCTAGACCCAATGTCCCAACCTCATTGGCCTTCATGCAAACCTTCATCATATCATGGGGAATCATGGTTCTTCATCCAAGTCTAAGGGAGCTAAAATAAAGGGGTTTTACCCCTACATTATACCGTTTGACTGCGATGTTTTCTTCTAACCCCACTGACCCACGGAGCTCTGCCACTGCATGTTCTCCGATGGCTCTTTGAAGGGGGATATTAATAAAGCGTCGTAATGATGTACAGTGTACCACGGTGTCTCGATCCTTTCGGATCTCGGGTTAGATATGCCCACATCCTTTCGGCTTCCATCTCGGCACTCCGTGGATGGATGCTCTATATTCCCCAGGCATAAATCAAAATAGGGGAGACGCTGCCGGAGTGAACCCTCGTCTATCACTCCTTTGTTTTATGTTTTGTTCTTTTATAACCCCTACGGGTTTATGGGCATTTGTCTTTCATAATGGCATTACCCTTCAGTAATTTCCCTTGGAGAATATCAAATAAATCGCCCAATGGGCGTACATGGCCTCGCAGCATCCCCGACCTCCATGGTCTCGGCCCCTCAGGGTGCCCAGTTTGTTATGGATTCTATCCCGGCTCTACGTGGACGGTCTCTTATTCCCTCTTGGCATCGTCCAGGATTAGGGGATATGCTACCATAATTAATTCACATGTTCTTAAGTGTCGATATCCGATTCTGTAAATAAAGCTAACGAACAAATATGTGTTGTGGCTATCAAAGTGATGATGTAAAATCTAATATTCTGTGTATACTCGCCCAGTTCCTTGTAAAGCTTGTAAAGCTGTGGTTCATTATATTACAGTCAATTGCATGATGATTGAATAAATCTAATGTTTACTTCCAGCCCCCTGATATATCAAATGGTGTGTGGCCGAAAGTCAGGTTATGCCTGATCGGAAGCCATCACTATGCGTGATAGTAGTCTTCGGACCTAAGTTCCCCGTCTCGTACCGGGAACTGGGTCAATAAATCATAATAAACTGCAAATCGCATGATTATCTGCATGCATCTTCCATCCTGCAAATGAATGAGCATACCTATCACATTGGTTTTGCTCATTCTATTTTACAGGAAATGATGGCCTGCGGACTTACTGCACTTGCATTCGGCCCACAAGTGGTCGCTGCTCATGCGGAACACGGGTACCTTGCGGTGCCCACTACTTTTGGAACTCTACCACCAGTAGTGGGGTTCCCCAATTTTCTCGGAGTTGCCTTCGTCGGCCTGCTGAGGGTCGAAGATGAGGAGGCTGATAAGACCGTTGCGGCTAAGGCTGTAACCCCTGCAAGGGCAAGCTACCCACGGAGGGCCCCTCCGCCTCACCGCATCATCTCATGCTTTGTCCACCACGTGGACTACTGCACCGTTCCTGCCAGTAACAAGGCATCTCAAGGGAAGAAGAAGAATCAAAGTAGAAGAGCTGTTGCTATTTCCCGAGGCTGACTCTCGGCTTCCGGGAAGTCTGTTCTAATTAGTGGCGTTCGTGTTTATCTGAATGGCCGCCGTGCTGAAGCTTTGCTAGATCATATCATCCCGACAGTTCCTGTTCACAACCCCTTTCAGGTGCTAGCAAGTCGGGAGGCCAATTTGGACAAAGAAGTCTACGGGAAGCTGACCCCCAAGCTACCAAGTTTTAAGCAAGGGTGGGTTCCCAAGAGGACCCGGGGTTCTGCTCCAACCCCACAAGATTCAACACCAACTGTTAGAGGCCCCAGGGGTGGGGGCAATAAAGTTGCATATGGGAAAGAAAAGGTTGTACCAGTGGCCTCTCCATCTACCGAGGGGGCATGTGTCACCGGCACCAAAGGGGAAGGAGAAGAAAGAGAAGAAAGAAGAAGGGTGGCGTCACTCATTAACAAACATGGAGATGGCTTGCAAGTCGAGTACTCCAGAGCTCTTCCACAATATGAAAAGAACAAAAGGATGTTAATGATTAAAAGATCAACATTCTCCAGTCAAGTCAAGAAGACAGTCTGGGGGCAAAGAAAAAGGATACAAATCTTCACTTGGAACATGGCAGGGGTGGCCAGCAGATATGGTGCCCTCCCCGAAGAACCAGAAGAATTGGCAAGGTTAGCTGAAAGGCCTGGGCTAATGACAAGAAGAGGCAAAGCTGCAAGAGAAATGCTTGAAGCAGCAAATGAGAAGCAAACTATCACTGCTTCAATTGCCAACATGATGATTTATGAAGAAGGCCACCTTCATTTCCTGGCCTCGTCTCGGGGTTCTCAAGATAAGGAGGTTGAGAGTACTCCTACTTTGGCAGCGCAAGACCCAACTATCTTAATGATGCTGCAAAATAACTAGCAAGAGATCGAAGTCTTGAAAAGGCAACTGAATGAAAGAAATGAACAAGCCCCTTTTCCCTGGCAACATGACGTGCATGTTGAATCATCCCGGGAAGTTCCTAACTCGATCAATGCTACACAACAAACTACTTCTCAAGCAACAGGCTATGGCAAGGCTGCTCTTCAGCCACACTGCCTGCATCCACCACTGGCGCAGTCGACACTTCCTCAAATGCAGCAGTTACCACTAATGGTACCGCCGGCACTTCAAGCCGCGGCTCTTACTACTCCTACACAGTAGTCTGCACATTCCCATCCAGACCCGGTGGATCTGGCCATGTTGAATAAATTAATAATAGAATAGCTAATTGAAGTGAAGCTGGCCAAGAGGTCAAATGGTGATTTCAACACCTTTGATGTATACAAGGTGCCATACCCACCGCAAAATGCTGCTAAGAGGCTCCCGCCTGGCATCAACAAATCATCCAAATTTGAGAAGTTTGGCAGGCAGGGCTCTCCTAAAGAACATATTGCTTATTATATGACAGTAATGGGCAATCTAGCGACAGATGAAGCCTACATGCTAAAATTCTTCGGGTCCTCACTGACAGGCCTGGCCTTTGAATGGTATTTCAATCTGCCGATCGGCTCTATAAGCGACTGGGCAGCTATGCAACGGAAGTTCAGAGAGCTGTTCCATGTTGCTGAAAGAGAGGTCACAATAGTTGAGCTATACACCTCCAAGCAGAGACATGACGAAACAGCCCTGGATTACATTAAAAGATGACAAAATCTCAGTATGAGATGCAAGCGGCCCCCACATTCAGAGGATGCAGTGCAAATATGCAAGTAGAGCCTGAGGCGAGAGATCCTCAGGAAGCTGATCAGAATTGAAATACGGTCTGTCGACCAGCTAAATAATGTGGTCGCGGAGATTGAAGCCTTCATCTCCAGCTCTCCCTCTACTCTGGATGCTACAAATAAATAGGGAAAGTCCATTGACAAACAGTCAGCGCCCGAGGAAGAAGTTCACACAATTGATTTCAAAGCATTCAACCAACAAGAAGAAAAGGGAAAAGGAGTGGCTAACCCTCCTCCCGCTAAGCTAGCTGAGCAGCAAGAAGTCCCATCCTTGCGGGCCAAGATGAAAAAGCTCTACTCTTTCCCCAAGGAGAGGACTCGAGTCCTCTTCGAATGGGCTGTCACACACAACAAGGTCACCTTACCGGAGTCGAAGAGACCGAGAGATGCAAGGAAGAAGGATCATCCTCGCTACTGCCCATATCATCAGATGGTCGGGCACCCTATTGAAGATTGTTATGTCATTAAAGATGCTATTAAAAAGCTAGTCAGGAAAGGGGAGCTACAACTGGGTGACTATAAGGTGGACCCTCCTCTCCCGCATGAGCTACTTGCTATGGAAAGAGCAATCAATACAGTGTCTCTATGCCAGCTGTCATCTCAAGAGACAACCAGAGTTCGCATCGCACACCAGGTGCCAACTACAAAAAGGCAAGAGAAGAATAAGCCAAGAGACAGAGGGAGCGGCGTTGTACTCTCCTGTAACACACTGTCGGTCCTGCCTAGTGCGAGTTGAGCTGCTGAAGAAGACGACAAAGAGATATACTACACGCCACTGAGGGGAGGTCGAGCTGCAGCACCTATCTCTCACCGTCAATCCCGAGCAGAGTGGGGGCATCCTCCACTATCTGTTGAAGCAGCATCTCGTCATACCCTCCCTCTACAAGAAGAAATGGTGGCAGGAACTCCAATATATGCAAAGCTGAGTGCACATGGTGCTGATGATAAGACGCCTGCTAGCCCCTTTTGGAGCCAGCACATGGGGCAAAACTCCTAGCTTCTATCAAGCTTGCCCTACCTTGATGGTATAGGTTCCGTGGATCGTCGGACCATATGTGTTGGGTGGTGGAGGGGAGTTGGTTTGGAGAATGAGCTTAGCGGGGTTATCTCCTCAACCTTCTTGGACCACAAGTACCTACAGGGGAACAATTCAAAGGTTAAATAAATGTGATCGCCAGAGGTGTTTACCTGAACCTCACAAGAATGATGATCACGGGGAGATGCTCAAAATACGGAGAAGGTAGGGTCCCTCTTCCTCGTCCTCGGGCGGGCAAGGGCAAGGAGCCCTGCGTAGTCCCTTGATGCTGAAGTCCTGCAAACAGTGAAGCTCAAAGAAGAAAACAAAAACAAACCATTAGCAACGGGAAGTGCAGTGTCTACTCTAATGAAAGTTAATGTAAGGGGAATAGTGGCGGCGTGATTACCTGGGGGTGGTGGGAAGGAGTGATAGTCGAGACTTTCGACCACCCACCTTCCTGTTTATTTTGGGAAAAAAAAACCCTCTTAAGTGTAGGAGCTAGAAAGATTACGATATGCAGAATGTACTTACCAGGAAGCCATGATGCGAGAAGTAAAGAACAGGGGGTTCCAGAGTTAAAACCTAGATCGAGGAAGAAGGACGAAGGAGACCAGGCGCAACTCCCCTTTCACCATCCGAGAGAGCCTCCGTAGGCAAACCCTCTCTCTTTCGACTCCCCCCCGACTTCCCAAAAATTCCTCCTCTCCGAATGTCCTCTCCCCCCTCTCTCTCTGGAGATCGATGGTTTTGTCATTCAAGTCGGAGTGCATGAAATCATGGGGAAAATCGTGCAAAACAGGGGGGAGAACGTGCTTACGAACTGAGCCACGTTCTCTGACCAAGTAAAATCAGGAGGGGGGCCATCGACTTGGCCTTGCTGAAGGGGAGGGCGGCCAGCTCTCTGGCCACATAGCAGAGGAGGGCAGCCATCAACCTGGCCGCCCAGGATCAGGGGCGGCCAGGTCCTTGGCCGCCCAGACCATCGTCCTTGGGCCCCTCCAATGAACGAGGCCCAATAGCTCTATGGCTATGAGCTGGGTTTTAAAGTTTGGAACAATGATAAACCAAGTATAACGATTGTGCATCATTCACACGAAGGTCCACTGAGATCTGCGGGATGTCCGAAATTAGGCGTCTACAAGTGCCCCTCCGGAACACTCATTTTGCAAGGGAGCCCAGTGGACTGATAAATGGGTGTTTTTGAAAGAAACAAACCGAATGAGGGCAACACGCTCAAGGAGATTCTTGAGCGGAAAACGGGCTTCATGCAGGGTCGCATGAGCATTAAGTAATCAAGTAAGTCATTGGCAAAGGAGAGGAAGGACAAATAATCTAAGAGTACTTGTATCTGCAGTCGCATGGGACCCCCTAGCATGGCGCTGCGGGACTTGAGGGGACGAACGCAATCCAGTGCTCAAGGAGATACAAGACCTAAAACAAGGGTAAGTAAAAGATCATGATATGGGAATTCAATGACTCATTGAATCACAAAATACTCAAAACGGCCTTGCGTAAAACACATCTTCTGCTTGTCAAATCGGAGTGGAATCACGTAGACTCATTCGCGCAAACTTAGTGAAATCGAGAGACTCGAAAAATCAAATGCGGGGGCCAAAGGTCCACGGGTTGGTCAAAGCTACGAGGCTTCCTCACCTCGGTGTCATGGCTCCCAAGATGAGATGCATGCATTTTTTTATCTTTCCATGCATATATATATATTTATATATTTTTTGTCTTTTTGTCAAATGGGGCTAAAAGGGCCTATATGAAGCATGCTGGGTTTAAAGTAAAAAGACCTATTTAATGCAAAGCCGGAGGGTTTATTTGCCTACCTTCGAACCAATCGGTCAAGAGTTCGAGAAGTTTGTCATCCCATGCTTGGCGACAGACGTGATCCGGAACCCGGTAGGGGACCATCGATTCATATTGTAGTCAAGCATAGTCGAGAATTCGGAAGTCCGTCATCCCGGGTTTAGGCAACAGGCGGCTATCGAATAGCTTAAGGACTATAAACTCTTCATGATTTTTATTAAAGAGGAACTCAGAGTTTATACGCCTGAAGCTATTAGCCTCCGGCATTCTACCTATAATGCAAAGGTAGTGGGGCGACATTGCCCTCTGGTCCCACAATTGTGGAGATCTACAGCTGCATTAGCACACGTTAGTAAAGTTCATAAGTGATAATAACAATGGAACAATAAGCATATTTCATTTAATGAACCTTTGAACCATACATAGCAAAGATGCATTATTCACAAGTGGGGGATGAGGGCGGCCAGATTGATGGCCTTCTCATGGTCTGGGCGGCCAGACTTGTGGTCACCCAGGCCATGGATAGGCGGTCAGCGACTTGGCCACCCTCCTACTCTTATCCCGAACCAATTTTAGAGTCTGAGCTAGGAAGGACTCTTGGCCTACAAAAGTCCCCGTCGGGGCACTCCTACTCCATTGTTAAACATCAACTTGAAGCAAGATGAGCAGTTCTAAGGAGAAGATTAGGCATGTCATCTTCTTCCACCCCGTCAGGAGGCTGTGAACTTAGTGTTCTCTCTGATGTGCTCGGCCACTTGAGCAACATCGTAAAGCAGGACAATGTATGGTTTGTGTGACATAGAATGCGATTTTTTTATTCTTGTATTTGGTAGGATTTTGCCTGTTTATTGGTTTTTGTTTCTCTTCTCTCTTCTTACTTCTAAACGGTGCAGTCGGTGCCTACTTTTCCTGGGGCAAGGCACGCCCGTTGCTATGGCTGGCTCCACGATTTGATGGCGGCAATCACACCCGCCATGAGGATATTCATGCACCAGTGGCATCTGATCCGATTGGTCATCATGGCGAAGCGCTTCAGCAGCATAAGGTGGAACTGGGAATCGTTAGCAGCACTTATTGAGTTGTGGCATCCGGATACCCATACTTTTATCTTCCCCGAGTTTGAGGCCTCAGTGCTAGTAGAAGAACTAGATTTCATCTTCCAGTGGAGTGATTTGGAGGTGGGTGAGCTGATCGACCTTCCTCCCTGGGATGAGATCTTAGCAGAGATCGTGCGAGATAAGCACGAAGTACGCCGGATGACAGACCAGTGAGGGATCCTAGTTGATCGCCTAGCAGGTTGGCTCTCGGGTCATGTGAAAGATAAGATAGTGGAAGCAGATCGACTAATGCGTGGTGTAACATTTTGCTTGGGCGGGGCATTTCTCTTCCCTACGTCGGGCGACGTGTTGAGATGAGAGTACATGGGACCACTAACTCTCCTATGGACGGGACACTCTCTCTCTCGGGCGGTGGTGGCTCACATGTACTGCGGACTTATTCAGATGAGTCTGGGTGCCAGCGCCATGGGGAGTCTCTACCTTCCACAGATGTGGATGGAGATCCACTTGAGCTTTGACTTCGACGACGAGGCAACTACTACTTCTCGGATCTTCACGAAGAGCGCTATCTATCCAGCGAGGGCTCTCTTTGGTCCTGAGGGTCAGGTGATATGCAAGACAACACTACTGAAGACCAGAGATGATTGGCGTGACTATCTAAACTTCCTGCCTGAGGATGAGTTTGTGTTCATGCCAATGATATATCGATATGAAGAATTCAGGATGCGTGGATCGCCCGAGCAGGAGTTATGGCTTGTGGGTGCCGAGGAGTTAGTGTTGTACCAGGCACACCGCTGTCATCGCCAGGTGGAGCTGCCTAGACGGATCCCATGGGCTGCTTCCAAGGGGGCATTGATTACAAAGCGCCTTCCGGGAACCGACGTGGATCGACAGTGACTTCAAAGGATCAGGAAGACATGGAGACGCCATGCCGCCGTGGCGAAAGCCAAGATTGACATTGAGGAGGACAAAGATGATATGAAGCGTTATATGGGCTACCTACAGAGTTTCAGATCGGCTGTGAACGAGTTCTTTATGAGGCGGCGCACCTAGTTGATGTTTGTTCAGCATTCCTTTTTTATAGTTAGTGAATGGATAAAAATGGATCATTTTTGTTTATTTTGTTTTTTTGTTTAAACTGGTGGATGGTTTATGGTCATGAGAATGGATGGATGGAATGAAAGTAGCAAGAATTGGATTTTATGTGAAATGGAATCGCATTAATTTTTGTTGTTTTTTAGCATTTTACTCCTTTTTTTTGGCTGAACAAAGGGGAGGGCGGCCAGGGTTTTGGCCACCACCACTTGGGGTTGGGCGGCCGGGGTATTGGCCGCCCTCTGTATTGAGGGTTTAAAAAGGGTGGCCGGCCCCCTCTTTTGGGCAGCCTTCGTCTTGGACGTCTGTAGAAGTGAGGGTTGAGAGAGTCGATCCTTCTTCCTGTGAGTGAGGTTCTAGCCACCTAGTTCCTTTGATTTGGGCGATGGGGCGAAGGAGAACTCGGCTTGACATTGCACCCGATCCCTCATCTTCAGTGAGAGTGAAGAGCAAGAGGAGGTGCAAGCTCCGTCGGGCTCATCCTCTTCGGCGACGGCTTCTGCTGACTTGGAGGAGAGTGGAGAAGATGGAGGCAAGGCAGACGAGGCTCACCCCGACGAGGGGAGGGCCGACCTCGGTGATGGAGATGAAGGTGAGGAAGAAGATGGTCTGGATAAGGGCAAAGCCAACCAGGAGGAGGGAGGACGGCGTGAAAGGGTAAGTCCTATGACCTTGCTCTTCCATTCATTAGACTTGGTGTGTGTATAGGATTGATGGAGAGATGGAGACGCCTGGGTGGGGGAGAAACCAGTGGGCGGCCAGGTTAGTGGCCGTCCACTGTCCTGGGCGGCCAGGGCGCTGGCCGTCCATTGATGGACTTGGGCGGCCAGCGCCTGGTCGCCCATGGAGGTGGGCGGCCAGACCTTTGGCCGCCCTCTTCCCAGGGTAGTAAATTTTTGAAGAAAGGTGGAGGGTGGATTGATTGGAAGATCTAATGAATTCCGTGTGTTTTTCCTGTTGTGTGCAGGGTCCGAGAAGGATTAGAGCCCGAGTTTCGTGGGACTTGGTGTGGGCTTGGTACCACGCCTTACCTCCTGGGCAATGGGGGAGGGTGGATCGAATGGGTTTTAGCCCATTCTTCAGGATCCGACCTTTCCCTATTGATGCTACCTTTCTGGCGGCGCTACGGGGGAGATGGATGGACAGTTGCACATCATTCATGATGCCGTGGGGACATATGATCCCCACCCTTGAGGATGTGGCTTTCTTGATAGGGTTGCCGGTAGCAGGGAACCCGGTGCTTGGCCGAGAGCTCAGGAATTATCGGGAGGAGGTGGAGAGCCTGCTCGGGCCACAGCTGGCTCGGTCCGAGAGACCGGTGACCACTCTTCCCCTCGGGAAGATCAGTGCTGCGATGGGGCTCGCGAGAGTGGTACTGGGACCACTAGAAAATTTGGATGCATACCTAGGGCGAGTGATACAGAGACTCCTAGCCCAAGGGAGGAGTGACCAGCAGGAACTGAGGCTTTTCCTCTTATATTTCTTTGGGAGACTACTGTTCGCTACGGCCTCGAACAAGGTGAATCTTAAGTATCTCTTGCTGGTACGGGATCTCGAGCGGGGGCCGCAACTTGCATGGGGGAGAGTGATGCTGGTGCACCTCTTTGCCCACTTGGATCCTGTACGCCTAGGTTCGGGTAACCTGGGTGGTTTCACACCTTTCTTACAGGTACAAGTCTACCCCTTTACACATGTTGATTCTAAGTTTGATTGATTGATGGATTGTTTTCTTCTGTTTCCAGATTTGGGGATACACTCGGTTCCCTCTAGGTCGCGGTAAGATCCTACAAGCCCTGATGTAGGTGGTCCCTCTCATGGCTAGATGGGAAATGGTTCGGGACCGGCGCCTAGTGGCCACTAGACTCTCTGGTCTTAGGACGGCCGTAGATGAGTTCCCTCCCCATAGGGTAAGTGTTTTGGCTAAAGAGTTGTGTGATTTTTCAGCATTTGTTATATGTACTCAGATTAGCAAAACATTTAGTTTTTATGTGGCAGGTGATCTGGACCCCCTATGCGACAGAGGACCCTACCCCCCAGCCGTGGGTGAGGGAGGGGCGAGATTGGTTCCACAAAGACACAATGTTGTTTTACGTGAACCTGAGGGAGCCGCTCTTCCTTCGCCTAGTGCAAAGGACGATGGGGTGGCATCAACCGCCGGTGGCGATTCCAGCCGAGCACGAGTCAGACCGGGGATGCCGACGGACTTCGGCGAGCGATCAGGACTGGGCCTCCCGCTACCGCAGAGAGGCAGAGGCACTACAGAGAGGACCCTCATTAGAGCATGACCGGACCGTGAGGAGTAGTGAGACTTACTTGGTGGATTACCAGGATCAGTATGTCGAACGGCTTCATCTTGACACCCGAGCGGTGAGTTGCTTTTTAGCTTTCAAATGTGATGTTTTCATTTAAGAACTGTAGCTAAGTGAGCTTGTGGATTTGATGTGCATATCTCTGAGACTGAGGCTGTGAAGATACTCAAGGATCGGATGGTCATCCTTAACCAGACGATCATGAACATGCGACATGAGATTCGAGAGTTGGTGAGCCAAAATTAACTTGATTGATTTTGAACTTAGAATTTGTTGCATTTGACTAACTGTTTGCCCCTTGTCTGGCCAGCGAGGGGAGTTGGCCTATGTGCAGGTGAGGGCAGGAGCGGGTGGAGAGGCCGGCCCTTTGTCCCGAGCTGACGCCCGAGATTGGCTGGAGGATCGCCTGGTGGGGGCCATTGAGCGAGCCGAGGAGCGAGAGGCCGAGCTGGCCGAGACGGTGAGAACCTAACACTCAAGTTGAAAGCAATTCTCTTTTTACAATCTCTATCTGCCTTACCCGATGATTCATCTTATGCAGAGGAAGGATTTGGCAGCCACCCTGGCCGTTCGTCGGGAGCAGGATGTTCATATAGCGGAGCTGACACACCGCCTTGGAGAGATGAGCTCCATTGAGAAGGTCGAGGGTCGCCTTGTCGAGGCAAAGGAGAGAGAAGCCGAGGCACGTGCCCGAGAGATGGCGATGGCAGTTCGGGAGCAACGAGCCCTTGACCAGTTGGAGGCTCTGAGATGGCAAGTGCTGTGGAGATACCAGGGCAGAGGTGCCCCAGGAGAGGGAGCCAGGCCTGCGACTCCTTCTGAGTCGCTACGGACCATAGGAGACGTGCATTTCTCGATGGAGGAGCTTATGGGCATGACGCAGTTTCCTACAGAGAAGGGAGCGGTCCAGCCAGTCGCGTCAGGTTTGAGGGCTTCACAGCCATTGAGGCTGCAAGACATGGGGAGCGGAGATGGATATGAGGCTGATAGCCGGCGGAGCCGACCTCGCATCGACGCAGATTAGCAGGAGAGATATATAGAGAGAGAGACGCAGCTGGGTAGCACCTACCCCTTTTGCACACTGGGGGCATGCCCCTAGAATGCTGTATCGCTAGAATATAATGGACATATTTTGGAAGTGGAATGAACTATCTTTAGTGTATGTGGCTTGGTTTGGCTTGTGACGCCGTCTTCCTTTTCACCTGTTTCAACCACACTAACAAAGAAAATGTTAGTGTAGTATGATTTTAGCCCCCTGCCGAAAGTCGATAGTACCTTTCTTGATGCAAGGCTAGAGGGCTAAATCTTATTTACAAGATTGAGAAAAAGAACAGTAAACGTGATATGCACATGCAAACAAGCAGAATGCAAATAAAAAGGAAATATGATCATGCAAATGCACATGTAGATGAAAGACACATTTTTTTTGGCTTTTATGCTTATATATATATATATATTTGGTGTTTTGTGATTTTATGCCTTTTGTTGTTATTTTTTTTATTTGGAGATATATTTAAATTTTTTGTTGATTTTGAGTATATAGATTTTTTTGTTGTTTTTGTGAACGCCTGGTGACCACCCATGGGGCACCTGACCCATATGGAAACATGGGTTTTCTAAATTAACTCCCAGGTATCCTGAGCGCACATCTAGGTTGATTTGGGCCTCTAGACTCCTCGAATGATAGTCCCGTCGGTTAAGTCTTATCCTGATGACAATGCCGTCATGCCAAGCTTAGGCTCCCAGTTGCTTCCAACCACAGGGATACACCCAAAAAGCGTTCGAGGTAGATTTGCCCGACCCGGGTCTATTTCCTCACAACCCTAGATGGTATATGATGGAACACCTTAGAACCCTAATGGTCAATCGTGCGATGCTGACTCGGAATCAGACGCTGTCGCACCCATAGGTGACGCACTTGCATTGACCTAAGCGCGAGGTAACATGAGAAATCGTTAAGGGTGGTAAATAGAGGTCTTGATCAGCCAGAGACACAGATACCCCTTCGCAGCAATGGTTTCCACTTTTGAAGTGGACAACCAAATATGTATTTTTGATAAACAAGGTTGCAACCTTGACAAGATTCACCCTTCAGGACCTCCATTGAGCTTTTGTCTTTTGATGGGAGAAGGAAGAACGTAGGGGATAAACCTCCTAAGAGGACCGACAAAGCCGTTAACCCGGCGAGCTGGTTGAGGGCCTACTCAACTTTCCCCTTTCAGGCAATTTCGGACCACACCCCGAGCATTATGACATTAGATGCCCCTTCTGTAGAAAACTTTGATTTTTGAATGGGAGGGGTTTCATTTGATGGAGTCAGGCACGATCACGATCAGGCTTTTCATGTGACTTCGTCACTTATACATGCATACATAATTTTTCCTCTTCTTTTTTCTTGGGGAAAAGAATATTGTCATCTTATTTTTAGATTCTATTTTTCTGTGCCTGCGGGGACACTGCCCTCTTCTCGTGCTCTGACCCGGGCTTGAGGGGATGGATCCTACTCTTGCCTTAAGGATATTGTGCTTTGGTCCTCTGATGCTCAGCGTTTTAAGGGCGCCGGCTGTCTCATTTGGTCGAAGAGAAGAAGAACAAAAGAGTGCTGCCTTCCTGGAGACCTTCGGGCGAGGCCTTATTGTAGGTGACGCCACCCATTTGATGTAAAATACGTGAATGTGTGCATGTTATTTTCCTTCTAAAAAGCATAGACCGACGTGTCCGGACAGGGATCTCCACGATTTTGGCAGACCAAGACCCGATACTTACCACATCTTGACGGTCCCTGTCTAGAATGAAGGGTTGATGCAATGAATTTGGACTGCATGATGGTCACCAGGCGTTGATTTTGATTTTTTTTGTTTTCTGCACAAGAAATAAAAGGACACTTTTTCGTTTGTTTTTAAATAGTTTTTTTGAATAGTCTTTTTTGAATAGTTATTGTCACGTCCTGAGATTATGCAGCGGAAACAATCGGGAATGTGAACAGTCGGCTAGTACGTTTCGAGCAAGCAATATAATCAGAGCGCAAGAACAATCACACAAAGTAACTGCACAATGTAATTCACCAAAACTTTTAATATTTATTCCTTCATAAAATAATCCCAAATTACATAAGAACTTTGATTCTCATTGCTAGACTAAAGAAAATTAAAATTACTTTCTGACTCGACTAGATATGAATAACTAAGACTTCTCTCGAGTCTTTATCCTTTAATCACTCTCGGATCCATCACTTGAGTAATCCGAATCCGTCCCACTAGAATTTCCTAAAAAAGATTGGAAAGTAGGGTAATGAGCACACTTGCCCAGTAGGTATCTTCGTATCAACATAAAGGTAATGTTAAAGTAATTAATGTTTTAGCTATAAAGAAATAAGATAAATCATGCAAATACGATGAAACATGCGAATAAAGCCAAAATAACAAGACGTGATCAATAGTGACATATGAAAATATGATTGAGCAAGTATATAGCAAGGCAAGAATGTAAGTTTTGGCCTTTTCACGAACAAGAATGTAACAAGAATGTACTTTTCATAATCATGAAGGCTATGCACTAGAATGTCATGTAACAAGCAAGAATGTACTCTTCACTTAGTAACAAGTACTTCGTGAATTTATGTGGATCACCCCGTGGATATTTCACTTATTTATAAAGAAAGTACTCCCAGCATAATGCGACGCCAGTAGCATCATACCCCATGGTTTACAGTGTGTTCCTGACAATCAGTCGAGGGGACTAGCATAGAGCCCTTGAACACAATCAGTGCTCGAACCGCATCTTCAAGTATAAATCAAGCTACTTCCACGTTTATAACAATAATATGGCCAAGAATGTACAATTTCAACTATAGTTCCATGATAAGGTAACCAAAAATAAGAATGCTTCTATTGAGAATAAGGGATTTCAATAAAGGCATTTAATAACTAGGTTATGCCATGAAAATAAATCGGCAGCATAATAGTACATTCTTTTTTCTCTCAAAATTACTTAGGTATCTTTGGAATAATGTGACAGGTTCTAGATAATCAATTGGACCATCTAGGAACATAGGAAAATCAACCCTTGAGTCAAACCCCGGGTTAATCAAACTCATGACATTAGCGGTCGTTTATCGGACCGTTAACTAAGGTAGTTTGATATTTTGAAAACAAGACATCTGGAGTCTTTAGCGGTCTAGTGGAGAACCGTTTAGAATCCGTTAGCAGTCTAGTGAATGGCCACTAGCAGAATATGGCTGTCAACCAGATGGCCGCTAATGGTCCAGAATATAAAACTCCGGTATAAGTGCTTTCTAGACAATTGGACTTTAATGGTACAACCAGCTCGGCGTCCTAGTGGGAATCCCAGGCTCAAGGAGTCTTATGGAGGCATTGAAATAAAATTTTCTAGTCCATTGGAAGGAATATCCAAAGGAGAGGTCATCATGTCTAAGATTGTGTTCCTAATGTGCAAAAAGTGTAACTCATGACAACATACCGGGATATGTGCCATGTACTTAAGAAAATGACGCTAGAAGAGAGAGAATCGTGATAAAACAAGGATCAAGTTAAATCATGAATCCTCTATTTAAAACATGTATTTAATTACAAGAGTATATATTTTTGGTCATAAATTAACTTTAGTTAAAAATACTACCAATGTGCACAAAACATAAAATCTATTATGATGAACCAGACATTTAAATAAGTATAGGAAACCAGTACTTAAAACAGGAATAAAACTTAGTTAACTAGGCTTATTTTATCATAACTATGGTTAATTCTGCAACATGGTTCGGATTAACAATATTACAGAATCAGAAAATAGAAAATGGTCTAATGGACGACCGTCACTTGCGGTTAGCGATCTTTCGTACGACCGCGACAGTTCTCTAGCGGTCTACAGGAAGACCGTCTCTCCCTGTGTGAAACCGAATTTAAATGATACCTAAACAAAATGCTAACAAACACATATCATTCCTGGAAATCAACATACGTAACTTTCATAATCATGATAGAATAATTGTAGGCCAACAATAAGCATAGGCTCATGTTATTAACAAGAAAAATTCCTTTTTACTTCTTTAGGGCTAGTTCATGCATAAGGAATATACTAGATGCATAGTCCTAAGTAAAACATGAAATTCTCAAAATATAATGCATGAAAATGAATGAAATCAGAGGACTTTTATTCCTGGCTTAAAATTTTAGCCTTTCATGAGATAACCTATCTCAATTAATCCTTCTAGATAGTCAATTTCGAACTGAAAGTCAGCCCTAATTCTGTCCGTTCTAGTACCAAATCAGCATCTTCACGTCCCTCTACCTCCTGATTCCCCTGACCTATGGACGTGAAATTTTGAGGGTAGATAGAAGATATGAAAGGGAACATAAAGTTCTAAAGACACTTTTGCTAAATACCTTGTTTAGGGCTCCGAATTCCTTGACCTTCTTGAGTCGGATGCACTAATTCCTAAGTTCTTAATGTAGAATCAGCAACATTGGAAGACTCTAACTCACTGTAGGCTTGATCTCCTAGAACGAAAATTGGAGAGTAGTTAGTTCTAACTATAATAAATAAATTCCTAGAAGAAACTTACCTATAATTCGTCCTCCTTACCTTAGTTCCACGCGTGCCAAAAGTAGGGGTCGCACACGTCAAATCTGGGATCTATTTATAGGGTTTGCTAGGGTTTTAAGCATTAGAACAAACTTAGAGTCCCAATTAGACTTTCAATTAGATCTACAATCCTTCTATACCTATCTATTTAGCTGATAGGGTCAATCCTTGATGATTTGGACACGAAAAATCCAATCCTTTCACGTTTTCCTTCTCTCACGGAATCTACAGTTGGTAGCGGTCATTGGGACGACCGTTTACTGCCCGTTAGTGGTCTCGCGATAGACCGTTTTTCATTTCAGGCGTCGAATTTGAAATAACTCAAACTCTTTTGATATTATCCATAATAATATCCATTTATTTATATCCCAATGAGTAATTATCTCCTTAATTTTGTGATTACACCAATTTCTAGCTTCTAGAATATGGGCTAAAGTCCAAAACAACCTTTTAGGCCTATTGAGTTTATTATATGGGCCTAATCCTCTTGGATTAGTATAGGGCCGAGATAATTAAATTTAATTAACCAAAATTCATTTATTACCTATTAAGTGCTTAATAATTATATTTTAAATCTAAAAAATTCCTAAAAAATTCTCGGGCATTACACCCTCCCCCACTTAAAAAGAATTTCTCCCCAAATTCAATACTTGGATTTGTGGAGAGTGTTCTTACATTTAAATAATTTTAAAAATCTTTTGCGCATGGCTTCTTCCGTTTCCCATGTTGCTTCATGCGGCCATAACTTGGTCCATTGGATCTTGACCATAGGAATAGTTTTATTCCGCAATTGACGACTTCTCGTTCAATGATCTTGACTGGCTTTTGCTCATATGTTAAGTCCTTTTTCATCTCCAAATTGTCATAAGTGATGACATGAAATGGATCAGGTAAATACTTCTTGATCATTGAGACATGAAATACATCATGAACTTCAGATAGTTGAGGGGGTAAAGTAATTCGATATGCGACTTCACCAACCCTTTCGAGAATCTCAAAGGGGCCAATGAATCTTAGAGTAAGCTTGCCCTTAATACAAAACCTTCGAATATCCCGACCTAGGGAAACCTTAAGAAATACATGATCTCCTACTTGAAATTCCAGGTCGCGTCTTCGGTTATCAGCATATGACTTCTGTCTGTCTTGAGCCATATGAAGACTCTCCCGAATAAGTTTTATCTTTTCGGTAGTATCCCTAATGATGTCGGGACCAAGAAATTGCCTTTCTCCTACTTCATTCCAACAAATAGGCGAACAACAGCTTCTTCCATACAGAGTCTCGAATGGTGCCATTTGTATACTAGCTTGATAGCTATAGTTGTATGAAATTCTACTAGAGGCAAGTGATTGTGCCAGCTTCCTCCAAAGTCCATATCACAAGCCCTGAGCATATCTTCCACCACTTGATTTGTCCTTTCAGTTTGACCATCAGTTTGTGGATGGAATGCAGTGCTAAAATTTAGTCGGGCCCCTAATGAATGTTGTAGACCCTTCTAGAATTGTGATGTAAATCGAGGATCTCGGTGAGATATGATGGTGACTGGGACATCGTATGTAATGCCCCAGATTTTTCGGATATTTTTTGGATCATTTTCGTGGGTCTCGGAGTGTATTTTGTGCTTTACACATGTTTTTTCCTGATGTGCCTTCGGAACTCTATGCAGGGTGAACTGTGGCATTCTCCAACTCCGGGACATTACCACTGCGTTGTGCTCCTCCCGAGGATCGCGGAGGTAATTTTTAGTATTTTTTTAAATTTCTGGAATTTTTGGGTTTTTCTATATATATTAACCCTTTCTCTCTCTCCCCTCTCATTTCATTCTCTCTCCCTCTCTCTTCTCTCACGCTCTGTCCTCTCTCCCTCTCTCTCCGGCGGCCGACGGAGCGGAGCGCGGGCGAGGCGGGGATGGCGCGGGTGAGGCACAGGCAAGGATGGGTGAGGATCGAGGCGGTGGAGGCGCGATGAAGCTCGGTCACGAGTTCGTGAACCGGCGAGGGTTTCGCGGCATTTTCTTCGCAGATCGGCGACCTTGGGGCGCAAAATCTTCGGTGGAGGTAGGGAGATGGACTCCCAGCTCGTGCACTTCCTTTCCCGTGAGTTTTGTAGGCCGTGGCGAGCCAAGCGGGTTTATTTTCACATTTTGGGTAAAATACATGTTTTTGGGGAGTGAGCCGGATTTATCGATTTAACGCGTTGTTTGATGGTTTGAGGGCGTCATGTGATGCCTAGGGGAATGGGGAAGGGTTTCCCCTTTGTTTCCTCTTCACCCGGGGGTGAATGGGGCGTGGAATGACTTTTTGGGGTGTTTCCCGCCATTCTCGATTTTTTGGCTTAAACGCGGTTTTACAGAAACCGCTTATGAAGTGAGACGGTCCCCAGGGTGACCGCTTATCGTCCGTTTCACCGTGTTTTGGGGTAGCGGCCCTGCGATAGACCGCTCTACCTACAGTCTGGGCAGTCTAAGGCAGACCATTTTTATGGTTAGGCGGTCTTGGTTTGACCGCCACCTGGCCCTTTGTGGCGGTAGGTTAAACGGTCGCACGATAGACTGCTTGGAGCGTTAAGCGGTCTGGCGTGGACCGCCTGGCTCATGGAGCGGCCAGGGCACGACCGTTTGACGTTTTGGGTTCATTCTAAGTCAAGAGGGGTAGCGACCATGCGACTGACCGCTAGGTGACACCAAGCGGTCAGGCAATGGACCGCCACTCTTCTAGGCGGTCTGAGGGTGACCGCCTGGGTCCTTCTGGGGCTAAGCGGTCCTGGCTAGACCGCTAAGCCAGGCTAAGCGGTCCCAGCCAGACCGCCTAGTCAGTGACGGTCCAGGGAGGACCGCCACTTGGGTTTTGTGCTTGTCGAACCTGTTTAGTGTTGTGTTGGTCTCCGGTCGACCCGGTGGTGACCCAGTGGTTGACTTTCTACCTCATGAGTGTCCTGGACACCCCGTGAGTTCCGTGTCCATGTTTCTGGGGTGTCTAGAGGTACTGTGTTATCTCGATTAGCGTGCACATAGGTGTGGTGGTCCTGGTGACCCCATGTGTTCCGGGCTTTCGTGTTACGCTCGATCGAGTCACTACGTATCGGTGTGACTGCGGTGGGGTTCCTCCGCATGTCGTGGGTTTCTGCAGAAGATGGTTCCCGACTGGGCAAAGTGTATGGCATTGGACTGCGAGTCCAGTCATCCAGTCTGGGGCTGGAGGTTCCCCGCTTTTCCTAGGGATGGGGAATCGGCGTGGCGGCTTGTGAGCTACCTTGGGAATCATGCTTCTGTGCTTTCCGCGTGGGCCATGTGTGTGGCCTTGGACTGTGAGTCCAGTCACCCAGCCTGGGGCTGGAGGTCTCTTGAGTTCCCTTTTGAGGGGATGGTCTCGGCGGCTCGTGAGCTATCTCGGTGTTCATGCTACCGTGGATTTAGACCTAGGGATTAGGCTAGATTAACGGCATTGTGCCGTTGCGTACGATAGTCTTGACCCCGAGTCTCGTGACTCAAGGACCGTTGGATTTAGTGAGTCTAGAGGACTATCCAGAGTCTAGTGGCTCGGTGCGACTTGGTTCATTGTGACTTTCACGCAGGGTGCATGCGTGGTTCTTGGAGTTTCTCTTCGGAGAGTGGTCACATCAGTGACTCCCCACTAATCGTGGCCTTCCGATACGCGAGTGGTCCCACTAGGGAGTGGTGGCGAGGCTATCCCGAGAGACGATTTTTTGACTAGTTCTGTAGGGCCCCACGTCTTGCAGCCAGAGTCTGACTGAGGGGAAAACCAGTTAGAGGCCAGACCTAGGACGCATGGTCTGTGTGTGCACACGTGGTTGGGAGCAGTGGACCCGCGCTGACGAGCGCGACCCCAGCTAGTCACTTGCTTTGTGGTTACTAGTACGGTGTCCCCGTTCCACCAGGGGTCAAGGGGGACACCTGAGGCGCGGTCTAAGACATTAGTGGACGCATCCGGACTTGTTTCTGGTGGGCAAGTACTCCTATCACGTGAGACGTGACTCTCCTATTCTGGTTTCGTTTCCCGTCTGCGAGACGTGATTTTCTGGACCGTTCGGTGTTTTCGAGATAGTGGCCAGGGTGCCAGTGGCTTCACCGAGGTTGCGTCGTGCCAGTGTGGGACTGTGCGGTCCCGGTTGGTCATGCCTATGTAGGCAGACTTCTACGACAGGGTAGCCGTGAGTGTTTCCTCACTAGGTCTGGTGTTAGAGTGGTCCGGTTCCCGATTGTGAGATCGAGCTTTCTCTCTCTGTTGACCGGTACAGTAGGAGTAGCTGTAGTGCCGAGTTTTGACCAGCCACCGGTTTACTGTTCCTGCTATAGTTGTAGCGATTTTTTCTTTCCGCTACCGCCATTGTTCTCGGTTGGGGTTCCGCGGGATCCCTACTGAGCCAGTGACAGGAGGCTCACCCCTACTTTTCAGGTGTGGCGGTTCTTCCTCGGGGTTCGAGGGTGCTGTTCGGAGGTTCTTAGTTGCCAGCTCGCCGGGCCGAGTGTTCACTTGACATGTGGTACGTTTTACTACTTTAGACTATACTTTCTGTTGGACTGGACTCTGCTGCTGTAGTTGTTTATTTATTTTGGTTAATTGTTGAATTATCCTGCATTATTTCCTATTTCTTTGTGCCTCCACACTCCTTTTAGCCCTTCCAAAACCCTCCGGCTCATGGGCGGCGGGCCAGGATTCGAATGGTATCGGATTCTTCCCAGCATCCGGATCTTGGGTCGTTACACCGTGTAATTTGACAATCTCCTTCATGTATAGTGATGCTAGTACATCCACAGACCATCGACTCTTGATTGGTAAGAAATGTGCCGATTTAGTCAATCGGTCTATGATTACCCATATGCTATCGTGTCCACCTCTTGTCTTAGGCAACCCCATGATGAAATACATCTCTATACTTTCCCATTTCCACTCGGGAATATTCAAAGGGTGTAACTTACGAACGAGTTTTAAATATTCTACTTTTACCTGCTGACAAGTGAGGCAGCAGGACACAAATTCGCTACTTCTCTTTTCATATTGGGCCACCAAAAGTTCCTTTTCAAGTCTTGACATCTTGGTAGCACCAGGGTGAATAGCATACCTCGATTTGTGAGCTTCTTCCATGATCAATTTCTTAGTGTCACCATGATTTGGCACACAAATCCGATCTTTAAATAATAATCTTCCATCATGTGAGATAGAGAATTTCGGTCTCTGATCAATATTACCCTTAATCTCCACCAATGTAGGGTCATTTTCTTGCAATTGGACTAGGTCCTCGATCAATGTAGGTGGAGACCTTATATTGGCAATCATACCTCCTTCTCCTTCTCTATCAATGTCAAGATTTAAATGAGAAAAATCTTCAATAAGACAAGTTATACCTTTTCGGAGGCTTGCTAGCATTGCCATTGGTTTTCTGCTAAGAGCATCAGTTACAACATTTGCTTTTCCTGGATGATACTCCAACCATTTGAGTTGTCGCATATTCAACTTCTTCTGGGTGAAAAGATATTTCATACTTTTATGATCTGAAAATATAATGAATTTCTTCCCATAAAGGTAATGTCGCCAAATCTTAAATGCGAATATAACCGCAGCTAGTTCCAGATCATGCACAGGGTAATTTTCTTTATGACGCTTTAACTGCCTTGATGAATAGCAAATCACCTTGCTATTTTGCATTAGGACGCATCCTAGGCCAATGCCAGACGCATCCGTATAGACTTCAAATCCACCATCTTCTGCTGGTAATGTTATAATAGGTGCAGTGGTAAGGTGTTCTTTAAGAGTTTGAAAACTCTCCTCGCAGTCCTTCGACCATATAAAAGGATTTTCCTTTCTGGTGAGTCTAGTAAAAGGAATAGCGATATTTGAGAAATTTTTAATAAAATTCCTGTAATATCCATCCAGACCTAGAAAACTTCTGACTTCAGACACGGTCATCGGCCTGCTCCAATTCTTAACAGTCTCAACTTTAGAAGGATTTACAACGACACCTTCCTTTGAAATAATATGGCCAAGGAAAGAAATCTCCTTTAGCCAGAACTCGCATTTACTAAGCTTCGCATAGAGTTTGTGCTCTCTTAGTGTTTGCAAGGCTATCCTTAAGTGCTCTTCGTGATTCTCTCTTGTTTTGGAGTAAATAAGAATAACCTCAATGAAGATGACTATAAACTGGTCGAGATAAGGTCTGCAGACATTATTCATAAGTTGCATAAAAGCTGCCGGGGCATTGGTTAACCCGAACGGCATTACCATAAATTTATAGTGGCCATATCTACTCCGAAAAGCAGTTTTGGGTATGTCTTCATCCTTGATCTTAATCTGATGATAACCTGACCTGAGGTCTATCTTAGAGAAATATTCTTCTCCAGAAATCTGATCAAAGAGTTCATCTATACGCGGCAATGGATACTTGTTCTTGATAGTAAGCTGATTCAGTTGCAGGTAATCGATACACAGCCTAAGAGATCCATCTTTCTTTTCGACGAATAGAACTGGCGCACCCCAAGGGGATGTGTTAGGTCGAATGAAACCCTTGTCTAATAATTCTTGAAGCTGTTTCTTCAATTCCTTGAGTTCTGTGGGGGACATCCTGTAGGGAGCTATTGAAACAGGTGCTGCTCTGGGAATGAGTTCAATAAAGAAGTTTACTTCGCTATCGGGCGGTAAATCGGGCAATTCTGAGGGAAATACATCGGGAAACTAATTCACTATAGGGATGTATTTTAAGACGATCTCTTTGGACTCGATAATAATTATGGAAGCAAGAAAAGCTTCACATCCTTGCAAAATAAGTTTGCAAGCGTGAAGAGATGAAATAATGGCAGGATGCTTCCTATATTTGATACCAAGGAAGGAAAACCTTGGAAGACCAGGGGTCCGAAAAGAGATAATTCGGTTGTGGCAATTTATATAGGCATCGTGGTCTACAAGCCAATCCACGCCTAGAATAGCATCGTAGCCTTCCATATCAAGACATACGAGGTTTGCTGGTAGGTTGTGACCTTCTACCACTACTTCACTATCGGGATAATAGTTTGTAAATTTGGTTCCGGGACCTAAAGGTGTAGTAATAGCAAGGTCCGTAGGTAAAGGAACTGATGAAATAGGTAAAGTTTTTGTGAAAGAAGTAGATATAAAGGAATGAGAAGCACCAGTATCAAATAGTACGAATGCAGAATGGGAATAGATTTGGATAGTACCTTCCATTAGCTCATCATTCTTGGGTTGTTCTTCCTCTTCCAGAATAGCATTTAAACGGGCCTCACGCTTGCGTCCACCACTGGAAGATAGTTCCTTCATAAGCGGGCAATCCGACATGCGGTGCTCCCGACTGTCACAACGTAAACAAGCACCGAGGCGCTTCCAACGCTCTTCGGCCGAATGACGGAATTTCTCGCAGAAAGTACAAGCTGTGGCGACTTGTTTATCTTCTTCCTTGACTTTCGTGTTTTTGTGGTTACCACTACCACTCCCATTCTAGGATCTTTTCTTGCTATCACGGGATTTGTATGGTTCCGTAATACTAAACTTTCTTTTCTTATCATGCTGATCAGACCTTCGACTCGGCTCTTCTCCCTTACCTTTCAATCTTTCGACCTTCTCTAAGGTCCTCTCACATAGATGCGCCCGCTGGACCATTTCCGCATAAGTACGGATATTCTGAGTCCCCAATTGTTGGATAAATCCAGGCCTCAAACCGTCCATAAATCAGTTAGCCTTCAACAAGTCAGTGCTAACTAGGTGAGGAGCATATGGCGCTAGCCTAGAAAGCTGGAGTTCATACTCTGCAACGACATCATGCCCTGGCGTAAAGAAGCAAACTCAATCGCCTTCCGCTCCTTAACATGCTCGGAGAAGTACCGGGCTTGGAAGAGTGTAAGAAAACCTTCCCATGTATGAGGTGCATCAGTTGGTGGTGCAGGAACATACTTCCACCACGTACGAGCATCTTTATTTAATTGGAATGTTGCCAAACGAACCTTCTCCTGATCCACACATTGCATAACTTCAAAGATGCAATTCATCTCATCTATCCAATTTTCGACTTCATCGGGATTAGAGGAACCCAAAAATCGAGGAGGATTTAAGTTCCGAAAGTTACGATGTAAGTCTCCCGCTCTTGCCCCTGCGCCGACTTGAGCCATAGTTTGTAATGCTTGAGTAAGACCCGCAATGGTCTCTTGCATACCGTTCCAGTCTACGCGATGAACCATTATGAGAGTGAGGTACATGAGAAGAGTAATACAATTTGTTAATTCAATTTGAATGAGTGAGGTTAAGCCTTAGAAATAATTCTAGTTACTATCTCAACCCCGGTTCTACCCAATTCCTCTCATAGGTTGGGAATTTCTTTCCTAGTTTCATAGGTGTGGGTCCTTAACCCTTGGACTTAGCCTATGACATGATATTTTCCCAAGGACTTCTAGTCCTAGTGATCTGATACCACTTTAACTGTCACGTCCCGAGATTATGCAGCGGAAACAATCGAGAATTTGAACAGTCGGCTAATACGCCTCGAGCAAGTAATATAATCAGAGCGCAAGAATAATCACACAAAGTAATTGCACAATGTAATTCACCAAAACTTTTAATCTTTATTCCTTCATAAAATAATCCCAAATTACATAAGAACTTTGATTCTCATTGCTAGACTCAAGAAAATTAAAATTACTTTCTGACTCGACTAGATATGAATAACTAAGGCTTCTCTCGAGTCTTTATCCTTTAATCGCTCTCGGATACATCACTTGAGTAATCCGAATCTGTCCCACTAGAATTTCCTGAAAAAGATTAGAAAGTAGGGTAATGAGCACACTTGCCCAGTAGGTATCTTCGTATCAACATGAAGGCAATGTTAAAGTAATTAATATTTTAGCTATAAAGAAATAAGATAAATCATGCAAATATGATGAAACATGCGAATAAAGCCAAAATAACAAGACGTGATCAATAGTGACATATGAAAATATGATTGAGCAAGTATATAGCAAGGCAAGAATGTAAGTTTTGGCCTTTTCATGAACAAGAATGTAACAAGAATGTACTTTTCATAACCATGAAGGCTATGCACTAGAATGTCATGTAACAAGCAAGAATGTACTCTTCACTTAGTAACAAGTACTTCGTGAATTTATGTGGATCACCCCGTGGATATTTAACTTATTTATAAAGAAAGTACTCCCAGCGCAATGCGACGCCAGTAGCATCATACCCCATGGTTTACAATATGTTCCCGACAATCAGCCAAGGGGACTAGCATAGAGCCCTTGAACACAATCAGTGCTCGAACCGCATCTTCAAGTATAAATCAAGCTACTTCCACGTTTATAACAATAATATGGCCAAGAATGTACAATTTCAACTATAGTTCCATGATAAGGTAACCAAAAATAAGAATGCTTCTCTTGAGAATAAGGGATTTCAATAAAGGCATTTAATAACTAGGTTATGCCATGAAAATAAATCGGCAGCATAACAGTACATTCATTTTTCTCTCAAAATTACTTAGGTGTCTTTGGAATAATGTGACAGGTTCTAGATAATCAATTGGACCATCTAGGAACATAGGAAAATCAACCCTTGAGTCAAACCCCGGGTTAATCAAACTCATGACATTAGCGGTCGTTTATCGGACCGTTAACTAAGGCAGTTTGATATTTTGAAAACAAGACATCTGGAGTCTTTAGCGGTCTAGTGGAGAACCGTTTAGGATCCGTTAGCAGTCTAGTGAATGGCCACTAGCAGAATCTGGCTGTCAACCAGATGGCCGCTAATGGTCCAGAATATAAAACTCCGGTATAAGTGCTTTCTAGACAATTGGACTTTAATGGTACAACCAGCTCGGCGTCCTAGTGGGAATCCCAGGCTCACGGAGTCTTATAGAGGCATTGAAATAAAATTTCCTAGTCCATTGGAAGGAATATCCAAAGGAGAGGTCATCATGTCTAAGATTGTGTTCCTAATGTGCAAAAAGTGTAACTCATGACAACATACCGGGATATGTGCCATGTACTTAAGAAAATGACGCTAGAAGAGAGAGAATCGTGATAAAACAAGGATCAAGTTAAATCATGAATCCTCTATTTAAAACATGTATTTAATTACAAGAGTATATATTTTTGGTCATAAATTAACTTTAGTTAAAAATACTACCAATGTGCACAAAACATAAAATCTATTATGATGAACCAGACATTTAAATAAGTATAGGAAACCAATACTTAAAACAAGAATAAAACTTAGTTAACTAGGCTTATTTTATCATAACTATGATTAATTCCGCAACATGGTTCGGATTAACAATATTACAGAATCAGAAAATAGAAAATGGTCTAATGGACGACCGTCACTTGCGGTTAGCGATCTTTCGTACGACCGCGACAGTTCTCTAGCGGTCTACAGGAAGACCGTCTCTCCCTGTGTGAAACCGAATTTAAATGATACCTAAACAAAATGCTAACAAACACATATCATGCCTGGAAATCAACACACTTAACTTCCATAATCATGATAGAACAATTGTAGGCCAACAATATGCATAGGCTCATGTAATTAACAAGAAAACTTCCTTTTTACTTCTTTAGGGCTAGTTCATGCATGAGGAATATACTTGTCACGTCCCGACGCGGAATATCAGGACTGGCTGTAGAAATAAGTAATAATAATATGTTGATTCATAGACATGATATGCTAAAGCTAAAAGATCACACATCACCATAAATAGAAACAACTCCATTCATTAAATAACATACCATTAAACCATGTTCCAAACCACAATAATCTCACTTAACATATCCTTTGACAACATCCACTTAACACTATTACATTTACGGAATTCAAATTTACAACTCTTCCAGAACACTCTAAGACACAAATAGACTCCACAACTAGGACTAGCTTCACAGGCTTCTAACTGGTTCGCTCCATGATCGTCACTCTTGCCCGTCCCCATCAGTCTGAGAGTCCTCACCTGAGCTACCTGAAAAAGGGGGAAACAACTAGGTGAGCGAACGCTCAGTTGGTAATAATAGGCAAGTTTAAGTAATTAACCAATTAATTGTATTCTTGAGCACGTAAATAAGGAACGAAAGGAAATGACTATGTAACAAAACAATGAAAGGAAGGCAAGAACATGATATAATTGGAAATTGGCCAACAAGCAAGAACTAACCAAGTCAAGAGAAATTCAAGAATTAGATTATTGTCATAGACATCACGCTAGTCATACACTCGGTGTAATGCCTCACCATGTCATTCAAACTCCCCGGGACACAAGTACTTTTCGGGCGCTCCTCCCAGGACCAGACCGGGCCCTTATGATGCGTTGGCATTGATTTGTTGGATCCAAGATCCCAAGTTATGTCTAGACATTAATCAAGTTAATGGCAAATGATGTCAAGGTATAGCTCACCTCGGAGGATTCCAAGGGTAAGTTGAAGAGATACATTGACCAGAAAGTTCAAGTTATCAAGAACCAATCAGGTCCTTGGATTTACACATGAACAATCACGGAAATCACTTCTGGATGATAAGCAGTCAGAACTGGGCCGCTCGAGCATTACACGGTCTGCACTGGACCGTTCAGAATAGAAATGGGCTTAGGATCAGCCATACCGAAGTCAAGGATACACGGTCCATGTAGGGCCGTTCAAATAATTGGATGGTTTATAATGGGCCGCTCAAGACTAGTAGAGCTGGAAGCCCACGAACAAGATAAATGGTCCTTACAGGGCCGCTCAAAAGATACACGGTCCAATAAGATCCGCTCTATGAAGTGGGCGGTTCTAATTGGTCCGTTCAATTGAATCAACTAGAAATCTACCCAAATGGGCTCCGGGCTGCCATAAGTGGGGCAGAACTGAACCAGGTCCAGCCCACTCACCACTGGTCAACCTAGGGCTTATTGGGTCGATCCAAACATGATTTGGTCGAAGATAGATCAAGGTTAAACGACCAATATAAATGGCACTTGGCCAGGGATGCACGGTTCATTATGGGCCGCCCAATGAGATAAGCGGTCCCTTTTGGTCCGCGCAATTCTCAGGGGGGTCCAAGTCGAGCCGTGACTCACAATACGATAATCCAAGCGATTCGATCGTGTACACAGGTTCAGGTCTTGATGGTACAACCTGCCCGACGTCCTAGTGGGAATCCTAGGCTCACGGGGGCTTACGGAGGTCCCGTAATGAAGGTCCTAGTCCGACGGAAGGAATATCCGGCGGAGAGTCCTAACATTACAAGGAATTGAGCTAATAAAATCGCGAAAACCAGTATGACGGTCAGTCAATCCTACCGGAGTAGAACGACTGTCAAACAATCCTAATAGCTTTTAAGATGTCATGTTTGAATTTACATAATGAAATAACTAAGGCCATGATGAAACAAGATCAAGTGAAAGAAATTAGTAAAATTCGAGATTTATTTATTTCAATGTGTTCCAATTATCATGTGGTTGCTAACTTATCAATCAACCCTCAATCTATTAAAATAATTCATGCCAAAATAATTCCGAAGGGTTGGGCGATTCTGTCAGAGCTGCTCAATCACCTCGGTGGTCGCACGACAGGCCGTTCATCACTCCTTCAGCCCGAAGGCCCGCTAGGGTTGAGCGGTCTGTAATGTGCCGCTGGGGATCATGCACGGTCTAGAACAGGCTGCTTAAAGATATGGTGGTTAAGGTTATGCCACGCAAACTACGCCGCCTTGGATGGGCGGTCTATCGCGAGGCCGCGCAAACCCGATCGATCCGCCACCCCTTCGCCTTGCCCGTCGCCGGCGGGGATGGCTAGGGTTAGCATCAACGATTTAATACGGACAGTACAAAGCAGAAAAATTAGGGCTTTCAGACTTAAAAGAAAGAGCACAAAAAACTCTACAAGATAACATAAACAATTTAAGTTTTTTGCCTGTAATCCCTACTTAAGACGAGATAGTACTGGTATAACCCTAGATGTAACATGCTTCCACTAAACGCTAAAATTCTAACAGGATACTAAACAACTTTTAGGGCTTTTACATTCAAAAGAAAGAGTACTCGATGCTGGTTCTAACCATATAGGGTACTTAAGGTTTGGCTCGTTATAACCTACCTTAAACGAAGGAACAAGGAAGAAGAGGGGATGACAACGCGCTAAGGACACCCTACCGGTGATCGCCGGAATGCTCCCTCCACCTGAGTTCTCATCGGCCACCACAGCACCCAAATGAAAATAGGGTTCCTAAGGGTCATTTATATAGGTCACAGAAGGTCTAGAGCCTTCTATTCGCGGAGATAGAGTCCAATCAAGTTGGACGTGCGCGAACCGCGCGGATAGGGTTAGTCGCCACCTTCTAATCCAAAGTTCGCTCTCTAGGGTTAGGGTTTCGGGGAAAACTAAGAGGGAAATGATCCTCTCATCCTACCCTTTCATTTGGATCCGATCTCAGCCTAAATGATTGGGTAATGGGCTCCAATTTTGCATTTTAAGGTCCAATTAGGTTTAAGTGTGATTTGGGTCTTAATCAGTTAATTCGGCTTGTTTACGAATTTTATTTGGGCCGGTCATAGAGGACACTATTGTTAAACATTTTATCCTCTACAAGATTCTAATTTTTATATATTTTTATAAAAATGGTCAAATTTTCACTTATCCTATTTCCTAAGGAATTTCTTATTAATTTTTGCATACTTTTTTATTATTTAATAAATCGGGGTATTTCACCCTCCCCCACTTCAAAGAATTTGGTCCTCCAAATTCACTACACTTAACACGATGGGGAGTGGAAACTCACCTAGAACAAATCGGGATACTACTTTCGCATAGCATCTTCTGACTCACAAGTAGCTTTTTCGGTTCCACGCCGGCTCCATTGCACTTTGACCATATGTATAGAACGATTCCTGAGCTGCTGCTTCTTACGATCCAGAATCTTAACAGGTCTCTCTTCATAAGTCAGGTCTTCCCTTAACTCCAGATCCACATGCTGAATGACATGAGTGGGGTCATACACATATTTTCTCAACATCGACACATGGAAGACATTGTGTACTCCAGATAACTGAGGTGGTAGTGCCAGATGGTACACAACCTCCCCCACTCTTTCCAGAATCTCAAATGGGCCAACATATCTTGGACTCAGCTTGCCTCGAATGCCAAATCTTCGGATTCCTTTTATGGGAGAAACCTTTAGAAACACATGTTCACCAACCTGAAATTCTAAGTCCCTCCTTCTGTTCTCTACATAACTCTTCTGTCTTGATTGTGCTACTTGCAATCGGTCTCTGATAATACAAATATTCTTTGATGACTCAGAAATCAGATTTGGTCCAAGCCACTGCTTCTCGCCTACCTCGTTCCAACATAATGGGGATCTACAACTTCTTCCATATAAAGCTTCAAATGGAGCCATCTGAATACTGGACTGATAACTATTGTTGTAAGCAAATTCAATCAAGGCCAGGTGATCACTCTAATTGCCTCCAAAATCAATCATGTAGGCTCTCAACATATCTTCCACTATCTGGTTAGTTCGTTCCGTCTGTCCGTCTATTTGTGGATGAAACATAATACTGAAATTCAGACGGGTTCCCAAAGATTCTTGCAATCCCTTCCAAAAATGCGAGGTGAATCTGGGCTCTATGTCAGACACAATACTGACCGGAATACCATGGAGTCGCACAACTTCCTTCATATACAAAGCTGCTAAAACATCAACAGTCCACTTAGACTTAATAGATAAGAAATGAACAGACTTTGTCAATCTGTCAATAATAACCAAAATTGCATCAAGTCCACTACGAGTCTTAGGTAGACCCATAATGAAATCCATGCCAATACTCTCCCACTTCCATTGAGGTATATCTAGCGGTTTCAACTTCCCTGCAGGTCTGAAATGCTCAGCCTTAACTTGCTGACACACCAAGCATCTTCTCACGAATTCTGCAATTTCTTTCTTCATATTCAGCCACTAGAAAGATCTCTTTAAATCCTTAAATATTTTAGTACCTCCAGGATGAATAGTATATCTGGATCTGTGCGCTTCCTCGAGGATCTTGTTCTTAACTTCAGCCACATTAGGCATACAAGTCCTTCCCTGAAACACCAATCTGTCGTCATCAGCAATCATGAAGTCAGGTCTGCTATCCAAGCTCTCCTTGATTTCTACCAACTCTGGGTCATTGTCTTACAAGGACTTGATTTCTGCTAATAATTCTGGTTTAAGCTGAATCTGAGCAATCATAACTCGGTCCTTGTCAACATTAATATCCAATCTGGCTAATTGCTCCAACAGTTTCCATTCTTGCAACATGAGACTTGACAACTTAGCCATTGGCTTGCGACTTAAGGCATCAGCCACCACATTCCCCTTCCCGGGATGATATTCTATGAAGAAGTCAAAATCCTTTAAATACTCTAACCATCTTCTCTGCCTCATATTGAGCTCTTTTTTTGAAAATAAGTACTTCAAACTTTTATGGTCTAAAAATACTGTGAATGTCTCTCCATATAAGTAGTGCCTCCATATCTTCAAGGCAAACACTACTGCTGCTAGTTCCAAATCATGGACAGGATAATTTTCCTCATGCTTTCTCAACTGCCTAGAAGAATAGGCTATCACTTTCCCGTGCTGCATCAGCACACAACCTAAACCAATTCCCGAAGCATCGGTGTACACCACGAAGCCTCCTTCTCCAGATGGTAAAGCTAAAATAGGGGCAGTCGTTAAACACTCCTTCAAAGTCTGGAAGCTTCTCTCACAATCCTCCGACCAATCAAACTTATTCTCCTTGCGGGTTAATCTTATTAAGGGTACCGCAATCTTAGAGAAATCCTTAATAAATCTTTGATAATATCCTGCCAAGCCTAGGAAGCTTCTAACTTCTGCTACACTAGTAGGCCGATCCCAATTCTTCACTGTCTCTACCTTCGAGGAGTCAACCGAAATACCTTCTTTTGTAATGATATGCCCTAGAAAGGACACCTCCTGTAACCAAAATTCACACTTGCTAAGCTTGGCATATAACCGATGATCCCTCAATATCTGCAATGCCATCCTAAGATGTTCGGCATGCTCTTCCTCATTCTTAGAATAAATCAGAATGTCATCAATAAACACCACGACCCATTCATCAAGATAGAGCCGAAATACATCGTTCATCAACTGCATGAAAGCTGCATGTGCGTTTGTTAGTCCAAAAGGCATTATGACAAATTCAAAGTGCCCATACCTGCTACAAAAAGCTGTCTTATAAATATCCTCCTCCTTAATCCGCAACTGATGATAGCCTGATTGAAGATCAATCTTAGAGAAATACTGAGCTCCTGCTATTTGATCAAATAACTCATCAATCCTCGACAATGGATATTTGTTCTTGATAGTCAGCTGGTTCAATTACCGATAATCAATACACAACCTCATCGAACCATCTTTCTTCTTAACAAATAACACTGGAGCTCCCCACGGGGATGTACTTGGACGAATAAACCCCTTCTCAAGTAATTCCATTAACTACTGCTTCAATTCCTTCAGCTCCGCAGGAGACATACGACAAGGAGCCTTAGAAATAGGGGTCGCGCCAGGAATTAAATCAATAGAAAATACAACTTCCCTCTCCGGTGGAAGTCCTGGAAATTCCTCAGGAAAAATATCCAGAAAATTTCGGACAACAGGAATGTCCTTAATCTCAATCCCCTTCTCAGGGGTCACATAAACAAAGGCTAGAAATGCCTGACACCCTTTCCTTATCAACTTATCGGCTCGGATGGCCGAAATAAGTGGCACAGACTTATGGTGGCTAACCCCTATAAAAGAAAGTCCCGGGTGTCTAGAAAAAGACACAGAACTGGAACTACAATGGACATTGGCCTCATGGTTAGCCAACCAATCCGCTCCTAGAATTACATCATAGTCTTTCATATCCATGCAAACCAGATCGACCGGCAAATTCTATTCATTAACCATAATCTTGCTAGAAGGATAAAAATACTTAATCGCTGATCTAGAACCAATAGGAGTTGATATCTCAAATGGGGAATCCATCAAAACCGACTTCACAGCTAATGTCTTAGCAAATTTCCAAGAGACAAATGAATGAGTAGCACCGGTATCAAAAAGAACAAAAGATGGCTTTCCATGAACAATAAGGGTACCTTCAACGAGTCCACCCTCCTCGGTGGTGCCTGCATCATCTTCTTGTAGGACCTGGAGCTTGCCCTGCTGCTTCTTGCTGCCTTGAGGTTTCGTCGGGGTAGCTTGCTCTGATAAAAGAGGACACTCTGGAATGCGGTGACCCCTACTTCCGTAACATAAACAGGAGCCCAGCTTGCGCCAGCATTCTTCCATCTTCTGACCAGGATGGTCACAATACTTGCATACGCCCTTAAGTGGAATAATAGGGCCAGGCTTCTTGTCTTCATTCTTTGGAAATTTCCCCTTCCATGAACCAGACCCGCCATTGGGCCTCTTCTTGCCATTCCCGGGTTTAGCACTCCCGGACCCAGTAGATTGCTCCTTCTTGACATTCTTCCCACGGATTTTCTCCGTCATCTCCAGGGTATCTTCTAGAACTTGGGCCTTCCTTACCATCTCTGCATAGGTCTAAATCTCCATCGGCGCCAACTGGTTAATATAATACAACTTCAGCCCATTAAGAAAATGTTTCGCCTTCATCTTCTCTGTGAAAATCAAATGAGTAGCATAGCGGGAAAGTCTAGAAAACTGGGCTTCGTACTCCGCTACAAATAGACTTCGCCACTTCAAAGCTGCAAATTTCGCCGCTTTCTTCTCTTGGACTCTGTCGGAAAAGTACTTGTTATTGAAGAATTCTTCGAATTCCTTCCACGAAATCTGCTTATCATCGAGGGTCGCCTTTACTGACTCCCACCAAGTCCTAGCATCATGTTCCAACTGGAAGGTCGTTAAAAGCACACGCTCGTGGTCACTGCATTGCATAACTTAAAAAATTCTCTCCATCTCCTTAAGCCAATGCTCGACTTCATCGGGATCAGTTGAGCCTCAGAAACGTGGGGGATTCATCCCATGAAAACTCCTGTGTAGATCACCAGCGCCATGATTTGCCGCTCCACCTTGGGCCACTTGTTGCAAAGCCCGCGTAAGTCCTTGGACAGTTCACTGCATGTCCCGCCACTGCGCACACTCAGTTGCCATCGGAACGTCCTGCACGAAAATAATTTATCTCAAGTTCCTTTAGGAGAAAGAGTTTAGAGTTGATTATTAACTCAACCCAAGTCTCTACCCAAATTCTCACTAGGTTTGGCCCTTTGACTCATAACAAGGGTAAGGTTCTACGACAAACACTTAGAATCCTAGAACTTAGATAACCTAGGAATATTAGGAAACCTAGGCTCTGATACCACCTAACTGTCATGCCCCGACGCGGAATATCGGGACTGACAGCAGAAACAAGTAATAATAATATGTTGATTCATAGACATGATATGCTAAAGCTAAAAGATCACACATCACCATAAATAGAAACAACTCCATTCATTAAATAACATACCATTAAACCATGTTCCAAACCATAATAATCTCACTTAACATATCCTTCGACAACATCCACTTAACACTATTACATTTACGGAATTCAAATTTACAACTCTTCTAGAACACTATAAGACACAAATAGACTCCACAACTAGGACTAGCTTTACAGGCTTCTAACTGGTTCGCTCCATGATCGTCACTCTTGCCCGTCCCCATCAGTCTGAGAGTCCTCACCTGAGCTACCTGAAAAAGGGGGAAACAACTAGGTGAGCGAACGCTCAGTAGGTAATAACAGGCAAGTTTAAGTAATTAACCAATTAATTATATTTTTAAGCACATAAATAAGGAACGAAAGAAAATGACTATGTAACAAAATAATGAAAGGAAGGTAAGAGCATGATATAACTGGAAATTGGCCAACAAGCAAGAACTGACCAAGTCAAGAGAAATTCAAGAATTAGATTATTGTCATAGACATCACGCTAGTCATGCACTCGGTGTAATGCCTCACCATGTCATTCAAACTCCTCGGGGCACAAGTACTTTTTGGGTGCTCCTCCCAGGACCAGACCGGGCCCTTATGATGCGTTGGCATTGATTTGTTGGATCCAAGATCCCAAGTTATGTCTAGACATTAATCAAGTTAATGGCCAATGATGTCAAGGTATAGCTCACCTCAGAGGATTCTAAGGGTAAGTTGAAGAGATACATTGACCAGAAAGTTCAAGTTATCAAGAACCAATCAGGTCCTTGGATTTACACACGAACAATCATGGAAATCACTTCTGGATGATAAGCGGTCAGAACTAGGCCACTCGAGCATTACACGGTCTGCACTGGACCGTTCAGAATAGAAATGGGCTTAGGATCAGCCATACCGAAGTCAAGGATACACGGTCCATGTAGGGCCGTTCAAATAATTGGACGGTTGATAATGGGCCGCTCAAGACTAGTAGAGCTGGAAGCCCACGAACAAGATAAACGGTCCTTACAGGGCCGCTCAAAAGATAGACGGTCCAATAAGATCCGCTCTACAAAGTGGGCGGTTCTAATCGGTCCGTTCAATTGAATCAACTAGAAATCTACCCAAATGGGCTCCGGGCTGCCATAAGTGGGGCAGAACTGAACCAGGGTCCAGCCCACTCACCACTGGTCAACCTAGGGCTTATTGGGTCGATCCAAACATGATTTGATCGAAGATAGATAAAGGTTAAATGACCAATATAAATGGCACTTGGCGAGGGATGCACGGCTCATTACGGGCCGCCCAATGAGATAAGCGGTCCCTTTTGGGCCGCGTAATTCTCAGGGGGGTCCAAGTCGAGCCGTGACTCACAATACGATAATCCAAGCGATTCGATCGTGTACACAGGTTCATGTCTTGATGGTACTACCAGCCCGGCGTCCTAGTGGGAATCCCAGGCTCGCGGGGGCTTACGGAGGTCCCATAATGAAGGTCCTAGTCCGACGGAAGAATATCCGACGGAGAGTCCCAACATTACAAAGAATTGAGCTAATAAAACTGCGGAAACCAGTATGACGGTCAGTCATGATGAGAGTCTATGAACGATCTAGAGGGGGGTGAATAGATCAATCACCCAATAAAATTGACTGCAGCAGTTTCAAGTGCGGAAATAGAACAAACTGCTGCTGGACGGCAGAAAGATAAGCTAAAGCGATCACAGAGAGCCAACTCAAGTAGATCTGAACTTAAACGATCCTAAACATGCATCTACTGCGGATGGAAGAGATAATCAAGAGGCACAACAATTCGCAAGACAAACGCACAGTAGACATGAAATTTTTAAGGTGGTTCGATCTCAAACCCGCGATCTATGTCCACCCCACACTCCAAACTGGAATGTGGCTTCAACCGCTGATACACAGCTTCGTTGATCCACAGCTTCGGGGTCACAACCCTATAGACAACTGGGCATTACAGCTTATGCCGTCAAGAGGAATCCTCCTCGGCAAACCGCTGGGGACTTACAGCTTCACCCGTCCAGAGGAATCCTCCTCTGTAAACCGCTGAGCATTACAGTTTGCTCTGCTGACACACAGCTTGAAAAAGGGGTTTCCGAAAGCAAGATAGAAACAACGAAAAACAAGAAATCCCCAGAGGGAATGTATCTCACAATGAGCAATCTCAGTTCTGGTATCTGAACCAAGAGACTGATGAACAAACATTCAGAGTAAATATCTCAGAATCCTTTCTCTCAACTCTCTACTTCTCTTCTTCTTTCTTTCTTCTCTTTCTCTTCTCTCTGGATCGAGCAGGCTCTCTCTGCTTCTACACTTCTTGATCTGATTTCTATCTCAATGCAACGATCATCACTTCAGATGGAGAAGTCTTCTTTTTATATAGCAGCAGCAGATAGGTGGGCGTGTGTCCTCCATGATTCCCCCCCAAGCGCCTTGACCACGTGGCAGTATTTCGGCCTGCTGCAATACACGTGTCACGATCCTGGCATATCCTACATTCTTGGATCACGTCCCCTTCTTAAGTTCCTCGACCAGCAGTCCTATCAGGTCAGACTTGTCATCAGTTTGAATTAATCTGAAAGGAAAGATCGAAAGACGTACCGAGTTAGTTCAAGAATTGAACTAAGCATGTACAGACTTGATGCGTATAATGCAGTTTGCATGCAGGAAAGTATGCACATTGAAGATGAATGCACGGACACGCCATTAAAGAGTGTTCAGACTTTGTGTGCGATGTACAAACGATGCATCGACTTGCTGTGCCTAGAGTTTAATCATGAATTCATAATGTACAGACTCTGATGGGCTGATGTATGAACTTAAATGCTCGAATCAACATAGGTTGTACAGACTTGTGAAATGATGCACGAACATTGATGCTCATATCAACAACGGTTGTAAAGACTTGCCACCAAAGAATGTACATACTTTGAGTGCATGGTACAACAGATGTATAGACATGCCGTCGAAGAATGTACAGACTTGGTAAGTCATCAAGGCAACCGAGTGCAGACATAGTATTCAATTGCACGAACAGAATGTATAGACTTTGAGTGCATGGTAAAGAGTGTACAGACTTAGCAATGAACTATGCATTGACCTATCTAAGCTGTCCTCTATATGCATGCATAACATGCATATATATGCACTGAACCAGGCACTGACTATATGACTGCACTAATGCAAGATATGAACAGATGAAGGCATGCACAGACTTTATGACTGAATAAAACAACACTACACTGATTCAAGATATGCTATGTAGTAAACATGCATGGGCTTGTGGACTTGCACCAATACAGAATGCACTGAGTTGGTCGCGTGCAGCAACAAATGTTGTACAGACTTGAGTTGAAGCAACTGATGAATGCACAGATGCACCGGGTATGCATGTGTTTCTACAGAGTTAATGCTAGAACACACAACGCAATGCCCATACAACGTCAACGCACGATGAATATGCACACAACCTGTTCGATGGAATGACATGCAAATAAGATGCTTAATCAATCATCATTCATACTCACAGTGCTTGCTGACATCAAAACCACAGGGGCACAACAATCTCCCCCTTTTTGATGATGGCAACACTATGAGTCACACAGACCCAAGCTATTTGCATGATTCATAGACAAGGAAACTCCCCCTGAATAGATGCTTCTTTTACCCACCCTTTGACATAATCTCTCCCCCTAATTCTCCCCCTTTGACGAGAAATAATAATTCTCCCCCTTTGACGTCAGCAAAAAGGAGGAAGGTAAGAGATAAGGAAACTAGGGAGGATGAATGAAATAACATTCCATGCAATGGTTCAGGAAATGAGCAGGTTATAAATCAACCCTTGGGATATAAGAGTCAACAATGTGTATGCTTGATTAAATCTAGGTTTAACAGTTATAGAAAGTGGAGTAAAGCAACTGACTTCCGAAAAATAGGACTATAGACTCCGTTTATAGCAATGAACCTAAAACTCATAGTCATAATAAACTAGGTCAGGACAGTACCCTATTGATTTCAGAAACAGTGAATATCAAGGAAAGTCACTTGAATTTGTATTGAAGTTAAACAGTTGACACTCAATGACTTTTGTTATCTAAGGGTTATAGCAGTTCCTTTTTCACCATTGATTTTTCTGATTCTGAACTTAGTGAACAGATCAGTGGCATTTATACCGTTGACATTAGGTGTACACCTTGATCAGAGGCAGGTACCCCCAGTTACTAGGTATAAACTACTAGATCTATTTCATGTCAAAATTTACAAAGACAGTTCGCACCTTTGACGTTAAGGGTACACCTTGATTAGAGGGCAGTACCCCTAGTTACTTAGTGAAACTACCCATGTAGATTTGATCAAGGATACAGAGTTAATCTGAATCACTTCATGTCTTAAGGTATTCTTCATTTCTTTGATGGAGGCCTCAGTTTCTCAGTGTAATTCAGTCATTGCTCTGCCACTTTGTTCGTTTCTTTTTCTTTTATGATCTTATTTATGCTGCCCTTATGATTTTTAGAGTGACTGTTTAAAGACAATACACACTCTAGTCTTCTGCATCTTGACTTCACTAAGTCTGTTATGTTCAGGTACAGTGAAGACCTTTCTATTCTAACCATGCAAAAATAAAGTTAAGAGCAATAAATAGTTTCGAACACCTTATTTTCTGATGGACAGTCTCTGAACTCTACAGTCTATTAAGGTTAAACCTTCAATTCAGTCAAGAAGCAACCATGATTCTTATAAAGGAAGGGTTGCAATAACTGCAGCTTACTGTAATGAACCTATAGCAAGATTGTTATCTAATCAAAGTGATACCAAGTGATAATGATACCAATTAATAAAAGGTGATAATGATGCATAGGAGCAGCTCAAAAAGGTTTGCAAGATTATATGGACTGATATCAATGGATAATTATATCTGAAAAATGAGGAAAGGTTATGAGAAGTTGAACAAAGATCAGACTTAACAGCACTCCCCCAAACATCGCTATGCATCAACTCAAGTTGTACCGACTCTGTATGCAGATGGTATAACGATGCATCGACTCTGACATATGTGATATGCAAGATGCACCGACCTACATGCAATATGAACATAGGATGCACCGACCTTCATGCTGTTTAAAACACCAAATGCATCGACTTCATGCTGAAAGCTTATGCACCCTGGTGAAAACGTGCATTAACTATGTGTAGAGTGTGCTTCGACATAAAGTCTATACAAGGCAATTGATTGACTATATGCACAACCATCCGTCGACTATATGCCCAACTATGCATCAACTTCAGAGATAATATGTGCAAGATGTGCAGCCACTTATGTACTCAGTCCACAAGTGATTATTCTATCATCGAACAACCCTATTCATAGGTTCAAGAACAGGCAAACTCAATTATTTCAAGCACTCTAAAAGACATCCCAAGAGAAAAATTAGTCATTTTCCTGTTGAAATTTACAAATCCCTAGTTCTCTTCTTAGATATCTAAATCTTTCATTTCCAAGAGGTTTTGTAAAAATATCAACAACTTATTTTTTAGTTTCAACAAAGACTAATTCAATTTCACTTTTGCTCACAGCATCTCTAAGAAAATGATGTTTAATATCAATGTGCTTAGTCCAAGAGTGGTGAACATGATTTTTAGTAAGGCAGATGGCACTAGTGTTATCACATAAAAGAGGAATGCATCCCAGAATTATCTGATAATCTGAGAGCTGATGTTTGATCCATAGTACCTGGGCAGCACAATTCCCTACAGCAACATATTCTGCCTCTACAGTGGAGAGTGCTACAGTGTGTTACTTTTTAGAGGCCCAAGATACTAGACAACCACCTAGGAATTGGCAATATCCCCTAGTGCTCTTCCAATCTATCCGACACCCAGCATAGTCTGCATCAGTGTAAGCTATAAGCTCTAATTCACACCTAGCAGGGTACCAAAGACCAAGTTCTTGGGTGCCTGACAGATACCTAAAGATCCTTTTCACTGCACTAAAATGAGACTCCTTAGGACTAGCCTGAAATCTAGCACATAAACATACTGCAAATTGTATATCAGGCCTAGATGCAGTGAGATACAAAAGGGATCCGATCATACCTCTATACAGCTTTTGATCCACTGAGTTACCTTTTGTATCTTGATCAAGACTTGTGGAGGTACCCATTGGAGCTACAATGTCCTTGAGGTTTTCGAGCTTGTATTTCTTCAGAAGGTCCCTAATGTATTTGGACTGGGTGATAAAGGTTCCATCTTTGGTTTGAGTCACCTGCAATCCAAGAAAGAGTTTCAGCTCACCCATTGAGCTCATTTCAAACTCTTGTGTCACTAAGTCAGAAAATTCCTTACACATCTTTGGGTTAGTTGAACCAAAAATAATGTCATCCACATAAATCTGAACAATAAGTATGTCATGGTGACTTACCTTTGTAAACAACGTTTGGTCAATCTCACCTCTCGAGAACTTCTTCTCGTTAAGGAATTTGCTGAGCCTGTCATACCAAGCTCTAGGAGCTTGCTTCAAACCATAGAGAACTTTATTCAACTTATATACATAAGAAGGGAAATCTGAGCATTCAAAGCCAGGAGGTTGATGGACATAGACATCCTCCTTAATTTCCCCATTGAGAAAAGTAGATTTTACGTCCATCTGCTGGAGAGTTATTCCAAGGGAGCATGCATAAGTTAACAAAATTCTGATAGCTTCTATCCTGGCTACATGGGTAAATGACTCTTCAAAGTCAATACCGAATTCCTGGTTGTACCCCTGAGCAACAAGTCTAGCTTTATTCTTTACTACATTACCTAACTCATCAGTTTTATTTCTAAAAACCCATTTAGTTCCAATGACAGTCTCATGATCAGGAGGTGGGACTAGGTGCCACACCTTGTTCCTGTCAAACTGATTAAGCTCCTTGTGCATGGCATTGATCCAATGCACATCCTTTAAGGCATTGTCAATGGACTTGGGTTCTACATGAGAAACCAATGCATATGTATTTAATTCATGCTGAGCTCTAAAATAGCCTCTAGTCCTAGGGGGTTCATTTAGGTTACCAATGACATTACTTATTGGATGATCTCTTAAAAATATGATATTGATAACTTTGTTACCTTGATCTTCATTTACCTCCCCCTGAACAACAGGCTCTTCTGCATTGTTTTCTTCTGGCTCTTCTTCTTAATCTGATTGGTCTGCCGATTGTCTTTCATTCAATATTTCTCCATCATCTTCTTTCCTGCACAGACCATTGTCACATTTAGTCAGGGACTCATCAAAGACTACATGTGGAGATTCTTCAACAGTTTTAGAATTTGAATTGTACACCCTATATGCTCTAGTGGTTTCAGAATATCCTAAGAACAAGCCCGTATCACTTTTAGGTTCAAACTTATCAAGATTTCTTTTATCATTAACATGGATAAAACATTTACACCCAAAAACCTTAAAGTGAGCAATTGAAGGTTTCTTACCCTTGAGGATTTCATAGGGTGTTTTCTGAGTGAACGGCCTTACCATGGCTCTATTTATTACATGACATGTAGTATTAACTGCTTCTGCCCAAAATTTTCTTGGTAGGCCACCTTCAACTAGGAGTGTTCGGGCCATCTCCACAAGAGTCCGGTTCCTCCTCTCCACCACTCCATTTTGCTCTGGTGTCCTTGGTGAGGAGAACCGATGAGTAATCCTATTGACCCTGCAAAATTCATCAAATTGTGAATTCTTAAACTCACCTCCATGACAGATAAAATATTTTCAATTGAATTTTTATTTTTCTGTTTTATTTTCAAATAGAACTCCTGAAATTCTATGAATGCATCATTTTTATTTGTAAGGAAAAAGACCCAAGTATACCTAGAGAAGTCATCAACTAGGACATATCCATATCTCCTCCCTGACAAGCTGACTGATCGTGTGGGTCCAAATAGATCCATATGTATCAGCTCATAAGGTTTAAGGGACATGTTTTCAGTTCTTGATTTAAATGACTTTCTAGTCTGCTTGGACTGTGTACAAGCACCACACATCTTATTTTCCTTCTTGAAAGAAATTTCAGGGAGTCCTCTAACCATGCTATGTTTATTCAATTTATGCAAAATAGTAGAGCTGGCATGGCCTAATCTACGATGCCACAGAAATGCTAAATCATCTTTATTTGCAGTGAGGCAAAGATTAGAATGAGCTAAATCATCTAAATCTACCAAATAAATGGTATTCACCATTTTTCCTGAGAATTTAACTATATCGGAATCAGGTTCAAAGATTTCGCAAACATGAGAATCAAATACTACCTTGTGTCCTTTATCACAGAGCTGGCTGATACTATGTAAATTATAGGCAATACCATCAACCAGTAGTACTTCTTCAATGCAACATGTAGTACACTTACCTACCTTACCTGACCCGATGATTTTACCCTTTGTATTTCCTCCGAAGGTGACAAGACCTCCATTCTTCTCAGTCAACATGCAAAATTTGGCCTTACCTCCTGTCATATGCTTGGAGCAGCCACTATCAAGATACCACATATTGCTCCTGGCTGCTAGGCATACCTGTAATCACAATCAGGTGGAGAATTTTGGAACCCAAAGCTGTTTGGGCTCCGAAGGAGAAACAGAATAATTTTGGCAAGATAGCAATTATTTAGGAATCCACATTTGTCTAGACATGGTTGACTTAGTGGAATTCCTAACATTCTTTTCATCATTTTTCTTTTTCTCAGCACCAACTGATTGAACCTTCTTCTTTTGGTGCTGTGGTTTTTGTTGAGTTCTGGCACCATATTTATTAGCAGCATGATTATTTTTGTGCCAGTGCCCAAGCCAATAGGTACTCAGATAATTGCGGCCTGCAGTGGTCCTAGGCTGACCAAAGAAGACCTGTCTATTAGGACCCCATGTCCTAGACTGACCGACCCAGCTAGCAAAATAAGGTCTATGCCAGTGAGTGGGAAAAGATTGATATCTAGACCTCCCCTGGACTTGATTCCATCCAGTCCTATAGAATGGTTGTGGCTGTTTCTGAGGATAGGTGTAATAGGTCTGGACCTTGGGCTGGTGAGTATGGCTGGTTTGGCCCCAAGCAGTATTAGGTCTCCCTTGCATTTTTGACCCACTAGACTTCTGTACAGGTTTGTGTTGGGTCTTCTCCTGGATAGGTGATGGTGGTGGAGACTTGGTGGCCTTGCCCTGGAGTTTAAATTTGCTTGGAAGCTGACCCCGAACCTGAGACTTACTTTTGGGTAAAGGGCTGGATCTGCTAGGCTCACCAACCTTCTGTTTACCTTTGTCCTTGGCACTGGACATTTTCAAATTAATAATTTTTGAAACAGAATTTTCATTAACCATTTTTATAAGAGGTCCCTTCCTTTTCTCTGCCACAAATGATATGGTTTTCATGGCAAGGCTTTTCGTGGCAGTTGAGTTGAATCCAAGACCTTCTTTTATGAAATTACCTTTGACCCTAACAGAGCATTGAGATTATCTGTGCCTTGGGTCATATTTTCTATAATTTTCCTTTTATCAACATTTTCTTTTTCTAAATTTTCAACTGTTTTCTTTAATTCAGAATTCACACACAAAACAGCTTCATATTTCTCATTTAAAATTTTTGCTTCATTTTCAAACATTTGAACTTTCAGCTTCAAATCATCAATGACATTCTTTAACCATTCATTTTCCTTTCTAGAATCTATTAAAGCATGCTTCAAATCATCATATTCAGCACATGAAAATTTTAAACTATCATTTTCTGATTACAGACAGGCAATTTTATCAGACATGGTTTTATCATTCATAAGTGAGTTTACTTTCTTCTTCAAATGCCTGTTCTCCTTTCTAATATCATCCACTTTATCTAGCAAGTCTCCGTAGGCATCCTCCCAATCAGAAATTGTATAGTGCTCAAAGGGAGAGGATACCTCATCGGAGTCTCCTTCTTCTTCTTTGTCACTTTTGGCCATCAGACAGACATGCTTTTCTTCATCCTCGCCCTCTGAGGTGGTGCTCAATGTGCCCTCGTCCTCATCGCTCCAAGTACTAATCATGGCTTTTCCTTTTCCTCCTTTCTTCCTTAGTTTCTCCTTCTGCTTCTGGAGCTCTGGATAATCTACCTTCATATGTCCGGCCTTCATGCAGTGATAGCAAACATTAGTATCAGGTTTCTTCGTAGGGTTAGACCTATACCTGTTATATCGCCGGCCGCTGAATTGTCTTCGGCCGAAATTTCTGCCTTCCTTTCTCAAGAATCGCCTGAACTCTCTGGTCAACATAGCAAGTTGGTCTCCATCTATTTCTGACCCAGATAGATTGCTCTGCTCGCTTGATGATTCACTGTGGCTGGATCTGCTTGTTCTGCTGGAACTAGCCTTCAGCGTGATTGGTTTCTTCTTATTCTCGAGCTCCTCAATTTTGGGAAGGTTCATCTCATATGCCATTAGAGAACCTATTAACTCGTCAACTTTCATCGTCTGAAGATCTCTTGACTCCTCGATCACTGTCGCCTTTGTGTGCCAGACAGGAGTCAGAGACCGCAAGATCTTCCTTACAATCTCGTAGTCGGAATAGCTCTTTCCCAAATTCCTCAGACTGTTAGTTATGATCGTCAAACGAGCATACATCTCAGTGACGGTCTCACCAGGTTTCATCCGGAATGCTTCATATTCAGAGACCAACATATTAGCCTTGGTCTCTCTCACCTGTGATGTCCCTTCGTAGATAACCTCCAGTGTGTCCCACATCTCCTTGGCGGTTTTACACGATGACACTCTGGAGAATTCCGTGGGATGAAGTGCGCACTGAATAGAGTTGACGGCACTCCAGTTCAAAGTAGACTTTCAAATTTCCTCTTTCGTCCAAACCTCTTTATTTTCGTGCAGTTCGAACGGTCCCTTGCTCACTACCCACCAGATCTCGTAGTCTTTCGCCCTCAGAAAGACCTGCATTCTGTTCTTCCAGTAGGCGTAGTTAGAGCCGTCGAAGTATGGAGACTTGGAGGTTGAATGTCCTTCTGCTGTCATTCCCTTAGCGTTCATGGCCGTTCCTCTTTAGGATGTTAGTCCCTGAAAAAGAGTTAGGCTCTGATACCAACTGATGAGAGTCTATGAAAGATGTAGAGGGGGGTGAATAAATCAATCACCCAATAAAATCGACTGCAGCAGTTTCAAGTGCGAAATAGAACAAACTGCTGCTGGACGGCAGAAAGATAAGCTAAAGCGATCACAGAGAGCCAACTCAAGCAGATCTGAACTTAAACGATCCTAAACATGCATCTACTGCGGATGGAAGAGATAATCAAGAGGCACAACAATTCGCAAGACAAACGCATAGTAGACATGCAATTTTTAAGGTGGTTCGATCTCAAACCCGCGATCTACGTCCACCCCACACTCCAAATCGGAATGTGGCTTCAACCGCTGATACACAGCTTCGCTGATCCACAGCTTCGGGGTCACAACCCTATAGACAACTGGGCATTACAGCTTATGCCGTCCAGAGGAATCCTCCTCGGCAAACCGCTGGGGACTTACAGCTTCACCAGTCCAGAGGAATCCTCCTCTGCAAACCGCTGAGCATTACAGTTTGCTCTACTGACACACAGCTTGAAAACAAGGTTTCAGAAAGCAAGATAGAAACAAACGAAAAACAAGAAATCCCCAGAGGGAATGTAGCTCACAATGAGCAATCTCAGTTCTGGTATCTGAACCAAGAGACTGATGAACAAACATTCAGAGTAAATCTCTCAGAATCCTTTCTCTCAACTCTCTACTTCTCTTCTTCTTTCTTTCTTCTCTTTCTCTTCTCTCTGGATCGTGCAGGCTCTCTCTGCTTCTACACTTCTTGATCTGATTTCTATCTCAATGCAACGATCATCACTTCAGATGGAGAAGTCTTCTTTTTATATAGCAGCAGCAGATAGGTGGGCGTGTGTCCTCCACGATTCCCACCCAAGCGCCTTGACCACGTGACGGCATTTCGGCATGCTGCAATACACGTGTCACGATTCTAACACATCCTATATTCTTGGATCACGTCCCCTTCTTAAGTTCCTTGACCAACAGTCCTGTCAGATCAGACTTGTCATCAGTTTGAATTAATTTGAAAGGAAAGACAGAAAGATGCACCGAGTTAGTTTGAGAATTGAACTAAGCATGTACAGACTTGATGCGTATAATGCAGTTTGCATGCAGGAAAGTATGCACATTGAAGATGAATGCACGGACACGCCATTAAAGAGTGTTCAGACTTTGTGTGCGATGTACAAACGATGCATCGACTTGCTGTGCCTAGAGTTTAATCATGAATTCATAATGTACAGACTCTGATGGGCTGATGTATGAACTTAAACGCTCGAATCAACAGAGGTTGTATAGACTTGTGAAATGATGCACGAACATTGATGCTCATATCAACAACGGTTGTAAAGACTTGCCACCAAAGAATGTACAGACTTTGAGTGCATGGTACAACAGATGTACAGACATGCCGTCGAAGAATGTACAGACTTGGTAAGTCATCAAGGCAACCTAGTGCAGACATAGTATTCAATTGCACGAACAGAATGTATAGACTTTGAGTGCATGGTAAAGAGTGTACAGACTTAGCAATGAACTATGCATTGACCTATCTAAGCTGTCCTCTATATGCATGCATAACATGCATATATATGCACTGAACCAGGCACTGACTATATGACTGCACTAATGCAAGATATGAACAGATGAAGGCATGCACAGACTTTATGACTGAATAAAACAACACTACACTGATTCAAGATATGCTATGTAGTAAACATGCATGGGCTTGTGGACTTGCACCAATACAGAATGCACTGAGTTGGTCACGTGCAGCAACAAATGTTGTACAGACTTGAGTTGAAGCAACTGATGAATGCACAGATGCACCGAGTATGCATGTGTTTCTACAGAGTTAATGCTAGAACACATAACGCAATGCCCATACAGCGTCAACGCACGATGAATATGCACACAACCTGTTCGATGGAATGACATGCAAATAAGATGCTCGATCAATCATCATTCATACTCACAGTGCTTGCTGACATCAAAACCACTGGGGCACAACAAGTCAATCCTACCGGAGTAGAACGACTGTCAAACAATCCTAATAGCATTTAAGATGTCATGTTTGAATTTACATAATGAAATAACTAAGGCCATGATGAAACAAGATCAAGTGAAAGAAATTAGTAAAATTTGAGATTTATTTACTTCAATGTGTTCCAATTATCATGTGGTTGCTAACTTATCAATTAACCCTCAATCTATTAAAATAATTCATGCCAAAACAATTCCGAAGGGTTGGGCGGTTCTGTCAGAGCAGCTCAATCACCTCGGCGGTCGCACGACAGGCCGTTCATCCCTCCTTCAGTCCGAAGGCCCGTTAGGGTTTAGCAGTCTGTAATGTGCCGCTGGGGATCATGCATGGTCTAGAACAGACCGCTTAAAGATAGGGCAGTTAAGGTTATGCCACACAAACTACGAGAACAGACCCAAAACGCAACACATGAACGGTCCGGAACTAGCCGCCCGCCTTGGATGGGCGGTCTATCGCGAGGCCGCGCAAACCCGATCGATCCGCCACCCCTTCGCCTTGCCCGTCGTCGGCGGGGATGGCTAGGGTTAGCATCAACGATTTAATACGGACAGTACAAAGCAGGAAAATTAGGGCTTTCAGACTTAAAAGAAAGAGCACGAAAAACTCTACAAGATAACATAAACAATTTAAGATTTGTGCCTGTAATCCCTACTTAAGATGAGATAGTATAGGTATAACCCTAGATGTAACATGCTTTCACTAAACGCTAAAATTCTAACAGGATACTAAACAACTTTTAGGGCTTTTACATTCAAAAGAAAGAGTACTCGATGTTGGTTCTAACCATATAGGGTACTTAAGGTTTGGCTCGTTATAACCTACCTTAAACGAAGGAACAAAGAAGAAGAGGGGATGACGACGCGCTAAGGACACCCTGCCGGTGATCATCGGAATGCTCCCTCCACTTGAGTTCTCGTCTGCCGCCACAGCACCCAAACGAAAATAGGGTTTCTAAGGGTCATTTATATAGGTCACACAAGGTCTAGAGCCTTCTATTTGCGGAGATAGAGTCCAATCAAGTTGGACGTGCGCGAACCGCGCGGATAGGGTTAGCCGTCGCCTTCTAATCCAAAATTCTCGCTCTAGGGTTAGGGTTTCGGGGAAAACTAAGAGGGGAAATAATCCTCTCATCCTAGCCTTTCATTTGGATCTGATCTCAGCCTAAATGATTGGGTAATGGGCTCCAATTTCGCGTTTTAAGGTCCAATTAGGTTTAAGTGTGAGTTGGGCCTTAATCAGTTAATTCGGCTTGTTTACGAATTTTATTTGGGCCGGTCATAGAAGACACTATTGTTAAACATTTTCTCCTCTACAAGATTCTATTTTTTATAGATTTTTATAAAAATGATCAAATTTTCACTTATCCTATTTCTTAAGGACTTTCTTATTAATTTTCACATACTTTTTTATTATTTAATAAATCAGGGTATTACAATACTAGATGCATAGTCCTAAGTAAAACATGAAATTCTCAAAATATAATGCATGAAAATGAATGAAATCAGAGGACTTTTATTCCTGACTTCAAATTTGAGCCTTTCATGAGATAACATACCTCAATTAATCCTTCTAGATAGTCAATTTCGAACTGGAAGTCAGCCCTAATTCTGCCCGTTCTAGTACCAAATCAGCAACTTCACGTCCCTCTATCTCCTGATTCCCCTGACCTATGGACGTGAAATTTTGAGGGTAGGTAGAAGATATGAAAGGGAACATAAAGTTCTAAAGACACTTTTGCTAAATACCTTGTTTAGGCCTCCGAATTCCTTGACCTTCTTGGGTCGGATGTACTAATTCCTGAGTTCTTAATGTAGAATCAGCAACATTGGAAGACTCTAACTCCCTGTAGGCTTGATCTCCTAGAACGAAAATTGGAGAGTAGTTAGTTCTAACTATAATAAACAAATTCCTAGAAGAAACTTACCTATAATTCATCCTCCTTACCGTAGTTCCACGCGTGCCAAAAGTAGGGGTCGCACATGTCAAATATGGGATCTATTTATAGGGTTTGCTAGAGTTTTAAGCATTAGAACGAACTTAGAGTCCCAATTAGACTTTCAATTCGATCTACAATCCTTCTATACCTATCTATTTAGCTGATAGGTCGATCATAGATGATTTGGACATGAAAAATCCAACCTTTTCACGTTTTCCTTCTCTCATGGAATCTGCAGTTGGTAACGGTCATTGGGACGACCGTTTACTGCCCGTTAGCGGTCTCGCGATAGACCATTTTTCATTCTAGACACTGAATTTGAAATAATTCAAACTCTTTTGATATTATCCCCAATATTATCCATTTATTTATATCCTAAGGAGTAACTATCTCCTTAATTCCATGATTACACCCATTCTGATGGGGACATCGCTTACTCCTTCACATACCTCCGAGGGTCCTGCTACTCGCCATTTTGCTCGCCATGATTTTTGGAGTCTAGCTATATAATTTCCACAATTTTCTTGAGTCATTATCATGTAATTTTGCCTTTTATTGAGTCTATTACCTAAGTTAGTTAGTCATTTACCTAAGTCCAAGTTTCATTAACTAGCTTAGTAGGTTATTGGGCCTGTTCATTGGGCCTGGCCCATGGGCGCCCCCTTCCCCAACCTTTGGTCTTCTGTCAGTTGTCCACAATGTGAGGACTTATTGTAAATTGTGGGTTTCCTATATAAGGACCCCAATCCCCCACTTGAAGAGGGTAATTGATGAATGAATGAAAATTGAACCCACTTGAATCCCCTTGAGTCTTCTCTCTCTCTCTCCCTCTAGTTCTCTCTCTCTCTCTCTCTCTAGTTCTCTCCCTCTCTCCTAGGGGCGAACCCCCTCTCTCTCCTCCCTCCTTCTCTCTCTAAAATTCAAAATTCCCCTCTCTCCTCACCCCTTGCCACCTCACTTGCCACCTAGGCAAGTCTCTTCACCTCCCAAGACCCCCATTACTTCACCATTAATCACTCCACCTCCCCAAGCACCCTTTCACCTTCCCAAGGCATCCCTCCCCCTTCCCCAAGCAACCTCCCACCTCCCAAGGGCCCTTTCCCCTCCCCAAGGAGCCCCTTCACCTCCCAAGGTCGTCCACCCCCTTCCCCTCCCTCCTAGGGTCGACCCCCCCCTCAACCCCTCTCCACCCTCCCATTGCCTTGGCCGACCCCTCCACCCCCCCCTTTTGTCAACTTCAGTTCTGTCTGCAGGCTGACCTGCAGACCAGTCTCGAGTTGCAGCGACTACCACGACAACATCTTGAAGCTTCTGGGGACGTGGCCTACCTTTCGGGAAAGGCCTCCCTATCCTCTTCGCAGGCGAGGTGGAATCACCCCATTCTGAGTTCGTGGCCGTCCGGGAAGGCTGTTCTACCCCGACTGCGCAGAGCTCCATCAGCAGAGCCCCTTAACCCTGTTCAAAGCTACACCACGGCCGACGGTGAAAGATTCAAGTTATGAGTTCTTCTACAAATATCTTCCTCCACCAGTCCTCTTACTGGATCAAGAAGCGGAAGTGCGTTCGCCATCCGGAGGTCAGAGTTTTGGTCTTTCTCCCTCGACTGGTCGGGTCTGCCTCCCACAGTGGGCAGTGACCTGCCTCCACTCATTGGCATCCCCCAGTCCACCCTGACATCAGACGGCTTCCCCGTCAGTTTAGCAGCGCAGAGGGATTGTCCACGGTTCCAGCAACTCCGGCGGCTCGAGATTTGGCATCCGGGAGCGGCCGAGACAACGTCTGCAATCCACTGTTCGTTTCTGGTAGCCGATGTGGCCAGAGTCTGCAACCCGGTTCGTTGCTGCACCACGACTAACCGTGGAGGAATCAGGCTGAACTCTCTTCTTCAAAATTCTTCCTCCATCTGTCCACGACCAGAAGCAAGAAACGGAACGACATTCGGCATCCAGGATCCAGAGTTACAAATTTTATCCCTCCGTCGCGCGGATCTGCCTCCTGCAGTCTGCAGCGACCAGTGCCTACTCTTCAGGGCACACCGACCGTCCACGGCCTTGGATCGCAGCCCCATCGACTCCAGCTGAAAGCTACCTCGACCACGGAGACGACGACGCTGGTTTCGTGCCATTCGGAGTTCGGGAGAGCTCACAACAGCGTCTGCAACCTGCTGCTACAGAACAGGTCCGGCCAGAGACCACATCTGCCGACTCGGTTCAGTCGCTGGTGTCGCCAGTCCCTGGCTCCAGAGGCCGCCCAAAAATTCAGACAACACTGGCTTCAAGTCAGGAATCATTGCGAGGTGGTTTCGCTCAATTCGGAGTCCGGACGAGCCCGGGACAGAGCCAACAACAGCACCCTATCCAGCAGTCCAGATTGCAGCTGAACCCACATTGATTTCCTTTTTAACCACTTCGGTCCGTCCTCCCATCCCCGCCTGGCCGGCTTACCGCCCCACCCTGCGTGGTGGTAGTGTTTGTCTATAATTAACCAATTCCCACCCCCGAGATCACCCTCCTACGCGAGGTGTAGTAATTATACTCTTGAACAGGTTTTGAAGCTTCACCGGCGCAGTGTGCGGGGAGCACACTTCCCCGCTCGCCCTCGTCTCCGACCGAGATCGGCGTCTTCACGTCGATCAGGTGAGCTCCTGGCCACTCTTCGCTGCTGGTTATTACCATTGCTAGCTTAGTATCGCTCTTAGTTGTCCGTCGGAGGTGAGACGAGCGCTCGATCTATAATTCAATCCAATCAAGTGTTCACCGCGGAGCGAGTTGAGAGAGAGCCATTGCATCCCACGCCCTCGGCGTGCCGGCCGCCCTTGAAATCGGGCATCCCTGGCCCATTGGGATCTATCCCTATCCGGCCGACCCTTGGAGCCCCGAGGTCCAACCTCGGACCCTCACCACCATCGCCGGTCCTTCTACGGATCCGAGTGTGCTTCCGCGAGCGAAACCGCATGTGCGACGTTGCCGACTCATAGTGCTGCTTGCTATCCTAGGTCCAAGGGAGTCATATCACATCAAATTGGTATCATTGTCCTCCGCTGCATGTTGTGTCACATCACATTCCTAGCTTCTAGAATATGGGCTAAAGTCCAAAACAACCTTTTGGGCCTATTGGGTTTATTATATGGGCCTAATCCTCTTGGATTAATATAGGGCCTAGATAATTAGATTTAATTAACTAAAATTCATTTATTGCATATTAAATGCTTAATAGTTATATTTTAAATCTGAAAATTTTTTAGAAAATTCTCGGGCGTTACAGTTATGTACAAGGTCTCATGAGTAGAATCTCTTAAGATATACCCCATTCCATGGATATGTGAGCTCTACCCCTTCGGTGTCCACTAACTTGTAAGCATTACCTGAGTAGACTTCTTTGATGACAGAAGGGCCTTCCCAATTTTCTTGAAATTTTGCTTAGACCAACGGTTTTAGTAATCTTCCTCTTTAAAACCAGTTCACCTACCCTGAATTTTCTCTCCAGAACTTTCTTGGCATAATAATGTGCAATTCTCTTGCAATATACTTGGGCATGATCGGCCACGATCATTCGTTTCTCATCTAATAGTTCCAGCTGGGCCAATAGATTTTCTCGGCGTTGCTCAGGATCGAACTCGGGATCCAACTACACTCTTAGTGAGGGAACGAATATTTCATATAGGAGTACCGCTTCTGTCCCAAAGGTGAGTGCTTACGGGGTTTGACCCATGGTAGTACGGATAGAATTGCGGTAAGCCCAGGGGCCTCAATGAGGCGATCTGGCCAGTCTGAATAATGGTGAGATTTGCAGGTTTTCTTGATAATTCTGATGAGAGTTTTATTTGTAGCTTCATCTTGTCCGTTTCCTTGTGGGTAGTATGGAGATGAATGATGCAAGTTAATACCATATTTACCACACATGTCGTGGAGCTCCTGCGATGTGAACTGTGGTCTGTTGTCGGTGACGATGTCACGAGGGACGTCAAACCTAGCGAGGATGTTGCGCTTGGTAAACTTTACCACCATTGATGCTTTGACTTTCGTGAAATACTCTGTAGCGGTGAGGATGAAGGATTTTCTTCGGACTTCTCCTGTTCTTTCCTCCAAGGGACCGACTACGTCAAACAGCCACATGGTGAAAGGCCAAGGAGTTATAAGAGGATGGAGTGCAGATGAGGGTGCGTGAACCTTGTCTGTATGGAGTTGGCACTTAGCGCAATGGCGGACATACTGAGCACAATCCTCATCCATGGTAGGCCAATAGTATTGACGAAGGAGTTTCTGAGCATGCATGCGGCCATTCACATGTCCACCGCATTCACCGAAATGTGCAGCTTTGACAACCACACGGGATTCGGTCTCGTCAAGACAGCGGAGATAAACCCCACTGAGAGATTTCCAATGCAAGAGACCACCTATGATGGCAAAGCGTTCCGCGGCTCAATGAATGGCTCGTCAATCAGGGGCGGTAGCATAATCAGGGAAGGAACCATCTCGGAGATAATTCTCGATATCGAAGAACCAGGGATTGCCATCTTCGAGGTCGATCTCAGGTTCATGAGATATGACATGGACTTGAGAAGAAGGTTTGGAGAACCGTTGGAACCAGGGATCTGAATGCGAAGGAGTGTGCATTCTCTGCACGATGACAGTGGCTGACGGCCTTTCACCGGGAATTGGAAGAGAAGATGCTAAAGACGCCAAAGCGTCGGCTAGAATGTTCTGAGCCCTAGGGGTGTGTACAAGGGTAAGCTTCCTAGACCGCCGGACTACCTTGCCGACCAGGTCTTGGTAGGGTTTCGGCTTAGGGTCCCGTGTTTGATACTTGCTGAGGGATTACCGGAGTATGAGCTGGGAATCTCCGATGATCCGGAGCTCCTTAACTCCGAGGGCCAGTGCCAACTTCAAGCCCATGAGGAGTGCCTCATACTCAGCCACATTGTTCGTGGCGGGGAGGTTAATTGACAAGCACGGGAAATGATGACACCTTCCGGGGATTGGAGAACAGCTGCCACTCCACAGCCCTTGGAATTGAATGCACCATTGAAGTAGAGGATCCACGAAGGTTCACCATCTATGATGGCTCCTAACTCTTTGTCTGGGAAACTCTCATCGATAGGGGAGAATGTAGGAAGTGGATGATGGGCAAGGTGCTCGGCGATGGCGTGCCCCTTGACCGCCTTCTGGCTGACGTAGGTGATGTCGAATTGGTTGAGAAAACTTTACCATCTCACCAAACGATTAGTTAGGGCGGGCTTTTCCAACAAGTATTTGATTGGGTCCATTCGCGCCAAGAGATTTACTTCATGTGCGATGAAATAATGTTTTAGCTTTTGGGCGACCCAGACGATGGCCGCACAGGTCTTTTCCATGGCAGTGTACCTCTGCTCAGCTTCATTGAACAGTTTGGACAAATAGTAGACCGCGGGTTCCCTCTTGGCCTCGTCATATTGGGCCAATACCCCTCCAATAGATTCATCAGTGGTAGAAACATAGAGCAGTAAAGGCTGACCCGGGACCGGGGGTGCTAGAATGGGAGGATTCAAAAGGTAACTCTTCAGATCATCGAAGGCATTTTGACATTTGTCGCTCCAATCAAATTTAGCCTCTCCTTTTAACATGTCGTAAAAGGGTTTGCATCGCTGAGAATGGTGAGATATAAATCTCCTAATGAATTGTAAATGCCCGATTAGACTGCGGACCTCTTTGATGTTCTTAGGAGGAGGCATCTCGGCAATGGCCTTAGCTTTATTAGGGTCGATCTCAATTCCTCTTTTGCTAACAATGAACCCTTAAAACTTCCCTGAAGAAACCCCGAATACACATTTCTTGGGGTTCATTTTGAGTTGGTGGTCCCGAGATCATTGGAGAACTGCTCGGAGGATTTATGCATGGCCACTCCTGATTTTGGATTGAACCAGAATGTCATACATGTAAACTTCCATATGAACGTGCATTATGTCGTGGAAGATGGCCATCATCACCCTTTGATATGTTGCCCCTGCGTTCTTGAGTCTGAAGGGCATGATGACATAGCAGTAAGTCCCCCACTAAGTGGTAAAAGAAGTCTTCTCCTGGTCTTCTTCCGCTAGGCGGATCTGGTTATACCCCGAGAAGCCATCCATGAAGGAGAGCATCTCATAGCCTGCGGTGTTGTCCACCAGGACATCTATGTGTGGAAAAGGAAAGTCATCCTTTGGGCAAGCACGATTGAGGTCACGGAAATCTATGCAGATGCGGACCATACCGTCCTTCTTCAAAATAGGGACGATGTTAGCTACCCATTACAGATATAAAACTACCCTGATAAACTTGGCCTTATGGAGCTTGTCCACTTCTTCTTTGACTTCGAGTGCGAGCTTCGGGTGAAGTCGCCTTAGCTTTTGTTTGACAGCTCGAGCATCGGGTTTCAGGACCAAACGATGTTCAACCAAAGATGGGTCCAGACCCGGCATGTCCTCATAGGACCAAGCGAAAGCATCGAGAAATTCTCTGAGAACCGCCACAAGAGCAGCTTCCTCTTCATCAGTCAAATTGGCACTTATCAATATATTCTTTGGATCATCCTTGGTGCCGAGATTGACTTCCTTGGTGGATTCGTCAATGGAAACATTAGGTTCATCAAATTTCTTGGTTCCATCGACGAAGGAAGCTATGGGATCACTACCATCATCTAATGGCTCTTCTTCTTCTTCTTTCGCGCCATCATCTTCTTCTAAGACATACACCCCTAGACCGTCATCTACTGAAGATCCTTCTAGTTCAACTGCCCCTAGGGGATTGGGAGTGGATGCAAATTCATAGACCTGACAGAGCTGCGCACATTTACCAGCCAACTGGCTGATGTATCGAGCGGGAACCTGACGGACACTAGACTTTCTGGAAGGAAAGGACGCTATGTACAGACCTTGACTCGATCTAGACCCTACCTTACTATGTACAATGGGAGTTTGTGGAAGGGAGTTCAAGGTGGAAAGTGTCGGCCCTTGGCCGAGGGATCCATTTTCCAAGGAGGCCGTTTCTTTAATAGTGAGCTCGCAGGCCCATGTTTGAGAATCAGCATTTTTTTTTGGTGGTCATGGGTGAATGTGCAAACCCTATGGGCGGGTTACCCCATGGCCGAATACGTGAGGAGCGGAGGGAATGGTGGGTGGAATCGAAAGGGAATGAAAAGGATAGGCGCAGGCCTATTTAAAGCAAGAAAGATACCCGAGGGGAAAACCTCGTCTGGGGGTTTATCAAGATGAAAAAGGGAGAGGAGACCAAAGTCCTCCTCGAGTTTTGAATCGGGTGGGATTTCTTTTCTTTGAGAGACTTCAGACTTTTCTCTCATCTCTGGCCGAGTTCCTGGATGAACTGTCCCTATGACAAAGCAATCGTAAACCAAACCCTTACCCTGAGTATCCCTAGGTAGCTCTTCCAGAGAGTAACCCAAACCTGCCCGACCTTTAGCAACTTTGAGCTTTCTTCTATGCGTGGGACCTTGTTCGAGCTGACCTAAACCCTTACCCATGGTAAAACCTATTCTGGCCTTGATCTTCCATCCTTTACCGGGAGGGATATTGGAATGTGTGATTGACCGAGGAAGGAAGGGGGAATTGGGTGGACTTAAGGCGGAGGGCCCTATGGCACCCTCTATGGAAAGGACGGGCTTCTTGCCCTTATCTGGAATGGTCATAAATGGGATCTGCTCGGAAGTGATAGCATTGAGAGTTTCCACAAGTGGGATACTCTTAATCTTGATCACCCTACCATTGTAAGGAAACTTGAAGCATTGATGGGCAGTTGATGGGATTCCGAGAGTTTGCTCAATCCATGGCCGTCCTAAGATGGCCTTATATGCAGGATCGACATCAAGGACAAAGAAGTCGGATGTCATGACCATTGGACCTAAGCCGAGTTGCAAGGTCACCTTTCCTTTTGCACATCTCTTCGAGTTGTCATAAGCTGAGATGGTAGTGCATACCTCCTCCAAGTTCTCTTCTTGGAGGCCAATTTTTCGAATGATCTTCATGGGACACACATTGATTGAAGCTCCCATGTCAATGAGGGCAGAGTCGACCTTGACTCTGTTGAGAGAGACTATGAGGCACAATGGGAGTGACCTACTTTCTGGCAAAGCAAGGTATTTATCAGAGAATGAGATGGATGGTCCACATGTAAGGGCCATGATGGCCTCGATCACACCACTTGATGGAAGGTCTTCGTTGAGCATGATCTTTTGGAGGAATTGAAGCAAAGTGGCTTGGTGTGCTGGGGACTTCTTAATGAGCTCGAAGATGGAAACCTTAGCAGGGGTCCTATCTAGATGTTGGAGAATGTCATACTCCGTGGGAGGCCCTTGAGAATTGACCCCTTCCTCTGGCTGGGATGACCTTTGGGACGGGGGAATGATGCGATTACGGAGAGTGACATTCACCGACGCTTCTTTAGGGTCGTCTTACTCCAAAGGTTTCGGGCGGATGAGTTGCAAGGGAGCTGGAGATCCGAAGATGCATGAGAGGGAGGCTGAATTGTCTCCGGAATCGACAAGAGAAGGAGAAGGGACTGATTTTGGCTGAGGTGGCTTAAGGAGGACCAAAGGGCGTTCCGACACAGACTGAGCCTGTGAAAAGACATGAGGTTCTTGACATGGAATCTGAGGAGGGTTGATTAAGGTGAGTGATTTTGGGGTAGCATTTGAAAACTGACTGGGAGGTGAGATCAGACTTCGGGATTGGGTGAACATGTTGACGTCCGCCCATGGTTCATTAGCTTCCACTTTTAACTTCCCGTACCAGCCCGGGAACCCTTCGATGCCCCACATCTGGGTCCTTTTGAGCACCCGTGGTTCCATTCCAATTATGGTGTTCACCCGCTCATTTTGCTCAAGCTCGAGGGATCTTTGTTTGACTGATGAGTTGGCAATGGGTTTTGCACGATACCAAGGTCCCGGTTGGGTTTCTTGTGTTGGTCCCGGGTAGATGAGAGGACAAGAAGGGGGGGTTGAATTGTCCCCCACTTAAAATGGTAAATTAAAAACTAACTATGCGGAATTAACAATTTTGACAAGATTGAAGGGATTACCGTAGACAGTGTAAGCAAAGTTCACTCAATCTCTTCCGACTCACTCGGGCAAATAAACACAATTGTCAAACAAGTATGACACACAGCGGAATTTAGACAATCAAGCAATGTGTGTGAACAATGTGATTTGAAACACAATCTTCTGTGAATGAGGTAGATGATAAGGAGGCAACCACACAAGACAAACCACAGGACACAGAGATTTTTAAGGTGGTTCGGGACCACGACGGGCTCCCTACGTCCACCCCTTACCAACTGGTAAGGCTCCACTCGCTGGATAAACTAGCACGGGGAAAACTCCCCAACACGGAGCAAGGCACCAACACACACATGGATAAATCCCCAACACGGAGCAACGCTCCAACACACACGCACGCAGGAATACGCCTACACACACACACGGGGACGCGCCCCAACACACACACAAACATGGAGACGGTGTCTCCAACACGATCCAACACCGGATCACAATGCACACAGACTTGTTGCAACAAATGTAGCAAACGACATACACAAACGCGAGCTGCAACACCCGCAGCACCGAAATCACACGACCGTACACAGACGGTCACACACACATGAAAATCCTTATGAGTTGAAGAAATGAAAACACATACTCAAGATATGCTTAGACACAAATGAATCCCTTAAGAACAATCACAGATGGATAGGAGTAAGATGTGGAAGTTGTTCCCCCTTCGATTTCCAGGCCGAATGATGATGTTCTTTGATGCTCGATTCGGAGGTAAGCCAGATGCCGTCGATTTGAACGTCAATGCGTTCCTCTCTTCAATCCGCTTCACTTTCTTTTCATGCACGATCTCTAAATCCTTCTGGATGTAGCTCAAATCCCCTTGGCTTGAGCTCTTCCTTGCTATATCCTCTTTCTCCACCTGCAAGAAGGAAAACATCAACACATTAGGGTTAAGAGTTGTTAAATTCGTAGCTCTCACTTAAGCCAATATAGAGAACACCAAAAGACCAACATAACCCTTCTAGAATCCTCCAAAAGACCCCTAATAAGTCTACCACCAACCCAGGGACAAAGGGACATAAGGTTAGGCACTTTTTGACTTGGTTTAGATGAGTTTCGGAAACACGTTTTTGAGTTTTTGACGTTGGCGGTCGACCGGAAATTAAGGGCGGTCGACCGAAAATTCACAAACCCCGAACCTTTTGGTTCTGGGAATTTCGGTCGACTGGAATGAATAGTGTCGGTCGACCGGAATGAACAGTAATGAACAATGTTTCAGATTTTGAGAAGTTCAGTCTGATATATAAAAACCTGATATTTAAAAACCCAATGAAAGACTGAAAAGGTTAGATGATAAATGACTAACAACCAAGTGTTCCTTGGTATTAAACAATGTAAAAACATATACCAACCACTTCCATCAAGATCAAAAAACTCCACAAGGAAACTTACCATTTTCTCCCAAAAAAAACATACACATGCAAAGTACCAAGTTCTCACCATGATCTTTGATATCTTTGCATATGGGATTGGCATTGTTTTCCAAACCTACATAATAAGATAAATGGATTTAAAATCATATGATGTGTATATGAAAAACACATGATCAAGTTGCATCAAAGCATTTTGAACATTCAATAATCACAACATAGGATTTTGATCATAAGGCATAAGTGTGAACAAGGTGTGAGCAACTTCTAACCATGAAGAAGGTGCAGAAAGCACATACATTAAAATCCATGGTCAATGTGCATAAAAGTACTTTGGGAAACATAGCAGCTACAACCTTATAAGAAGATCATATAGTCTTGAACCGTTTGCACTTAGAATGAGCATGATAACCAAATTCACATGAAAAGAATAGGACTCTAGCTCAAGGGTCCTATGAACACATCCATGAATATACAAGATGAAAATATGCAAGCTTATTGATTTTACACTCCATCATCAAGATTAAATAGCCCATATCAACCCAAGTAACTCATTTACAAACAAGCCAAATGAAGACCATATCTTGTGAGATCTAATGAGCTATACATGCAACCCAATGACATCAATTCAAAACAGCTTCATGAGCCATGCATTTAGACACCATGAAAATCTCATTCAAGCTCATTCAATACAAAACCATCTTTCAACTCATCAGTCAAGATATAAACATGTTGCTCAATGAAACACACACAAGCACACTCGTTTTGTTATCATTAAAACCAAACACTAAACATCAACAAGGGAATGCATCAATCTCCCCCTTTTTGATGATGACAAAACGATGTGTGTGATAGAGTAGTTGAAAGCATCTTTATGAAACATAGCAAGCCACACAAACATTCTCCCCCTTTTTGTCATCTACAAAAAGACTGGGGGGTCATAGGACATGAGATGAACATGGGTGTCCTGTTACATGAAAGTATGCAAATTGTTGGAATATTAATTTGAAAGCCCAAGTGACAAGGAGTATATGAACATGTAGAATATCATTCAACCCTTCAGATTTGGCAACCAAAATGTAGTATCAATCAACCAAAAGCTCGATGTGATGTCCAAAACACAACCATTGTTTGATTTAGAACAAACAACCTGAAGCATGTGCACATCAGTTAAGATTCTTCCATGAATGTGAACAGGGTGGGAGAACCAAAAGGCCAAATTTCTACCAATCTCCACAACCCCCATGGGACAGAGAAAGTGAGATGATATTACCATGTATACATGTTATGTGTGAGTGTGATCCAACCATTTCTTTCCTGCAAGTAACACAATGGAGCCACGTTAGTATTGAGTTGATAACTTGATGCTCATTTTATCATGACCATTCCTCACAAACAGCTCAATAATCCATATGGTAAATGCATGAAGTTCATGTATGAAATCCCATGAACTAGGTTCAATCACGCATTTGAACATGACTATTCCTCACAAATTCCACAATCAAGACAAAGTTGAAATCATCATGTGTCTAGGTAATAGGACCAATATCATACCAACTTCCACTTAATTATGCATGATAAACTTAAACATGTGAGGCCTGAAGAAGGGATACCAATTTTGATACCAATGGCTGCTGATTTTTGACCTCAAAGATAGGATACCATTGTTGGAAGATGATATCACTCAATTGTTGGTAGATTTGTGCAGCATTTCAGATACCATGACAAGATGATAGCACTCAAAATCCAAAGCCCATTGCAGAGTTTCACAAGAGGCAAGAGCAAGGCAACGACAAGAGTTTATCAAGAGTGAACAATGGTGGAGACATTAAATGCCTTTATTTTTGGTGTTTCAGATTTTTGATTTTTAGATTTTTAGGTTTTTCTTTTGAATGCATACAAATGATGACACATGACATGAGTTTCTTAATTTTTTTTTTGATATCATGTATGACCTATATGCATGCTTAAAATGCCATATATGCAAATATGTACACCATGAGCTTCACCTTTCAAATGCAATGAATATGTACTATGTGAATGCTAATCATGCAAGATATGAAGCTATACACGTGATGCCGTCTATCCTTCAAATGTAGGGTTTATGCTCAGAATTAGACCCAAGAGAATGCATGAACATGCAAGCATACAAGCACAGTCGTCATGCACACAAATATCATATATAGTAACTCCCCCTAAATGAGGTATGGGTTAAGAAAAGAGCAGGTGATTCAAATTCAAGAATGTAAGACATGAATCATAACTAAGAGAATTGTGCATACACAACTAGAAGTACTACATAAACCATGAATATGAGCTAATTCATAGAATACATACATCACAAAAATGCCCATGTGAAATGTGATTCAATGAATAATGAGCTTCAAAATATATAGATTTTCAAATTTTCTAAAGAGCACTAGAAGGTAATCTCCTCTCTACACTTTCATTTTAGATTCTCGACTTTCGGTAGCTTCGCACAACCCCTATTTTGTTTCTTGTAATAGACTTCACCTTTCGGCGCGAGTCACCTCATGTGTCTCAATGGGGTTTCCCAGCCACTAGGATTCATCACAATGTGGATTTGTTTCTCCTTTCGACATGAGTTTCCTCCTTTATTTCAGGGGAGATTCCCGGTTACTCGGATCTACGTTCCACTTATTGAATTTTTGTGGGGTAGGCAGCTTTTTCCTCACGATTACTCTTTCATATCTATGTAGAGATTCAAGTTCCCTTTAAAGTGTTGGAAGGAATTTCTTAAATCCTTATCAATAAAAGTCATTAGATTCATTATGTGCAAGTGTGTGGGGGTGAATTTTTATTTTACATGTATAAAATGAATTTGTCAAGACATAGCTATGACTCCCCCTAAATGTATGCACGGTCAGAAATAAATCTTCCCCCTTAGTATATGACATGTATCACATATGAACCAAATCATTGCATTGTTATTTAGCAAGGGGGTAAGGCCTTAGAAAGGTCAAGAAATGGTTTATAAGCTAAATACATACACGCATGCAAGGATTCACGAAACATTCATGTAGGCATTCATGAGTCATGATATGTGATTATCATGAAATATATGCAGATGCTCTATATGCATGAATATGCAATATGTAACTTTTTATGATTTTGTTAGTTCATAAATCATGACATTCAAGGATAAATAAGTCAAAATATGCATGCAACTCAAATTCACAATGCATGATCTATGAATGATATGCAAATGTGTCAATGCATTTTTTTATGTAGTTTTCCAGTTTTTGTGCATTCTTGAATATTCAAGCAAGCATGAAATTACTAAATGCATGAGATGAGTTTTTAATGAATTTAGCACAGAACCATGAGCAATTCATTTCAGATTTCTTCATGATGAACCATTTTCCTTAGAGCACAAACATTCAACCATGTTCATTCAAGGCAACTTTGGATTGGATATGAGCTTCAGTTTGAACATGATATGACTTATGTGTTTGAGCATGCAAGATGTAATTTGGATGCGCATGATCAAGTTTCCAACAACTTTCAACCAGAGTTTGATAATCAAGCAGGATTAGTGTTTGAACATCTATTATCAAGATGAAGATTTTTGAACATGCCAAACAGCTTATCACCAATTCAACGAAAGCATACAAAGTCATTGAGCTTTAAACTGAGTTAAGATCAACATTCAATACCAATTGTTGATATATTGATGCATTTGATCAAGCAAGTCCACAATTCAAAAGTTTTGCCTTTTTGAAACAAGAGAATTTTTCAGATTCAGTTTAGAAGATATTGCAGTTCAAAGGTAAATTCAATTCATTCAAAGCACATGATTCCTCATAAGCCAAGTAATTCAATTTCTGAATTTGGTACAAGGTGGAGAACTTTGATCCGAGGATCCAACTCATGCATAGTGATGGCTTCCTAACAGGCTTAACCTGTCATTTCACACATCACCATTTGATATACCAAATATTCATTCAGTAAGAGCATGTATGGCTTGTGAAGAATTGAGAGCACAACATGAGAACACACCAAAAACTCATACCAGAACATCAAAACCATCAAGTTTGACAATGAAGGAGCAAAGTTAAGATTTTACCATATGAGTGTGCCTTGTTCCATTTTACTGGAACCCCTTTCATTCTTTATTTACCTTAAGGCACACCTTCACCACAACCGACTCATTTGTCGAATTTTGACACCCAAGCCTTCTTGGGTCCTTAGATGTTAGAAGCATTTCTTCCAAAAATTTTCTTTGACTTTTTCATTGTCACCTTGTCATCACTTTCCATGATCCTGCAATCCTCAATGACATGTCCATGGTTGCCACAATAACAGCATTGAGGGTTGGCAACTTTGGCAAAAGATTTTCTTTTAACATGATCATGAGAGTTTTCAAAAATATTCATTCTTTTGTTTCCAAAATTTCTAGGTCTAACAAAATCAAACCTAGCATTCATTCTAGAAATATAGAAATTCTCAGTTTTCAAAAACCAACATTCATTCATGACATGACCGTATTTTCCACAATGAAAGTAACATGGAGTTGTGGGTCTACGGAATGATTTTTCATTGTTTGCACGAGTTTTTGGAAACGAGTTTCCATTATGAGATGAAAACCTTTGATCATGGGAGGCATGTTTTTCATTGAATTTTCTTTGAAAATTGAACTTAGCATTCTTAGCATGAAGTTCATCTTTTTGCTTCACAAAGCAATCGTCCATGACATGGCCAAGTTTGTGACAGTAGAAGCGTGGAACATTCCTTTTTCTCTTGAAGGCATCTTGTTCAACTTTCTACTTTGAAAAATAATTTTTCATCGTGTGGCCTAGCTTACCACAATGAAAGTAAGAAATATTTCTTTGTGATTTGAAAATATTTTTCTCTTTACATGCAAACTTGTCATCCTCTTTCATGATAACACAGTCATTCATTTCGTGGCCATGCATGCCACAATAAAAGCATTCAACATTCAACTTCATTTTTCGTCCATTTTAAACCTTTTGAAACTCTTTTTGTATGGTGGGTTTTGTGTTCAGATTTTTCTTTTTCTCAAAATTATTTTCAAAAATTTTCATTTGAGAAGTAGAAGAAGGTGCTTTGGAAGTGCTGGGAATATCAGATGCATGAACAAAAGAGGTTGTCATTTTGTGTTCAAAAGATTTTTTATTGACCGGGGTGTATCCAATACCCTCTCTTTGAAAATTCACCTTGACACCTAACATTTTGTCTAAGTTATCCTTCCCTTTGACAAATCTGGACAAGTCATTTTTTAAATCATTTATCTCTTTTTCACATGCAAGAGTTTTCCCACTAAGCAAGCAATTCACAGATTCCAAGTTTTCATTTTCTTTCAAGATTTACTTGTTTTTATCATTCATGGCATGGAGTTTTTCAGTTAAGTTTTCAAGAACTTTCTCAGTTTTAACAAACTTTGAAATCTTAACAAGCAATTGTTCATTTTCAGATTTCAACAAGGATTTTTTTTTCAAGCTTATCAAAGCATTTCAATCTTCCCTCAAGCAAGGAGTTCTAAATTAACATGGCACCATTTTTCTTTTTAAGATCTTCATTTTCATCCATGATGCCCTTGCTATCAATTTCAGAATCAAGTAGCTTTTCAAACATTTTATCATCATCAGACAAAGAAGCTAGCTTATTCTTAAGATATTCTTCATTTTTCTCGAGCATGGAGTTTTTAGACATGAGGAATTTATTTTGCTCACGCAGCTCATCACACTCATTTTCAATTTGAAAAGATGTGTTATGTTTTCTAGCCATTTCAACATCTTCATTCAAATAGGAAATCTCTTTTGAAAATATATCAACTCTTGATTCAAGAGATTCATTTTGTTCTTGCAGATGTTCAATTTTTGACTCCAAGGTTTTGCAGTTCTCACAGGAGGAATTAGCATACCCATTCTCATCATTTCTCTTTTTCAACCTCTTGATTTCAGATTTGTATTTTTTGCATCTGTCATACAAATCGGCACATGCTAATTGCCATTCTTCAATTGAGGGTTCTTCAGAATCAGAATTTACCTGACACGAGCTTTCCTCATCATTAGCCATCAAGCATGTACCCACTTGGGAATCTTCTGGGTTTCCTTCAAATATAGCAAGTTTATCCCATAGATCTCTGGCTGACCTGCAAGAGGAGATTTGGGAAAGAACATTAGACTTTATACAATTCCTTATAAAATTCAAAGCTCGAAGATTGATTTCATTTTTCTTTTCATGTTTTGCACTCCATTCTCTTTCATTTGATGGAAGTTTATGTGGACCATTACATATAACTTCCCAGATTTCACGCTCTTTCATACCAAGATAGAAAGACATTCTATTTTTTCAAGAAATATAGTCGTGACCATCAAAGCAAGGAGGAAGGGAAGACAAACAAGCATAGGACATGATGCTCAATGAAACTCGACGAGAGATCACTCTAAAGGTCGTTAGACCCAAGGAATTAGAGCCGTGCTCTGATACCAATTGTTGGTCCCGGGTAGGCAAGCGGACAAGAAGGGGGGGGGGGTTGAATTGTCCCCCACTTAAAAGGGTAAATTAAAAACTAACTATGTGAAATTAACAATTTTGACAAGATTGAAGGGATTAACCTAGACAGTGTAAGCTAAGTTCACTCAATCTCTTCCAACTCACTCGGGCAAGTAAATACAATTGTCAAACAAGTATGACACACGGTGGAATTTAGACAATCAAGTAATGTGTGTGAACAATGTGATTTGAAACACAATCTCCTGTGAATAAGGTAGATGATAAGGAGGCAACCACACAAGATAAACCACATGACACACAGATTTTTAAGGTGGTTCGGGACAACGACGGGCTCCCTACGTCCGGGGTTACCAACTGGTAAGGCTCCACTTGCTGGATAAACCAGCACGGGGAAAACTCCCCAACACGGAGCAAGGCTCCAACACACACATGGATAAATCCCCAACACGGAGCAACGCTCCAACACACACACACGCAGGAATACGCCTGCATACACACACGGGGACGCACCCTAACACACACACAAACAAGGAGACGGTGTCTCCAACACGATCCAACACCAGATCACAATGCACACAGACTTGTCGCAACAAATGTAGCAAACGACATACACAAACATGAGCTGCAACACCCGCAGCACCGAAATCACACGAGCGTACACAGACGGTCACACACACACGAAAATCCTTATGAGTTGAAGAAATGAAAACACATACTCAAGATATGCTCAGACACAAATGAAACCCTTAAGAACAATCACAAATGGATAGGAGTAAGATGTGGAAGTTGTTCCCCCTTCGATTTCCAGGCCGAATGATGATGTTCTTTGATGCTTGATTCGGAGGTAAGCCAGATGCCGTCGATTTGAACGTCAATGCATTCCTCTCTTCAATCCGCTTCACTTTCTTTTCATGCACGATCTCTAAATCCTCTAGATGTAGCTCAAATCCCCTTGGCTTGAGCTCTTCCTTGCTATATCCTCTTTCTCCACCTGCAAGAAGGAAAACATCAACACATTAGGGTTAAGAGTTGTTAAGTTCGTAGCTCTCACTTAAGCCAATATAGAGAACACCAAAAGACCAACATAACCCTTCTAGAATCCTCCAAAAGACCCCTAATAAGTCTACCACCAACCCAGGGACAAAGGGACATAAGGTTAGGCACTTTTTGACTTGGTTTAGATGAGTTTCGGAAACACATTTTTGAGTTTTCGACGTTGGCGGTCGACCAAAATTAGGGGCGGTCGACCGAAAATTCACAGACCTCGAACCTTTTGGTTCTCGGAATTTCGGTCGACCGGAATGAATAGTGTCGATCGACCGGAATGAATAGTAATGAACAGTGTTCCAGATTTTGAGAAGTTCAGTCATATATATAAAAACCCGATATTTAAAAACCCAATGAAAGATTGAAAAGGTTAGATGATAAATGACTAACAACCAAGTGTTCCTTGGTATTAAACAATGTAAAAACATATACCAACCACTTCCATCAAGATCAAAAAACTCCACAAGGAAACTTACCATTTTCTCCCAAAAAAAACATACACATGCAAAGTACCAAGTTCTCACCATGATCTTTGATACCTTTGCATATGAGATTGGCATTGTTTTCCAAACCTACATAACAAGATAAATGAAGTTAAAATCATATGATGTGTATATGAAAAACACATGATCAAGTTACATCAAAGCATTTTGAACATTCAATAATCACAACATAGGATTATGATCATAAGGCATAAGTGTGAACAAGGTGTGAGCAACTTCTAACCATGAAGAAGGTGCAGAAAGCACATACATTAAAATCCATGGTCAATGTGCATAAAAGCACTTTGGAAAACATAGCAGCTACAACCTTATAAGAGGATCATATAGTCTTGAACTGTTTGCACTTAGAATGAGCATGATAACCAAATTCACATGAAAAGAATATGACTCTAGCTCAAGGATCCTATGAACACATCCATGAACATACAAGATGAAAATATGCAAGCTTATTGATTTTACACTCCATCATCAAGATTAAATAGCCCATATCAACCCAAGTAACTCATTTACAAACAAGCCAAATGAAGACCATATCTTGTGAGATATAATGAGCTATACATGCAACTCAATGACATCAATTCAAAACAACTTCATGAGCCATGTATTTAGACACCATGAAAATCTCATTCAAGCTCATTCAATACAAAACCATCTTTCAACTCATCAGTCAAGATATAAACATGTTGCTCAATGAAGTACACACAAGCACAATCGTTTTGTTATCATTAAAACCAAACACTAAACATCAACAAGGGAATGCATCATCTTGAGGTTGGCAATGGCTAGCTTCACATCCGCCCAATCGATTCTCCCCTCGTCGTTCATGTCATACACCCAATCTCGAAATTGGAAGCAGTTGAATATATCTTGCCCAGGAGTTCGGTGATAAGGGCAATGCCTGGAGGTATCAGCATTGGGATGAACCCGATCCCGTTGAGGGGGAAGCTGAATGGATTCGGAGCACATAAGGGCAAAGAAAATGTCGCCTAAAGTTTCAGGAAACGGAGTGTTAATTCCGCTGTGCGCTAGTTGTGTTTTTAATTGGACATAGTTTTTATGTAGCAACCCTGATAAATGAATATTGAAATAAAATTAAAAACATATATAAGTAATACAGATAATAAAACAAAGTACAAATAACGCCTCTTAGTAAGGCGTTAATTTAAAAAGAAACGCCTCTATAAACGGCGTGACTAAAGAAAGGACGCCCACACATGTGGTCGTCAACTCTCACGCGACCAAATAGGCAAGTAAAAGAAACACCCATATCTTGGGCGTGTTTCAAAAACAAGGAACGCCCTTCTCCAAGACGTTTCTTAATAAATGACCTAAACAAGGTCGTCAATTCAAGAATGGACGCCCTGACCTAAGGCGTTAATTCCATTCGTGAACCGTTCGAACCCAGAACTTATCCAGGGTAAGTGATAAGCATTAGAAAGAGTTCAAACGTGGTAATGACTCTATCATAGAAGTATTACTTCCACACAATCACCAACCCTACTAGGACACCCAAAATCCTATAAAAACTCTCGTTCATCTAAACCCTAAACCTATTTGATTCGTTCGTCTGCAGAGGTACGTAAGAGGAGCATTCCTTCTTATTTTCCTTAAATCGCTACGTCTGTTACATGAAGAACTAACAGTTCTTCATCTTCTTCTGTTACAGGTTAAGAAGCCCCTACGTTTTGAAGAAGCATAGTTCTTCATCCGGGTAAAAATTATTTACCTTCGTATGATGTTCAGATCACAAAGAAATTGATACACTTTCTTTATTTTCTTATAGGATAACTGCAGTTCTTCTTCTACAATCAAAGCCATCGTCTTCTTCCATCAACCAATAGCCGTGGTCTTCAGGAGCCTAACCGAGCATCATCCTCTGCTAGTCAAACTCCTCACGGTCATCTTCAAATCCATTATTAAGGTAGGATTTTCTCAAGTTATTGTAGCCCAAATGAAAATAACGCAAGATATATGTATAATCATGGCATGCATACAGTTTTGTTTTCGTTTTTGCAAAATTTTGAAAGAAACGCCCCTGTCACGGGCGCTATTTTACAAGAAACGACCCTCACAAGGTCGTTAATTCAAACGTATACGCCTTTTATACAGGCGTTAATTTCATGAAAACCGCATGTAATTAATGATTGATCCTGTTAAAAATTCAATAAATAAGAGGTATCGATTCTAATAGCTTGCATAACTCTACCTGTGAATTCCTGTTAATTTTATTGTCATGACCATGCCTCCTGCCTTTTAAAAATTTATATCCTGAAATACTATAAATTTCTTGAATTCACGACTTGGACAAAGTCGTTTTTCATATTTTAACGCCCCATAACAGGGCGTGAATATTAAAGCTAACGCCCCACGACAGGGCGTAAATTAAAAAGAAACGCCCCTTTCTAGGGCGCGTTCTCTGTAAATTCCTGAAATATATATATACTCTGTAAAATAGAATTAAACAGTAACGCCCCTTTCAAGGGCGTGTTTTATATAAATCCTGAAAATGAATTATATTCTGAAAGATATGTAAATAATAAGACGCCTTCTGGTGAAGTCGTCAACTCTTTAATAAACGCCCCTTCCAAGGGCGCGTTTTAGTTAAATTACTGAATTATTGAAAATTCTGCAAAACGGAAAATATGTAAACGCCCTTCTGTTAGGCGTTAAATACTTGAGAAACGACTCTACTTAAGTCGTTATTTTACTGTAAAACTGATTTTTCCACTGTTTCTGTTAACCGATGGTTTCATATGCTATAATATATATATATCGGCACTATTCTCCACTCCGTGAGTATAGTCCCACTTTTCACGTTGTTTCATCGATCACACTCAACTCTCATTGACATACAAGCTCTCCATTGGACATTCCGTTCCTTTGGACTAGCGAGTTAGTCATAGAGACCTCCGTAAGACTCCTCGTAGCCTTGGATTCCCTCAAGGCCGACTGAGCTGGTTGTACCCTAAAAACCCATTACACGATCCTTGCCATGTCAATCTAAAGAAACATGGTATACCGGCCCTTATGTTTATACAAAGAGTATATCATAAGAAAATTCTTAATGGGATGATGATATCATGCCATATCATGTCGTTCTTGTAAACCTCAATTCTATGATAAGAATGAGGGTATCTTACTTTGATATACTGTTCATGTGGACCTCAATTCTATATAAAGAATGTCCATACTGATTTGTCATGGTACCTAAGTTAAGGGAACCATATTCTACCTAGTTTTGTCGATATCGTGATTATACCGTTATTATCAATCTATGTCCTTTGTCATATTTTGGACTCTATTCTATCCAAGTTGTCATACATGTCTACAAGCTTGATTATTGAAATTCTATATTGGCTATATAAACAAGAGTGGATGTCAAAAATACATGATAAATGCCTGCGCATATAGGGCCCGATCTGGTCCTGGGAGGAGCACCCGAAAGTACTTGTGCCCATGGGAGTTAAAATGATAAGGTATCTGGCATTATACCGAGTACTTGACTTGCTTGATTGGACATTCCACACACATCTTGTACTTGAATCGTACCTGACTTGACATGAAATGCGTGGCCCGAAAAAGGGTAACTTACTTGCTTGATACATGATAGCCAAAGTTCTTGACATGACTTGTTAAACGTACTTGCTTAAATATCTTGAATACCCTTGTTATCTTGTTGAAAGATCATGATTAGTCCATCTTATTTCCTTGATATTACATTCTCTCTATCTTGTCGTTTTATGCGAGTATGCATAGATTTATTGCATTCATGAAAGATGTAATTACTTAAACCCCTTGCTAGTACTTGAGATATAATTTCCTACTGAGCGTTCGCTCATTCCGTTTGTCCCTTTGTACTTTTCAGGTAAGTCCGACGACGATGGAAGTCAATCGGATGGTTAATATAAATGTATATGTAACTATAAATCTGAATTTAAAAAGTCTAATTCCCGCCATTCTAATGGGGTTTCCGACTTTATAAAATAGGTTTCAAATCAACTTCTATTTTACTGTAACCGAAGTTCTTAATTTTTTATGTGAAAATATTATGGAGCTTGTTCTTACAAGTTACAACTTTGTATGTTATTTTTTTAATATTTACTTTATTTGGTAGAAATTCTTTTACCCTACCTTTCTCAAATGTTGTTTGAATCCAATCTAATTTATAAAATGGGAGATGAATATGGTTCAAACCGAACCAAACCGAACCAAACCGAATTAATTCGGTTTGGTTTGGTTTGGTTTCAAACTAGTTTGGTTTGGTTTGGTTCGGGTTGAAGCCTTAATTCGGTTCGGTTTGGTTTGAGAAAAATTCTCTTCAAACCAAACCAAACCAAACCGTGCTCACCCCTAGATGGGAATAGTCAAGAGTGAAGAGATTCTATAAGTGTCGTCTAGTCTTTTTCTATAGTTTCCTTGAGTCAACTATGTATTCTTTTCCTTTTTATTAAACAGAGTATTGGATTTGTAATAGTCTATCCATTATGAAATAAAGGATTGGGTTATCTTGCTATTTTGCGCATCTCTGTCTTTGTGTCGAATACACGACCACTCTGATTGACATGATTGATATAAACTCGTCGCGCATCTCCGGGTATCTTCCGCGCTCGGGGCGTGACAGTTTTTGTGGTATCAGAGCCTAAGGTATTCAATTCCTAGGAAAAACCCAAGTCCAAGGATAAGTTGAACCTTTAAACCAGTGAGATTGGGTAGAACCAAGGGTTAGATTTAACATAGTGTACGAGTCTTTAAATACGATCACGTACTAATATAGTTATTGTAATTGTAGGATAATGGCTGTCGAACGTGCTCAATGGCGCAACATGCAGCGTACCCTTCAAGGGATGACCCAAGTGCTACAACAGGTAGCACAAGGTGGTGCTCCACGAGCTGGAAGCTTACACCAAGCCTTTAAGAACATGAATCCCCCGAAGTTTATGGGATCGACCGATCCGGACGATGCTGAGCATTGGGTTCGGGAAACCGAACGCATATTCCGTGTCATGCAATGCACGGACCAGGACAAAGTTCTTTTAGCTACATTCCAGTTAGAGAAAGATGCTAGATGCTGGTGGGAGTCTATTGAAGCAACCATCGATCCTACTCAAGTAACATGGGAAGAATTTGTGGAATACTTCAATGCTAAATATTTCTCGGACCGAGTCCAAGAAAAGAAGGCTGCAGAATTCGCTGCATTAAAGCAACGATCCTTATCATTAGCAGATTATGAAGCTCAGTTCTCCAAGTTGTCTAGATATGCTAAGCATCTTATTAGCACGGAAAAGATGAAAGCCCGTAGATTTCTTAATGGGCTTAGGCCCCACTATATTACTCAACTGGCGCCTATGGACATCCAAGTTTATTCTGAAATAGTGCGCCGAGCTCAACTACTTGAAGATGCCACGGAACTATCTGATAGGATCCGAGGGAAAGACAAGAAGGAACAAGTCACGGGTTCGGGTTCTTTCAAACCCAATTTCAAGAAGAGGCCCAATAATGGAGGTTCTTCCTCTCAAGACCATAAGTTCAAAAAGACCAAGCCTTTCTCTATCACAACTACCCCTTCTAATACAGTATGCAAGCATTGTGACAAGGCTGGTCACAAGACAGAAGAATGCTGGAGGAAATTAGGAGCTCGTCTCCGTTGTGGAAGCCGTGAGCATCGGATTCCCGAGTGTCCATTAATGAATGACCAAGCCGACAATGGTAAACGCCCGGTGACAAAGAATGCTCGTCTTCATGCAATCCAGGAGACCGAACCTGAAGAAGAAGGCGGATTAGTGGAAGGTACATTGAAAATTTGTTTCAAAAGTGCTTATGTCTTATTTGATACGGGTGCATCGCATTCCTTTATTTCTAAGAAGTTTTCCGACTCGTTACCGTTAGAACCGGAATGGATAAAAATAGTTCTAACTACTCCTCTTGGAAGTGAAAATGATATTACTCATCACTACCAAAACTGTGAGGTAATGGTTCAAGGTAGGAATTTACCTATAGATCTCATATGCCTCGATCTAAAGGAGTATGATGTTATACTGGGAGCGGACTGGTTATCCAAATACCAGGCAACGGTTGATTGCCGCAATAGCCGAATTGCTTTCAAAGATTTTCCAGAATTAGTCTTTACTCGCCCCAAGAGTCGGAGTAAATCCCCTCTTATTTCGGCTCTTCGAGCAAGCAAGCTCGTCAGGAAAGGATGTGTATCCTTCCTTGCTTTTGTCACTGTTAAAGAAGCTAAGGAAACCAAGATAGAAGACATTCAGGTAGTGCGATAATTTCCAGACGTATTTTCGGAAGATTTGCGTGGATTACCCCCTCAAAGAGAAGTGGCCTTCACCATTGACTTAGTCCCTGGTGCTGGTCCTGTTTCAAAGGCACCATATAGAATGTCCCCTGCTGAACTCAAGGAGTTGAAGGAGCAGTTGATGAAACTAATCCGAAAAGGGTTTATTAGACCAAGTACTTCCCCGTGGGGAGCACCAGTCTTATTTGTAAAGAAGAAGGATGGATCCATGAGATTGTGTATCGACTATCGACAGTTGAATCATCTTACTATCAAGAACAAGTATCCACTGCCGAGAATCGATGAATTATTTGATCAGATTTCAGGATCCAAATACTTTTCCAAGATTGATCTCAGGTCGGGATATCATCAATTAAGAATCAAGGATGATGACATTCACAAGACCGCATTCAGAAGCAGGTATGGCCATTATGAATTTGTTGTTATGCCTTTTGGACTAACAAATGCCCCTGCTGCCTTTATGCAGTTAATGAATAGCATATTCAGGCCTTACTTGGATCAATTCATAGTAGTCTTCATTGATGATATATTGATATATTCCAAAACTAAGGAAGAACATGAAGAGCATTTAAGGATCGCATTGCAAGTGTTGAGGGAAAATCAATTATATGCAAAGCTCAGCAAATGTGAATTCTGGCTTGAAGAAGTGACTTTCCTCGGACATGTGATATCCAAGGATGGTCTATCTGTTGATCCATCAAAGGTAGAAGCTGTAAGAAACTGGGAAAAACCAACTAACGCAAGTGAGATCAGAAGTTTCTTAGGTCTTGCAGGCTATTATCGGCGATTCATCAAAGATTTCTCTAAGATCGCCGTACCACTCACAAGATTAACTCGTAAGGAGATCCGATATGAATGGAGTGAGGAATGTGAAAGAAGTTTCCAAACTCTCAAGGATCATCTCACTACAGTTCCGGTATTAGCTCTACCTATAGAAGGAGAGAAATTCGAGGTCTACACAGATGCTTCTGGCATTGGCCTCGGATGTGTCCTAATGCAACTAGGAAAGGTCATAGCATACTCTTCACGTCAACTGAAGAAGCATGAGGAGAATTACCCCGTCCATGACTTAGAACTGGCCGCGGTGGTATTTGCCCTAAAGATACGGAGACACTATCTCTATGGAGTGCAGTTTACTGTATACTCCGATCACAAAAGTCTCAAATATCTATTCTCACAAAAGGAGCTAAACATGAGACAAAGACGCTGGCTAGAATATCTCAAGGACTTCGACTTCAATATACAATACCATCCCGGAAAGGGTAATTATGTTGCTGATGCCCTTAGTCGAAAGCCGAGAGCAATGATAGCCAATTGTATGATACAAGAATGGAGGTTGCTAGAACAATTCTCCGAGTTCAATATAAGCTTGGACAAGGAAGCCAAATTTGTCACATTATCTCATGTAAGCATACAGTCGGATTTATTATCTGAGATACAAGCACTTCAGGATGATGATCCTATATTAGTGGAAATCAAAGGCAGATTAGAAGGACAGTCTGATTTTCAACTAACTTCTGATGGAAGATTATTATTCAAAGGTAGAACTTGTATACCCGACTGTCCGGAATTAAAGAAGAAGATCTTAGATGAAGCTCACCGATCAAGGTACACTATTCATCCAGGATCAACCAAAATGTACCAAGATGTAAAGAGGAACTTTTGGTGGCCCAACATGAAAAGAGAAATAGCGGACTATGTATCACGCTGTCTCACATGCTAACAGGTCAAGGCAGAACACCAAAAGCCTGCTGGGAAACTACATCCTCTAGATATTCCTAAGTGGAAGTGGGAGGATATTGGTATGGACTTCATCATGGGTTTATCCAAATCAAAAGGAGGACATGATGGAATCTGGGTTACCATTGACCGATTAACTAAATCGGCGCATTTCTTGCCAATAAAAAGCCGATGGTCAATTGATGTACTAGCTGCACTATACATCAAGGAAATAGTCAGGATACATGGAATTCCTGTCTCAATCGTGTCTGACAGGGATCCCCGTTTTACTTCTCATTTTTGGAAGGGATTACAACATTCATTGGGAACAAGGCTTAACTTTAGTACAGCTTTCCACCCAAAAACGGATGGTCAGACCGAGAGAGCTAATCAGGTTGTTGAAGATATGCTTAGAGCTTGCATCATTGACTTTGGTGGAAGCTGGCATGAACATTTGCCACTAGTGGAATTTGCATATAATAATAGCTACCAAGCTAGTATCCAAATGGCACCTTTCGAAGCCTTATACGGAAGGAGCTGCAGATCACCCATATGCTGGAACGAAGTTGGAGAGAAACAACTGTTAGGTCCAGACATGGTATGTCACGCCCCGAACAAGGAGGAATATCGGGACGTTCAGTTAGGGACACGCTGGCAAGAGAGGGAACTAAATCTAAAATGATACACAAGTGCTACAAGATGGAAAGGAAATACTAAATGATCATTAAACAACCAAACTGATACAATGATCTCAAAGGTAACTTAATACAACATGGAATAACAACCACTAAGACTCAACAACAAACTGAAACTAAATGATCTCCAAACACAACTAACAATAAACACACTGCTAACACACTAGAACTGATACACTCAAGACATCACTCCTGCCCTTCCCCGTCGGTAAGCGCGTCACCTGAGAAGCCTGGAAAGGGGGAAAATAACGGGGTGTGAGCTAACGCTCAGTAGGAAATAACAGACAGGTATAAGTGATTAACAGTTTAATTACATTTTAAAATGTCATGCTACAAATGATAAAAACAATAAAAAGATAACAGTGATATCACGAAACAGAATTCAAAGATCTTGCAAGGTCAAGAAATATAATGAATAGAATAGTAAGACAAGAATTTACTACAGGAGATAACGATAAAAAGTTGGCCATATCAAGACAATTCAAGTCATGTCAAGCACGTATGTAATTTCATTTCCACGTCCAAGTAATAAGCAAGTAAAGTAACCACAAGTAGAGTATAGAACAGTGAAGAGTGGAAAGTGAAAAGTAGTAGAAAGTAATGTAGAGAGTAGTGGAGAGAGTAGTGGACAGTCCTAGATTTAACACATGTCAAGTACTGGTGCCAAATGCCACACCTAGTCATTCACCTCCCGGGGGTACACGTAGTGTTCGGGCGCTCTTCCCAGGACCAGACCGAGCCCTTAATTGTTTGCCAGGCATTGATTTCTTTGGATCAAAGATCCCACGAATCTAGACTTCCACAGTTTATGGCCAGAATTCCAAGGTTTAAACTAAGTAGCAATAACAACTTCACGTAGGAAAGAGATTCATTTCCAGAATTTCAAGGTAAGTATAATCATCAAGGAGATCGAAACCAAGTCACAACAAGAGTTAATCGTGCTGCACTACTGTAAAACAGCAGCAATCAAACAAGCTAAACAACATATTAATCCTAATCACCAAGTTAGGATATCATGATTAACCATTATCATTTGCATTAAGACAATTGCCAAGAAGCTGATTCAAGATGATAAGGTAAAGAACAACTCCCACAGGAGTGAAATAGAATGCATTAACAGAGATTTAGTTACACCATTAACCACTAATTATGTGGGTTTCTATTTAATCTAGTATGCATTGAAATGAAGATGATAAACGGTGTGTTTTTACACTAAGTTTGCATGTATGGACCAATGTTAATTGAAACTAAAAAGGGTACATGAATAGGTCATTAGTTCCTCAAAAATGTAGTTTTCAATGTGATTAGGTTGAATGGATTGATTCCCCGATGATCCGGATTGATCCCCGGGTCAAAGAATCATTAAAAACGGGTTTACAAGGCATGGGTCGACCCATTGGGTCGACCCCTGAAAAATTCCAGGCATGGGTCGACCCATTGGGTCGACCCCTGGGGCTTCCAGGAGCCAGTCTGGTGATGGGTCGACCCCATGGGTCGACCCCTGAAGCTGTGGGTCGACCCCATGGGTCGACCCATGCAAGGCAGAAAATTTCTGCTTGCTGGGTGGTATGGGTCGACCCATGGGGTCGACCCCTGGGTTTCCAGACCCGAATGGGCTTCCGTAAAACATGAAAAACTCCATGATTTGGGGTCTAAATGTATTGTGATCTTAACCATATACTCTAGGGTTATTAATATGCATCCTAGGGTCATGAAACACAATTTTAAATCACGAATTTCGATAGGAATCTAATGAAATACAACCTATTCTATGAAGAACACAAGAAAAGTCTAGCTTGCTAGCATGCTTTTAATAACACACGAAATACTCTAGGCATGATCTATCAAAATTGGGGATTTTGATGTCAAAAGAAAGCTAACATGCTATTGATTACATTCATGTATGTTAATTAGAAGTTGGGCTGTTATAACCTACCTCAAATTGAAGAGGGAACTCGAAACATAGAATAAAGAACAACTTGACAGCACCTCACTAAAACCTCGATATCTCCACGGATACCTAATGAAAATTGGGGCTTTTGCCACCAATGGAAAGAGCTCGATGAGAGGTACAATTTGCTATACTCATGATCAAGATTTGGTTGAGAATTCTTACCTCAATCGATGGATCAAAGAAGGATGAAGGGAAGCCAACGGCCTGCTGACCCACCTCCACAAATCGAACTAGATCTCTCCAGATCCGAAATTTCAGCGAACCCCACAGTAGCCAAATGAAAGAAGACTCGTAGGGCTTCATTTTGATAGCTCATAGAGCTTCTGGAGCCTTCTGAATTGAGAGTATTCGCTGCTGCAAGCTACGTGTTTAGAAACGGCGCCGAAATCCTTGACTTGACCAAACTATGTCGGCAGCACGTTTTGGGACTAAGTTTACCTCAAATTGATTGAGGGTAAATGTTCCTTTATGTAATACCTTTCATTTGCCTCTGGAATCACCCCATTTGGTTGAGAAACAAGCTCGAATTTGATGTTCAAAGTTTGGGTGAATAGTGAATACGAATTTGGGTTAGGTGGGTTGTAAGTCAGGCTTAATCCACTGATTAGGCCTAGATAATGATTTAATTAGGCTTACTCCAAGAAGACAAAAGTGTTAGTCGAAGCATCTATTATTTAATTACTATTTTTATGAATTTTTATATGATAGATAAAATTCCACTTCTACTATTCCGTAATTAATTAAATATTAAGTTCGGAAGACTTAGTTCGCTAATTCGGCTTAATAAACGATTTTATTAGGCTTAATTGTAGAAGACAAAGTTGATAAACAAAATTAATTCTACAAGATGTGATTTTTAGAGATTTTTAGAAAATAGTAGAAAAATGACTTATTCTATTAATTAATTAATTAATCTAATTAATTTGGATAATTCTCATTAATTCGAATAACTTCAAATAAATTCCAAATAATTACAAATAACTTTCTAAATAAATTTCTAAAGAATTTGGGGTCTTACACCCTCCCCTACTTAAAGGAATTTGGTCCTCCAAATTCACTGCACTAAAACTGAGTAGAAAAAGATCGCTCACCTAGAATAGATCGGGATACCGCTTTCGCATAGTCTCTTCAGACTCCCATGTAGCTTCTTAGGTCCCACGCCGACTCCACTGAATCTTGACCATCGGTATCGAACGATTCCGGAGTTGCTGATGCTTCCGGTCCAGAATCTTGACAGGTCTTTCCTCATAGGTCAAATCTTCCTTCAGTTCAAAATCCACCTGCTGAATGATATGAGTGGGATCGTACACATATTTCCGTAACATAGACACATGGAAAACGTTATGTACGCCAGACAATTGCGGTGGTAAAGCCAGTCTGTATGCCACCTCTCCCACTCTATCTAGAATCTCGAATGGACCAATGTACCTCGGACTCAGCTTGCCATGAATGCCAAATCTTCGGATCCCTCTCGTCGGAGAGACCTTTAAGAACACATGCTCGCCAACCTGAAATTCCAATGCCCTTCTCCTGTTGTCGGCATAACTCTTCTGTCTTGACTGGGCTACCTGTAACCGGTCTCGGATAACACGGATGTTCTGTGATGATTCCGAAACAAGATCTGGTCCAAGCCACTGTTTCACACCTACCTCGTCCCAACACAACGGGGAACGACAACTTCTACCATATAGTGCTTCAAAAGGAGCCATCTGAATACTAGACTGATAGCTGTTATTGTAGGCGAATTCAATTAATGCCAAATGCTCACTCCAATTACCACCAAAATCAATCATGCAAGCTCGCAGCATATCTTCCACTATCTGATTGGTTCTTTCAGTCTGTCCATCTGTCTGTGGATGAAAAGCAGTACTGAAATTCAGACGAGTACCCAAAGACTCTTGCAGTCCCTCCCAGAAATGTGAAGTAAATCTGGGGTCTCGATCAGATACTATATTCACTGGGATACCATGCAATCTCACCACTTCCTTTATATACAAAGCAGCCAATACATCAATCGTCCACTTGGACTTAATTGGTAAGAAATGAGCCGACTTTGTCAAACGATCAACAATCACCCATATCGCATCAAATCCACCACGAGTCCTAGGTAGACCCATAATGAAATCCATGCCAATACTTTCCCACTTCCATTGGGGTATGTCGAGTGGTTTCAATTTCCCTGCTGGTCTGAAATGTTCGGCCTTAACTTGCTGACATACCAAACATCTGCTCACAAAATCTGCAACTTCTCTTTTCATATTCGGCCACCAAAAGGACCTTTTCAAATCTCGGTACATCTTAGTGCCTCCAGGATGAATGGTATATCTGGATCTATGAGCTTCCTCAAGAATTTTGTTCTTTATTGTAGCCTCATCCGGAACACAAGTTCTGCCTTTAAATAATAATCTACCATCATCGGCCAACATGAAGTCAGGTCTGCTGCTCAAGCTTCCCTTGATCTCTACCAACTCGGGATCATTATCTTGCAAGGACTTGATCTCTATCAATAATTCAGGTTTAAGTTGAATCTGAGCAATCAAGATCCGATCATTGTCAATATTGAGATCCAGACTAGATAATTGTTCCAACAATCTCCATTCTTGTAACATGAGACTTGACAATCTAGCTACCGGCTTCCGGCTTAATGCATCTGCCACAACATTACCTTTGCCAGGATGATACTCAATCGAGAAGTCGAAGTCTTTCAAGTACTCCAACCATCTCCGCTGCCTCATGTTGAGTTCCTTCTGAGAAAATAAATACTTCAAACTCTTATGATCTGAGAACACTGTAAAGGTTTCTCCATATAAGTAATGCCTCCATATCTTCAAAGCAAACACGACTGCAGCAAGTTCCAAATCATGAACAGGATAATTATCTTCGTGCTTCCTCAACTGCCTAGAGGAATAGGCAATCACCTTCCCATGCTGCATGAGTACACAGCCTAAGCCAATACCTGAAGCATCAGTATAAACAACAAATCCTCCTTCACCAGAAGGTAAAGCCAAAACAGGTGCAGTAGTCAAACACTCCTTCAGAGTCTGAAAGCTTCGCTGACAATCATCTGACCAATCAAACTTATTTTCCTTGCGGGTTAATCTTGTAATAGGTACTGCAATCTTGGAGAAATCTTGAATAAATCTTCGGTAATAGCCTGCCAGGCCTAGAAAACTTCTAACTTTTGTCACACTAGTAGGCTGTTCCCAATTCTTCACTGCCTCAACCTTCGAAGGATCAACAGAAATACCGTTCTTCGTAATGATATGTCCTAGAAAGGACACCTCTTGCAGCCAGAATTCACACTTACTGAACTTAGCATATAGTTGATGATCTCTCAACAGTTGCAATGCCATTCTCAGATGCTCAGCATGCTCCTCCTCATTCTTAGAATAAATCAGGATGTCATCAATAAATACCACGACCCACTGATCAAGATAGGGCCGAAATGCATTGTTCATCAACTGCATGAAAGCTGCTGGAGCATTCGTTAGACCAAAAGGCATAACGACAAATTCAAAATGACCATACCTGCTGCGGAAAGCTGTTTTATAAATGTCCTCTTCCTTAATCCGCAACTGGTGATATCCAGATCGAAGATCGATCTTAGAGAAATATTGAGCTCCCGCTATCTGGTCAAATAACTCGTCAATCCTCGGCAAGGGATATTTGTTCTTGACAGTCTGCTGGTTTATTTGCCGATAATCAATGCACAACCTCATCGAACCATCCTTCTTCCTGACGAATAACACAGGGGCTCCCCACGGAGAAGTACTAGGACGAATAAAACCCTTCTCGAGTAATTCCATCAGTTGCTGCTTCAGTTCCCTCAGTTCCGCAGGAGACATACGATAAGGAGCCTTAGAAATAGGAGCTGTGCCAGGAATAAGATCAATAGAAAAGATAACTTCCCGCTCAGGCGGAAGTCCTGGTAGTTCCTCTGGAAAGACATCAGGAAAATCTTGGACAACAGGAATGTCCTTGATCTCAATCTGTTGCTCAAGGGTTGCACAAACAAAGGCTAGAAATACCTCACACCCATGCCTCAAAAGCTTATCAGCTCGAAGAGCCGAGATGAGCGGTACGGAGTTATGGTGCTTGACTCCCGTAAAAGATAAACCAGAATGTCCAGTAAAAGTCACTGAGCTAGAACTACAGTGAACATTGGCCTCATACTTGGCCAACCAATCTGCTCCTAGGATTACATCATAATCCTTCATATCCATGCAGACCAAATATGCTGGAAAGTTATGTTCACCAATCATAACCTTACTAGAAGGATAGAAATACTGGATTGTTGATCTAGTGCCAATAGGGGTTGAAATCTCTAACGGAGTATTCATCAAAACAGGTTCCACAGCTAATGACTTAGCAAATCTCCGTGAAATAAAAGAATGTGTTGCACCAGTATCAAAGAGAGCAAATGCGGGCTTATCGATTATAGTAAGAGTACCTTCGACGAGTCCGCCATCATCAGAAATCCCAGTTTCCTCTGCATGTAAAGCTTGAAGCTTGCCTTGTGGTTTCTTGAAGACTAGAGGTTTTGCCGGTGTAGCTTGTTCCGATATGAGAGGACAATTGGGGATACGGTGCTCCTTGCTTCCACATCGCAAACAGGCGCCTTGCTTGCGCCAGCACTCCTCTATCTTGTGACCCGGACGATCACAATAGTTGCACACGCCCTTGAATGGAACAATAGGGCCAGGCTTCTTGTCTTCATGCCTCGGCATCTTGCCCTTCCACGATCCGGACCCGCTCCACGAACCAGGTCCACTAACAGGCCTCTTCTTGGCATACCCGGGTTTGACACTCCCGGAACCCGTAGGTAATTCTTTCTTGGTGCCTTTCCCACGGATTCTCTCCGTCATCTCAAGAGTATCCTCCAGAACTTGCGCTTTCCTTACCATCTCGGAATAAGTGGAAATCTCCATCGGTGCCAATTGGTTGATATAATGAAGCTTCAAACCATTGAGAAAGCGCTTCGCCTTCATCTTCTCGGTGGAAATGAGATGTGTAGCATATCGAGAAAGCCGTGCAAATTGAGCCTCATACTCTGCCACGGACAAACCTCGCTGTTTCAAGGCCGCGAACTCTGCCGCTTTCTTCTCTTGCACTCTATCAGAAAAATACTTGCTGTTGAAGAATTCTTCGAACTCTTCCCACATAACTTGCCGATCACCGAGAGTTGCCTTGATAGAATCCCACCAAGTACGTGCATCATGTTCCAATTGAAATGTGGACAAAAGGACACGCTCCTGGTTGGTGCATTGCATAACTTCAAAGATTCTTCCCATCTCATCTAGCCAGTGCTCGGCTTGGTCGGGGTCAGTCGAACCAGTGAATCTAGGCGGGTTCATTCCGCGAAAGTTCCGGTATAGATCACCGGTGCCATGCGGTGCCGCTCCTGCCTGAGCTACTTACTGAAGGGCCTGAGTAAGGCCATGCACCGTACGCTGCAGGTTCCTCCATTCAGCACGATCAGCTGCCATCTACACGAGAAATAGATTACTTAGGTTTAATAAGATAGATAAAGCACGATTAAGGAACGAACTTAACCCAAGTTCTACCCATTCTTACCAGGTCAGGTCCTAGACTTTTACAAGGTTAGGGATCTAATGCACCTAGACACGACCAAAAACTTGGTACCTGGCGGAGGTAATCGGTCCGAAGACCACTCGCGCAAGTGTGCGACCTTCCCGATAGGCGTAGCCTAACGTTCGGACAACACCTTTTGATATACCGATTATTGGGATGCAATGCAAGAAAACTTAAACTTAGGAAACCTAGGAATGTGAAACCTAGGGCTCTGATACCAACTAAACTGTCACGCCCCGAATAAGGCGGAAATATCGGGACGTACAGTTAGGGACACGCTGGCAAGAGAGGGAACTAAATCTAAAATGATACACAAGTGCTACAAGATGGAAAGGAAATACTAAATGATCATTAAACAACCAAACTGATACAATGATCTCAAAGGCAACTTAATACAACATGGAATAACAACCACTAAGACTCAACAACAAACTGAAACTAAATGATCTCCAAACACAACTAACAATAAACACACTGCTAACACACTAGAACTGATACACTCAAGACATCACTCCTGCCCTTCCCCGTCGGTAAGCGCGTCACCTGAGAAGCCTGGAAAGGGGGAAAATAACGGGGTGTGAGCTAACGCTCAGTAGGAAATAACAGACAGGTATAAGTGATTAACAGTTTAATTACATTTTAAAATGTCATGCTACAAATGATAAAAATAATAAAAAGATAACGGTGATATCACGAAACAGAATTCAAAGATCTTGCAAGGTCAAGAAATATAATGAATAGAATAGTAAGACAAGAATTTACTACAGGAGATAACGATAAAAAGTTGGCCATATCAAGACAATTCAAGTCATGTCAAGCACGTATGTAATTTCATTTCCACGTCCAAGTAATAAGCAAGTAAAGTAACCACAAGTAGAGTATAGAACAGTGAAGAGTGGAAAGTGAAAAGTAGTAGAAAGTAATGTAGAGAGTAGTGGAGAGAGTAGTGGACAGTCCTAGATTTAACACATGTCAAGTACTGGTGCCAAATGCCACACCTAGTCATTCACCTCCCCGGGGGTACACGTAGTGTTCGGGCGCTTTTCCCAGGACCAGACCGAGCCCTTAATTGTTTGCCAGGCATTGATTTCTTTGGATCAAAGATCCCACGAATCTAGACTTCCACAGTTTATGGCCAGAATTCCAAGGTTTAAACTAAGTAGCAATAACAACTTCACGTAGGAAAGAGATTCATTTCCAGAATTTCAAGGTAAGTATAATCATCAAGGAGATCGAAACCAAGTCACAACAAGAGTTAATCGTGCTGCACTACTGTAAAACAGCAGCAATCAAACAAGCTAAACAACATATTAATCCTAATCACCAAGTTAGGATATCATGATTAACCATTATCATTTGCATTAAGACAATTGCCAAGAAGCTGATTCAAGATGATAAGGCAAAGAACAACTCCCACAGGAGTGAAATAGAATGCATTAATAGAGATTTAGTTACACCATTAACCACTAATTATGTGGGTTTCTATTTAATCTAGTATGCATTGAAATGAAGATGATAAACGGTGTATTTTTACACTAAGTTTGCATGTATGGACCAATGTTAATTGAAACTAAAAAGGGTACATGAATAGGTCATTAGTTCCTCAAAAATGTAGTTTTCAATGTGATTAGGTTGAATGGATTGATTCCCCGATGATCCGGATTGATCCCCGGGTCAAAGAATCATTAAAAACGGGTTTACAAGGCATGGGTCGACCCATTGGGTCGACCCCTGAAAAATTCCAGGCATGGGTCGACCCATTGGGTCGACCCCTGGGGCTTCCAGGAGCCAGTCTGGTGATGGGTCGACCCCATGGGTCGACCCCTGAAGCTGTGGGTCGACCCCATGGGTCGACCCATGCAAGGTAGAAAATTTCTGCTTGCTGGGTGGTATGGGTCGACCCATGGGGTCGACCCCTGGGTTTCCAGACCCGAATGGGCTTCCGTAAAACATGAAAAACTCCATGATTTGGGGTCTAAATGTATTGTGATCTTAACCATATACTCTAGGGTTATTAATATGCATCCTAGGGTCATGAAACACAATTTTAAATCACGAATTTCGATAGGAATCCAATGAAATACAACATATTCTATGAAGAACACAAGAAAAGTCTAGCTTGCTAGCATGCTTTTAATAACACACGAAATACTCTAGGCATGATCTATAAAATTGGGGATTTTGATGTCAAAAGAAAGCTAACATGCTATTGATTACATTCATGTATGTTAATTAGAAGTTGGGCTGTTATAACCTACCTCAAATTGAAGAGGGAACTCGAAACCTAGAATAAAGAACAACTTGACAGCACCTCACTAAAACCTCGATATCTCCACGGATACCTAATGAAAATTGGGGCTTTTGCCACCAATGGAAAGAGCTCGATGAGAGGTACAATTTGCTATACTCATGATCAAGATTTGGTTGAGAATTCTTACCTCAATCGATGGATCAAAGAAGGATGAAGGGAAGCCAACGGCCTGCTGACCCACCTCCACAAATCGAACTAGATCTCTCCAGATCCGAAATTTCAGCGAACCCCACAGCAGCCAAATGAAAGAAGACTCGTAGGGCTTCATTTTGATAGCTCATAGAGCTTCTGGAGCCTTCTGAATTGAGAGTATTCGCTGCTGCAAGCTACGTGTTTAGAAACGGCGCCGAAATCCTTGACTTGACCAAACTATGTCGGCAGCACGTTTTGGGACTAAGTTTACCTCAAATTGATTGAGGGTAAATGTTCCTTTATGTAATACCTTTCATTTGCCTCTGGAATCACCCCATTTGGTTGAGAAACAAGCTCGAATTTGATGTTCAAAGTTTGGGTGAATAGTGAATACGAATTTGGGTTAGGTGAGTTGTAAGTCAGGCTTAATCCACTGATTAGGCCTAGATAATGATTTAATTAGGCTTACTCCAAGAAGATAAAAGTGTTAATCGAAGCATCTATTATTTAATTACTATTTTTATGAATTTTTATATGATAGATAAAATTCCACTTCTACTATTCCGTAATTAATTAAATATTAAGTTCGGAAGACTTAGTTCGCTAATTCGGCTTAATAAACGATTTTATTAGGCTTAATTGTAGAAGACAAAGTTGATAAACAAAATTAATTCTACAAGATGTGATTTTTTGGGATTTTTAGAAAATAGTAGAAAAATGACTTATTCTATTAATTAATTAATTAATCTAATTAATTTGGATAATTCTCATTAATTCGAATAACCTCAAATAAATTCCAAATAATTACAAATAACTTTCTAAATAAATTTCTAAAGAATTTGGGGTCTTACATGGTAAGGGATACAACTGAGAAGATACAAGTAATCAGAGAAAGATTGCAAGTTGCTCAGACCAGACAAAAGGCTTATGCTGATACAAGGAGAAGAGATCTTGAATTCCAGGTTGGAGATCATGTATTTCTTAAAATATCGCCTGGACGTGGCATACGAAGATTTGGTGTTAAGGGCAAACTTACGCCAAGATTCATCGGAGCATTTGAGGTACTCGAAAGAGTTGGCGAGGTTACTTATCGCATCGCGTTGCCTCCTCAATTGTCCGAGGTACATAATGTATTTCACATATCTATGTTGAAGAAGTATGTGCACGATCCATCTCATATTATTGAACATGGAGATCTGGTGATCCAGAAAGATCTCACCTATGAACAGAAGCCTATGAAGATTTTGGATCGAGAAATACGAGCTCTAAGGAATAAGGTTATTCCCATGCTCAAAGTGCAATGGAATAAGAATACGGAACACGAAGCGACATGGGAGACCGAGGAATCTATGAAGAAACGATTTCCTAAGTTATTCTAAGAGGTATATGATCTACACTCTCCACATATATACATAATATGCAATGGAATTTGGGGACCAAATTCTTTTTAAGTGGGGGAGGGTGTAGCAACCCTGATAAATGAATATTGAAATAAAATTAAAAACATATATAAGTAATACAGATAATAAAACAAAGTACAAATAACGCCTCTTAGTAAGGCGTTAATTTAAAAAGAAACGCCTCTATAAACGGCGTGACTAAAGAAAGGACGCCCACACATGTGGTCGTCAACTCTCACGCGACCAAATAGGCAAGTAAAAGAAACGTCCATATCTTGGGCGTGTTTCAAAAACAAGGAACGCCCTTCTCCAAGACGTTTCTTAATAAACGACCTAAACAAGGTCGTCAATTCAAGAATGGACGCCCTGACCTAAGGCATTAATTCCATTCGTGAACCGTTCGAACCCAGAACTTATCCAGGGTAAGTGATAAGCATTAGAAAGAGTTCAAACGTGGTAATGACTCTATCATAGAAGTATTACTTCCACACAATCACCAACCCTACTAGGACACCCAAAATCCTATAAAAACTCTCGTTCATCTAAACCCTAAACCTATTTGATTCGTTCGTCTGCAGAGGTACGTAAGAGGAGCATTCCTTCTTATTTTCCTTAAATCCCTACGTCTGTTACATGAAGAACTAACAGTTCTTCATCTTCTTCTGTTACAGGTTAAGAAGCCCCTACGTTTTGAAGAAGCATAGTTCTTCATCCGGGTAAAAATTATTTACCTTCGTATGATGTTCAGATCACAAAGAAACTGATACAGTTTCTTTATTTTCTTATAGGATAACTGCAGTTCTTCTTCTACAATCAAAGCCATCGTCTTCTTCCATCAACCAATAGCCGTGGTCTTCAGGAGCCTAACTGAGCATCATCCTCTGCTAGTCAAACCCCTCACGGTCATCTTCAAATCCATTATTAAGGTAGGATTTTCTCAAGTTATTGTAGCCCAAATGAAAATAACGCAAGATATATGTATAATCATGGCATGCATACAGTTTTGTTTTCGTTTCTGCAAAATTTTGAAAGAAACGCCCCTGTCACGGGCGCTATTTTACAAGAAACGACCCTCACAAGGTCGTTAATTCAAACGTATACGCCTTTTATATAGGCGTTAATTTCATGAAAACCGCATGTAATTAATGATTGATCCTGTTAAAAATTCAATAAATAAGAGGTATCGATTCTAATAGCTTGCATAACTCTACCTGTGAATTCCTGTTAATTTTATTGTCATGACCATGCCTCCTGCCTTTTAAAAAGTTATATCCTGAAATATTGTAAATTTCTTGAATTCACGACTTGGACAAAGTCATTTTTCATATTTTAACGCCCCATAACAGGGCGTGAATATTAAAGCTAATGCCCCACGACAGGGCGTAAATTAAAAAGAAACGCCCCTTTCTAGGGCGCGTTCTCTGTAAATTCCTGAAATATATATATACTCTGTAAAATAGAATTAAACAGTAACGCCCCTTTCAAGGGCGTGTTTTATATAAATCCTGAAAATGAATTATATTCTGAAAGATATGTAAATAATAAGACGCCTTCTGGTGAAGTCGTCAACTCTTTAATAAACGCCCCTTCCAAGGGCGCGTTTTAGTTAAATTACTGAATTATTGAAAATTCTGCAAAACGGAAAATATGTAAACGCCCTTCTGTTAGGCGTTAAATACTTGAGAAACGACTCTACTTAAGTCGTTATTTTACTATAAAACTGATTTTCCACTGTTTCTGTTAACCGATGGTTTCATATGCTATAATATATATATATCGACACTATTCTCCACTCCGTGAGTATAGTCCCACTTTTCACGTTGTTTCATCGATCACACTCAACTCTCATTGACATACAAGCTCTCCATTGGACATTCCGTTCCTTTGGACTAGCGAGTTAGTCATAGAGACCTCCGTAAGACTCCTCGTAGCCTTGGATTCCCTCAAGGCCGACTGAGCTGGTTGTACCCTAAAAACCCATTACACGATCCTTGCCATGTCAATCTAAAGAAATATGGTATACCGGCCCTTATGTTTATACAAAGAGTATATCATAAGAAAATTCTTAATGGGATGATGATATCATGCCATATCATGTCGTTCTTGTAAACCTCAATTCTATGATAAGAATGAGGGTATCTTACTTTGATATACTGTTCATGTGGACCTCAATTCTATATAAAGAATGTCCATACTGATTTGTCATGGTACCTAAGTTAAGGGAACCATATTCTACCTAGTTTTGTCGATATCGTGATTATACCGTTATTATCAATCTATGTCCTTTGTCATATTTTGGACTCTATTCTATCCAAGTTGTCATACATATCTACAAGCTTGATTATTGAAATTCTATATTGGCTATATAAACAAGAGTGGATGTCAAAAATACATGATAAATGCCTGCGCATATAGGGCCCGATCTGGTCCTGGGAGGAGCACCCGAAAGTACTTGTGCCCATGGGAGTTAAAATGATAAGGTATCTGGCATTATACCGAGTACTTGACTTGCTTGATTGGACATTCCACACACATCTTGTACTTGAATCGTACTTGACTTGACATGAAATGCGTGGCCCGAAAAAAGGTAACTTACTTGCTTGATACATGATAGCCAAAGTTCTTGACATGACTTGTTAAATGTACTTGCTTAAATATCTTGAATACCCTTGTTATCTTGTTGAAAGATCATGATTAGTCCATCTTATTTCCTTGATATTACATTCTCTCTATCTTGTCGTTTTATGCGAGCATGCATAGCTTTATTGCATTCATGAAAGATGTAATTACTTAAACCCCTTGCTAGTACTTGAGATATAATTTCCTACTGAGCGTTCGCTCATTCCGTTTGTCCCTTTGTACTTTTCAGGTAAGTCCGACGACGATGGAAGTCAATCGGATGGGAATAGTCAAGAGTGAAGAGATTCTACAAGTGTCGTCTAGTCTTTTTCTATAGTTTCCTTGAGTCAACTATGTATTCTTTTCCTTTTTATTAAACAGAGTATTGGATTTTTAATAGTCTATCCATTATGAAATAAAGGATTGGGTTATCTTGCTATTTTGCGCATCTCTGTCTTTGTGTCGAATACACGACCACTCTGATTGACATGATTGATATAAACTCGTCGCGCATCTCCGGGTATCTTCCGCGCTCGGGGCGTGACATTTTAGTAGAAGGATCTATTCACCCCCCTCTAGATCCGTGTTCCTGCACTATGGGACCCAACAATTGGTATCAGAGCAAGGCTCTGTTGTCCCTAGATCTTGCGATCTACAGAGTGATCCCAGTGCATTCTACAATCATGAATTTTTCTGCTAAACATATCTCAATGAATTGTTTGCCAATATTTACTGGTTCGGACTTTAATTCATGGCTAGGCAAACTGTGTGTGGTGATCAATTCTATTAATCCTAGTCTCTGGAAATTGATTTGTCATGGTCCACACATATTACCTCTAGATGAGACCAAGTGGTCTAATCAGGATAAAATGATGCATCATGATAATGCTACTGCTTTTAGTTTATTGAAAGCTTCCGTGAGTACTAACAAGTATCCAATTGTATCTTCTTGTAGGACGGCAAAGGAGCTTATAGATCGGTTGATCAAAGCTCAAGATAAGGAAAGGTAAAAATGTCTCATGGCCAATGATGCTGATCAACAAAGTGACGAAAATGCAGAAGAGGTAAATTCTGATTCTGAAGAATTTACTCTTGATGATCTTGTTGATGCTTATGATGAGTTGGAAAAACAATATAAGAAAGTTAAGTCAGAAAATAGAAAATTAAAAAAGAAATATGAAAACATGCTCCATGAAAATAGATCTTGTGATAAATGTTCTGAGCTTGATAACTTCAATGAACTTTTAGAGCTTGATGTTGAATGTCACAAAGAAACTATTGATTGTTTGAGAAATGAAAATGTTGCCCTCAAGAACAAAATCGATCAATTGGAGAAAACTGAAAAAGATCTAAGAAATAAAATGGAATCAAACTCTATTGATCAGGATATTTGCAATGAACTGATTATGAATGACAAACTTACAAATAAAAATGAAGAACTTAAAAAGGAGAATAGTGCGATGCTAATTCAGATCTCCTTCTTGAAAGTAGATTGAAAAATCTTAAAAATCTTGAAAAAGAGAAATCTGTGATTGTTGATGAATCTGATAAAATGCATGTGCTTGAACAAGAAATAGCTAACTATGAATTGCACATTGCATCCCTTGAATCTGAAATTGTTGACATGAATTCATCCTTGTCTAAGTTTGTAAATAGGAAAGAAAATTTGAACATGATATTGGGGACTAAGGTGAATTTCCAAAGAGAGGGGTGTTGACACCCGTTTTATACCCAATAAGTCGGGTCATCTCCTTGTTTCATTCTATACGATGCTCCGAGTTGTTCACCCTTCATTGAGTCTCTTGATTAGTTGAAGCCTATTTCTTGGGTCTGAACTCTTTGATCGGATATGGCTCCAAGTGGCGTTTCATTGGATGAATCTTAGCAAGCCCCTCATTTTCATTCTTGAACCTCAATGATAATAACGGTCGGCTCTAGGCGCGTTGCTTCCTCCTGACGGATAGATCCTGGACCGTTACTCTTTGAAGAGTCCTAAGGCTTGAGGCCTTGTTGTAAAGCTTATCCCTTAATTTCCACGTTGATAATAACGGTCTGTCGTGCAGCCGTTGTTTCATTCTGACGCCCTATGCCTTGGCCGTCGCTTCCTTGAGGAGTCCAACTTGTTGGGTTTTCTTCCCGTTGATCTTATCTCTTTGGGATAGGGTTGAAAATGGCGGTCGTTCCTTGATGCGTTACTTCTAAGTGGTGATCTGTCGTGCAGCCGTTACTTCCTTCCGAGAGTCCTGGCAGTTCAGGCCTTTTCTCTGCTACTCCGTGGTCGAGATAAGGGTTTGGATTGACGATATCTCTTTCAAATCTGATCCTCAGGACCTCCCGTTCGATTCTATGGACTCTTGGTGATATTATCTTCGAGGATTTGCTGAGAGTTATCTCTTTATCTTGTTTGAATTATCCTCTGCTCGACCTAAGAGTTTGAGGGTCTATAAATAGAACCCTTGACTTCATGGCCAAAGGGGGGATTTTGAATTCACGACGAAGTGCTGCCAAACTCAGGAGCCATCTTCATCCAAGAGGAACTGCTTCCCACGTCCATCCATCTCATAATCAAGGGAGTACTTTAGTTTTGGTCTTTCAAGTTCATCATTGCATGCTTGAGTTCTTCCCTGGTTTTTTCTCAATCAAGGCATTGTCCCTCTTCCTTCTCCACGTTTTTCACTGTCTTCTAAGCATATAAACATCTTCCCAAACTTTTAAAACACCCAGAGGGGTTAAAAAACCAAAACTCCCCGATAATTCCCTCTCCTTTTGATGATGTTAAGTCCTTTGAGAATTGATGCTATGCTTGTGAAAAGGACTAATTGAGGTTATTGTGTTTGGTCTTTTTATATCTTTGGCAGGTTTACAGGTTCATTGACACGAGGCCCAGGTCTTCTAGCCGGCTGGAAGAGTTGGAGTTAAAAGAATTCAAGCTTTGTTACTGCAGGTTGTCTGACGGTCTTGTGCAGGCGCGTCATTCTCCTCCGGCGGCCTATCGTGTGGCCGTCACTTCCAAGCGACGCACGGGGTTCTGGCCGTTACTTCCAAGTTAATCTGTAGGCTTTCTCTGGTTTTCTCTCCCGTGGGCGGGTGTTTCATCCACCTATTTCCAAGGTATATTCAGGTTCTTTTGACTTATTTTACTTTGGTGGCGATCACATCTTTCCTTGGTATTGGGCATTAGCTATCTTCTTCATCATATCTTCCTATTTTTCTTGCTTGTTCCACCTTCACGGTGTGTTTTTATTTATTCCTTGTTCCACACCCCGGCGTGTGTTTTCCTTTTCCTTAGCGTAGTTGGATTGAGATAGCATGCCCATGCTAGAGCTAGCTATGATTGCCTAGGTTCATGATCACATGTTCATAGGTTTGAGTAGATCTTTGATTGTTTGTTTGTTATCTTACCATATCGCTCTCCAAACCTCAAAAGAAAGATAGAAGATAGACAAATAAATATCAACATATAATTTTTTGGCGATCACGGTGGGACGACTTGTGCCAATCGTGCTTTTGATTCTTGTTTAAACCTGCCATCATCAGCTTGTGGAGTTGCCTTTGGTTTCCCCTTTGATTACTGCTCATTCTGGTTTTCTGAGTTCTCTGACGGCCAGGTGTCCCCGCGTCACAGTTCTCTGACGCAGGGGCATTAGACCGCCACTTTGGTTCTGCTGTGTGAGCTTCCACGGGCTTTCCGGTTACTTCTGTCTGGTTTTGGTTCCCTGGCTCATCTGACGGTCTCACCTCCCTGCGTTATATATTATCTGGCGGTCTGGCCTTTGACCGTTATTGTGCTCTGACGCAGGGTCCTTCGACCGTTATTCTCCTGGCAGGTACACATCCGAGGTGCATTTATTTTCACAGTTTTTGCTGTGATTTATTGCTTGGGTGATACTTGACCTCCTCCTTGCTTTGCTCATATCTCCATATCATTGTGTGCATCATTGATTGTTAGATTGTAGGTTAGACTTTGCATGCACTCCGGTGCACATAGGGTCATTCATCTTGTCATATCTTAGCTTGCATTTTCCTACCTTGTTGTGAGGACCTCTCGTCTCCATATTCCTTGGAGCCGACCAGGAAATCATAACAGGGACCTCCGTAAGTCCCCGCGAGCCGTGGATTCCCACACGGACGCCGGGCAGGTTGTACCTTTCCCATCCCGTGTCTAGGGTTGCATAGGTGAAGGAGTGGTCACACTTAGAGTCAAACCAAGTCCCATATTCATCTCCTATTAGGAACCCATTGTTGAGAGCACGTATCAATCAATTCACTAAAGTTCCAAAGGAGAAATCATAAGAACCTTGTTGCATCATCTTAAAACAACTTGGTTGATATTTGAGTGTCTTCATCTTTTATCACTTACATCTTGTTAGAATCACCTGAGTTTGATTGCTTATTGAGTGTTTTTTGTTGGTTGTTTTCGCGTTTCCAAGGTTGCCCGTTGCATGTGGGGTTGTTTTCGTCCGTCTGAATCATCTTCTCGAGTCAGTTCCTTCTTCACGTTCTATTCTAATCCCCTCTTCGAGTCCACCATGGCATCCTTCAATCCTCCTCGCTCCCAAGAGGACTCTCTTCCTCAAAGTCTCCTTGAAAACCCCCCTAGGGTTATTACATTTTCCTCTGGGGAGGGGACTGCCCCCCTCCCCTCCTCCACTTCTATGGAAGGTAGTCAAGTTACCCCTTCTCTCTCTACTCCTTCCGCGGGCTCCGTCCTTCATATGATGGCCCAATTGGATCCGACCCAACTCCAAGTTTTATATCAAGCTATGCAAGGGTCCAATACTTCTCCCTCTGCCACTATCCAAGGTCAGTCTAACCCTTCCATTATTGGGCCGCCCGTTCAGCCCACTCCGATTGATCTCACTCCGGTCCAACCCCGGACCATCACTTTCACTGGCATGGAGATGGGCCAGTCTTCTAAATCAGCCCATCAATCTTTCGATAAAGGGAAGTCACCCATCCCTTCCTTTGTCCAGGTGGATCATCTCAACTCTGGTTCGGTAGCTTCACAGCTCCTTATGAACCCTTCCGATTTCTTACGCCCTCAGCAAGGAGCGGCCCAAAATCATGCTAATCCGAGCCTATCTCAGACCCAATATCCTTCTTACGGGCCGCCTATTTCCACTGTCTATCCTTCCACTCCTTCTTACGGGCTCCCGCCTGTTGCTACAGCCATTCTATCTGCCCCTCAAATACAATTGGCATCCTTCACTACCCCTGCTCCTTCCCGAGAGCAGGACTTGCTTGACAAATGGGCCACCATGCAGCAACAACTCGACTTTCTCCAGAAAAGGGTTGGCCCACAATCCTTGGCCGACATTCCTATTCCGAGATTCCAGAACATCCGGTTCCCTCCGCAGTCAGAGCTCCCCAACTATCGCAAGTACGATGGGAACAGCAATCCCTTCATCCATGTAAGGGATTTTCTTTATGAATCGGCGCAGTTCCAATATGATGATCGCCTCATGGCGTACTTATTCCGCCGATCTTTGGACAGTGTTGCTCTAGAATGGTTCTATTCTCTACCACTGGAAGAGGCCGAGAGTTTCAAGGTAGTAAAAGACAAATTCATCCAGCGGTTTCAAGACAGGGTCGGCCCTGAATATTCATTTACAGATCTAGTGGCCGAGAAGATGAAGTCGGATGAGGAGTTCGCCACCTATGCAGACAGGTGGAGACAAATGGCCGCCAGGGTACCGGGCCACATTCCGGAGGAAGAGAAGGTCAAACTGCTGATTTCCAATGCCACCCCGACCTTCCGCAACATCCTGGCAATGAATGACATAGCCAACATGCATCAACTCTATAGCCGGGCGCGCTTCATCCAGGCTCAATTCAAGGACTCCCCTATGCATTCCCTCTTCGAAAACCAAAAACCCAAGTACCACAAGAAACCACAAGGGCCGGTTACTGAGGGAGTCCAAACAAATGAGCAAGTACAAGCCGTTGCTTTTCCATATCAGGCCGCACCTTTCCGCTACAACCAAAACCCCCGCAATTCGCAAAACGCCGCTCCGCAAAACTTCCAAGCCACTCCACAAAACCCTCCCCCCGCCTTCACCATTCCACAAAACACCTTCGCCGCACCACAACAACCATCACCGCCACCACAATACCATAACGTCCCTCCACCCAACGGCTACAACAACAATCCAAATAGCAAGCGCCCGGCTCCCAGGAGAGCCCAGTATCCTCCATTGCCCGAGACACTTACGGATATCTTCTCGACTCTCATGTCTGTGAATGCAATCCAACTTCCTCCGGAACGGCCTGTTTGGAACCTGACAGTCGATCAGACTAAGTATTGTATGTTCCACCGGCAGCCAGGCCATACCATAGAAGGATGTTTTCAGTTCCGAGATCTTGTGTATGACCTACATGAGGGGCAGAGAATCGACTGGGCCGAAATGCATAGGGCCATTGTTGAGATTAAAGAAAAGAGAAGGCAGCCGCAGGGGCAGCAAGTGCAGCAGCATCAAGCACCGCCGCCGCAGCAGCCACCACAATAGCAGCAGCCACAGCAAGTATAAGACCTGGGCATCCATCAGAACCCGATGCCGAATCATCCACCCGCTCCTCAGCAGTAGCCGCCAGCACCAGCGCAAGTAAACATGATCCAACCACTGGCCCCCAACGTCGGATGGTCTTTCGATGATGATGGCACCACACCGCAGGTCATGGCCCTCCACCATAACCACCGCAATCCTCCCTTCATCATCCCTGCACAGCCGACGTCCTCTCAACTCATCCTCCCATTCACACCCGCTCCCGCAAATCCTCTACCACTCTCCATTCCATCATACTCTCCCTCATTTACTCCCATCACCACCATCACACCGCCGCCCAATCCTTCACCCATTCTTTCCCAACCGCTAGCCTTCCCTCTACCCGCATCTACATCCATCACCACCCTGCCTTCCACCAATCCTTCACCCACCATCCACGCACCGCCCATTAACCTCACCAACTCTACGCTCCACCAAACCGCCTCCCCCGCACCACCTGTTCCATTCACCCATCCCGTAGGGCCCATCATACTATCTTCAGATGCCGCGGCCAGCTGTGCTTTGAGGAGCGGGAAGATGTTCCATCGGAATTATGCTACTACTTCTAATCCCCAATCCTCTCAGCCGGTGACCGAGCAAGAAGAAACTGAACCTTTGCCGGGTACTCAATATGACTTGCTGCATCATCTGGATCGAGTACCCGCCAAAATATCTGTGCTGGAGCTGATCAAAAGGTCTACTCTTCATCAAGATGCACTGAGGGATTTCCTACAGAAGGTAATGGTTAGCGAAGACATGGCAGTTGATAGCCTGCCGACGGCACTGGCAACCATCTCCAAAGGGCCGGCAATCACGTTCTCTGAAACCGAGCTTGCACCCCCGGGGGCTCGGCAAATGCCGCTCTGCATAACAATTACTCTGAACAAAGTCGACATTGAGGCAGCACTGGTTGACACAGGGGCCTCAATTAATGTTTGCCCACTCAGCACCCTCCGGGCATGCAACATATCTGAAGAGTTACTGTGGCCTACCCCCACCACTATAGCGGCATATGACAACTCAAGGCGGGCATGTCACGGGGTAGTCACCATTCAGGCAGAGCTCGGGCCCCTTACTATGGCCGTGGAATTCTATGTTCTTGATATCGACCCTATGTTCAAGGCTATCTTGGGTCGTCCCTAGATTAACACACTCGGCGCCATGCCCTCCACCGCACATCAGTGCATTAAGTTCCCCTTTCAAGGGAGGGTCGTCAAAGTTAAGAGCTTATCCACAGTGTAGTCAGTAAAGGATATTTCAGAGCAAGTTCTTCCCACACTTTGGCCAAGTAGTCGGCCCGTTCTGTCAGTGCTGGATTTGAACTTTCCTTGGGCTTATACATCCCCTAAGCCCGTCGCTACTCCAGTTAATGTCAAAGTAAACCCGCAGATTCGAGATTCAAAGGGGTGGAACATTATATTGAAACTGGGCTATCAACTGGGGAGAGGCCTCGGTGCGCAACTGCAAGGGATGACTAAGCCTATACCTAAGGGAAGAAAAATGGGTAGGAGAGGTCTCGGCTACAAGGAGACAGCATTATCTATGATAAGTGATTCTGGGCCGCTCACCTGGGATTATCGTCAGCATTTTGTCAAAGGGCCTCTCCAGCCTGGCACATTAGCTCCAAAGCCGGTTCAACAAGAAAGGAATACAGTTTGTCCAATTGCCAGTCCGCCTCCCTCGCCAAGGGGGTCAGATGATGACATGCTCGACTATAGTCAGGTCTTGCAGGGGCTCTTTTATGAGGAAGAATCTAAGAGGAAGCAACAAGAAGTTCGGCTTATGCAGTGGAGGCCGAAGAAGCAGCTTATTGTTAATCTACAGAAGGAGGAGAGCTCTCCAGTTGTCTGTTCTTGGTCTCTCTCACGCTTCCAATCTATCTTTCAACAAAAGGAGTTCGTACCCCGCCTTCCTCCTGTCATGGTAAATTCATCTTTCATTGATCCACCGGAGATTCTATTCATTCCTTGTGCTGGCGGGAAATGTCCACGCATTGATCCATCCACTCTGTTTACTCCTCCTCCTCCCAACGCTCAGCTCCACGAGATGTGGTTCTCTTCTTCTGATCCCTTCTTTGATTGCATCTTCCCCGAGCTGTTCCCTATGTAGCTCCCACCTCCTCCATCTTGCTGTGTAGTCTCCGCTGATCTCCAAAAAAAAAAAAAACGTCAAACTTGAAACGGAGATTTCAGTGGAAGATTACGCTATCCTGTCTCCATCCTCCTCCTCCCAAGGGCACGAGTCCCCTGCTCCTCCCCTTCCACTAGGTCTTCTGTCCCCTAGGTTAGGATTAGGGTCCGTCGAGTCTAGAGGAGTAGAGTCCCTTAGGTCTAGAGAAGTAGGGTCTTGTTCTGGGTCATCCAACCCTTCCCATTCTGAACCGCGCTCGCTTGCGCATCCGTCCCGATCTGTTCCTGATAGGTTCTTGCAAGATATAGCTCAGCGGTGTCATGCTCTTTTGAAGTGTCCGGAATTCGTCGCTACAGCAATCGTGATTGAGGATGAAGAGGAAATAGAAGGGGAATGGAGCGACGACGGATTAGGCGTCTATGAGGTTTTGGATGAGAAGGATCCAATATATGAAGACAGCAATGTAGATGACACTGCCGACTTATATGCACAAGGACTAAAAAGATTCGACCAGCCGTCGACGGTAGTGGATGAACCTACAAAGGAATCAACTTGGGAACAGAAGAAGACCCAAGGCCCGTCATTATTTCTGCTGATCTCCCTTCACAGGTAGAAGAAGATCTAATTAAGGTATTGAAGGAGTATAGCGATTCTTTCGCCTGGTCTTATGAGGACATGCCAGGTCTTGACCCCTCCTTAGTGGAACATCGACTCGTGCTTAAACCAGGGGCAACACCTGTGAAACAACGGTCAAGAAGATTTCACCCCCACATAGCCTTAAGGATCAAAGAAGAGGTCGACAAGCTATATAAGGCCAGGTTCGTCAGAGTGGTTTTATATCCTCAGTGGGTGGCGAACATAGTCTCTGTTCTCAAGAAGGATGGAAAAGTGCGCATATGCATTGATTTCAGGGATCTAAACAAAGCATGTCCCAAAGATGATTTCCCGCTACCTCATATAGACGTCCTAGTGGATAACACTGCCGGGTATGAAGCTCTGTCATTTATGGATGGGTACTCGGGCTACAATCAGATCCGTCTCGCTCCAGAAGACCAAGAGAAAACTTCCTTCACCACACCCTGGGGCACATATTGTTATGTAGTTATGCCATTTGGTTTGAAAAATGCAGGTGCCACCTATCAAAGGGCGATGAGGGCCATTTTCCACGACATGATGCACATATACATGGAAGCTTACGTGGATGACATCTTGGTGAAGTCAAGAACAAAAGAAGAGCACCCCTCTATCCTGGCTAAAGTGCTGCAGAGGGCCAGGGAGTATAAGCTTAAGATGAATCCGAAGAAGTGTGTATTCGGAGTCTCCTCAGGGAAGTTGTTAGGGTTCATAGTGAGCAAACGGGGAATCCAGATTGATCCTAATAAAGCACAGGCCGTCATGGACATGCCTCCGCCAAAGAACGTTACGGAACTTCGAGGATTGATTGGTAGACTACAATTCATTAGAAGACTTATATCTCAGCATTCTCAGAGGTGTCGTCCGTTTTATGAGTTGCTTAAGGCGGGTGTCAAGTTCGAATGGAATCAAGATTGTCAGAAGGCCTATGAGGACCTCAAAGAGTATCTGTCCAATCCCCCGGTTTTGCAACCTCCTGTCCCTGGGAAACCCCTAATCCTATACATCTCGGTTATTGAAGACTCCCTAGGGGCGGTCTTAGCACAAGTAGATGATGAAGGGAAAGAGCGGGCTGCGTACTACCTCTCTCGACTGTTTAATCCAGCTGAATCCAAGTACACCGCTATGGAGAAGACTTGTGCCGCCTTAGTGTGGGTAGCTCAGAAGCTTAAACATTACTTTCTCGCCCACCCAGTTAGGTTGATCTCTAGAATGGACCCGGTCCGTTATCTCTTAGAAAAACCCGTCCTTTCTAGTAGGTTAGCTCGCTGGCAGAGCTTCCTCTCTCAGTTCGACATCACCTTTGTCGTTCAGAAGGCAGTCAAAGGATATGCCATTGCTGAGCATCTTGCACATCTCCCTATTCCTCATACCGATTCTATTCAGAAATGATTTCCCTGATGAGCATCTCTTTTGTCCTTTCTCATCATCCCTTTTGGTCTCTGCACTTCGATGGTGCGCTCAACTCCCAAGGCCAAGGGATCGGCGCTGTCTTGCTTACTCCAGAAGGGGTAATCATCCCCTTCGCTTATCAACTTCGATTTCCTGCTACCAACAACATCGCTGAGTATGAGGCTCTCCTAGCCGACTTGAAGCACGCCTATCTCCTAGGCTCGCGCTATTTAAACATCATAGGAGACTCTCAGCTCGTTCTACGGCAAGTTCTGTCCACTTACCGTACTCGTGACCCCAAGCTCAAACCTTATCAAGATTTGGTCACGCTCATTGCTAAGCGATTCCGTAAGCTGATCTATATTCATACTCCCCGTTCTCTGAACATTCTAGCTGATGCTTTGGCATCTCTTGCTTCCTCCTTATCTTTTCCTCTCAGTCGTAGTACTGAGACCATCGTCATCCAGAGATTGGATGCACCTTCTCTTCAAGATCCTTGGTTCATCAACCTCAGGAAATCTGTAGAGGCGAGAGTTGAGAAGGAAGATCTCAAGGAAGTTTCATTAACAGAACTAGAGGAGATTCTGGACGAAGAAGAATTGCCTTGATATCATGAAATCGAATTATTTTGCAAAGAAGGGTCATTCCCAAAAGGGGCAAAGGCCGAGCAGCGTAAAGCAATAAGAAGAGCCGCCGCAAGGTACACTATCATTGCAGGAGAACTGTATAGGCGTGCTACTAATGGAATGCTCATGAGATGCTTGGATGATGTAGAAGCTTGAAAAGTGGCTGAAGCGGCCCATTCTAGTGAGTGTGGAGGTCATGTCAATGGCCAGGCTCTAGCGAAGAAGATCATTAGGCAGGGCTACTATTGGCCCACTCTAGAGGAAGATTGCTCCCTCTATGTCCGGAGGTGTCTTAAATGCCAACTCCATGCTGATAAAATTCACTCTCCAGCTTCGTCCCTCCATCCTATGACTGCTCCTTGGCCATTCTCTATGTGGGCTTTCGACGTTGTCGGCCCGCTCGGTGATCCTAATTCTCAGATCAAGCAAAAATCCTTCATCCTCACCGCTACTGAGTACTTCACCAAATGGGCCGAAGCCGAGGCGTACGCAGAAATCAAAGCTACAACGGTGTTCCGTTTTATCATGAAGAATATCATCTCGCGGTTCGGAGTGCCAAGCAGCATCATCACCGACAACGGACCCCAGTTCGTCTCCCAAGAGCTTAAGAACCTATGTAAGAAGTTCAATATTGCACTGCAGCATTCATCTCCATATTACCCTCAAGGCAACGGTCAAGCCGAGGCCACTAATAAAACCCTTCTTAAAATCATCAAGAAAACATGCGAAGCACATAAATTTTCTGATTGGCCTGAAAGATTGGTGGAAGCTCTGTGGGCTTACCGCACCTCCGTCCGTACCCCTACGGGGCAAACTCCCTATTCCCTGACCTATGGGATGGAGGCGGTGCTCCCATATGAGATCTTAGTCCCTTCCCTTAGAGTGCAGCTCGATAAGGAACTTAATCTCGATGAACGTCGGGAGGCGTTGCTGATCCAGTTGGAACTCTTGGATGAGAAGAGGATGAATGCGGCTGATCACGTTTCTATTTATCAAAAGAGGCTTTCGCGTTATTTTCAAAAGAAGGTAATTGAACGTAAATTCATGACGGGTGATATTATTTTGAAACGAAAATTCAGTCGGTCTGCAGGTCCTAGGTCCAAGTTGCAACCTAACTGGGAAGGGCCGTTTGTAGTAAAGGAGGCTTATCCAGGAAATGCTTATCGTTTAGTAAACGCGGAAGGTGAGGAGCTCTCTCACCCGTGGAATGGGTTGTATCTTAAGCGTTTCTTTCCTTAAAATCTAAACCATGTGCTTCTCTGGCAATAAGAACTTCTTCCCTATCTTCAAAAAGAGGCTCCCGAGTAAGGCAATCACACACTACACGGCATCCCTGGTCGGGTTCCTTGCTTATAAGACACCGTTTTCCTCGGCCATGCTTTAGGGGAAAGTCGAAGTCCCTGTCCGCTTCATTCTTCGGCTGAATCCAGGGGCAAGGAGTAAATAAGGAGGAGACAACCAATCCAAACTCCCTAATGAGAAGAGGTCTCAAATAGGGGCAAGTCCGTTATGACCTGACGCCACAAGAAAGAAAGGACAAGAAAAGAAAAGGAGTGCTCTTTACAACAAAATCAAAAGCATCATCTCAAAGTCCGTGAATGAATTTTCAAAAGCTCCAAAGAAAAAAGAAAACTAGGCATGACAAGAGTGGCAGTACAGTTCCCCGCGGGACGTTATGAGCCCGGTCGCATGCATGCCTAAGTGGACAAGGGTTCGATGGCGGACATAAAAGCCCCGGCACAACAGAGCAAATCTCTAATAGGGTTGTACGGTGAGGGAATCAAGTTCTAAAACTCCCATATCTGGCCTAAGCTTACCCCCATGATCTTTTTTCCTTTTAGGACTGAGATGAGTACCCTAGGTATGACATTGGTAAAAATACCGTCACAATGATTAGGTCTTGGCCAGGGGTTGTCACACTATTGCACGCCAATCTCGAGACTCAACCTAAAACAAGGAAGGTCTCGTGTTGCTAGAGAGGCACTGGTTTTTCAAAATCCAAAAAAATATCAAATATTTTCAAAATCAAAAAACATCAAATATTTTCAAAATCTAAAAACATCAAATATTTTCAAAATCCAAAAAACATCAAATATTTTTCAAAATCCAACAAAACATCAAATATTTTCAAAAATCCAAAACAACAAATATTTTCAAAAATCCAAAACAAAACAAATATTTTCAAAAATCCAAAAACATTAAATATTTTCCAAAACTCCCAAAAATACCATCATATGCATAGCATGCAGCGCATTTTCATTATGTTTTCGCCTATTTAATAAGGCTCCACCCCTTGACCAAATATCAAGAAACGGTCATTATCTAACTTGCCTCAAGGCAAGGGGTTGAGTCTAAGAACATATCTAACTTGTTTCATGTTTGAGTGTGTGCAGAACGCAGGAACAAGTCCAAAAGCAAAAGCTCACAACTATGCAGGTTCAAAGTGTGTAACGCGCCAGAATCAGACCGTTACAGTCATATAACGGGCCCATCTTTGACCGTTATTTCCCTTCAGGCATGGGCCTTCTTCTTTTTCGTTGAAGCATCACTATAACGGTCTGGGATCTACCGTTACTTGAATATAACGGCTCAAGACCCATCCGTCATATCCTTCAGAAATAGGGCTCTTGTTATTCTCATCATGACGGCCTGTCACAGGACCGTTATTTCCTTATGGCGGCCCAGTGCATATCCGTCTCTTACTCCAGAAGCTTTGTCTGTTCACATCATTCTAGCCTTTCAAACTATGGAACTCAAGATCATTCAACTATGGCAATCTCATCTCATTCAAGCAAAGATTAATGAAATATAATTCTTGATAAATTCAACTTCGATTGTCAATTACATGATATCTCTCATGAACAAAAAGAAAATCAAGATACATTCAATTTCTTATCCGCAAGAGGGCGGATTCTTCTCAACTCTTTCATGTAATCTCGGCGTGTTTTGTCGTTCTCTTCAACTTCTGCTTGCCACGGACGCACCTTGCTGATCTCCCACATGGTCAGCGCGTTCCGGACTGCTCGTTCATCTTCCTCGGTCCCCATCTTCCTAGGTAGAAGGGGAGGGTAGTGTGATAGTGCAGAAACGCTGATTCGAGATAATCCGATCTGAAGATGGCATCGGTGCGGGTTGTAGATCGCCATGGTAGTGTTCCCTACTAGCTGTAGGTCCAGGCCTTGACGCCGCGGTATTTTGAGAAGAGTGCTTCGGAGGACTCTTGGTCGCATGTTGAACTTGTCCATTGGAAGAATGTTAAGGAAGAGGCGCCATTCGTCCCGAGTTTTCTTATCCGCCGTCTTGCATTCAACCTGAGGAGAATATCCAAATGCCCCTCCAATGAAGAAGAGAGGGTGGCTCCCGAAGATCCGGCTTGCTGAAATTATGTCTTCCTTAGGAAGGAATTTGATTCTTATTCCCATCCAGCACTCAAGGAGTATCATGGAACCAAACAAGGAGTCTCCTATGCAAGCCGAGCTTAGTCCTTCATAAAGGTATGAGAGGACCGCTTGAGAGATAGACATTCCCCGCCACAGCCCGCTAATAACGCCAAGATTTTGGATGTCTAAGAGGTGGTCGGTAGTGGTAAAAAGAAAGACTCTACACAAGCAAACCGCCACCGCCTTGGCTATTGCTTCATGTCTCTCCCACTTATTTTTACAATGAGACACTATCCACTGTGCCAAGGGTATCAAGTGAATGTGGTGTGGGCTGATCATGGTTCTCACGTCCTTTGGATTGTGAATGAAATCACTCAAGATCAAGGACGGGTCGATAGGCTCTATTGTGTAGCAAACCCGGTCTTCATCCCCCACCTTAGTCTTAGGAAGGGCTAGGTAGGTCTCTACCTCTTCTAAGAGGACGGTTGCTTCGAAGGAAGGAAAGATGAAAGTATGAGTTTGTGGATGCCATAGTTCCACAAGTGCTGAAAGGCTTGGTCAATCGAAGGATAATTTCTGGAAATTCTTGCCTAAAACCAAGAGGGGTTGAAGGTGCCATGCTTTAAGGATTGAGGTGATCTCTATGGGAAGTGCCTTTACCATGGGAGCCACCCACTTCAGATTGGAATAGCACCTTGGACCAGGAAGGGGCTTGAGAAAAGAAAGAAGGAAGTCATAAAAAGAATAAGTGCAGCAAAATTCTGAACTTTGGATGAGTTGTGAGAACTTACCACTCTTTGGGCATTGGAGCTTAAGTGCTTGGGAATTGATGTCAGCCGCTGGAGTCCTCCATGCTCTTTTCTTGCAGCTTTGGGGCCGGTGTAAGCTTTCTCCTCCATAGCCATCACCTCGAAGCTCCTCTTCATCATGTTTTCTACTCTTTGGAAGAGCTCTTCAAACCCTAGAACAGAGGTTTCAGCAAAGCTGCGATTTTGATTAAGGTTCCAAGTTGCTAAGGCTTATATTTAACTTTGGAAGGATAAGACTCGGGCTAGAAGGCTTTATCTTCAATCAGGATAAGTTCTAGTGATGGACTAAGTGGCTAAACCTCGAGTTTTAGTTATCTCGGCTCAATCCGTTTCGGATTACAACCCAGATTCTAACGGTCCATCGTGCGGCCGTTACTTCATTCCGACGCGCCAGCCCTTGGCCGTCGCATTTTCTGTGGGTTTCAATTCCCCGAATCATGTTCTGTGGAGAATAACGGTCTACGGGTCTACCGTCGCTTTCTGTAACGCGCAAACCCTGAGCCGTTGCATTCCCAGCCACTCAGTTCCTTCTCTTCTGGGCTAAGCACTTCCTGACGGTCTTGCTTATGACCGTCTCTTAATTCTGACGCGTCTCCTTCAGACCGTCGCATTTCCTGCTAGTTGCCCTGACCAACTATCGTTCTGCCATGATCAACGGTCTGATCCTTGGCCGTTATTTGTCTTTGACGCACCCTCGGTTGGCTGTCGTTTATCCTGATGCCCCATCGCCAGAGTGGGCCACTGATGATTAATGGTCTCTCACCAGAGCGTCGTTTGATTATGACAGTCAGATATTAGACCGTCACTTTCTCTGCTACTGAGTTCAGGCTATTCCTTCTGTCCTTGCCTAGACCTGGCGGTCTTTCACATTGTACACCTCGTTCTCTTCCCGTTCACATGCATTCCTGCATACATCTCATTCATTCATTCACATTTCATCCATCCTGCATTTTTTTCACATTCATTCATTCACGCTCGCATAAAATTAAAACAAAACAGAAAACTAAAAAGAAGGGATCTCATTCCATTTTGCCAAAGGTTCTATACAAGTGATAAAGAAAACATAAAAAGGCATCATTCGGCCGGTCTATCAGCCGGGCCACCATCATCCTCCCCATCCCCAGGTCTCCTCACGGGTGGCGGTGCTATGGAAGCACTCTCCTCCTGCTGTCCTTTCATTCCTCCGCTGGGCGGAGGAGCTGACAAGGAAATTCCCTACTGAGCCGCTCGGGGCAGCACTCCTATGTACCCCACTCTGGGAGGCACTCCGCTCCGGTCCCCGGCCCATCATCCGGACCGTCCGCTCCAGTGTCCGCAGCTCGATCTTCAGTGTAAAGATCTGACGCCGCGTCTCCCGTGCCTCGGTCCGGTAGCGATCCAAGTCGGCCGTCCCGATCCGAAGCTCTTCCACCTCAGCTCATGCCCGCGCTAACTCCTTCCGGAGTTGTTCCATCTCTGCATCATCTGGGCGTCGCGGGGTCTCCGCTCTCAGCCGGGCCATCTCTGCCCGTACCAGCTCCGTCTCTGCTCGGGCTCGATCGGTCTCGGCCTGGCTTCTCTCTACCTCAGTGCTCGCCTGGCTGGCCTCGGCCACTGCTGCTGCTAGATCCCTCGCCTGTAGATTGCATTTCATATCATTAGTCATAAAGCATTTGATTAGGCATAATCATAAGCATTTTTAGTCTCTTACCCGCTCCGCGAGGGTGGCCTCCGCCTCCTCGGCCCGGGCAACCGCCCGAGCAAAGTCGGCCTCCTGCTCAGCCCTGCCTCCCGCAGGCTGCGAGGAAGACGATGGGGCATCTGGTCCAGCGCGTTGGGCTCCCTCGGCCCGCTGCAGTTAGAAGTCATGGTTAGCTGACATTGGCATTTGCATCATGAACATCATTACATAAATCATGAGCATTTAAGTTTTTAGTCTCACCAGGAGCTCCAGGGCAGACCGGTACCCGTCCCGCTGTTGGATGGTGGAGTGGAGTAGCCCTTCCAGCTCGGCTATCCGTCCCTCAGGGTCTAGCTACATTTTAGAAAGCATGAGTCAGCATATATCACATTGCACATTGCATAATAGAAAAGTTTAGAGTTTTAGTTTGCATACCGGTCGTCGGGTACCTCGGTACACCCGGTCGCCGTAGAGTCGAGCGAAGGCCTTCAGATATGCCTCGTCGCTCTCGTCTCGCTCCTTCACCGCTCGGCCCCGCCTATTCCAATCATGGACGTACTTCTCCTTCCGGGCACACCAATCCACGTTGCCGCTGATGCCCCTTGCTGACTTGCCGGGGTGGTCATCGCTGTGGTGTGGAAAGGTCACCTCGGGCTGGTGTAGTCCCCGGGTCCGCAGGATCAGCCTGTAGTGCAGAGGCTCGATGATATGGATGCAATGCAACCATATGTCTCGCCCCCGGTACGATAAGGCCGCCTCCACCCATGGCTGTCCCGTATAACCCTCGTCGCGGTATGGGTTCCATTTCACCTGAGAGCATTTAGTTCATTCATTAGCATATAAAAGCATTAAAGATATTAGAGATATTTAGAAAGCATTTAGAAAGCATTTAGAAGCGTTTAGAAGCATATAGAAATCATTTTGAGTTCTGGACTTACCGATGTATGCGGGAAGGAGTCCAAGTCGTCCTGGATCGTCCGGGTCAGTCTAATGATCGACCCTGTGTCCCTCGCCACCGACCAACGCCTCGCGATCGGTATGCGGCCGGGATAGAGTAATGCGCCTCTCCCGATGCCCGGGAGGTACATATAGCTCCAGACCTGCATTTAGAAATCAAGTTAGTCGCATCATTGCATAAATCATTGCATAAATCATTTGCATAAATCATAGCATCAATATTCATGGCATAATAGAAAAACATGAGAAGTGAATTTACCTGTAGGAAAGGCGAGAAGCCGCCCAGCATCGTCTGCCTGTCCGTAGTGCTGAGGGACTCGAACAAGAATGCGAGCACTGCCGCTCCCCAGGCGTATCTCCTGACTCTGCCCAAATCCTCTATCATCGGCAGCAGTCTGCAGCTGATGACATCTGCCCGAGTCGCGATGAGGAGCTTCCCGAATAGCAGCATCAGGAAGCGTCTGAGCACTCTATCTCCCTCTGGTCCCGCCTCCGCCGCCACGCGAGGGCGCACCTGGTCTATCACTCTGCCCAGATGCTCCTCGGGTAGCTCTCCCACGGTGATCGCCGCTCCTCTCAAGCCTAAGCTCTCCTGCAGCACTGACCTCGAAAGCTGAGAGGAGGACTGTCCCGGCCTGATCAAATCTAGCCCGAGTAGCTGCTGCGCCATCTCTCGGTAGTCGCCGTATGTCCACCCTGTCACCGCGGCTCCGTGGACTCTCAATCCGGTAATCCTCGCTATGTCCTCTAGCGTGGGGATCATGTGGCCCCACGGGAAGATGAACGTTCTGCTAATCGGGTCCCATCTTTCGTGCAAGGCATACAGTAGCGGCGTGTCCATCCGGATCACCTCGATGCTGAGCACCTCGGCGAATCCCATCCCGGCTAATCTCTCTCTGGTAATCGGGCAATGCCTGGTACACTGCCCGGATCTGTAGCCAGGAGATCCGCGATCGTCTCTTCCCATGCATTGCATATTAGATCATTCATTAGTCCAATTGCATCATATAATCATTGCATAAACATTCATGATTAAAAAGAAAACAAAAATTTGAAAATTAAAAACCTTAAAAAATAGTTTAAGTCCCTGGCATGAGTGACGGCCCTGTGCTAGGGCGTCGTTTGACTCTGACAGACGCAGCCTGATGCGTCAGGCGTGTGACGGTCGCTGGCAGGACCGTCACATGGTCTGCGTTTGGGGATTCTTTCCCTTGCATCCCCGTGGTCTCCCACTATGGCCAAATGGCCTACAATTGTTCCTAGTGGGTTCGTAGACCCATTTCTATCCCTTTCCCTCACATGCATCCATAAATAAACACAAAAAAATCAAAAATTAGAAAATTAGGGCGGGGGGCCTACCTCGTGGTCCATGGCTCTCTTCCTCTTCTTCTTTGGTTCCTTGGGCTCCTCTGCACCCAAGGGAGCTTCCCCTTCGTCCTCCGTGGCCGTGGGAGCTTCTTCTTCCTCCCTTGGATTTCTCCTCGCCGGTTGTTCTTCTTCCACAAGCGGGATCGTCTCCCGTTCAAGCCGGCGGTGGAACCGCCGTATTGCCATCCTCTTCCCTCTCTCTCTCTCTTCTTTGGTGACGGCTGGGGAGCCTCATCGCCGGCCATGGCAGTAGTGGGACGTTGGAGTCGCCGGAGCTCTTCTCGGTTGGATTTTTTTTGGGGGGTTGAATGTGGAATGAATGGCCGTGACCGTTCGGTTGTTTTTTTTGAACGCTCAGGAAATGTGACGGTCTATCGACCGACCGCCACATCCTTCTGACGCGTTTGTTTTTGACCGTTACTTGTGTTGGACTGTTTTATTGAAGAATGTGAACTGCCTGGTTTATGACGGACTAGGGGTGGTCCGTTACTTGATGTGACGCACGTACATGAGACCGTTACAAACTTGCAAGTTTCTTGATGAATTAAATGGTTTAATTAATGTCAAAATGGTTCCATTTTTTTCCATGTTGTTCCTTATTGATGTTCCTTGCACGTACAATGGTTATGCCTTGGATTCATGTTCATTTTTATTGTTGGCTAACCTATCTTTTATGAGGGAATTATGAGTGAAGTCATGCTTTACTGACCGTCAGGCAGGTAAGTCAGGTATTGTATCTCGTTCCCTCACTCCCTTAATGCATTACTATATGTTACTTATGATATATTACCTCGAGAACCGGCTGGTCATTCATGTGTCCTGGGATCTGATGTTCCCCTTGAACAAAAATGATGATGATCTAAGTTCACATGTTTAATCGTTGGATAGGCCGTTAGATTGGAAAATTTGGGGACGATGGTTCTATCTTGCACGCCGTGGTTGCAGATAGTGTCCTGACTCTGATTTTCTCCGATCTAGCAATATTATTCTCGAGTATTTGATATTTCATCTTTCTTTGCATTTGTTTTGAAGATTTCTTTTCCTTTAGCCCAGCATGCATCATGCACATTCTTTGAGCATTCATGAAGCTTCATCTGTTCAAGGTAGCTCAGTGATAGTGAATAGTTGTGTTCTTGATTCTGGATGAGGAGAATTATTCCATTCTGAATTAGAAAGTTTCCTTCGATCTGCTCGCTTGATCTGGTTCGCTGAAGATTCTTGTCTGGAGTTTAGTCTCTTTCTTTTCCGTTGCCTCCGGCGGCTAGCCGTGTTTCCTTTCCTTAGTTATTAGTTCGTCCAGACTCGCATCCCTTTGGCTGGCTATTTCCTTGTGATCAGTTTGAAGTTTTCCAGAAAATTCCTATCGCTTGTTGGTAAAGAACGGGTGTCGTTTACCTTAACGCCCTCTTTTTTGATACACTCCGCTTCATTTTCGCTTCATCTTCATGTTCCATTTCACTTTCGCTTCACCTCCGCTCGCTCCCCTACAAAGAGGACGTTAAGGAGGGGCATCTGTTGACACCCGTTTTATATCCAATAAGTCGGGTCATCTCCTTGTTTCATCTATACGATGCTCTGAGTTGTTCACCCTTCATTGAGTCTCTTGATTAGTTGAAGCCTTTTTCTTGGGTCTGAACTCTTTGATCGGATATGGCTCCAAGTGGTGTTTCATTGGATGAATCTTAGAAAGCCCCTCATTTTCATTCTTGAACCTCGATGATACTAACGGTCGGCTCTAGGCGCGTTGCTTCCTCCTGACGGATAGATCCTGGACCGTTACTCTTTGAAGAGTCCTAAGGCTTGAGGTCTTGTTGTAAAGCTTATCCCTTAATTTCCACGTTGATAATAACGGTCTGTCGTGCAGCCGTTGTTTCATTCTGACGCCCTATGCCTTGCCCGTCGCTTCCTTGAGGAGTCTAACTTGTTGGGTTTTCTTCCCGTTGATCTTATCTCTTTGGGATAGGGTTGAAAATGGCGATCGTTCCTTGATGCGTTACTTCTAAGTGGCGGTCTGTCGTGCAGCCGTTACTTCCTTCCGAGAGTCCTGACAGTTCAGACCTTTTCTCTGCTACTCCGTGGTCGAGATAAGGGTTTGGATTGACGATATCTCTTTCAAATCTGATCCTCAGGACCTCCCGTTCGATTCTATGGACTCTTGGTGATATTATCTTCGAGGATTTGCTGAGAGTTATCTCTTTATCTTGTTTGAATTATCCTCTGCTCGACCTAAGAGTTTGAGGGTCTATAAATAGAACCCTTGACTTCATGGCCAAAGGGGGGGATTTTGAATTCACGACGAAGTGCTGCCAAACTCAGGAGCCATCTTCATCCAAGAGGAACTGCTTCCCACGTCCATCCATCTCATAATCAAGGGAGTACTTTGGTTTTGGTCTTTCAAGTTCATCATTGCATGCTTGAGTTCTTCCCTGGTTTTTCCTCAATCAAGGCATTGTCCCTCTTCCTTCTCCACGTTTTTCACTGTCTTCTAAGCATATAAACATCTTCCCAAACTTTTAAAACACCCAGAGGGGTTAAAAAACCAAAACTCCCCGGTAATTCCCTCTCCTTTTGATGATGTTAAGTCCTTTGAGAATTGATGCTATGCTTGTGAAAAGGACTAATTGAGGTTATTGTGTTTGGTCTTTTTATATCTTTGGCAGCTTTACAGGTTCATTGACACGAGGCCCAGGTCTTCTAACCGGCTGGAAGGGTTGGAGTTAAAAGAATTCAAGCTTTGTTACTGCAGGTTGTCTGACGATCTTGTGCAGGCGCGTCATTCTCCTCCGGCGGCCTATCGTGTGGCCGTCACTTCCAAGCGACGCACGTGGTTCTGGCCGTTACTTCCAAGTTAATCTGTAGGGTTTCTCTGGTTTTCTCTCCCGTGGGCGGGTGTTTCATCCACCTATTTCCAAGGTATATTCAGGTTCTTTTGACTTGTTTTACTTTGGTGGCGATCACATCTTTCCTTGGTATTGGGCATTAGCTATCTTCTTCATCATATCTTCCTATTTTTCTTGCTTGTTCCACCTTCACGGTGTGTTTTTATTTATTCCTTGTTCCACGCCCCGGCGTGTGTTTTCCTTTTCCTTAGCGTAGTTGGATTGAGATAGCATGCCCATGCTAGAGCTAGCTATGATTGCCTAGGTTCATGATCACATGTTCATAGGTTTGAGTAGATCTTTGATTGTTTGTTTGTTATCTTACCATATCGCTCTCCAAACCTCAAAAGAAAGATAGAAGATAGACAAATAAATATCAACAAGGGGCTGGGCTATAATCCTGTGAACAAAAAGAATTTTAAAAACAAAGTCTATACACCATTTGTCCATAGTTCAAACATAGTCAGCACATCAAATGGGTCTCCAAATCAATCTGCTCCTCAAACAAGAAAGAGATCAAATGAAAATCTGAAAAAGAAACAAAACCTGCATCAAAAGGCTAAAATTGTTGTTGGTGTCACGATGAATGCCAAGAAAAATCATGTTGCACACACACATGCATCCACAAAGAAAATCTCTTATTTTTATTGTGGTGAACTTGGTCATATGATGCATGATTGCCTTTTGATGAAATCTGAAGATCTTGAAGCATGCAAGAAAATGAATGGCTTCACAAAGCCAAGAAAGTTCTTGAACACAAAAAGAACTTTTGATAACTCTTATGTTCATGCAAGAAGACTATTTGAAAGATTTACTCCATTGAACTATTTTCATTGTGAAAAGTTCGGTCACAGGATGAACAATTGCTTTAGTTTGAAAAATGATAACATCACTACAAACCCACAGAAATTCCATGCTCACTCTTACAAGAAAAATCTAAAGGTTTTTGGTTGTTGTCATTATTGTGGTGAGTTTGGGCATACCATGCATGATTGCTCCTTAATGCATTTTGATGATATGCATGTCCAAAGACTGTGGAAGGCACCAACTAGAGGTGCAAATAACCATCCGGGACCGAAGAAGGTTTGGGTACCCAAAACTATTGAATGAGAACTCTTGTTGCAGGATTGCCTTGAGGACAAGAGGAAGGCTTAAAGTCGACTTGGCCAGCTCTGGTGTGATGCCTTGGTAAACATGGGCTTGTCCTTGAGTTGATACTGATTTGTAAGTTGGTTGTTCATGCTTTGTGCACATTGATTGTGTGAATTCTCAGTTCATACTGTTGAAAATTAAGTCTCTAAAATGTAATTTTGAAGAGGCAGTCTTGTGTGTTTTATGTGCATCAACCTTGTCTACACATGTGGTTAGACTTGGTCTTTCATGTGCATTAACATGTGCTACACAAGGACAGACCTGGGTTCTTCATGTGTTTAGTCTTGTGCTTTAAATGCATAGACTTGACTCTTTACATTATTGGACTAAACTTGAAATTTCTGAACTGAACTTTGAACTCATGTCAGCTTGAGTGAATCACTTGTATTGAATTGAGATTGATATGAAATTGAGTTTCTGGTATTGCAGGTTGAGAGAAGAGAGTCTTATGTGATGAAAAGCCTTGAAGTTAGTTTCTTCATAAGTATTGGATTAATATTGACATGAATTGAGCTCTTTAAAGTGTAGGTTTGATTATGACCATCAACCCTTGAAATCATGGAGAGAAAGAAAGGAGCTCAAGAGGACTTCAACGCCAGATTTGATCTACTTCCATTGGAATTTGGAGCTTCTTGATGAAGAAGATAGCAAGGGGAATAAAGCGAAGAATTTGAGGATGTCAATAAAGGTAACTCAAGGCAAAGGTGAGAAAATAAAGTGTTTGGTTGAAGTTCTTTGGTCTTGATGCCAGTGTCATCTCTTGACAGATAGTGATTATGAAATTTTGAATACCATTTGGTTGTTTTTGACTATGTGGAAAATGAATGCTTGGCTGAAAAGAATTGAAAAATCTGAGAAGTATATATAAGAGTGTAGCCATTGAATGCCTTTTTCAAGTGGAATTGCTTGTGTATGTGTGAAACCATCTGAAATTTCTGGTATATCAAAATGTGTTGCCGGAATGGTAGGTTAGACTTATCAGAAAGACATCACTTTGCGAGAGCTGGGCCTTCGGACCAAAATCTCCGCCTCGTACCAGAATTTAAAAAATTGAATGTTTGGTTCTAGATGAATTTTAAAACTGTCATTCAATGCTCATGTGTTTGCTAAACCCTCGATGTCATATGGGAATACATTGTATTTTTCTGATCATCATTTCAATGACTACATGGTATATAAAATGGTGACATGTGGAAGGACATATCAAGCCTATCTGAAAGCTATCACCATGCATGAGAATGTGCATCCGCCCGGTACCATGAATCATCTATACATATGGCATCAAACTCAAATGAATTTTCTGAAATCATGCATTGATTAAGGGGGAGTCATGCAAGTTGAAAATTTTGAGATTGATGTTTTCCATTCTCTCAGCATGATGATGTTTCTCTGTGGCTGAACATTTTGAGGACTGAATTTGATCAATGTTCCGTAGTCTTTACCAATGTGCTACTCATCCTTTTGGATAAAAGTAAAAATATTTTCAAGGAAAAGTTCACATGTGATGATTTTGATGTTTTGAATGAATTTTCTGAATTCTCTTTTCAAAATAAAATTGTGCTCTTATATTTGAAAAAAAATTGCATGTCATGCATTAGTTGCATTAGATGCATATAAAGTTGTCATGTGAAATCTAAGCTCTTGCATCACATTGCATATTTACATATCATTTCTACATATCATTCACATAATGCTTTTGGAAGATGAAGCTTATCATGTGTCTTGTTGCATAGTTGGCATTTTCAACATGCATATAGTGCATATTTTTGAAATGCATCATTCTGAACATTTCATGTTGCATAAATGCCAAAATGAATACTTCCAACAATGGCATCATATCTTTGGGACCAACAATTCAAGAACTGAAATTGCATATCTTTGCATTCTGCATTGCATATTTGCATATCTCCATTGTATGCTTGCATGTTAATATATGCTAAAGCCCCTTCCTTGAAACTTCTAAGACTGAATACTCCATTGATAAACAATGTTGCATCTGAGTCTTAACAAGTGTGCTTCATGTCAAACTCTCAGGGGGAGCATTTCATACTTATTGCATTTATATAGGGGGAGCTGCATTATCATGTTTTGAGTTAAATTTTCTCCATACATGTTAAATCAAATTCGCACACCTCATGCACTATAATGTGAAATTGAGTGTTATTCATAAAGATATAAGAATTTCATTTCAACACTCTAAAGTAATTTAACTTGCTGCATAAATGATAAAGAGACAGTTGAGGGAAAAGTTACCTGCCTCTGCATACAAAAAAGTGGTTACAATGAAAGACAGAGTAATGTTTAGTCTCACTGAGTAAATTGGGCACATGTCACCTGAGACGTGATGTGATTCATTTCAGAAAAGTGTTGACTAAAATACCTCTGTTCAAAATGAGGTGAAATGGTTCAGTATTCTGAGTAACCGGGGATTCTGGCATGAGCTCCATGTGTCTTCTCGCGTAAAAAGGAATTATTTGGACCTGATCATTCTTAGAAAAATTCAGATTGTCAGTGTGAAAATTTCTGATGATAAATTTGATTGAGGCAGAGTGAAGCCTCCAATACGCTGCTCTCTAGATTGAAATGCAGTCTGTGCAACTATTATCGTGTTTAATTGAAAATCTGGTTATCCATATGGCTAAAATTCATTCTCATGTTACTCACTTACACAAGGTAATTTGATTTGATATTTATTCTGAAAATTTGATTAACTGCATGACCTGCTGTACGTCTTCTCCTATATATCTGCACACTCCTCTAGGTGTAATCATGAGCACTCTGATCTTACAGACTCACCTGCACTTTTCATACACCTATCCCTTCACTCTAAATAAAATGGGGGAGCTATAATGCATGTATATTTATCTATTTACCTGTGATCAATCATATTGGATCATTTTACTTGCACTCTGCATGTCCATATTGTCTACACTTGCATTTCCAAGTTGTGAAATTAGTTCATGCATATTGTTCATATTGTTTCTTTTTTTTAACCCCATTGTCCGTCGATTCATGTCAATAAATAAAAAAAAAGTATTTTTTATGTTGATGCCATCATGGATTCCCTATCATGATCCCCATTTCTGATTATGTCAAAGGGGGAGAGAGCATTATAGCATAAGATTTTATCATCATCAAAATATGGGAGATTGTTGTGTATGTGATTTTGATGCTTACAAAATGACTTTATTGCTTGACCTTGTGCTTGAATGATTATTCATATCTTCATCTGCGTGAACTCCTTATCCTCTTATTATGAAGTATGAAATGGTTGTGGAGATGATTACAAAATAGTGTTATTGTGATATCATCATGTGGATGTATTTGTGACTCTAGAAGGCTCATATGTGCTTTGATGTTAGCACATTGCATATACATTGTATATACACTTGGTGAGATTGCTTTGTACTCAATGAGAAAGCTTTTGTGAAAAATATGCTGGGATAAATGTCATATTGAGCCTCATGTTATGCATGTGTTCTTCGGTAATGCTAAATGAATGATTAAGATGCAAATACCATTGTTTGCCCCCAAGGTAATGATGTATGGCTCAAAGAGTTTTAATGATGTCAAATGCAATATTGCTAAATGGCTTAATGATTTAATTTGATTGATTCAATGAGTTCATGGTTTATGAAATGAGAATGTTCATGATTCATTGTTGGTTTGTGATTAGAATTCCTACATAACTTTGTGTTGATATCATTGTCATGTGGAGTTGGTATAATCTCAGCATTTGGACTTGCCGATCCATGGCAAACTTATTGGAGTGATGCTATACTCTTCTGACACATTTGTAAATGGTTTCTAGAAACCCGTGGGTTGAGGAAAACACTGCCACTTGTGTACGTCCTTCACAAGGTCACATTACAAAGTGGTTCGGATTGATAAATATATGCACTTAGTTATATGTGCTGACATGTGCATAAACTCCTCATGGACGGTCAATGGAGTTCATATATATATACCTTTCCATCCTACGGGTAAGAACTTTGTGAAAGCCACAAGGGTGAGTTTCTTTCATCATTCATAGATTCATGACTTAATGAGAAATGCATGAGTGGATTTGTTCTATGAATGCCAATACAAATTTAACCTTCTTGAGGTGTTCTTGCAGGTAAGAAGGACTTCTAATACCCAACTCAAAATGGCAAAACCCCGGTGAGGTTGTTCAGTTATATTTCTAGTTCATCGGGCATTTTTGAGTTCACAATTCCTTGGTGTCGACACCTGGTGTCGACACCAGTTTCTCTATGTTCTGCCATTTTATTTTTTCTGTCAGAAGCCTGGTGTCGACACCTGGTGTCGACACCCATTTGTTTTTGTACTGGCCACCACTTTTCTGCTATAGGCCTTGTCCTGGTGTCGACACCTGGTGTCGACACCATCCTCTGGCCAGCAATTTTCTACTAAAGGCCATATCCTAGTGTCGACACCTGGTGCCGACACCATCTGTGGGTTGCCTTGGCCGACAGCTTTCTGCTATGGCCATGGGCCTGGTGTCGACACCAGGTGTCGACACCACTGTGCAGCCGTGATTTTTGACTTTCACGTCCTCGGCCAAGAAGTCAAAAGAGTTCGGTCCTTCTGCCTCAAATCACTCCCTAAATTGTGGATCTGGTCCCTAGGGTGTCCCTTGACCGATTTAGAAGCATAAAACCATCTCATTGGGTCACAAACCCTAATCAAGATGTTAGATCTGAAATATTTTCTCTTGTTCTAACCCTTGTGAGTGCAGGGACGCTGCTGCAGCTCCAGGGCTTCTTCCACAACATTTTGGGCGTGAAAGTGAAAGGAAGAGGGCTCCTTCCAAGTCTCCAAACGATCTGGGTGTAAAAGCTAAAGGAGGGGCGTGTGCATTTGCTGGAGGAGGAAGAGAAGGTTGCAAGAGATCATCTCTACGACCTTGAGTGCAGAATGAAGGGCGGTTGTAGCTAGTCTCCACCAACTACTGTTAAGATGGTAGAATCTGCAGCGGCAGCGACTTCCACTCCTTGGTTCATGATCTCTAGAGCACCTTTCCACCTTATCTCAAAGCTTGGTTGAAGATAAAGAGGGGGATCTCTAAACCATTCATTTACATATTCTTGTTAGAGATTAGCTTAAAGCTTGGGCTTATTATTTCTATCTATTCTTTCAGGTGAAAAAGATAATGGAAGAAAGAAAAGAGGAGCGCCTCGAGAAGAGGAATAAGATGATGTTGAAATCGTGAACATCCATCAATGAGTCAAGGAGAACTAGATTTTTTTGAAGAAGGGGGAGCTTTATTCTTGATGCATTTTTCCAGTTTCCATCTATAGAATTTGTTTGGGGGGTCATAGCATATATTTGTCTTCGTTTCATATACATCTGATAGAATAAAGCTCCCTCTTCTTCAACAAAATCTAGTTCTCCTTGACTCATTGATGGATGTTCACGATTTCAACATCATCTTCTTCCTCTTCTCGAGGCGCTCCTCTTTTCCTTCTTCCATTCTCTTCTTCACCTGAAAGAATAGATAGAGATAATAAGCCCAAGCTTTAAGCTAATCTCTAACAAGAATATGTAAATGAATGGTTTAGAGATCCCCCTCTTTATCTTCAACCAAGCTTTGAGATAAGGTGGAAAGGTGCTCTAGAGATCATGAACCAAGGAGTGGAAGTCGCTGCCGCTACAGATTCTACCATCTTAATAGTAGTTGGTGGAGACTAGCTACAACCGCCCTTCATTCTGCACTCAAGGTCGTAGAGATGATCTCTTGCAACCTTCTCTTCCTCCTCCAGTAAATGCACACGCCCCTCCTTTAGCTTTTACACCCAGATCGTTTGGAGACTTGGAAGGAGCCCTCTTCCTTTCACTTTCACGCCCAAAACGTTATGGAAGAAGCCCTGGAGCTGCAACAGCGTCCCTGCACTCACAAGGGTTAGAACAAGAGACAATATTTCAGATCTAACATCTTGATTGGGGTTTGTGACCCAACGAGACGGTTTTATGCTTCCAGATCGGTCAAGGGACACCCTAAGGACCAGATCCACAAATTAGGGAGTGATTTGAGGCAGAAGGACCGGACTCTTTTGACTTCTTGGCCGAGGATGTGAAAGTCAAAAATCACGGCTGCACAGTGGTGTCGACACCTGGTGTCGAGACCATGCCCATGGCCATAGCAGAAAGCTGCCGGCCAAGGCAACCCACAGATGGTGTCGACACCAGGTGTCGACACCGGGATATGGCCTTTAGCAGAAAACTACTGGCCAGAGGATGGTGTCGACACCAGGTGTCGACACCAGGACAAGGCCTATAGCAGAAAACTGCTGGCCAGTACAAAAACAAATGGGTGTCAACACCAGGTGTCGACACCAGGCTTCTGAAAGAAAAAATAAAATGGTAGAACATAGAGAAACTGGTGTCGACACCAGGTGTCGACACTAAGCAATTGTGAACTCAAAAACACCCGATGAACTAGAAATATAACCGAACAACCTCACCGGGGTTTTGCCATTTTGAGTTGGGTATTAGAAGTTCTTCTTACCTGCAAGAACACCTCAAGAAGGTTAAATTTGTATTGGCATTCATAGAACAAATCCACTCATGCATTTCTCATTAAGTCATGAATCTATGAATGATGAAAGAAACTCACCCTTGTGGCTTTTACCAAGTTCTTACCCGTCGGATGGAAATGTATATATATATGAACTCCATTGACCATCCATGAGGAGTTTATGCACATGTCAGCACATATAACTGAGTGCATATATTTATCAATCCGAACCACTTTGTAATGTGACCTTATGAAGGACGTACACAAGTGGCAGTGTTTTCCTCAACCCACGGGTTTCCAGAAACCATTTACAAATGTGTCAGAAGAGTATAGCATCACTCCAATAAGTTTGCCATGGATTGGCAAGTCCAAATGCTGAGATTATACTAACTCCACATGACAATGATATCAACATAGAGTTATGTAGGAATTCTAATCACAAACCAACAATGAATCACGAACATTCTCATTTCATAAACCATGAACTCATCGAATCAATCAGATTAAATCATTAAAAGCCATTTAGCAATATTGCATTTGACATCATTAAAACTCTTTGAGCCATACATCATTACCTTGGGGGCAAACAATGGTATTTGCATCTCAATCATTCATTTAGCATTACCGAAGAACACATGCATAACATGAGGCTCAATATGACATTTATCCCAGCATGTTTTCCACAAAAGCTTTCTCATTGAGTACAAAGCAATCTCACCAAGTATATATACAATGTATATGCAATGTGCTAACATCAAAGCACATATGAGCCTTCTAGAGTCACAAATACATCCACATGATGATATCACAATAACACCATTTTGTAATCATCTCCACAACCATTTCATACTTCATAATAAGAGGATAAGGAGTTCATGCACATGAAGACATGAATAACCATTCAAGCACAAGGCCAAGCAACAAAGTCATTTTGTAAGCATCAAAATCACATACACAACACGGAGGATAAGGATCCCTTTTTGGTCCAGTGCGGTTGTAGTTCTGAGGTGGAGGGACGTTTGCATAAGGCTTGGGATTATCTTGCCCCTGGTTTGCACTAGCCTGAGCAGGATGGGAGCCCTGGCGATTGTTAGACTTGAAAGGTTGGCCAACCACATTGACTTGCTCATTTACCGTGACGCCCTTGGTGGTGGGGACGGCTGGAGTCTTCCTACTCTTGGTGCGAGGCTCAAAGAAAGGAGGCAAGGTGAAATCCTTTACTTGGGCCTGAACTATCCGAGCTCGATTATAGAGTTGGTGAAAGTGGAGCTCACTGAGCATTAAGATGGCCCTAAGCTGAGGGGTGGCATTGTTCACCAACATGGTGACAGCCTGAGACTCGGGGATGGGAACTTCCATCCTAGAAGCCATGATCCTCCACCCATTTGCAAAATTAATGAAGTCCTCGTTGGGCTTCATTTTCTCCATGACTAGGTCAAACAACGTAGGAGAAATGGAAGACATATGACCAAAGTTAGCGATAAATCACTCGGAGACTACGTCAAAGTTGATGAGATCAACAGCTGGTAGGGAGGAAAACCAACGTAGGGCCTCGCCTTCAAGGGATTTTTGAAACAGAGGACCAATAGGACCCGATCGTAGAGCCATTGATGGGAATCCACGAGGAAACTCGAAAGGTGATGATGGGGGTCAGTGGTACCATCATATCTCCTATACTTAGGAGCCTTGAACCCAGGCGGGAAATGAGCATTAGGGAGTTTGTAGTATTGGGCTAGCGAGTGGGGACGTGAGTTTGGCATACTCTCGGCCACTGCCTGCCGAATGTAGCTTTGAATCTCCTGCCGGAATGACGGGTCTATCCCCTTTAACGGGATACCCGTGGTTGACGGAATTGGGGGTGAAGAGACCCTTTGCGGAGCCATTGAATAGCTGAATTGGAGTGGATTCTCAAGAATGGGTCCGCTCGTGGACCCCTGAAAGGGGGTTTGAGCGTGGGGAGGTGTGATATGGGGAGACGTGTGGAATGGCCGGAGCCTTCCCACGGGAAGCCATCGTGGCCAAGTCCGCGGGAGTGTAGCGGGATAGCACGCTGATCAACTCTTGATCCTCGTGCGGAGAGAGTGTAGGAGCCCTCGGGCTACCGCAGTCATGATCACTCGATGAAGAAGCCAAATCGACGTGGATGGCCTCATTTGGCGTGGCCGAGAACATGCCTATAAAGGCATCCGGATAATCGTCCTCTATTTGAAAGATTCATATTGGGGAGGGAATTCCTCCTCATAACCCAGATTTGTGAAAACCCGCTCCATCCTAAACCAATTTTAATTGGTTTAGAAAAGAGAGAATGAAACTTAAGGGGGAGGGGTAAGTGTTTCTAAGCACACCAAAGGGGGTGACCACAAGCAACATCCCAGAATTTTTCTTTTCCTTCTTTTTTTTCTTTTGTTCACTCGGAGGAGAGAAGGGAACTAAGTGGGTGAAGGGTGAACTCTGGGGAACTTAACAGAAACCGCACTCTAAGCCCAGGGTCACTATAGGTTCTTCCGATAGTACAACCTACCTGGCGACCGTGTTGGAACCCACGGTTTGTGAGGACTCACAGAGGTTCCCGGTTGGACCGAACCAATTACACCCGAGTGGGAATCCTCAGGTGAAGGGTTCAATTCCAACGGGAGGGATTCCTAATAACGGGTGATGCCGGCTCTGCCTAAACCCAGCCACGATTCAACCCTGCAGAGAAAGATCACACAATACACAAGCAAAACAACAAAGAAAATAACTAGTTACGGGGGAGCACAAGAAGAGAGTCAGAGGGCGGCCAGGTCACTGGCCGCTCAAAGACCTGGGCGGCCAGGTCGAGGGACGCTCAGGGGATGAAGGCGGCCAGAGTATTGGCCTCCTAGAGGAGGAGAGGGCGGCCAGAGTGAGGGCTGTCCAGTGATCTGGGCTGCAAGACTCCTGGTCGCCCAGGGGATGGCCTAGGCGGCCACTGGGTTGGTCGCCCAGGGGCCTAGGCGGCCTGGGGGTTGGCCTCCTTCTGTCCAACTTTCAGAAAACACAAAAACATAGCTATGTAAATTAATCTAATGTAAACACATGCTTCACTTATCTTGGACTTCAAGCATTCAGGACCTCACAGTAGGCATTGGAGGGTCCCACTGTGATTGCCACTTCCTTGGTTGTAGGTTCTGTGGATCGTCGGACCGTGTATGTTGGGTGGTGAAGGGGAGTTGGTTTGGAGAATGAGCTTAGCGGGGTTATCTCCTCAACCTTCCTGGACCACGAGTACCTACAAGGGAACAAATCAAAGGTTAAATAATTATGATCACCAGAGGTGTTTACCTAAACCTCACAGGAATGATGATCGCGGGGAGATGCTTAAAATAGGGAGAAGGTAGGGTCCCTCTTCCTCGTCCTCGGCCGGCCAAGGGCAAGGAGCCCTGCGTAGTCCCTTGATGCTCAAGTCCTGTAAACAGTGAAGCTCAAAAAAGAAAACAAAAAAAAACCATTAGCAATGGGAAGTGCAGTGTCTACTCTAATGAAAGTTAATGTAAGGGGAATAGTGGCGGTGTGATTACCTGGGGGTGGTGGGAAGGAGGGATAGCTGACACTTTCGACCACCCACCTTCCCGTTTGTTTTGGAAAAAAAAACCTCTTAAGTGTAGGAGCTTGGAAGATTACGATATGCAGAATGTACTTACCAGGAAGCCATGATGCGAGAAGTAAAGAACAGGGGGTTCCAGAGTTCAAACCTGGATCGAGGATGAAGGAGGAAGGAGACCAGGTGCAACTCCCCTTTCACCGTTTGAGAGAGCCTCCGTAGGCAAACCCTCTCTCTTTCGACTCCCCCCCCGAATTCCCACAAATTCCTCCTCTCCGAATGTCCTCTCCCCCTCTCTCTCTCTAGAGATCGGTGGTTTTCTCATTCAAGTCGGAGTGCATGAAATCGTGGGGAAAATCGTGCAAAATAAGGGGGAGAGCGTGCTCACGAACTGAGCCACGTTCTCTGACCAAGTAAAATATGAGGGCGGCCATCGACTTGGCTTTCCTGAGGGGGGGGGGCGTTCAGGAAGGGCGGCCAGCTCTTTGGCCACCAAGCAGAGGAGGGTGGCGGATAAGTGTGTAATTTTACATGTTAATTAATGATATAACACACTTTTATTTACTTTAATATGCATCACTATGCATTTATCACACTTAATTTTAATTTCAGATCAAAATGTTTAAATGCCTGATTTAATGAAATTTTGATTCTATTTTACAGGCATAAAGAAGATCACAACAACAAGAGGAGAAATGGGCCAAAGCCCATTCACATCCAAGAGCCCATGGCCGACCAAGCCCAATCTTAGTTCAAATAAAATAAAAAAAAGAAAAGCAAAATAATTATTTATATGATATATACATATAGATATATGTACTTGATATATAGATTTGATATATATATATATATATATAAACTCTCAAGCACAAGAAACGCAAGAAGGCTTTACATGCAAATGGCCCTTCACGTGATTCTATTGCACGTAATATAACTCATGCACACTTAATCTCATTTCACTTGATATAATTCATGCAGGTTGGCTTCAGGTGACAAGGGTGGCTCTTCAAACATCACAATGGCCAAGGAATAATGCAGGGTGGCTCCACAGGCAATTGTAACCAAGGGTGGCACGTACACATGCAACCAGCCATGGGTCCACGCTAAGACAACAATGTTTCAACAAGGCAAGGTGGCTTCAGCGCTGGGTGACCTCCTTCATATATCATATATATATGATATGCATGGCGGAAGGTCCACGCGCTCGAACAAGGCGGCTGTGGATGGTGTCCAAAGCTTCAAAGCATCTTTACGTGGGGTTTTTCTCCACATTGGTGGCATACGGCGGGCCATCTTCCACGATGGGTTCAAACATGCAGCAAGGCTCCTTCGGCACGCGAGTTAGGCTTCACGTGGCATTGCGGCTGGGTCTTCAACTCGAACATGATCAACCAAAGTTGGCAGCGGCACAGCTTCTCAGATAGTCAAACCAACCAACTGTCGACAAGGCCAAAAGGCCATTCAAGCAGCCTTCACACAGGTCAGCTTCGGGCGCTTCAGGTTTCACATGCAAAGGCAGGACAAAGCGGCTAAGCCGCAAAGCATCAGGGGCTTCACACTGTCGACAAGGCCAAAAGAGAGCAAAGTTCACACACGCAGAGAGCAGAGCCAAATGGGGTGTTCACATGTAACGTGGGTTAGTTTTGGGGGCTATAAAAGGGGGGCATGGGAGGCACTTCTCCTCCCTAATAGGCAGTAGGCATAGTACGTAGATAGCTTCATTCTCATCCACCCTCCCCCCACTCTTAGTCCTTAGTTTAGGCTTAGAATTTCTCATTTTATTTCCCTTTGTGTTTGTTCAACTTTGTTGTAATTTATTCATGTATGCATTTTTGATTCGGTCTAATTTACGTTGCATTCTAGTTTTATTTTATTTTGTTGCATAATCCTTTTCCATCTCTCTAATGTTCTTCCAAAATTCTATCTCGACCATTTTCTGAAATTCTTCCAAAGACGGTCAAGAGACGCGGTTCCGATCCGATCGAGTGTACGTGGTCGTTCCCGACGACTCGTAAATTAAAGGCTCGAGGAGAGGACGCCGTTATCACACCACGGATGCACCAAATCTATCCCACTTCGTCTATTTTATTTCGCATTTAATTTTGGTATTTCTTTAGATTCATGTATTTTCATGCACGTTTATTTTTCAATTAGGTTAATTTCACTCAAAATTCGGATCTTCTAAATATAAGAATTTTCTAACTCATGCTTAAATGAAAATATTTGTTCCTCGTGGGATCGACCCGTATTCACCACTTTGCTTGAATTTCAATATTTTTAAGTGAGCGAGTTCGGTAAATTTTTAAATTGAGGCACGACTTTTAACGACGAGTTTTATGCGCATCAATTTTTGGCGCCGTTGTCGGGGAGGAAATATTTTTTTATGGTTGGATATTCTTGTGTTTGATGTGTATATTTGTATATTAATTTTTTTATTTTTTATTTTACAGAAAAAAGAAAAAAAAATCAGAAAATCAAAGAAAGAGGAAAATCGGATATGAAATTCTCAGAAAATGAAGCGTCGCTGAAAACCTGACACTGTAGCAGTCAAGCATCGCTAAAGGGCTGAAACGTAGGAACATATTCTATTTTTTTGATTTCTGAAAAATCTTCAAAAAAATCTAAAAAATTCCTATAAAATCTATAAAAATCAGAAAAAAATCAAAACATATAAAAACATCATTTTAGGTTTCATATTATACTAAATTTGCATATCTTGGTCATTTTATTATTTATAGCTTCTTGCATTCATCTCTTATTAAAAAATTAAAAAAAATCAAAAATCAAAACAAAAAATTGCACTGGCTAGATAGGTTCATTAACTAAAAAAAAATACTTGCACCACAAATAAAATACTTCATTCAAGAATAGAAATCACACCCACCATGTTCTAGGTCATGCATCATTTAACATAGAATTTTTTCTTGTTTAGTTTTTGTCATTGTATTTTGGAGATTGCAAGGGATAAGGTACGTTCTACTTATCATATTCTAGCATGCATATTGCATAAGAACCCCTTGTTTGAAATTATGGTGTGTATTTCATTTCAAAACACTTTAAGGGCGATACCCCTAAATAACATAAGGTGGAGATTTCATCACATTTCTTAGCCCACAAACCACCTTTCCCTTGCATCTTTGCATGACCTAAGCCATAAATAAAAGCCAGTAGACATTGGCCCTAGGATCACACTATGATTTTAGTACGATTTGAGTTTACCCTTTTATGAAAATCGGTGCCTAAGACAAGATGGTCGGACGGTAAACGCCTTAAGCGGGACTGTGGTTTGACATAATTAGGTCCCTATGAAAGTAGGGGGAGCCTCCCACTACCCCACCCCTTACCTGATCGGTGGAAATATTGAGGGTGAACTTAAGTTGCACTTTAGTCATTTTGTGAAACCCTATTTGGAGGTCTCGATCACATCTAGGTGATTAAGTAAATTGTGTGCCAACTTGTTTGTGTATGTCAAAAATAAAAAAAATAAAATAAAACAAAAAAATTTTCTTACAAAATAAAAAAAAATCAAAATAAAAAATTCATTAAAAAATATCACTCTTTCTTGGGTCTTTTGCATTACCACATCCAATTTTGTTTAGGCCTATTAATAGATTCTTTCATGTTCAACCATGCGGACAATTTGAATTCAACTCCTTCATTTATCTATTATCATCAAAATCATTCACTCTTCCATAATAAGGTTTACAATTCATCTCTTACCCAAGAGCCACACCAATTTCCATCAAATTTTTCCACCTCTTTCTCCTACACAAACCCATATCCTAGGTGGGAAAACTAGCAATCTTCTTCTTGGGCACCCTATCAAGACCTCATTCAAAGTCCTTCAAACCCACACTTTTTAAATTGGGCTTTATATTCCAATGATCCTTACAATCAAGCCCATTCTCAAGGTCAACCCGTCCGTTCACATTCACCTCAGTACCAGACTAATTCTTATTCTGATCTTTATTCATCCCAGTCTGAGTACGACCCAACACATCCATCTCTTCCACAGTCAAATTTCAATAAGGAGGATCAGTTCAATCAAATGACTCAACTCATCTTGGCCAATCAACAATCCCTTCAAGCTCAAAGCCAAATCATTCAGGCCCAAATTGACCAACGTAATAGAAAGCTAGAAATGGACAAACATGCTAGCCTCCTCACGGAAAACTTTGAAAATCAATTTCTTGATTACGATTGTAATATCAGCTTGAATGATCCATCCATCAATCCTCAATTCAATAACTCTCAAATAATTTTTGATGATGGGGATAATATGGAGCAGCCATATCAGGATAATTGGGGGGGGGGGGGGGCTAATGAATCTCAATTTGTAATGGCCAGGGAAAATAATGAGAAGCCTAAGTTGGGAGGAGAAGAAGAAATAATGAAAATCAAATTTGGGCCCCATATCCTAATGATTATTATGATCAAGCCTAGGATAATAAGGGATGGCCCATGTCCTCGTCACCACCTTCTACTGATTACCCTTCACATTATTCCATTGAATCTGAGCCTCCCTATTCATCTCCTCTACCTTCAAAACCCAATTCAGAGATGACATTCAACCAACTCTGTCAATCAATGATGCTTCAAAGTCAATCTTTCCAAGCGCGAATTGAAAGGATGATTGAGACGATCCAGAGGATTGAGGAAGAGCAAGTGCTTAGCTATTCTGGTCCCATTTCTACTGATCAAATTCCTTATGATGACTACGATCAATCTATGATTCCCCAAGAGCATAACACTCCAATTAATCTTAATGAAGGAATTATGGAGAGATCTTGTCAGAAAAATTTGAATGAGGAACCTAGAAAATTTGAGGAGATTGAGGAATGTGTTGAAAAAGAAATAGATGAAGGTGATGATTTAATGAATGCTCAGCCTATGCTTGATTATCCTTGTGAGGAGAATGCTAGAGAGGTGGATGATCTTCAGTTAGGGGGAGAGGAAGAGTATACTGAACTTCAAATCTTTAATCACATGTCTCTCCCTGAATTTGAGGAAATTCTCTTTGAAGATGGAAGGAAGAAGCAGAGAAGGTGGAACAAGAATTGAACATTTATTTGAACAATGAAGTTGGGGTTAATGAGGAATTGAATGATTTGAGTCTACCGCATGATAATTTCAATCTAGAGGAGAGGGTAGAGCTTATGCAAATTCTTGACCACGATGATTCTTTTAAAACTCTTCCAGCCGATTGTTCCAACCTTGCTCTACCTGCTGAGTTATCTGATCTCCCAGACCTTCAAGAGGAATATTTCATAATTGATGATATGATCCTGAGCAATGTTCCTCCTCTATTCTTTAATCGGGATAATTATTTTGAGCTACCCCCACCTCGATATCTGTCGTGCCCTTATACTCACCAGCCACATTCGTTTTCTTCAAGGCATGAAAAGGAAAATTTTGGCAAGAACAAAATTCTTTGGTGGCTCATTCTAAAATCAACTCGTTGGTTATAGAGCCTTGGGTCTGGCTGAAGACGTAAAACTTAGTGCTTTTGGGAGGCAACCCATAGTTATTTTGATTTCTTTGTGTGTTAATAAATGGCTTCTTGGGAGGCAACCCAAGTTTTTCTTGTGTTTATATTTTTATTTTGAAGGTGTGAATAAAAGATAAGTTGGGGAGAGAGAGGGATGATTGCTTGCATTATTACCCTGATTTTTAAAGCCAAGTACCACCTTTGGTCAACAAGGATGCCCGTCGAAGTTCACTTCCGTCAGGTTGTACCGTTCCTTCACAAATTTCATGTCTACATTGTTCATTATTCTATATTATTCATGCCATTAAGGACAATGTCATTTAAGTTGGGAAGACGGAAATCATGTTACATATATTATATTCCTATACAACCTCATTTTTCAATCATTTTTTAAAAACATAACCTCATTTTTCAAAAAAATAAAAATAAAAAACAAAAATTGAAAAACAAACAAAATAAAACCCATTTTGAGTTTCATGATTTATGCTTCCATTGAAAGTAATTCTGGAATAGAAATGACTAGATAATGATGATAGAAAATTTATCTAATCTAGCCATATAAAACTGATCTAAGAATCTCTTTAAAGTTCATGTGCACTTTAGAAGAAAAAAAATCACGTTACACGCTAATGAAACAAGTAGGACAAGCCTTCTGTTATTTTGGGTATGTTGTCTGATATTCAGCACTTCTTGAAGAAGAGATCTTTTAGAAACTTTCTGCCAAGTTATCTATCAAAATTAGTGCAAAAGCACAATTGAAAAAAAAATTTACGAAAAAGGAACCATGAAAAATGCCTCTAATCTGAGTAACCGAGCCTACTTCACCTAAGACGTGTTGAGATTCGCATCAAAAGGAAAAGGGAACCTTGATCTGTAAAATCAGGCTTGCTTCTCCTAAGGCAAGAGTCGAGGTTCGTGTTAAACAGTGAAGGGTAGTGCATCATCATGTGTGTAGAAAAATAAAAAAAATCCCAAAGGGATGAAACAATAAGGCAGACAGAAGCTAGTATTCTTAATGCTCTGATTAAGAAGTGCAGGGTTGAAAGGCATTTGTTCGGAATAGCAAATGGGGGATGCAATTATCTTCGCTGTGGACTTAGCATTCATTTCACATGCACAAGTGCTACTGAATTTTGATTAGAATTCTTGATCATGTACCTTAATTTCCTACATAAGGCTAACATGTGTTAATGATTCCGAAATCCTAATATTTAGTTGATTCTATGAAGGAATAACTTGATATGAAGGTATGAACTTTGCAAAGCTCTTGTTGGTCATAAAATTTTAATTATTTGTATTGTTAAGGGACTAGCAATGAGTAATTTGGGGGATATGATAAGTGTGTAATTTTACATGTTAATTAATGATATAACACACTTTTATTTACTTCAATATGCATCACTATATATTTATCACACTTAATTTTAATTTCAGATTAAAATGTTTAAATGCCTGATTTAATGAAATTTTGATTCTATTTTACAGGTATAAAGAAGATCACAACAAGAAGAAGACAAATGGGCCAAAGCCCATTCACATCTAAGAGCCCATGGCCGACCAAGCCCAATCTTAATTCAAATAAAATAAAAAAAAGAAGAAAACAAGAAAAGCAAAATAATTATTTATATGATATATATATAGATATATATATTTGCTATATATATAGATATATATACAAGTTATATACATATATATATATATATATATATATAAACTCTCAAGCATAAGAAACGCAAGAAGGCTTTACATGCAAATGGCCCTTCACGTGATTCTATTTCACGTAATATAACTCATGCACACTTAATCTCATTTCACTTGATATAATTCATACAGGTTGGCTTCAGGTGACAAGGGTGGCTCTTCAAACAACACAATGGCCAAGGAATAATGCAGGTGAAGTCCCGAGATTAAATGGCACCCAAGAGGGGGGTGAATTGGGTGATAAAAAATTTCTACCGAGATAGACTCAAATATGCGATAACGTGGGGACACAGAAGAAAACAAGAGCAAGACAAATTATGCTTTTGATAAACCACAGGATTTAAGTGAAGAAGATCAAACAATCTAGATCTAAAGGATACAAAATATCTAGATTCACAAGTATGCACAGAAGAGGGATAGGAGATATGGAGCAAACCACAAAGAGAGCGATTTTAAGGTGGTTCGGATGCCACAACGGCAACCTACGTCCACCCCTCACCGACAGTGAGGAATCACACACTATCTTGTAAGGAGTTACAAGATCAAACACACACAACACACACTGGGAAGGAGAGCTCCCGCGAAGGTGTAAGAACACCTTAATACACACACAGCTACAACGGAGAACACACAAACACACACACACACGGATCTAGGAAGATCCACACACACTGAAATGTTTAACGATTACAAGAACCACAGATGAAGCTTAAGAGAACAAAATGAATTTAGAACACAAGAGAAGAATCTTGATTTGCTCACCCTTAATGGATGATTGGATGCTTTGGATGCAACTTGAATCCTTGGGCTGATTTTCACTTGACTGGATGAAGAAGGATGAAGAACTCTTCTCGGAGCACTGTTCACGTCTACAGTGCTGGATCCCTTCTCTTCCTCTTGATAGCCCCCTTGATCCACCTTGAGCATTAGGGTTTTCTTAACCCTCTTGCATGAGTTATATAGATTTTGAATGGTCCATGGACTCTCCCAGACCAGATCCACAATTTCTGGAGAGTTTAGTTGCTTAGGGATTAAACAATACCAAGAGGAATGGCTTTTCTCAAAGTGTCAAAAAGTCAACAATATTGGGCAGCTCGGGGCTGGCGGTCAACTTGCTGGGTCTGGCGGTCGACCTCCACTAAGAGACCTGCAGGAGGCCGGTCCCCGGGAGATCCGGTCGACCGGGATTGAGGGGTGGTCGACCGCCACTGAGACAGCCTGTAGAAGTTTCCATTCTGTTATTCCAGGTCGACCGGGGTGATGCTTGAGGTCGACCGGACTGTCAAAAACCTGAAAAATGAAGAGTTTAGCCCAGAAAAATGTGTCCATATGATCGAGGCATGATTTGAACGATTGGTTAAAAGGTTATTACAAGTTCATTCAATGTACTTAGAAAACCATTTGGAATGCTAAAACCTTAAGTAACAACATGAAGAGTTCCGACCTTGAAGGCTTATGAAAAACACTTAGGTTATTAGATCCAAGCATGTGAGCAACCCTATGTCCTTGGTTTTGTTATCATCAAAACACGAGATATATATACAACAATCTCCCCCTTTTTGATGATGACAAAACTCTAGGGCATTCAAACCAAAGTTCATGATAAGAAAAAAATAACCACTTGTATGCCAACAAGAATATGAAATGAGACACAAATGCCAACCGTCTGAGTTCAAAACACCAGTACTTTCAATTGATCATAATTTCATTACAAGGTACATTAGTGCGAGAGTGAATGCACGACTCTAAAACCAAAGTCTAAGCAAAGGACTAACACTACTGACAGCCCTCACATGTGACATGCAAGCAAGCAACACAACCACACAACGACATACATAAGTAGATAATAAACCTGCCCAATAAACCTGCCCTACTATGTCTCCCCCTTTGTCAACAGCAAAAAGGGAGAGGATAGACGAAGGAGAGACTCAGGCAACACTAGACCAAAAGAGAACATGCCAGAGGGGAAAACAAAACAAATCCTCATGGAGCATCTTCAGGAGGTGGCTGATCTACTGGAGGTTTAGGTGGAAGGCCAAGGTGCCGACGAATGTCTCCAAGATGGTGTGCATGACTGTGAAGAAGATCAAGAATATGACCAATGGATTCATCACGAGCCGCATCCTGGCGCCGCATGCCAAGAAGAGAGAGGTGGATGAAGCTAAAGGATTGGCCAGACTCAGCTAAATCCTCTCGGAAGGAAGTCATGTGGGTGGTGAGAGTGGCCATCTGAGTAGAGAGAGTCTCGAAGGCAGTAGAGAAGGTGTCCATGCGCCCTGATATGGTGTCAAAAGTAGTGCCCATAGTGTCCCCAAGGGTAGAGAGACGATCCCCAAGGGTATCCACACGAGTCTCCAAGCCGGTAAGCCGCCCATCAAGAGCCTCGTAGTCCACTGAAGGGCGCTGTCCGGCCCGCTGAGTGGAAGATTCCCCATGGTGAAACTGGGGTGGAGGAGGCATCTCAAAATCCTGATGAGAAGGAGATGGTGCGGGAGGCTGCTCCTCAGCTGGAACTGGAGGGGGGATATCCCCCTCGCCTTGCTGCTGTGCTGGTTCTTCTTCTTCCTCACTGATTTCATCTTCCCCATAAACTGGAATGTCCCGCACAAGCTCGCCGTCGGGACAAAAGTAGTAGCCAAAATCTATGAAAATTTTATGCTTGTTGTATACATCATCCTGCCTAACATATATGAACTGCTCATTTGCCACATCTATCCCGGCATAAGTGAAGATACCGGTCAACTGCGAAGCATATGGAAGAGAGCGCCAGAGGTAGGTACGACATGTGCTGATCAGATCTGTCATGAGCCGACCCATATTGATTTGAATGCCATTCATGACATGATAGAATAGGAATCTATGAACTTCTGTAACCTCATCCCGACCGCCCACTTTGGGATAAATTAATGAAGTAAACATGTGATGCAGGACCCATTGTATTGGAGGAAAATGATTGGCATTCAGCTTGATCAAATTGCTCACACCGTCCACATACTCACAGTTGGTCATAGCAGTAAATGTTGCTGGAACTTCACCAAAACCATATGCCCTATCTGCACCCATGGCGGATACTCCTAGGGCCTGCTGAAATAACTCCGGAGTGATATGAAGCTCCACACCTTCAACCGTGGTGTATAACTGGTCATTCCTCACAACTAAAAATCTGTAGAACTGCTGCACCAACCGAGGATAATATCTATTGTACTGGGTAACAAAATCCATCCAACCGTCATGAACCTCAAAAAGAGCGCACAAATTCGGGAAGAGCTCATTCACCTCATTGAAGTCGACCAAGCGAGGGTCGATAATAGGACGTGGAGGTAAAGGTGCTCGAGGCAGAGGAGGAGCTGGCTGAGTTGGAGGAGCCGGGGCCTCTGTCCGTTGACGGCTAGATTGCTCTTGGGCAGAACGCCGAGAGCTTCGTCTGAGCGGCATCCCGACCTAGAAAAAACCCACCGGGAAACTCTTGGAACAATCGATCTCAACCCCGGAAACGTGGATGGAGCACAAGAGCACTGCTAGGGCTTGGAACAACCTTTCCACAGTGTGGAAGCTGAGAGGGATCTCCACAAATGCACGAGCGACCGTATGAGGATGTCCCGGGAAGATGACGGGACGACCGAATTGTGTGCGGGTGGAGGGAGAGAGAGTTGTGGGGGCTTGGTTGGTGGAGAGAGGGAGTGTTAGGGTTAGGGCAAGGTGAGAGAGAGTGAAAAGGAGTGAAAGAGAGAAGGAAAGAGGGAGAGATAGCCCTTAAAAAGGGGGTCGGTTGACCCTTAAGTCAGGCTGGTTCACCGCCGGCGGTCGACCGGCGCGGGCCTGGCGGACGACAGCCAGGACAAAAATCCCCATTTTTTTGTTAAAAAATCTTTTTCTTTTTCTTTTCTTTTTCTCCTTTTTTTGATTTTCCTTTTTTTTGTTTCTCCTTTTTTTTGTTTATGGGGGATAAGCAACCGACTACTTGAACCATCAAGACAGTGGAAGTATGTAGAGGCGAAGATGTGGAGACGAGAAGAAGTTTTGATTCCCCCTAGGTAGAACCGTTAGTTCCAGCAACACTGAGTCCATAGATGTATTTAATCAAGGAATATTTGTCCGTAGAATTATTTTTCAAGGAGGGCTAAATATAAGTATGTACATGCAGGCATTCAACGGTGAATGAAGACACACAATGTATAGAAGGAAAATAAATTCAATATGCATATTTTTCTACCCGTGATGCACATGAATTTCTACAAATGCAACCTTATACCTTAGATGCACATCTATGTATGTATGCTCTCACCCTTGCACATCCCAAGTTCTCTTCTTATCTTATAGAATTGATCCTGGTTTAGGGGTTTGGTGAAGATGTCGGCTAGCTGATTGCGTGTGTCAATGAAGTTCAATTCAAAGACCCCTTTTGTAACAACCCTGATAAAAGTAAGATTTTTAAATAAATCAAATTGAAAATAAAAGATAAGTAAATAAATGATAAAACTGAAAATGGAAAAAAATTAAACCCTGATGAAAATAACGCCGCAGATAAAGGCGCTACTTGACAAGAAACGCCCTCACCTAAGGCGTGTTTTTGAGAAAGGACGCCCACATTTCAAGGCGTCAAATCTTAAACAACCAAAATTACATAAAAAGGCAAGTAATTGTAACGCCCTTTGCTTGGACGCATTTCCACAAGAAACGACGCATGCCAAGGCGTCAATTTAAATTCGACGCCCTGACCTAGGTCGTTAATTCAATTCGTCTTCCGTTCGACCCAGGAACTTATCCAGGGTAAGTTGATAACTATGAGAAAGAGTTCGAATGTAGTAATAACTCTATCATGGAAGTGTTACTTCCAATCGAACACTAACCCTATTAGGTTTCACCCAGATCCTATAAATACCCCCTAAATTAAGCCTGATCGATATTTTGGCGTTCGATTCTTCTAAAGGTATGTGAAGAACAGGAGGTTCTTCCTTATTCTTTCTCCGTATACGATCTTATGAAGAACACTAATTGATTCTTCATCTTCTTTGTTTCGTAGGTAATCGGCCTGTCAAGCGTGAAGAACAAGGTAATGTTCTTCCTCTTCCTTCTCCTCTGATTATGTGCGATGAAGAAACTAACGTATGCAGTTTCTTCTTCTTCTATAGGATCTGCAGACGGTTGACAGGGAAGAACAGAGGATCCTTCGTCACCTGCCTTCGTCCGTGGTTTGAGTTCTGGGGATACTCTGTTCATAACAGAGTATCGCAAAGCATCTCCAAATCCTCAGAACCTTCACCCAGATAACTACCAAGGTAGGTTTTCTCAGGGATTGTATCCCAAACTAGCATATTAATAATTATAACATCATCCGTTAATACATGCATATAGATTTCATGCATTTTGATTAGTTTCTAAAGAGTTTTTGAAAGAAACGCCCCTATCAAGGGCGTTAAATTACAAGAAACGACAATGACTAGGTCGTCAATTTCATATTCGACGCCCTGCACACGGACGTCAATTTCTTTTAATTACTAAATACCATGTTTAAAAATTATATATCAATTCAAACATGATTCTAGATTAATGCATGATCAATCTCTTGTAATCCTGCTATTTTTCTGGTCCTGACCCTATATCATGTTTCCTGAAATTTCATCGTCTCGAAATTATAAAATTGTGAATTAACGACCTTGTCCAGGTCGTCTTTTATTGAACTGACGCCCCATACCAGGGCGCTTTCTGTAAACTAACGCCCCTGTCCAGGGCGTGTTTTATGAAAATTTCCAGATTTTTAATATTCTGTAAAATTAGAAATATTGAAAGGACGACTTCTATAGATGTCGTCAAATTTAATATAAACGCCCCTGATTAAGGCGTTAATTTCATGCAAAACGACTTTACCAGAGTCGCTATTTTCTGCACTACTGATTTTTCCTGATTACTGTTATCCGAGGGTTTCATTATACATACATACATATATATTGGCACTATTACTCCACTCCGTGAGTATAGTCCCATGTTTTCTACGATGATTTATCGCATTACACACTCAATTCTCGTTGACATACAAGCTCTCTATTGGACATTCCGTTCCTTTGGACTAGCAAGTTAGTCATAGAGACCTCCGTAAGACTCCTCGCCGCCTTGGATTCCCTCAAGGCCGACTGAGCTGGTTGTACCCTAAAAACCCATTACACAATCTTTGCCATGTCCCTCTATAGAAACATGGTAATACCGGCCCTCATGTCATGCCATGGGTATGATATGAGAATTATCCTAATGAACGGGGAAGAATATGCCGTTGTTATGCTGTTCTTGTAAACCCCAATTCTATATCAACATTGTTATGATGTACTTGTAGACCCCAATTCTATATTAAACTTGATGTTCTTGTAAACCTCAATTCTATATTAAGAATGAGGACGTCTTGCCATTGAGGTGCTATTCATATGGACCTCAATTCTATATAAAAGAGTGTCTCTACCTACTTATCATGGTATCCGAGTTAAGGGAACCAATTCCACCTAGTTTTATCGAAAGTACGATTGTACCGTTATTATCGCCTATTGGTGTCAAAAGTCATATTTTTGGACTCTAATCTCTCAAAGTTGTCTTACATGACTACAAGCTTGCTTATTGAAATTCCATGATGGCTATACACAAAAATGTGGATGTTAAAAAAAAATACATGACTAATGCCTGCGCATATAGGGCCGATCTGGTCCTGGGAGGAGCACCCGAAAGTACTTGTGCCCATGGGAGTTGATTGATCACGGTATTGGCATTATACCGAAGTGCATGACTAGCTTGATTGAACATTCCACAAATCTTGTACTTGACTTGATATTACATGACTTGCGTGGCCCGAAAAAGGGTAATTACTTGCGTGCTTGAACGTGATAGCCAAATTTCATCTTGACATGATAAAGTACTTGCTTGAATATCTTGAGGTCAATTGATATAAGTTCTTGAAAGGTTCATGACTAGTTCTCCCTGTTATCTTATTGTTATATCCTCTTTCTATCTTGTCGTTTTAGGCGAGCATGCATAGCTATAGTGCATTCATGAAAGATGTAACTACTTAAACCCCTTGCTAGTTCCTGAGATATAATTTCCTACTGAGCGTTCGCTCACTCCGTGTTTCCCTTACTTTTCAGGTAGGTCCGACGATGAGGAAAGTCAATCGGATGGGGCGAATCAAGAGTGAAAGAGCTAGAGTTTTTCCAAGTGTCATCTAGTCTTTTATATATTTCTTGAGTCAAATGTGTACTTTTCTTTTTTTTAATGGAGTATTGGGTTTGTAATAGACTATTTATTATGAAGAAATAAATGGATTGGGTTATCTTTACTTTTGCGCATCTCTGTCTTTGTGTCGAATACACTACTACTCTGATTGACATGATTGATATAAACTCGTTACGCATCTCCGGGTATCTTCCGCTCTCGGGGCGTGACACCTTTCCCTACATGATCTCTCAGAAAGTGATGACGAATATCTATATGTTTGGTCCTTGAGTGTTGAACAGGATTTTTTGACAAATTAATTGCACTAGTATTATCACACAGTATTGGAACAGTTTTCATTTCAATATCTAAATCAAGCAGTTGGTTTTTGATCCAAAGTACTTGAGCTCCACAACTTCCGGCGGCTACATATTCAGCCTCGGCCGTTGAGAGAGCTACTGAATGTTATTTCTTGGAGGCCCATGAGACTAGGCAACCACCAAGAAACTGACAGTATCCACTTGTGCTTTTACGATCTACAATGCACCCAGTATAATCCGCATCGGTATAGGCAATTAAATCAAAGGAACCACCGATAGGAAACCACAAGCCAAAGTCTATTGAGCCAATGAGATATCTAAAGATGCGTTTCACAGCTGATAAATGAGATTCCTTGGGGCATGACTGAAAACGGGCACAAAGACATACACTGAATTGAATGTCAGGGCGACATACTGTAAGGTACAGTACTGATCCGATCATACCTCGAAACAGTGTAGGATCTACTGTTATACCATTTTCATCTTTATCCAGCTTTGTGGTGGTGGCCATGGGAGTTGATATGGGTTTTGCTTCCGCCATTCCGTATTTCTTCAGCAATTCCATAGTATATTTAGATTGATTGATAAAAATTCCTTCTGAAGTTTGTTTCACCTGCAATCCAAGAAAAAAGTTCAGCTCTCCCATTAAGCTCATCTCGAATTCTCCTTGCATAGTCTTTGCAAATTCCTCGCATAAAGTATTATTAGTAGCTCCAAAAATAATGTCATCCACATACACTTGAACTACTAAAATGTCCTTACCTGATTTCCTTGTGAAAAGTGTTTGATCAACCTTACCTCTCTTGAACCCATTTTCAGCCAGAAAAGAGGTAAGCCGTTCATACCATGCCCTTGGTGCTTGTTTTAGTCCGTACAAGGCCTTTTGGAGCTTGTACACATGTCGTGGATGTTTGGAATCTTCAAAACCTGGCGGCTGCTCTACAGAGACACCCTCATTGATATAACCGTTAAGAAATGCAGATTTAACATCCATTTGAAATAGTTTAAAATTCAAGGAGCAAGCGTAGGATAGTACGATCCGGACTGCTTCAAGTCTAGCAACCGGTGCAAGGACTCATCAAAATCAATGCCCATCTCCTGGCTGTACCCCTTGGCCACAAGCCGGGCCTTATTCCTCACAATTAAACCCGCATCATTTAGCTTGTTTCTGAAAACCCAACGAGTTCCAATAGTAGGATGATTTTTAGGACGCGGCACGAGAGTCCACACCTTGTTTCTTTTAAACTGATGCAGCTCTTCATGCATAGCATGAATCCAGGAGTCATTTTGGAGAGCTTCATGAATGTCCTTGGGCTCTTCTTATGAAAGAAGGGCCATCAAGTCCTCCTCTTCAACCTGTCTTAGAGAGGACCTAGTTTTTACCCCATCCTCCAAATTGCCTATGATGTTCACAGCTGGATGATCCTTTAGAAGAGTGGAGGAACTGGGCAAATCAGGATGTTGCACTTGTGGTTCTTGCAGTGTCTCAATTGTAGGATCCTCATCTTCCTCATTTTTGCTCGAGGTTGCCTTCAATGGTTCATCCTTAGCTTTGACATATGATGAGTTCCTAGGATCTTCATATGCATCCAGAGTGGAACAAATTTGATTTGTGAGTTTTGAATCGGATTCATCAAAAATAACATGAGGGCTTTCTTCAACGACCAAAGTCCTTTTATTGAATAATCGGTAAGCTCTAGAATTGAGTACATAACCTAGAAAAATACCTTTATCACTCTTTTCATCAAACTTACCCAGATTGGACTTACCATTGTTCAAGACATAGCAAGGGCATCCAAAGGGTTTAAGATAGGAGATGTTTGGCTTCTTACCCTTGTAGAGCTCATATTTCTTTAGAATGGGCCTTACCATTGCCCTGTTTATGATGTAGCATGCTGTACTCACGGCTTCAGCCCAAAAATACTTAGGTAGGGAATTTTCATTGAGCATGGTCCGGGCCATGTCTATCAACGTTCTATTCTTTCTCTCTACTACTCCATTTTGCTGGGGCATCCTTGGTGATGAAAAATTGTGTGTGTACCCCTGTTCTTCATAGAACATGCTGAATTCATGATTTTCAAATTCACCACCATGATCACTCTGGATTGTGGTGATGAGGTAACCCTTTTCATTCTGGATTTTTCTTTATCTTGACCTCCAAAGACAACTGAACCTCCATCCTTATCTTGCAGTGTAGAGAACACTTTCTTGTCCCCTGTCATATGCCTTGAACACCCGCTATCCAAGTACCATTTGCTCCCCATGGCTTCAAGACATATCTGCAAAAAGAAAAATTCGCATGCAATTATTTTTGGTACCCAAGCTAGTTTGGGTCCGTAGGAGTTAGTCCAGTTCTTGGTATATCTTTTCTTGGTCCAAGAGACATGATTTCTAGGTGGGCTTTGTCTAAACCAGCAGTTCACAATAGCATGACCAAATCTACCACAATGATAGCAATTAACAGGTGCAAATTTTCCTTGAAACTGTCGTGGTTTGGGTTGATCATGTTTTGGTTCAAGCTTTGAACATGAAGCATGATTTTCACCTTTTTCATGAGCAAATGATGTGGTGATCTTATGCTCAAAAGATTTTTTATTTTGTGGAGTGTATCCAAGACCTTCTTTTTGAAAATTGACTTTCACTCCCAACAAATTATCTAGGTTTTGCTTGCCCTTAACAAACTTAGACAATGTGGACTGAAGATCATCCACTTCTTTTTCCAAGCTCACAGTTTTCTTTTTAAGTTCTGAGTTTGTGGATTTTAGAATTTGTTCTTCAATTTTCATTTTTTCACATGCTTTCTCCATTTCAATTACTTTGCAAGATAGTTCTTCTTTGGCTTTATCACAGTCTGAAATAGTTTGTAATAGACTTTCTCTTTCTTCCATGGCCTCAAACCATTCCTGTTCCAGTTTTTCAAATTTGACAAAGATATCTTCATGTGACAAGTCATCAAGTTTCTTTTTGAGAGTTTTGTTTTCAGATATGATCTTCTTACATTTCGTATACAATTTTTCATATTCAGATTCCCATTGTTCATTGGAAATGAAATCAGGGTCAGAGTTTACCTCCGTGGATTCATCTTCATGTGCCATGAGGCACAAGCTTTTCACAAGTTCTTGGATCTCTTCATCAGATGGTTCATCATCTTCGTCGCTCCATGTGGCGACGATGGCTTTGGATTTCTTGAAATTATCCTTCTTGAATTTCTTTTTCAGATCCGGACATTCACCTCTCATGTGCCCGGGCTTCTTGCATTCGTAGCATATGATGCTACTTGGCTTGCTCGACTCGCCTTTGGTCTGCGTGGGCTTTCTTTGCCCTTTTTTAAAGTTTCCCTGAAAGTTTCTCTTCTTCCTTAGAAATCTCCTCACTTGGTGAGTTATCATCGCCAATTCTTCCTCTTCATTACTTCCGTCACTTGATTCACCTTCTTGTAATTCGTCATCAGAGTGATGAGCTCTCAGTCCAATGACCTTTTTCTTTTTGATGTCTTCATCAATTGTTCTCCTTATATTTATTTCATAGGTCATGAGTGACCCAATGAGTTCATCCAGGGTGAGAGTAGACAAGTTCTTTGAATCTTCAATCACTGTGGCCTTTGTGTGCCATGCCGATGGTAGGGACCTTAGCACTTTCCTTACAAGGTCAGAATTTGAGTATTCTTTCCCAAGACTCTTGAGACCATTTGTGATCTCTGTTAACCTGGCAAACATCTCCTTGATGGTTTCTTCAGGTTTCATCTTAAATAACACATAGTCAGTGACTAGGAGGTTGCCTTGGTTTCCTTTACTTCTGAAGTTCCCTCATATATGAGTCGCAGCTTGTCCCACATTTTTTTGGCCGAGCTACATACAGAGACACGAGAGAATTCATTAGGGTGTATAGCACATTGCATGATATTCATGGCATTATAGTTAGCGGTACATTTCTTAATTTTATCAGGTGTCCATTTATCTTCATCATCCCCTAGTTTATGAGGACCCTTGTCCACAACTCTCCAAACTTCGTACTCTTGAGCCCTAAGAAAGACCTGCATTCTATTTTTTCAGTACGAGTAGTTTGAACCGTCAAAGTAGGGAGGACGGTTGATGGAGTGGCCCTCGGGCATCATACCCTTATTTGCCATTTAACCGGATCTTACTCTAGATCGTTAGATCTGAAAAGGAAGAGCCTTGGCTCTGATACCAATTGAAGTCCCGAGATTAAATGGCACCCAAGAGGGGGGTGAATTGGGTGATAAAAAATTTCTACCGAGATAGACTCAAATATGTGATAACGTGGGGACACAAAAGAAAACAAGAGCAAGACAAATTATGCTTTTGATAAACCACAGGATTTAAGTGAAGAAGATCAAACAATCTAGATCTAAAGGATACAAAATATCTAGATTCACAAGTATGCACAAAAGAGGGATAGGAGATATGGAGCAAACCACAAAGAGACAGCGATTTTAAGGTGGTTCGGATGCCACAACGGCAACCTACGTCCACCTCTCACCGACAGTGAGGAACCACACACTATCTTGTAAGGAGTTACAAGATCAAACACACACAACACACACTGGGAAGGAGAGTTCCCGCGAAGGTGTAAGAACACCTTAATACACACACAGCTACAACGGAGAACACACAAACACACACACACGGATCTAGGAAGATCCACACACACTGAAATGTTTAACGATTACAAGAACCACAGATGAAGCTTAAGAGAACAAAATGAATTTAGAACACAAGAGAAGAATCTTGATTTGCTCCCCCTTAATGGATGATTGGATGCTTTGGATGCAGCTTGAATCCTTGGGCTGATTTTCACTCGACTGGATGAAGAATGATGAAGACCTCTTCTCGGAGCACTGTTCACGTCTACAGTGCTGGATCCCTTCTCTTCCTCTTGATAGCCCCCTTGATCCACCTTGAGCATTAGGGTTTTCTTAACCCTCTTGCATGAGTTATATAGATTTTGAATGGTCCATGGACTCTCCCAGACCAGATCCACAATTTCTAGAGAGTTTGGTTGCCTAGGGATTAAACAATACCAAGAGGAATGGCTTTTCTCGAAGTGTCAAAAAGTCAACAATATTGGGCAGCTCGGGGCTGGCGGTCGACCTGCAGGGTCTGGCGGTCGACCTCCACTAAGAGACCTGCAGGAGGCCGGTCCCTGGGAGATCCGGTCGACCGGGATTGAGGGGCGGTCGACCGCCACTGAGATAGCCTGTAGAAGTTTCCATTCTGTTATTCCAAGTCGACCGGAGTGATGCTGGAGGTCGACCGGACTGTGAAAAACCTGAAAAATGAAGAGTTTAGCCAAGAAAAATATGTCCATATGATCGAGGCATGATTTGAATGATTGGTTAAAAGGTTATTACAAGTTCATTCAATGTACTTAGAAAACCATTTGGAATGCTAAAACCTTAAGCTACAACATGAAGAGTTCAGACCTTGAAGGCTTATGAAAAACACTTAGGTTATTAGATCCAAGCATGTGAGCAACCCTATGTCCTTGGTTTTGTTATCATCAAAACACGAGATATATATACAACAGCAAGGTGGCTCCACAGGCAATTACAACCAAGGGTGGCACGTACACATGCAACCAGCCATGGGTCCACGCTAAGACAACAATGTTTCAACAAGGCAAGGTGGCTTCAGCGCTGGGGGACCTCCTTCATATATCATATATATATGATATGCATGGCAGAAGGTCTACGCGCTCGAACAAGGCGGCTGTGGATGGGGTCAAAAGCTTCAAAGCATCTTTACGTGGGGTTTTTCTCCACATTGGTGGCATACGGCGGGCCATCTTCCACGATGGATTCAAACATGCAGCAAGGCTCCTTCGGCATGCGAGTTAGGCTTCACGTGGCATTGCGGCTGGGTCTTCAACACGAACAGGATCAACCAAAGTTGGCAGCGGCACAGCTTCTCAGATAGTCAAACTGACCAGCTGTCGACAAGGCCAAAAGGCCATTGAAGTAGCCTTCACACAGGTCAGCTTTGGGCGCTTCAGGTTTCACATGCAAAGGCAGGACAAAGCGGCTAAGCCGCAAAGCATCAGGGGCTTCACACTGTCAACAAGGCCAAAAGAGAGCAAAGTTCACACGCGCAGAGAGTAGAGCCAAATGGGGTGTTCACATGTAACATGGGTTAGTTTTGGGGGCTATAAAAGGGGGGCATGGGAGGCACTTCTCCTCCTTAATAGGCAGTAGGCATAGTATTGTGGACGCACTTTCGGGACATTGCTTATTTTTATTAGTTTATTTGTCCTTTTGTTCATTTGTTCAGTTTATTAGTGCGAGGGCGTGCCAGTCACCTAGGTGATAATTTATGCGGGCTTGAAAGAAGCCCATGGTGCGCTCGATCTGACTAATCAGATAATTATGTGTATCGTGTCAGGACTGAGAATCCATCGTACCATAAAGGCTACGATGTTAATTACATCCTCTTTGAGAGGAGAAAACCCTTGATTAATCACCGGAAAAGGGGGCCTTACGGCCTGAGATTCATAATAACGGAAGTGATACCAAAACCTCGAATTGCGTTTAAACAAACCCCGCGTCGGGGCATAAACGTTCATAGATGCGTGCATGTCGGTCACTGGCGGACCATTTCTTGTTCGGATGGAAACCCGTGTTTGTAGCGTAAGAGACGGTGACAAACCGTATGAATGTCTGCAGTGAGCATGGCAAGTGCGGGATTAGATTCCGGTATACATGTCGGTCACTAACGGACCATTCATTTTCGGACGAGAGTCTGCATTTGAAGCATCGAAGATAATGACAAAGCCATACGGATGTCTGACGTAGGTACGGCAAGTTTAATGTGGGTGCAGGATTGGATCCCGATAGAGGTAGGTCAAGCTAATGAACTATCGGCCCAAGATGTGCCCAGATCATGACCATGTCGGGGATTCCGAGGTCCACGTCCAGTACCATGGGGCATCATTTTTTTTCTCTTCACGCACAGTCCGGGGAAGTGAATTGTTAAGTGTGAAGCCCGAACTCGCCAACGTGCGCCCTCGCACGCGGATCGACCTGACTTAGGTGCGCTAGTTGGAGAGGTCCAAGGGGGCGCGCCGGTTAAGAGCCAAAAAGGGGGGCACGTCGATTTAAGGGGTGCCGGATTAGGGTGTCACAATAGGGGGCGCCGGATAAGGGGGTCCAAGAGGGGCCAGGGGCGCGCCGGAATAGGGTAATACAAAGGGGCGCGCCGGAATAGGGCAGCACAAGGGGGCGCACCGGATTAAGGCCAATGAACAGTAAGGCATGCCGGAATAGAGGGCTTGGCGCGTCAGATTAAGCACTATTCATTTCAAGAATTTTGAAATGGTTTTGAGTGTGAAGCTAAACCGGCGCGGGGGGGGGGGGGGTACCGCGCCGGATATGCCCGCACCGGATTAGGGGCACGCCGAGTTAGGTTCTGGGGGTTTTATTTCATTCTTCTGGGTTCTGTTTCTTCTTTCTTTCACCCACATGTTACTTTGATGATTGATTTGTTCATCCAATTGATGGATTGGGTTTATACAGAGGAAGTTTAAGTGTTTTGATCATTTGTTAAGGTGAATTAGCATGTAGATTCGAATGTTTTACTTGAAGGGTTTACTATGCAGGAACTCAGAGGTTCAGTTTGATTCAGGGGCTTCAAACATATGTTGTTCTTATCCCAAGAGAGCTTAGTTTGTTCGTTTGTTCTTATGTGTTCTTGGCTCTGACAAAAATTGGGCAGCATCTCCCCTGGACTGAGGTTTGCCAGAGAAAATAGAGGAACACCAAATAGATTGCTCCGGGGTGAACCTCAAATGCAGACCTCACGGTGGTTCGATAACCCAGATGTGAGTGTGGAAAAAGCTCGAGGACTAGCCTTCAAGAGCTCTCACAACTCACGGGTGATGATTCGCGAAGTGGGACGAATGTTTGCCCAGCAGGGCTATGGATGTTCATCCTTCTGTTGGTTCCTTTGAAGCCCACACTATGGAAAAGTGAGCTTCAAAGGCCCTGGATGAGTGGGAGACTTAGAGTAGAAGAGGATGGAGGCTGAACAAAACATCGTGTTTGCCAAAACTCTCTTTTCTTTTTATTCATCCACCACAGGGGGGAAAGATGGATACAGAGGAGGAGGTTTCATCTCAAAATAGAAAGGAAATACATTACAGGGGGAAAAGGAAAAGATACACCGATGGGGGAGGGGAAGAGAGCACAAGCTCTTCCCCTCCGACTCACCTCTCGCTCGACTCTCCTCTCTTCACCTCTGGCTCTCTTCTCTCTTTTCCTTCTTCTCTGTTGGTTAGATCTCTCCCCTCCCGAGAGCTCTCTCCTGGTGTGTGTTCGATCCCCCCCCCAAGCCCTGGTTCCGGAGGAAGTTCTCTCCTCCTTTCTTCTTTTTGTTCTCGAACCATGCAGGATGCAGGGGAGGCTCATCTGGGGAAGAAAGCTCCCATAAGCTTCTTCCTTTCTTTCCCCCCGACAAAGGAGTTGGTAGCAAGCTATTTCTGACTTCCCCGAGCTTGGCCGATGGATAATCGGGAGCTATCAGCAGACTTCTCTACTTCACGCAACTGTCGGTCCATCTGTCTGCGAGAAACAGGGGGCCGAAAGTAAGATGGGACGACTTCGGGTTAAAACGGCGCGACATTGTGCGCACCGGATTAACAACACAACGAGAATGGCTTGAATAGTAAGGCATGAATAGATGAATAGTGGCATGAATAGTGATGTGAATAGTGATGCACACCAGTTTAGGGGCTATGCAAGGGAGCGCGCCGTATTAACATCCAAAGAGGAAGGAGCGCGCCGGATTAAGGGGCGCGCCGGTTTAGGTGATGGCCGCACCCGTTTTGGCTTCACCTCAAGGTCTCGGCCATTCAAACGATCGCTTGTATTCTCGGAATGCTCCGGTTACAATGCATTGCCTCCGCGGTGTTTGGTTTGAAGCCTTTGAGCCCGTTTTAGGACTTGAAATGATTTTTAGCACATGCCGAACCCGTGTCCGAACTCTCAGGTTTTCTCTCGATTCATGCTTCGGCATAGCCTGTTGGAGGGTTGCGGCCATGTCCTTTGCTTGAGGGGGCTCTATCTTGGACGGCAGGATATCAGGCGCATGCTCGTCCCGTCCAGAGAGTGCGTAGGGTATATTCGGCCGTCCCATCTTTGACTTGCTCTCTCGATTGCCGAGACGTACGCGTCGTATGATCTTCATCATCATTTTTTGACGTCCACAAGTACGTAGATAGCTTCATTCTCCTCCACCCTCCCTCCACTCTTAGTCCTTAGTTTAGGCTTAGGATTTCCCATTTTATTTCCCTTTGTGTTTGTTCAACTTTGTTGTAATTTATTCATGTATGCATTTTTGATTCGGTCTAATTTACGTTGCATTCTAGTTTTATTTAATTTTGTTGCATAATCCTTTTCCATCTCTCTAATGTTCTTCCAAAATTCTATCTCGACCATTTTCAGAAATTCTTCCAAAGACGGTCAAGAGACGTGGTTCCGATCCGGTCGAGTGTACGTGGTTGTTCTCGACAACTCGTAAATTAATGGCTCGAGGAGACGACGCCGTTATCACACCACGGCCACACCAAATCTATCCCACTTCGTCTATTTTATTTCGCATTTAATTTTATTATTTCTTTAGATTCATGTATTTTCATGCAAGTTTATTTTTCAATTAGGTTTATCTCACTCAAAATTCGGATCTTCCAAATATAAGAATTTTTCAACTCATGCTTAAATGAAAATATTTCTTCCTCGTGGGATGGACCCGTATTCATCACTTTACTTGAATTTTAATATTTTTAAGTAAGTGAGTTCGGTAAATTTTTAAATTGTGGCACGACTTTTAACGACGAGTTTTGTGCGCATCAGCGGCCATCGACCTAGCCGCCTAGGATCAGGGGCGGCCAGGTCCATGGCCGCCCAGACCATGGTCCTTGGGCCCCTCCAATGGACGAGGCCCAATAGCTCTATGGCTATGGGCTGGGCTTTAAAGCTTGGAACAATGATAAACCAAGTATAACGTTTGTGCGTCATTCACACGAAGGTCCACTGGGATCTGTGGGATGTCCGAAATTAGGCATCTACAGATGGCAGAAGTGTATCAGAAGATACAAGAAGTAGAGGTGCTCCTAAGACGAGTAAGTGAGATGGGGTTACTCCCAGCTACATCCAGGCTGGATGCATCTCCATCAGGGATCCTACAAGGAGGTTCTACACCACTAGGAGCCTTATCACAGTCGGCTATGCTCCAGCTAACACAGGCCCATAAAGGTAACCCTCTCCCTCAGCAGCCACATCATGCGACTTTCGCATACCCCTCAGCTCTCCAGCCACGTCAAGGGGCAACTTCTGCATCTCCAGCATTGCCAATAATAAACCCATCCTCACAACTAGTCGGTTTACATCTGGATCTGGCAGTCCCAGCTATAACAAATAAAACCGTTGAGGATGAAGTCACTGAGGTGGAATTATATATGATCAAACAAAGAGATGATGAGTCTGCTTCAAACTACATTCAACGCTGGAAGAACCTCCGCTCCGGATGCAAACATCCACCAAGCTATAAAGAAGCTGTTCAGCTATGCAAGCGCAATCTCAGGAAGGAGATCCTTCTAAGGGTTATTAGCCTTAAGATCACATCCTTCGAGCAACTAGAAGATATGGAAAATGATATAGAAGCCTTCCTGGCAAAGTATTGCCCGACTTTTACTCCTCCAATTCAAGAGCACAAGCTAATTAAAGAACAGCCGACACCAGAAGAAATAGAAGCAGTTGACTTTGCAGCCTTCGAGCGTCAGTGGAGGAAAGCACAGGAGGCAATTGGCTCCTCCTCTACCAAGGTTGCTGAACAAAAACCCCCTTCCCTAAGGGCAAGAATGAAAAGACCATACTCATTCTCGCAAGACAAGACCCAATGGCTGTTCGAGTGGGCCCTTGAGTACAACAAGGTCGTCCTCCCGGAGCTCAAGAGACCAAATGACATCGAAAGAAAAGACGACCCTCGGTTTTGCCCCTACCATCGGAAGAGGGGACATCTCATCCAGGACTGCTATATATTCAAAGACATAATGTAAGACTTAGTCCAAAGTGGTGAATTACAACTTGGAGAATATAGGGTGGACCCACCTCGCCCTCACCCGATGCCCATTTTTAACATGACGGCTAACAAAGTTTTCGTATATCAATCGGGACGGTACACCTTTTGAGATGCATCCCGAGCTCCATACGTTGTGGCAAGAGGCCGAACAAATGTAATTGTTGCACCATTTTCGGGGCAACTGTTGAAGACCAAAACCGAAATAAACCCAAGAATAAAAGAAAAGATGATGCTTTACCGCTCGATGTGCTACCAGCTTTATTCAAGCCATCAATTCAAGAATGGAGCCAACCCATGTCGGGATCAACTGGAAAATGATGAAGATGCATGGAAGAGTCTCTTCCCAAATGAAAAGATCGGCGCGACGCAGCCGCTACTTTGCACGCTCCAGCACACAATAAGGGAAGCTCAACTCTCTCCGAGCAAGGGGGGCAAGAATGAAAAGATGCTCAGCTACAATCAAGCTCTGAGGTGCCACTGGGCACATCAAGACTCTATTCCCCGCTTGGGGGCTGCCAACAAAAGAGAAGAGGGTGGAGTCCAACGGCTGGATTTCCCTGCTACTATCTGCCTACACAACTGCTCGTGAAGCGAACAAGCTACCCAATGAAAAAGACATGCTTTGAACAACTCATCTTCAGCTATCCACCCCAGCTTGGGGGCATTAAAAGAGAGAATGAACTCTCCGACTATCCACCCCAGCTTGGGGGCATCCAAAGCTAAAAGAAGAGGCAACGGAATTCTTCAGGGCACACCAACATCCCACCGTAAACTGGACAACCCGCTGCAGATGCTAACTGTTCGACAAGATCGACTGCTAAAGATTTCGAGATCCTCACTTAGAGAACCCATTTGCTGCATTTCATTCAATGATAGAATGGGATTTCTCCTTCTCTGGGAAGCTACTCCATACAATTTAGCACTATGGAATCGAGGTAAGCCCTGCAGTCACTTCTTCAATTGAAATCACTATAGGCAGTGCAAGGCACACAACTATAGGAGCTTAAAGCCACCGGCACTATGTGGAGTTGAAAAGACCCCGCAACCACAACTGCTGAGGCAGGCATGTCAAGAGACCAGCATACGGCGCAAACCCGGGAAGCCCATCTTTGCAAGAGCTACAACATTCCAAATACCCCTGCGGAAGACAACAACACAAAAGGTAGCCGACGACTCGGCGCACGGCTACTGCCACCTGCCACCTGTCCCCTGGGGTGATGCCGACTCAGAGCAGGCATGCAACAACCTCCCCGCTATCAAAGGATCCATGTTGATACGGTCTAAACACCTGAGCTGACGCACGCCACGGGCTGCAAAGCTTGTATCAACTGCCCACTCCCGTCCTTAGACTGGATCCACCAGTCAGGTCACCCAATAAACATTCATCGACTTTGCCAACTCCTTATCCTGTGAAATGCTTCCCATTAGTCCCACCGGGATTGACCCTCTACCCCCGGTGTGGAACCCACATTCATAACCAATACATCCTCGCCATCCTTCGGCATTCCACCGCAATAGCTACACAAACACGCTAAGAGATACCAAACTTGCCCCACTGGGCCCATAAAACCTTTCCCTTGGCTTGTGGCACTCCGCCCTCGCCGAGCTCTCATCGCCATAGTCCCGCCGAACTGGGCCCATAAAACTCTTCCCCTTGGCCTGAAGCACTCCGCCCTCGCCGAGCTCTTAGACTTTGCCCATCAAGTCCCGCCGATCTGAGTCCATAAGTTTTTTCCTCGGCGCAAGGCACTTTGCCTGCATCGAGCTCTTAAGTATTGCCACCAAGCTAGGCCCATAAACCTTTTCCCTCTAGCTCAAGGCACCCCGCCTTGGCCAAGCTCTCAGATGTTAATCTCTAGCCCCGCCGGCGCTATACCAAAATAGTCAATTCCATCAATAGTCCCACCAGAGAACCCAACCCGCACTATGGGCTGGTCTGTACCAGGAGTACTTTCGGAGGGTACCATTCTTAGCCCTTATCAGCTGGCTAGGTTTTACCCTTGGCCTAGACCCCACGTCTTCGCTGAGTTGCTTGATTTCGGCGTTCTATCGAGTCAATGCCCATTTATATATCCTACCCTTGTTCAGACCTCCTGTCTAAGCAAGGTTCGTCAGCTCCAACTTATCGTCGGGTTGGCATCTATATTTTGCCTTGACCTGGACGTCACTTCTCAGCTAGGTTGATTGACCTTGATGTACCATCAGGTCAACGTCTACATTACATCCCGTTTCCTTGGCTCAAACCTTCTGTCGGAGCCAGGTTGGCTGACTTCGATCTATTATCGGGTCAATGTCCACATTACATCTTCTACACCTCTATATTCTGGCCTTGTTCCAGACCTCCCGTCTGAGCAAGGTTTGTTGATTCTGACATCTCGTCAGGTCGACGTCTACATTCTACCCTTGTCCCGGACCTACCATCTGAGCAAGGTTTGTCAGCTCCGACATATCATTAGGTTGGCATCTAGATTCTACCTTTGACGCAGACCTCCCGTCTGGGTCAGATGCATGGGTTGTCTTCGACAGTTCGTCGAGGCAACATCAATTCCAGATTGCTTACGGGTCTGACATCCTACCAGGATCTGCTATCCTATCTTCTGGCCTTTGACGTCCGGTCAAAGTCAGCTATCTTTATTTTCAAACTCAACACCCTATCATGTATTTCAAGTATCTCATTTTTCGATTCGTCCACCTCGGCTAAAGCCCACTACCATATATCTCACAACTTCCAGCTATTTTATTCCCCGACTCATCCATGACAGTTGAAGTCGCTATTATACATTCTCAGCCATCTCGGCCAAAGCCGCTATTACAATTCTTCGGCTATCTCCTCTTTCGGTTTAGCCATTCTGGCCAAAGCCGCTATCATAATTTGTCAATTATCCTATCTTCTGGCTTAGCCATTCCGGCCAAAGCTGCTATCATGATTTTCAGCTATTCTAGCTTTCGGCTTAGCCATTCCGGCCGAAGCTGCTATCATGATTTTCAACTATTCTATCTTTTGGCTTAGCCATTCCGGCCAAAGCCACTATCATAATTTTCAACTACTCTATATGTCGGCTTAGCCATTCCGACCAAAGTTGCTATCATAATTTTTGACCATTCTATGTTTAGCCATTCCGGCCTAAGCTGCTATTACAATTTCCAACTACTTCATCCCTTGGCTTATCCATTTTAGGCCAAAGCTTGCTATCAGGGCTCATCCACCCGTCCCATTGCAATAATCAATGTAATGCAACGGCCTAGACCTATCGTCGAAGCCCACTTCTCTTGATTATGACTATTCAGTCCCTCTCTCCTCAATTTCAACTCACGTACCACCCTCCTAGATGTCAGCTTGGAAGCCCGCTTCCCTATAGCATGTGACCACTATCCTATCTTTCGACTTAGCCATTCTGGCCAAAGCTGTTACCATAATTTTTAGCTATCTTATCTTCTGGCTTGGTCATTCGGCTAAAGCCCGCTACAATAAACTCCAGCCATCCCACCTTTCAATTTGGCCATGACGGCCAAAACCTGCTACCTTAAACCTCAGCTATCTTATCTCTCGACTTAGCCAAAGCCCGCTATCATGACCTTTAGCTTAGTCATTTTCGCTAAAGCTCGCTATCCCACGTTTCAGCTATCTTACATTCTGGCTTAGCCTCTTCGGCTAAGGCCCGCTATCATATAATTCGGCTAAACTACCTTTTGGGTTTCACAAACCCGATTCCTTACTGCTCTCTGGCTTTTGCTGCCTGCTATCTCTGCTACTTTCTGGCTCTCATGGCTTGCTATCCGGGCACTCGTAGCCTGCTATCCTGGCTTGTATAGCCTACTATTTCTAGCTCTCGTGGCCTGCTATATCACCGTTCTGGCTCTTGTAGTCTACTATCCCACTACCTTCTGGCTTTTATAGCCTGCTATCACGTTACCCCCCGGCTTCTAAAGCCTGCTATTATGCCATTCCGACTTGTATAACCTGCTATCTTACCACTTTCTGGCTCTTATAGCATGCTGTTCCACTATCCTAGCTCTCGTAGCCTGCTATCCTCTACTTTTATAGCCTACTATCCTGGCCTTTATGGCTTGCTATCCCGCTATCCTGGCTCTTGCAGCCTGCTACCCTAGCCTTCGCGGCCTGCTACCTTCTTGCTCCTATAGCCTACTATCCTGGCCTTTATGGCTTGCTATCCCGCTATCCTGGCTCTTGCAGCCTGCTACCCTAGCCTTCGCTGCCTGCTACCTTCTTGCTCCTATAGCCTACTATCCTCGGCTTTTGCAGCCCGCTATCCTGGCATTTAGCGCTTGCTATCCCGCTATCCTGGCTCTTGCAGCCTGCTACCCTAGCCTTCGCGGCTTGCTATCCTACTACCTTCTAGCTCCTGTAGCATGCTCTCCTGGCTTTTATAGGTTGCTCTCCTGGCCTTTGCGGCTTGCTATCCCGCTATCCTGGCTCCTGCATCCTATTATCCTGGCATTTTATAGGATGGTATCTCTCTACCCTGGCTTTCATAGCATGTTATCCCGCTTTCCTGGCTTTTACAGCCTGCTATCCTAGCGTTTATAGCGTGCTATCTCGTCATCTCTGGCCCCCACAGCCTGCTATCACACTACTTTTGGCTTTTATAGCTTGCTATCATGCTATTTCTGGCTTCTACAGCTTTCTCCCCTGCTACTCCTGGCTTCCACAGCCTGCTGTCCTGACTCTTATAGCCTGCTGTCTCTGGCTCTCGTAGCATGCTACTCCTGGCTTCTACAGCCCGCTGTCCTGGCTCTTATAGCCTGCTATCTCTGGCTCGTAGCCTGCTATTCCTGGCTTCTACAGCATGTTATCCTAGCACTCATAGCATGTTGTCTCTGGCTCTCGTAGCCTGCTATTCCTGGCTTCTATAGCCTGCTGTCCTGACTCTTATAGCCTGCTGTCCCTGGCCCTCGAGGCCTGCTATCCTGGCTTTTATGGCCTGCTATCCTGCTATCTTGGCTTGTACAGCCTACTATCTCACTATCTCCGAGTCCATGTGACCTACTAGCCTGGCATTTTTCACTATCCGTGCTCTCGACCTTGACATACTGCCAAAAGCCCATTGTCTCGCTACCCTTTTGGCTTAAGCCTACTTCAACAATGACCATCATGTCCCACCATGATGATTGCTATAACTCGATGACTTGGGCTCCCCTTGAAGCCTGCTTTCCTGCTACCGCTAGGTCTGCATATCCTATTCTTCTATTATCTCCTGGCTTTTACAGCATGCTTTCCATGTTACCTTTCGGCTATCATAGCCCGCTTCCCTTGCCAACCGCTAGCTTCTGTAGTCCACTTTCTATATTCGGTTAAGACTCCCTGTCAAAACCCGCTGTTCGTTCTTGGCCAAGACACCCTGTTGAGGCCTACCACCCCATTTTAATCCAGGTTCATCATCTGAATAAAATGGCTCTCGTTGGCCAGTGCCAACCCCCTTCGTCTCGTCAGGACTTGCTACATAACACCATTTTCCATTATTTTGTTATCAATTTTGCTTACTTTTAAATAACTAACCTGCAGGTATTCGCATCAGGCGCTTGAACAAATAAATGGATATATAGTGACATATACGTATATGCATACATATAAAATAAAAAAAGACAAAAAAGGAAAAGAAATTGCATGCTTTCAAATTTTGGGTATTTGTTGGCCCTGCTTGCATGCTTGCTTATACTATAAGATAATACACCTCCTTTAATTTCCTGGGATCACATTTCCTTGCTAAATAAAGCTGTCCGATTCTAAGCATGTATGCACCACGACATACACTAAGGGATGAAAGGCCAATATTGGCTGAGTGCATGCGTCCAGTGGAAAAGCCATAGCTGTGTCGCTAACACAACTCGTAAGATACCCCCAAAGCAAAACTCCCACACTTTGCACCACAATGTGTTCAACGGTCTCTTATCATAGGAATGCTAGAAGGTTATTCCTAACACTATATGTGTGTCGAACTGCTACACCCACATGAGGGATAATCGTGAGGAAAAGGCTGCCTTCCCCCAAGTTAAAAGAAAAAAAAGGAAGAAGAAGAATGATAATTAGGATGAATCCTAGTAGCCTGGAATCCCCATTGAGACACATGAGAAGATTCACGCCGAACGGTGAAGTCCGTAATAAAAAATCACTATAAAGGATGAATCCTAGTATCCGGGAATCCCCATTGAGACACATGAGGAGACTCGCACCGAACGGTGAAGTTCGCAATAAAATCACTATAAAGGATGAATCCTTGTAGCTGGGAATCCCCATTGAGACACATGAGGAGACTCGCGTCGAATGGTGAAGTCCGTAATAAAATTGCTATAAAGGATGAATCTTAGTAGCCAGGAATCCCCATTGAGACACATGAGGAGACTCGCGTCGAACGGTGACGTCCGCAATAAAGTCTCTATAAAGGATGAATCTTAGTAGCCGGGAATCTCCATTGAGACACATGAGGAGACTCGTGCCGAACGGTGAAATCTGGAGCTGGGAATAAGCTAAGGGGGTTGTGCGAAGCTACCAAAAATCGAGAACCCCAGCTGTATGGGTAGATGCTAGAGCAATACTCTAATGTTATCTAGAACATCTGCGTATCCCTACGTCGGAGATTCGCTGCTCACATACTTGCACTATCACATTATCGAGAAGTAGCCTCAGGTGTAGATCTTGGCTTACGTTATGCACATATTCTATGTGATGTCCTCTTTGCGCATACACGTCTCCCTTAGTTGTGTCTCGTGAGCCGCATTCTGCCCAAGAGTCAAGGGCGCTGTCCTTATCCTACCTCCGACAAAGGAGAGCTACCTTATATGTCTAGCGTATGCTTGCTGATTGAATGCCTGCGTGCTTGCATGAACAAAAGACACGCATCCAAAAATGGGTTTCACCCGTAGGCCCCGCTCACTCGTCCCTCATTTGTGCCACTTACGGGTGGGGGAAATTTGTTGACACATAAAAAATATATAAATAATAATAATGATGATAATGTGATAAAAATGAGAGAAAATAGGAAAATAAAATAAATATTATAATAAATAAATAAATAAATAAAAATAAACACAATAATGAGAGTAAAAATGATAAAATAATAATAATATACAATAATAATAATAATGGTAACAATAATATTTTTATTAACAAGATTTTTCTACTAAAACATTTTATATTTCTCATTTTTCAGGGAAAAACCCGTGCAGCTCGCCGATTGGAGAAGGTTGCCCGGTTCGAGCAAGGCGCGCCGAGAACAGGAGCACCGATGGAGCAAAGGCCCTTTTGCGCGCCGAGCAAGGAAGGGTGTGGCCTCAATAAAAATATATAAATAATAATAATAATGAAAATGTGAGAAAAATGAGAGAAAAGAGGAAAAGAAAATAAATATAATAATAATAATAAATAAATAAAATAAACATAATAATGATAATAAAAATGATAAAATAATAATAATATATAATAATTAATATTTTTATTAACAATATTTTTCTACTAAAACATTTTATATTTCTCATTTTTCAGGGAAAAACCCGTGCAGCTCATCGATTGGAGAAGGCTGCCCGGTTCTAGCAAGGTGGGCCGAGAACAGGAGAGCCGATGGAGCAAAGGCCCTTTTCCGCGCTGAGCAAGGAAGGGTGTGGCCTCTATAAAAGGCCCTCCTGTGTTCGCGGAAAAGGTTGAGAAGCCATCTGGGGGTCGAACGCAAGAGAGGAGATGAGAAAAAAGAGACGGCAGCAGAAGAACTCGAGAGGAGAAGAATAGAAAAGAAGTGGAGCGAGAGCTTGAAAAGAGAAGAGAGCCCGTGAAGGAGGAGGATACAGAAAAAATGATACATATACACCGGGCGAGTGAAGGAAAAAGAGTGAAGAGAAGGAAGAGTAGAGGTAGGGGTGCTACTGCCGTCGTCCGATGCCCCCATTCGGGGCTACAGTCCCCTTCCCCTTGCTCCCTCTCTTCTCTGTCTTATATGCTCGTTTCTGCTTGCGAGTCCTGTAATATCACGGCCTCTTAAGGCTTCTGTCTGTACCCTGGCGATGCCTGATTTTATATGAATGAAAGATATATCGATGCATTTGTTCATGATGAGAGTTCCCTTTTTTATATATATTGTTGTAACCAAATCCCCTTGATGTTCGCCTGTGTGCTCCCATCATTCTATCTAGAATTTCTGTAGTTATGGTTTACGTTTTTTTCGTTCAACCTTGGGCGACGGCCTTATGGCTACTACAACTTCGCAGAGATAGTGGGAGTATTATCCCATCTGTCAATGATACTCGCGAAGGCATTGCTACGCTCCTGGAATACTGAGTTCTACTGTGAGTAGTCAAAGTTATTTACCTCTGATACGAGACTGGAGCCCAAGATAGCCTATCTCGTGGTTTTCCTATCCCCCAAAGTCATGAGGACAATGATCAGGTAGCCTCTGTACGCTCTGAACCTCTCTGTGTTTAATTAGACTTACCAACCTCTGATACAAGACGGGAGCCCGAGACAGCCCATTTCGTTGCTTTCCTGTCCCCCAAATCATGAGGAAAAGCAATTTTGCCTGGCCCTATTCTGGTGTTTGTGTTTGAAGTCCTGCGATCAATGACACCCAAGAGGGGGGTGAATTGGGTGTTTACAAATTTTAAAGAAACTTTTGGCTTTTTACAAAATATGTGATAAGCATTAATTAGCAATTTGAAAACTTTTTAACCAATTCTCTCAATCTCTCCGTTCCCACACGACCATATAACGAATACAATCAAACCACGAAAAAAACACACAATGCACAGCGATTTTTAAGGTGGTTCGGATGCAACGATGGTAATCCTACGTCCACCCCTCACCAAATCCGGTGCGGCTTCACTCGGGGATAAATCCCCAAACGGAGATGACGCTCCAACCACACACGCAGGACGACGCCTGCACACATACACGGGGACGCGCCCCAACACACACACACACACACACGGAGACGAGGTCTCCAACACGACCTGACAATCGGATCAACAACACACACACTTGCTGCGACAATTGCAGCACTTTACTTGCAGCACTTTACACACACAAACACTATGATCTGAATAAAACCACACGCACACGTAGATCTAGGAAGACCTACGCACACACGAATGGAACACCAAGACGACCACACACTACCATGGATCTGAGACGATCCACACACACACTGATGTTTGTAGTTTATGAGAAACACAAATGAAAAACACTAGGCACAAGATGCTAAAACGAATAAACCACAGTTTAGAATGCTCCTGATTAAGGTTCCCCCTGAGTGCATGCTTCAGATCTTCCGTTGATTACTTCTTTACTTGAATGGTTTAAGACTTGACTTGAATGGCCTTGTATTGGATGTAGGTTTCCTTGCACGGAGTGTTAGGGTGCTAGGCCCGGATACAGAGGGGGGTGAATGTATCTTGTTACGAATAATGCCCAAAAAAAACTCAGATGCTAGACGCAATCATAGAATAAAACTAATTCAATTAAACTTATGAGCAAGCAGATGGAGCGCGCCTATCCAGGCATCTAGCGGAAGCAAACACACAAAGCAAACCACTGCTCAATAGATTTTTAGGTGGTTCGGTCCTCCAGACCTACATCCACCCCTCACTCCCAACCGGAGTGAGGCTTCACTAGCAAACGCTAGAACCAAGCAGACTCAGTCTGCAAACAGTTGCTGCCACACAGCTTGACTAGGGGAACAGCCTCCCCTCTTCCTCCCAACCAGAGGGACACCCAAGTGACTCCCAGCCACTTGGAAACTAGAGATCGAAGACCTCTCTTCCTCCAGACCAGGAGGGACACCTGGACTTGCAACCACAAGCCCAGAACCGGAGGACTAGCCTCCCTTCCTCTAACCAGAGGGAACCCACAAGTGACACCTTGTCACTTGCAACCCGGAGATCAGATCTCCCTTCTCCTGAACCAACAGGAGGAACCCGATCCCCAACAGGGCAATCGGAAGAACAAAGATAATCAGAAAAACAAAGGAAAAATAATAAACGAAAATGACACAGCAATCAGAAAGCTGTAAAAGATGAAAACATAGATGTGGCTCTCAACGGAGCTGACTGGCCTGGATTTGATCCACGGTCCAGTAGACAGATCTTCAGTAGCTTCGTCCTTCTTCTCCACGAACTCTCTCTCTCTCTTTCTATCTCTCTTTCTTTCTCCTCTGCTCTCTTCCTCTTTCACTCTCTGCTGCACTTCTTCTTCTTCACTCTTTCTTCTCTCTTCACACGAGCACTATCTCTCTCTCTTTTTCTTTCTCTGCTCTCACTCTCTTCTCTGCTCTCTTCTTTTCTTTCTTTTCTTCTTTTTCTGGATCGAAGAGCTTTCTACTCCTCCGGCTTTCTGCTTCGATGATTTTTTTCAGAGGATGAAGACCCATATATATAGCAGCAGCATCATCATCACCCCCGACGTGTGACCTCCACATTTCCAGCCCTAAGTATTCGGACCACGTGGCAGTCTCTCAGTAGGCTTCATTTCAGCCTCGGATCACGTGCTGACAGTCACTCTGGAATATTTCCTCGGACCATCTTCTTCTTCTCCTGCAAGGAATTAACACGATTAAAACTCAGGGCACCAGAACCTAAAACTGCACGAGGTGTATAGAAACAGCAAGAGGTGCACTGCACTGAGGACGACACGAGATACAGTGGTGACAAACCAAACACTACACATAGAACGACACGAGGTTCAAAGGTGACAAAACAAGTATTACACAGAGAACGACACGAGGTTATAAACACTAGAATAACACGAAGACACGGATACAAAGAAACAACACGACATAATAAACAGCAGATAGAACGACATGAGGTGAAACGACACGTGATAAAACAAAGAAAGCAGGAATATGACTCGAGTAGCTATAGTGAATGACACGAGAACACAGGATTACTACAGTACGAGATAAGGAGAGCATGACACGAGGTCAGATGAAAGCAACACGAGGTAAAACGAGAACGACACGAAGTGTCACTGTAACAAAACAAACACTACGAAGAGACCGACACGAGATACATACTAATAACGCTTAACACTTCAGAGAAAACGACACGAAGTAAAAAACAACTCGACATAACAAATAGCAACGAGAACGACACGAGCTGACCACAACACGAAGATGAAAAATAGAAACCAACACGAAGTGTGGTTTCAACACAAGAAAGACACGAGGTCTAGGAAGAACAACACGAAGACGGAAATAACAAAGAACCGACTCGAACTGAGGACGACATGGAGACAGCACAGACACGGGCTTGATCTTAGAGAAGAGTGCACGAAGTAAAATCAACACGAAGACAGAACACCACACGAAGACGATGAATGCAACAGTGCAAAGTCTAGACTTGAAATACAATCCAAAACGGCTGTACAGACTTGAAGAATAAGCCAGTGTATAGACTTGAAGATTGAAGGCGATGTACAGACTTTGATGCCCAAAGGCGATGAACAGTGAATCAGTGTATAGACTTCAAAGTTCATTGAAGGATGTTCAGACTTTGTGCGTGAAGCAGCTCAATGAATAAGTGTGTACATTGAGACCCAGTATAGACATGACCTAACAGTCCAGTGTATGGACTACAACAGTGAACGGCTGTACATACTTCATGTGAAAACCCAATGTACAGACTTCAATCAATATGCATCAGACAACTGTGTATGGACTTGAAGACCCTCAGCCAATGTATAGACTTCAAGTAGAGACCAATGTGTAGACTTCACGTGAAAATGCTGAGGCCAGTGTACAGGCTTGCCACCGACCAGTGTATGGACTACCTTAGCCTGAGGCACAGTATGTACTTCAACTCTGCACATCGAATGTATGGACTTCAAGTGTGAAGGCCACTGTGCAGACATTGGGTTCGAAGACAATGTGCAGACTTTGACTTGGAACGTAGGTAGGAATGAGGCTGTATAGACTTGGACCACAAAGGCAGTGTGCGGACTTGGAGACTTAATGAGCAACACAAAGGAGACAAAGTAACATGGCGTCAACCCCGCTGATCCACTGCGTCCACGCAGCTAGTGAATAAACAGCCAATGCGTCAACCCAATCTCCAACTGCGTCAACGCACTGCATGAACAATTAGCCACTATGTTAACCCAATCTAGCCATATTCATGAATTAGCTATTCAAGCAAACAATCAGATATTCAAGCAGTCAATCAGTCATCAATATTAATTAGCACACCTCAGTGTGACTCATGGTATGTCAGCCATCATCAAAACCACACAGGGGCACAACAATCTCCCCCAATCAGTCATCAATATTAATTAGCACACCTCAGTGTGACTCATGGTGTGTCAGCCATCATCAAAATCACACAGGGACACAACAATCTCCCCCTTTTTGATGATGGCAACACAATGAGTTACACTGACACAAATTAGATTCTTCTCCCCCTTTGCCTTCAGCAAAAAGACATGAGTTGAAGAGAGAATTAAAAACTCCCCCTTTGACTAAACTGCCCCTTTTACTTCAGCAAAAATAAAAAAACTTATGAGGGCAGCTCAAGATCAGAAGCAATTAAATCAAAATCTCCCCCTTTGTCAAACAACTTATGCAGAGATGCAAATGCAACAAATACTCCCCCTTTGACATGGCAGAAAATATAGAGCTAATGCAGAGAATGAGTCATGGAAAAAAAAATGAAGATCTCCCTTATGCAATGAGACAGCTCTCCCCCTATCAACATGCATGATTGACTACTCTCCTCTTGAAGCACAGAAATGGACTCTGGTTATCCAATAAATCAATCTGAAATCAGCCATTACAAAGAATCTGAATTCTGGTGAAGATACCACAGAATCAGAACTTATTACAGAACAAGATGGAAGATTCCAACAGTGTAGAGAGAAATACATCTCAGGAATCAATCTGAAATCCACCATCATAAAGATTCTGAGGTTCAGAAGGCTGCAAGTGAACAAGGTAATAATGGGAGTGGCACCTCACATTTGTATGGTCAGAAAAATGCAGATGGAATCAGTCAACTGATAAGAAGGGAGTTGACTATATAGTTTTTGTTGATCATGCATAAATCTGATCATGAGGGATTTGAATTCAAGGTCACAAATGATATGAACACGATTCAGTATGACAAGGAATGCACCCCCTGAATAGATGCCACTTGATATGCAAGTGATGCATGACATGGAAGCTCCCCCTCAATAAGTGGAATCTTATGAGATAGATGAGAAGGAGACCACAGGGGCAGACAAGGAGAAGTTCAGGTCAATGATCTAAGGAAAGTGAGCAGAAAGATTTTCAAGGAGATATCAATCTCATAAATCCAAAACATAATTTTTCAAGGTCTTCCATTATAGGGACTTATGAATGAGCCTTTTGAACAGCATGGTTTAAACATGATGTATGCAGAGTTTATCAATAAAATTCTGTATTGATATCTAAAACCATGTTTTAATAAAGATGAACCAAGCCCTCATATTTATCTTGATTAATCTCCCTTTCTCTTACACAATCAAATCTATTGACTTCTTTCAGAATTACATGCACCAATATTGAAGTCAAGCAATTATGAAGTCATATGATTTTGTCTAGGGTTGTAGCAATATGATTTTAGCATCAATATTCAGATATTTCAATTTGTTCAACAATTTTCCATGCTACAAATTTTACGAGCACTCTAGTTCAGTTCACACCTTGTAACTAGAGGATATACCTTGATCAGAGGCCAATGTCCCTAAGCAGTTAGTGTGACTAACTGTCATGTTATATATGAACAGAGATAGCATTTACACATCATGACACACTCCAAATCATTTCTTGATGAGTGAGTTGTATTTCTCAGTGTGCATGTCATTGCTCTGCCTGAATTTCAATGAATTCTTAATCAGAGTTAACTAAGGCACCTCATAACACAGTCCTTCGGACATGTGTTTCTCAGTGACCAATGTCATTGCTCTGACAGATATTACCCTTTAGACATTTCAGAAAAATTCATTTGCTTCAATAATAGTTTCATGTACTTAATCAGTTGAAGTCATATATTCAAAAGTGCAGATTTCAGAAGATTTTACAAGACATAGCATGAAACAGATGGTTAAGGTTTATTAAACATGCTTCAGATATTTTTAAGAGATTTTAAAGCCAAACTCATTGAATACATTAAACTTAAACCACATGAGTTATTTCAGTCATTCATAAAAACGTATAATAGAAGATTTCTAGTTCAAGAGTTTTCAGATTTATGATCGAGATAGCCCATTGAAATCTTCATGAAAGACTGATAGAATTCTGAAGCCAAATGATACCAAATTGATAGTAGAAATACCAATTGTTAAGAGAGATTGTGAAGCTCAAAGTTTTCAGAAAATGATTAAGGTTTGTCAACAAAATCAGTAAGAGAGGATATGGAATGAGTTCTGACCCATGTATGCATTTGACAACCTATATGCAATGCAATGACTCCCCCTCACAATATGCATTCAAACTCCCTTTTTGGCATTTTCAATGTAAGGAAATGCAATGCACTATATGTATGCAGGGACATGCAAAGACTCGACATTGAATTGCTATGCAAGGATATGCAACTAACTCCCCCTGAAAACATGCAATGTTTGCACTGAAAACTGAACATATGATACCAAATGATTCATGCACATTCAGACTGCCCTGTCAAGCAAAATGACCCATGGTACTAGGCGGAGCAATTGGTCTAAAAGACCAGCTCTCACATAGTAAGGACCTCCGGACAGATTTCCCTGCCTTTTGGTAGCTTACCATTTGATATACCATAGAGGTCATGAATATCAAGGTGAAACCAACAGTCCTATATGCAATTCAGGTTTTCAATGAATGTACTCTACATGCAAATCACATATATGCACTTCAGATGAGTAGAGTTCAGAGGCATCATTTCAGACAATGCAGATGAAGAATGATTATGCAAAAACAGATTTAACTTGCTATGCATTAAAACTAAAAACAAGAAGAGCATGAAGTTTACCTGAAAAGTTCAGTATGGGGTTTTCTTCTTGAGTGCCTTGGATCATTACCCCTTTTTATTTCAGTCCCAAGGCACACCTGCATAGCAATGTTATTTTGCACAAACAGGTACCCAAGAAGTCTTGGGTCCTGACAAAACAGTATTACTCCTAGCAGGTTTTCTCAGCACATTTCTAGGAGCAGTTTTCAGATCTGATTTATGTAGATTCTTGTTAGCATGAATTCTATGTGCATAAGCATGAGATTTCTTGTTAACTGAATAAAAATTCTGTTTGCCAAAACCAGTTTGGTTTTGATATCCTGCCAGCCAACAGGTTGCAGCCCTGTGACCTGGCTTCCCACAGTTGAAGCACTCATTGTGCTTGCCTCTAAAAATATTACCTCCAAAAACATTTCCATTTGCAGGGAGTTTAACAGTTTTAGAATTGAATTGTCTATCCTGAGCATGCCAACAGTGGACTGCAATGTGGCCCATCTTGCCACAGTGAAAGCATGAATTAGAACTTTTCTTACCAGCATTCAGCCAGCATTCAAATCTCTTATGACCCAATTTTCCACAATTAAAGCATGTCATATGCTGGTTCATTGGGACATACTTGTTCTTGTTAAGAGCATGATAGTTTGCATGAAATTTATTCTTATCACTAACAAACCAGCATTGTGAAATTTTGTGTCCTAGTTTACCATAATGAAAACACTCAATTTTCCTTTTCTGAGATGAAAGATTTTTATCATGATATTTTCTAGCACTCAGATCATCCTTTTCCATCAGTCTACATTCATGCATCAGATGTCCAAATTTATGACAGTAATGGCAGATCATTTTCTTTTTGGATGCTTGTGAATGTGTATGAGGACTATGATCAATATGCACTGATGAACCCTTTTTATTTATTTTCTGATTTACAGTCCTTTTCTGATTTTTATCCTGTTTTCCTATTTTCTTAGCCTTGTACTGAGTTGGAGATGAAGTAGAAGGCTTCTCCTGTTCAGAGGATTTAACAAAGACAGTTTTCAGGTTGGCTCCATCAGCCTTCCTCATGACTGGACTGTAACCCAGTCCTTCTTTCTTAAAATTAACCTTTGTTCCCAGTATTTTCTGAATAATGGGCTGTTTGTCTTTTGATGTAGTGGCTACTTTTGAGGCATTTACAAAGGATGTCATTACTTTATTCTGCAAAGCCTTTTTATTTAGATTATTGTAGCCCAACCCTTCCCTTTTGACATTGACTTTTACACCTAGCAGCTTGTCTAGGTTTTCTTGCCCATCAACAAATTTTGACAAAGAGACTTTCAAATCCTGAATTTCATCTTCCAAAGAGGAAATATGTATCTCATAACTGGCAATCTCTTGTTCACTGCAATTCACACATTCAGTTAACACATTGTTAGCAGTTTTGTATTTTTCAATTTCCTGTTCCAGATTGCTCAGTTTATTAGAATCTTCAACACAAATACTTTTTCCTCTTTCCAAAGCTAGAAGTCTCTCTGACATAGTGGAATTCAACATTTTTAATTTTTAATTTTCTTCCTTAAGCTTGTCATTCTGAATTAACTCATTTATTAGAGTCTGATCTTCTGAGTTAATTTCAAGTTTTCTTTCAGCCTTGAATTCCTTCAAATCTTTTTCCTTCTTTTCAATGTTTTTCTGTAATTCCACATTCACAGATTTGATGGCTTCTAATTTTTCAGCAAGCAAGTTTTTCTCCTGCTTGAGTTTCTTAAATTTGTTATCATTTTTATTAGCAGATGTTCTCAGGGAATCATTTTCGGATCTCAGCTTGTTTAAATCTGAGTTTACACTTTTAAAGTTTTTCAGCAATTTTTCATACTGGTCATGATAGTTAACAACAGTCTGATTATCATTATCTGAGTTCAATTTTTCTTTGAGTTCAGATATCACATTTATATGTTCTTGATTTTCAGTTTTCAATAGTGAAACTTGTTTCTTCAGTATTTGAAAGTCAGACATACAAGCATCATGAATATTTTTCAATTCAACACAATTTCTACAAGGAACGCTTGAACTATCTAAACCAGTACCCTTCTTCAATTTCTTATACTGTTTTCTTAACAGCTCATGAGATTCAAGTAATTCAGCATAAGCATTCTCCCAATCTTCTAGAGAGAAATTCTCGAAGATATTTACCTCATCATCATCATCTTCTTCAGTTTGATTGCTGCCTTGATCGCTTCTGTTGGCCATCATGCAGCTTGTTTGATTTCCTTTCCCGGCTCTCTTCATCATTTCCAACATATCCCTTGCAGATCTGCAATCAAGGAAACATGAGTGAAAGGCTTTGTCAGTGGCTGCTTTCATCAGATTTATAGCTGTCTGATTCTCCTCATACATTGATTCGTGACTGTCAGTCCATTTGGACTTTTTCTTTGGTAATTCATGAGGACCATGTGAACATACTTTCCACAGGTCTGGATCAACAGATTTAACATAAGCACGTAAAGCACTGTGCCACTGGTTGAAATCAGAACCACTAAAAACGGGTGGACAAGCCATTGAAACAAATAGCAGATAGATTCAATGCAACAAGAATATTGATGCACAAAACAAATTAGCACCTAAGACTGCAAGATCGATCTGTAGGTCGCTGGACCTTGTATGCAGACACCCGCTCTGATACCAACTGTTAGGGTGCTAGGCCCGGATACAGAGGGGGGTGAATGTATCCTGTTACGAATAATGCCCAAAAAAAAACTCAGATGCTAGACGCAATCACAGAATAAAACTAATTCAATTAAACTTATGAGCAAGCAGATGGAGCGTGCCTATCCAGGCATCTAGCGGAAGCAAACACACAAAGCAAACCACTGCTCAATAGATTTTTAGGTGGTTCGGTCCTCCAGACCTACATCCACCCCTCACTCCCAACCGGAGTGAGGCTTCACTAGCAAACGCTAGAACCAAGCAGACTCAGTCTGCAAACAGTTGCTGCCACACAGCTTGACTAGGGGAACAGCCTCCCCTCTTCCTCCCAACCGGAGGGACACCCAAGTGACTCCCAGCCACTTGGAAACTAGAGATCGAAGACCTCTCTTCCTCCAGACCAGGAGGGACACCTGGACTTGCAACCACAAGCCCAGAACTGGAGGACTAGCCTCCCTTCCTCTAACCAGAGGGAACCCACAAGTGACACCCTGTCACTTGCAACCCGGAGATCAGATCTCCCTTCTCCTGAACCAACAGGAGGAACCCGATCCCCAACAGGGCAATCGGAAGAACAAAGATAATCGGAAAAACAAAGGAAAAATAATAAACGAAAATGACACAGCAATCAGAAAGCTGTAAAAGATGAAAACATAGATGTGGCTCTCAACGGAGCTGACTGGCCTGGATTTGATCCACGGTCCAGTAGACAGATCTTCAGTAGCTTCGTCCTTCTTCTCCACGAACTCTCTCTCTCTCTCTTTCTATCTCTCTTTCTTTCTCCTCTGCTCTCTTCCTCTTTCACTCTCTGCTGCACTTCTTCTTCTTCACTCTTTCTTCTCTCTTCACACGAGCACTATCTCTCTCTCTTTTTCTTTCTCTGCTCTCACTCTCACTCTCTTCTCTGCTCTCTTCTTTTCTTTCTTTTCTTCTTTTTCTGGATCGAAGAGCTTTCTACTCCTCCGGCTTTCTGCTTCGATGATTTTTTTCAGAGGATGAAGACCCATATATATAGCAGCAGCATCATCATCACCCCCGACGTGTGACCTCCACATTTCTAGCCCTAAGTATTCAGACCATGTGGCAGTCTCTCAGCAGGCTTCATTTCAGCCTCGGATCACGTGCTGACAGTCACTCGGGAATATTTCCTCGGACCATCTTCTTCTTCTCCTGCAAGGAATTAACACGATTAAAACTCAGGGCACCAGAACCTAAAACTGCACGAGGTGTATAGAAACAGCAAGAGGTGCACTGCACTGAGGACGACACGAGATACAGTGGTGACAAACCAAACACTACACATAGAACGACACGAGGTTCAAAGGTGACAAAACAAGTATTACACAGAGAACGACACGAGGTTATAAACACTAGAATAACACGAAGACACGGATACAAAGAAACAACACGACATAATAAACAGCAGATAGAACGACATGAGGTGAAACGACACGTGATAAAACAAAGAAAGCAGGAATATGACTCGAGTAGCTACAGTGAATGACACGAGAACACAGGATTACTACAGTACGAGATAAGGAGAGCATGACATGAGGTCAGATGAAAGCAACACGAGGTAAAACGAGAACGACACGAAGTGTCACTGTAACAAAACAAACACTACGAAGAGACCGACACGAGATACATACTAATAACGCTTAACACTTCAGAGAAAACGACACGAAGTAAAAAACAACTCGACATAACAAATAGCAACGAGAACGACACGAGCTGACCACAACACGAAGACGAAAAACAGAAACCAACACGAAGTGTGGTTTCAACACAAGAAAGACACGAGGTCTAGGAAGAACAACATGAAGACGGAAATAACAAAGAACCGACTCGAACTGAGGACGACATGGAGACAGCACAGACACGGGCTTGATCTTAGAGAAGAGTGCACGAAGTAAAATCAACACGAAGACAGAACACCACACGAAGACGATGAATGCAACAGTGCAAAGTCTAGACTTGAAATACAATCCAAAACGGCTGTACAGACTTGAAGAATAAGCCAGTGTATAGACTTGAAGATTGAAGGCGATGTACAGACTTTGATGCCCAAAGGCGATGAACAGTGAATTCGTGTATAGACTTCAAAGTTCATTGAAGGATGTTCAGACTTTGTGCGTGAAGCAGCTCAATGAATAAGTGTGTACATTGAGACCCAGTGTAGACATGACCTAACAGTCCAGTGTATGGACTACAACAGTGAACGGCTGTACATACTTCATGTGAAAACCCAATGTACAGACTTCAATCAATATGCATCAGACAACTGTGTATGGACTTGAAGACCCTCAGCCAATGTATAGACTTCAAGTAGAGACCAATGTGTAGACTTCACGTGAAAACGCTGAGGCCAGTGTACAGGCTTGCCACCGACCAGTGTATGGACTACCTCAGCCTGAGGCACAGTATGGACTTCAACTCTGCACATCGAATGTATGGACTTCAAGTGTGAAGGCCACTGTGCAGACATTGGGTTCGAAGACAATGTGCAGACTTTGACTTGGAACGTAGGTAGGAATGAGGCTGTATAGACTTGGACCACAAAGGCAGTGTGCGGACTTGGAGACTTAATGAGCAACACAAAGGAGACAAAGTAACATGGCGTCAACCCCGCTGATCCACTGCGTCCACGCAGCTAGTGAACAAACAGCCAATGCGTCAACCCAATCTCCAACTGCGTCAACGCACTGCATGAACAATTAGCCACTATGTTAACCCAATCTAGCCATATTCATGAATTAGCTATTCAAGCAAACAATCAGATATTCAAGCAGTCAATCAGTCATCAATATTAATTAGCACACCTCAGTGTGACTCATGGTGTGTCAGCCATCATCAAAACCACACAGGGGCACAACAATCTCCCCCAATCAGTCATCAATATTAATTAGCACACCTCAGTGTGACTCATGGTGTGTCAGCCATCATCAAAACCACACAGGGGCACAACACGGAGTACTGTTCACTGCTACAGTACTTCTTCTTCTCTTCACTTGGACAGCCTTCTCTTAAGCTCTTCTTAAGACCCTTGCTTGATTGGAACTCCCTGACTTTGGAAGATGACTGAATGGCTTCAGTTGATGCTTGAATGGCTTCGATCAGATGAAGAACTTGGTTGAAGGAATGTTGTTCATGGTCGTTGTAGCAACCTTCCCTTGATAGCTACTATCTTGATCTCTCTTGGTTGATTTGTTGTTGCTTCAGTTCATGGGAAGATGAAGGCTTCAAAATAGATCTTGGATCTTCAGCTATGATGAGGCTTTGATCTCCGAATCACTGTTCACGGTTACAGTGATATTCCTCCTCTTCCTTGAGCCAACTTGATCCCTATTGTTCTCTTAGAGTCTCTTAGGGTTTATGACCTCAAAGAGAGGTTTTATAACCCTTGGAAGGTTAGGAGACAAGCCCCATACCTAGATCCACAATTTCTGGGGTAATTGGGAGCATTGGGATTAAAGAAATGGGGAAGGGAATCTCTCCACGGATTGGAAACAAAAAGTCAAAGTTGGAGGCTTCGGGGCTGGCAGTCGACCGGAGGTGGGCTAGCGGTCGACCGCTCTGAGAAAACCCTGTAGAAGATTGCTTGCTGTTATTTTCGATTGACCGGGATCAGCCGGCGGTCGACCGCTCTGAGAAAAACTGTAGTTTTCTGAATTCTGATAATTTCGATCAACCGCCAGCTACAGGTCGGTCGACCGCCAGCTACAGTAAATTCCATACCACTACATTTTAGCCCCAAACTCCATTGCAACCCTTCCAAACTCTGTGGCATCAAACTCCTTTGATCTTGGAGGGATTATACAAAGAATTTAACCTATAAAAACATGATAAAAATGATTAGAACTTTAGCTTAATAATCAATATGATCAATGTATGAAATGCATACATGAAGGCCCATGTTCAAGGTGCATACAAACACTTGAACCATAAAAGCTTTAAGCTAAAGGTCAAGAATTATTTCTATGCAAGTGAGCAAAGTATGAGAACACTTTAGCCATGCACATATACAAGTGAACACTTTGAAAACATGATAGACTAAAGATCAAGATCTATGCATTTGTCCAATATAAATGCATCATGTAACCAAGCTCCATGAAGAGTATGCATAGGAAGCATTCAAAGCACATGTTCAACTCAATCATATTCAACCAATCGACATGAACAATCAACCATTTAGTTTGGTTATCATCGTTCACTCAATCACACAAAAGCATAGCATTACACACTAAGTTTAGTTAACATCAAAACCATAGCTCAACAATCTCCCCCTTTTTGATGATGACAAACTTAGGGATAAATGAGGACAAAATAAAGTGATGATGACAAACTAAATGAGGATACAACATGTTCTTCTCCCCCTAACACAAGTAATCATGAATCTTTTTCTCCTGACAAAAGAAAACATGAATCCTTTTTCTCCCCCTTTGACATTATCAAAAAGCGGGATAAGGCAAAGCTTTCTCCCTTATCAACAAGCAAAACGAAACCAACGAAGCAGGAGCAATTCTTGCTCCCCCTTTGACAGTATCAACAGGCGAATGAACGTCAATCTATCTGCCACATTAACACTATCAATATGAAGGGAAGAAACCACTGAGGTCCATATAGCAGCATGATGAATGAGCAAGGGATAATGACCCACGTTTGAAATTCTAATGAAGCATGAGCAAATTATAAACAAGTGGGTTCATGGAATGTTTGGAAGGCACCAAAACATGTTTTTGTTGATTTTCATGTTTGCATATTTTTATTTGTTTTGTGATACCAATGGTTGGTATGAGGGGATACCAATTGTCGATCACTTGGGCGTGCTAGGATGAGTAGAGATAATTTCACGCTTCTCCCCTTGGTCAATCAAAATTCAAAGCTTATTTAACAAGTGTGCAGCATGTGAAGTCCATTTAATTTTTGAGTTTTCATTATTTTCAGATTTTTAATTTTTGATTTGTAGTTTGAAATGCATGAGATGCAACATATGCATGTGATGACATGTGAGATGCATAAACAAACAAGTAAATACGTATATATACATGCAACACAGCTCCCCCATACTTATTTAAAAGGGAATGGGTATAAGAAGAGTGCATGAGAGTCATAGCAACTGAAATGTTCACTTAAGACACCTAGGAGGTTGTGCAATCATAGAGGAAGAGTCATGCAATAATCAATGTAGTCAATCAATTTTCTGAATACATATTAAATCAAAATTTCAAAGTGTAAGTGAGTAACATGAAAAATGATAGTTGCAGTATGGATATTTAAATTTTCATATTAACACAATGAGACATTTTACAGACTGCACTTCAATTTTTGAGAACAGCGTATTGGAGGCTATGCTCTACCACAATGAGTTTTCACCATCATTTTTCAACTCAACCAGTATCACATGGTAGTCAGAATTTTTCAAGAGTGATCAGGTTCAAATAATTCATTTTTACGCGAGTAGACGCATGGAGCTCATGCCAGAATTCCCAGTTACTCAGAATACTGAACCATTTCACCTCATCTTGAACAGAGGTACTTTAATCAACACTTTTCAGAAATGAACCACATCACGTCTCAGGTGACATGTGCCCAATTTACTCAGTGAGACTGAGTATTGCTCTGCCTTTCTTTTTCATTCGAGATTTTTCAAAAAGATAGGTAGGCAGCTTTTTCCTCAACTGTCTCTTCAACATACATGCAGCAAATTTAACATCTCGAGAGTGTTGAAAAGAAATTCATATGTCCTTATCGTTAACACTCATTTTTACATTTTGTGCATGAAGTGTGCGAATTTGATTCAGCATGTATACCAAAAATATCATGAACACATGACAGTGCTACTCCCCTTAAATAGATGCACTTATTAAGTATGAACTCCCCCAGAGTGTATGACAGGAAACACACCAACAATGACTCAAATGCATCATTATTAAGCAATGATATATGAAGCCATAGAAATGCCAAAGGATGGGGGTAAATAGTATATAATATCAAGCAAGTATGCAGAGGGAATGTATGCAACATGCAATGCAAACATGCAACTGATACCAATCAAATGGATACCAATTTAATGAATTGAATGCAGCTAATGCATGAGTACTGATGCAATGTAACATTTGATCATATAGTAGTGGAATGGAAATACAATATGCCAAGATAAAATGCAATGTGGTGCAAAGCTTCTGATATCAAATGAATGAACTTACTGCAGTTGATGCATGAGTTTTAATGCATGCAACCTATGCCTGGATGAGAGTGTGATGTAATATGTAATTACAGCAAGGGAGGGCTTTGATTTTCACACTATGAGACAAGTTCCACATTAGAGCATTCACATTTTATCAATGTGTCAACAACTTTTGCATGACATGACCTTTATGAGATAAGGGTGCTTAAAAGATTAAAATTAAGCAATGCAACCTAATTTTCAGAATTTTTTAAAAATAGATTTTCAAAGGTCATTCACAAGTATTGAAATGAGAATTAGCCAAATGTATGAATCATTCAATCACAAACATGTTTTCAATTTTCATAGCTTAGCTCAAGAGTTCATTTACACATCAACCAATCCAATTTACAAGATCTGGTACGAGGCGGAGTTTGTAGTCCGAAGACCCAGCTCAACGCATAGGGAATGCTTCCAAGTGTACATGATCCACTCTTCCACAGACGCCATTTGATGTACCAGATATGCAATTCAATTCAAGTGTGATCATGCAATTCAAATTGAGAATATTCAATATGCAATCACTTCATACACATCTCTCAAGATTTTCAATTTAGTTCAACCAATAAGACAGGTTCATCACAACATGCTGGTGAATGACAATACAAGTTTTTAGAATTAATACCTGTCATCTAAAGGTTGCACCTAGTGACAAAAGGCCGTTGCATGATTGTATATTTCCAAGGTAAAAATGGTTGAGTTACCTTAGTTCAGGATTCAAGATTGGAGGCCTTTAATCACTAAAATCACCAACCTCACGAAGGTTGATATTTCAGATTTTGCTTTCTTACCTTTGCCTTGAGAATCTATTTTCTTCCAAGCCTTTCTCCTGCAGTCCAAAGAAGAGTAAAATTCAGTTTACTTATTGAAAGTATTTTCAAATCTTCTCGCACAATTCCTGTAAAATGTTCACAAAAGATATTATTAGTAGCTCAGAAATGATATCATCCACATATACTTGAACCACTAGATTATCTTTACCTGCTTACCTCGTGAGACGTGGTTGATTAACCTTACCTCTTGAAGCCATTTTCAATCAAAGGATGCGAGCCCTTTAACACCATGCCTTTGGTATTTTGCCTCAGTTCTTACAGATCTTCCTGTGGCTAATGTGCATGTTTGTGGATGATTTGTATCTTTAAGATCTGAAGAGGGTTATTCAATTTAGCAACCGACACGGGGTGCTTATCAAAATCACTTCCTGTCTCCTAGTAGCGGTTGAGGAAATTTCCATCATTTTCATCCTTGCAAGGTATTCTTTCACTTGTTTCATCCCTTAGTTGATTCAGACATGGCCATGACTGGCCTAACACGACTTGAATTTGGAAGTGTGATCTGCATTCAAAGATGAAAAGATTTGATTTATTAATTTCAATTCAGATTTATTAAAAATAATATGAAATGTTCTTTTGACAAGCTAACATCCCCACACAAAGCTCTAGACTCAATGCATGACTTAGGGGTGATCCTAAAGACTAGGTTCCTATGATGAATATGGTTGCTCCCCCTCAATATGTGTTCATGAATGCAAGATTTTCCATACAAGTTCTAATGCAGTATGTAGTCATGGATGTGATGAAGACAAGAGGAATGCAATGCATTATGATATGAGTTCACAATGTCGAACTTTGCATGACATGACATGATGTGAAGACATATGGGAAACTCAATGTGTGTGGTGAAGGTAAGTTGACGACATACAAACAACTCTTAACAATATGCTATATCACACTCGACATGCACAAGGATATGCAATTGACATCGGATGAAATGCATATTCAAGCATATGCATGATTACATGACTCTATGACATAAGATGAGTCAAAACATAACCTAATCACCGTAGAGGGTAGGAGGGATATCACCTGTGTTTTCAAATTCAATTTTTAATTTTCTGCTTTAGCCTTTCTTGAGTCACTTGACTCGTGTGCCTTACCTTCTTGGCAAAAACTGATTTCTTACTTTTCATCCCCATGGCACACCTGCAAAACAGATTTCTCATTTGACATTCTTAGGTACCCAAATCTTTTTGGGTCCTTGATGGTTAGTAGCAACATAGACATGTGATTTCTAATTTTTGACAACATCTAAATCATCATTTTTCTTTAGAAAATAATCATGCTTAACGTTCCTAGATTTTCCAAAGTGATGGTAGAAAGCTCGTGGCATCATATTCTTTCTTCTCATGGGTTCTACTGATTTGTGTGTGTGAGCATGATGTGTTGAGTGGGAGTTCTTTCTCTTCAACAGTAACCAGCAATGTGAAGTTGTATGACCCCTTTTACCACAGTGATTACAATGCACAAAAGGTTCTGTGGTGAATGCTTTCTTTACATTTTTCAAAACAGCTTGATTTTTGCATGCTTTCAAATCATCATTCTTCATAATGAAATAATCATGCATGACATGCCCAGATTTACCACAGTAAAAATATGAGAGTTTCTTTCTAGGTGATTGTGTGTGTGTGGCATAAGTATGTTTAACAGGCATGGAAGTGCTAGCAGCATTTTTGGATTTTTGATGCAAGTTGATTTTCTTTGTGGATGCATGTGTGTGTGCAACATGATTTTCCTTTTTCAGATTTTCATTTGATGTGCTGGCTATGTTTGAACTGTGCACAAAAGATGTATAAACTTTTTTTTCAAACTTCTTTTTGTTCACAGGATTATAGCCCAGCCCTTCCCTTAAAAAATTCACTTTCACCCCCAACAATTTGTCCAAGTTTTTTTGACCATTTACAAATCTAGATAACGAATCATTCAAGTCAAGAATTTCACATTGAAGAGATGAAATTTACAATCCAGAATTGGCAAGTTCTTCTTCACAAGTAGAAAGACTAACATTCAACATGGTATTGGTAGTCTTAGGGCATTCTACTTCTTGCCTAAGTTCATCCACATTTTGACATTCTCTAACAATCAGAGATTTTCCTTTTTCAAGAATCAACAATCTTTCAGAAATGACCTTGTTCAATTCCTTCAGTTTCTCATTCTCTTTAACAAGTTTTTGATCATGAACAAATTCATTTTGGCCATTGTTCATCAGACTTATTCTCTCTCTCAGCCCTTTATTTTCATTTCTCAAAGAAGAGATTTGATCTTTGTAAATTTCAATGTCAAACACATGACCATCAATCAATTCCTTTAAATGTAGACATTCTTTGCATGAGGAATTACAGTTGTTTTGTTCAGCATTCTTTTTTAATTTTTTGTTTTCAGATTTTAGCTTCTTATATTTATTTTCCAGCTCATCATATGCAATCAATAGATCATCGAGAGATATGCTTTCAGAGTCTGAGTATACCTCTAGGGATGATCCTTTCTGATCACTCCCTTGATCGCTCGTGCCTGCCACAAGGCATTGGTCTTCATGCTCTTCCCGGACTTTGGTTAAGCCATCCAAGATATCCTTCGCGGACCTGCAATGGGAGACAAAAGGAAACTGATTAGAACTGACTGCAGCAGTGAACAATTTTAAAAACCAACCGATTTTGATCATGTTTATGCTTATGATTTTCAGCCCAGACAGCTTTGTCTTTAGGCAATTCATAGGGACCACAAGAGACAAGCTTCCATAGCTTAGGGTCGTATGAATTGACTAGATTGAACATTCTTCCTAACCACAAATCAAAGTTGCAACCATCAAACACCGGTGGAGAACTCAGGGTGTACATATTGGTTGTCATTGATCTGGATCTCTATAGATCGTTAGATCTATGAAGAATTAGAGCCTTAACTCTGATACCAATTGAAGTCCCGCGATCAATGACACCCAAGAGGGGGGTGAATTGGGTGTTTATAATTTTTAAAGAAACTTTTGGCTTTTTACAAAATATGTGATAAACATTAATTAGCAATTTGAAAACTTTTTAACCAATTCTCTCAATCTCTCCGTTCCCACACGACCATATAACGAATACAATCAAACCATGCAAAAAACACACAATGCACAGCGGTTTTTAAGGTGGTTCGGATGCAACGACGGTAATCCTACGTCCACCCCTCACCAAACCCGGTGCGGCTTCACTCGGGGATAAATCTCCAAACGGAGACGACGCTCCAACCACACACGCAGGACGACGCCTGCACACATACACGGGGACGCGCCCCAACACACACACACACACACACACACACACACACACACACGGAGACGAGGTCTCCAATACGACCTGACAACCGGATCAATGACACACACACTTGCTGCGACAATTGCAGCACTTTACTTGCAGCACTTTACACACACAAACACTATGATCTGAATAAAACCACACACACACGTAGATCTAGGAAGACCTACGCACACACGAATGGAACACCACGACGACCACACACTACCACGGATCTGAGACGATCCACACACACATTGATGTTTGCAGTTTATGAGAAACACAAATGAAAAACACTAGGCACAAGATGCTAAAACGAATAAACCACAGTTTAGAATGCTCCTGATTAAGGCTCCCCCTGAGTGCATGCTTCAGATCTTCCGTTGATTAATTCTTTACTTGAATGGTTTAAGACTCGACTTGAATGGCCTTGTATTGGATGTAGGTTTCCTTGCACGGAGTACTGTTCACTGCTACAGTACTTCTTCTTCTCTTCACTTGGACAGCCTTCCCTTAAGCTCTTCTTAAGACCCTTGCTTGATTGGAACTCCCTGGCTTTGGAAGATGACTGAATGGCTTCAGTTGATGCTTGAATGGCTTCGATCAGATGAAGAACTTGGTTGAAGGAATGTTGTTCACGGTCGTTGTAGCAACCTTCCCTTGATAGCTACTATCTTGATCTCTCTTGGTTGATTTGTTGTTGCTTCAGTTCATGGGAAGATGAAGTCTTCAAAATAGATCTTGGATCTTCAGCTATGATGAGGCTTTGATCTCCGAATCACTGTTCACGGCTACAGTGATATTCCTCCTCTTCCTTGAGCCAACTTGATCCCTCTTGTTCTCTTAGAGTCTCTTAGGGTTTATGACCTCAAAGAGAGGTTTTATAACCCTTGGAAGGTTAGGAGACAAGCCCCAGACCTAGATCCATAATTTCTGGGGTGATTGGGAGCATTGGGATTAAAGAAATGGGGAAGGGAATCTCTCCACAGATTGGAAACAAAAAGTCAAAGTTGGAGGCTTCGGGGCTGGCGGTCGACCGGAGGTGGGCTAGCGGTCGACCGCTCTGAGAAAACCCTGTAGAAGATTGCTTGCTGTTATTTTCGGTTGACCGGGATCAGCCGGCGGTCGACCGCTCTGAGAAAAATTGTAGTTTTCTGAATTCTGGTAATTTCGGTCCACCGCCAGCTACAGTAAATTTCAGACCACTACATTTTAGCCCCAAACTCCATTGCAACCCTTCCAAACTCTGTGGCATCAAACTCCTTTGATCTTGGAGGGATTATACAAAGAATTTAACCTATAAAACCATGATAAAAATGATTAGAACTTTAGCTTAATAATCAATATGATCAATGTATGAAATGCATACATGAAGGCCCATGTTCAAGGTGCATACAAACACTTGAACCATAAAAGCTTTAAGTTAAAAGTCAAGAATTATTTCTATGCAAGTGAGCAAAGTATGAGAACACTTTAGCCATGCACATATACAAGTGAACACTTTGAAAACATGATAGACTAAAGATCAAGATCTATGCATTTGTCCAATATGAATGCATCATGTAACCAAGCTCCATGAAGAGTATGCGTAGGAAGCATTCAAAGCACATGTTCAACTCAATAATATTCAACCAATCGACAGGAACAATCAACCATTTAGTTTAGTTATCATCGCTCACTCAATCACACAAAACCATAGCATTACACACTAAGTTTAGTTAACATCAAAACCATAGCTCAACAGTGTTCTCTTGATGGTTCTCTGTTCGCTCAGAGGAGCCCAAGCCCGGCAGCTTCCATGAAATCCTAAACCCCAAAACCCCTTCTCAGCCATCCTCGGCGCCAACAGCTCTCGACGCCAAATCCCGTATTGATTACCACCCGTGCCGAATCTCCCCCTTTCGCGTCGAGTCCATCCCACGCCGACTAGGGTCATGCCCAACTATTGCCACGCCGAATGCCTCCCACGCACCGACTCTGCCCGAGCCGAATGTGAGCCCCGCCTTATTAGTTTGCTTTCCCGCCATTTCACATGCATGCACACAGTGGTTATTTCGTATGGTGTTGCCCACGTAATGCATGGTTTCCACGAATGGCATGTTTGAACAAATGAGGCTCATTAATGCGTGGCCCCCACCCACTGGCTGTACCCATGTCACATTAGCGTATGGTGTAATATAAACCAATTTGACCCCCACATATGCATACAGTGACACGCAAAGCATGTGCATATATATGTAGTTATTTTCTTTGTGCAAACTCTTATGTGAGTATCCCATTTGGTCCATCCATGTTTAAATATGCATAGTGAGTGTGCACTAATAAATCCCCAATTGGCCTTCTGATCATCATTCTTTATTTGACCATGCATCTATTCATATGCATGCATATAGATACATATATATATGACCGTGCATCTATAGAGTGTTTGTGTGTGTGTGTGTGTGTGTGTGTGTGTGTGTGTGTGTGTGAATATAAGAATAAATATATGCATTTTTTTTTTGGTGAGTCAATTTGGTTGGGCCATTCATACTCGATTCCGTAGGACGTGAAGGAGCTACATTAACGGAGTTTCATCCCTTCGTTTATTTCATTCTTTTGGATGTCTCAATTACCCTGCCAGGCCATGGAGTTCTGCCATTGCATGTTCTCCGATGGCCTCATTAGGGGGATAAAGAACAAACCACCTTATGGCAAACAGTGTCCCGTTCCTCAACCCCTTCGATTGGCTCTCGGGTTGCCATATGCCCGCATTACGGATTCCGTCTCGACACTCTGTGGATGGATATCCTATGTGTCCTTTGGCATGTCCCGAGACAAGGGGAGATGCTGCCAAAATTCATTCACTATCCTTGTTTTATCATATCGTGTGATGTTTTCATTAAACTAATGAATTAACCCCTTGCTGTGTGGCAGAGGCCTGAGACAGACCATCTCATGGCCCTTTGTCCACTGTACAAAGGGGAATATAATCATTATGAGATTTTCCGTTGATAGTCACATGGTCTCCCTAGACCTTCTGTGGATGAATTTATCCTCCCCTTTCAGCTTAGCTAAACATCATCGCTAGAGCCCATGAAGCCATGATTAAACACAAGAGATCCCCTCAATAGAACCTCAAACTCTCGATGCCTAGCATTCCAGTTCGGCCCATCTCCCCTCGTTATTAATTCTCAATCGACCTGAAACGCTCCTCATCGGCGCCCATTTGGGTCTCGGCACCGAGATGACTTCTCTACGCCCTGAGGCCTTTTGCCGCCAAGCACCTCAGCCGTCGACCCCACTTTCTCCTCCGACCGCGCTGATTCCCAACTAGGCCAACAAGCTACCCATGCCGATACCCGTAGCCGCCGACCTACTTAAGCAAAAGGCATGTGAAGCCCTTAACTTCCCAGCAACCTTAATGAGCCCTAGACCCAATGTCCCAACCTCATTAGCCTTCATGCAAACCTTCATCATATCATGGGGATTCATGGTTCTTCATCCAAGTCTAAGGGAGATAAATTAACGGGGTTTTACCCCCACATTATACCGTTTGATTGCGATGTTTTTTTGTAACCCCACTGACCCACGGAGCTCTGCCACTGCATGTTCTGTGATGGCTCTTTGAAGGGGGATATTAATAAAGTGCCGTAATGTTGTACAGTGTACCACGGTGTCTCGATCCTTTTGGATCTCGGGTTAGATATGCCCACATCCTTTCGGCTTCCATCTCGGCACTCTGTGGATGGATGCTCTATATTCCCCAGGCATAAATCAAAATAGGGGAGACGCTGCCGGAATGAACCCTCGCGTATCACTCCTTTGTTTTATGTTTTGTTCTTTTATAACCCCTACGGGTTTATGGGCATTTGTCTTTCATAATGGGATTACCCTCCAGTAATTTCCCTTGGGGAATATCAAATAAATCGCCCAATGGGCGTACATGGCCTCGCAGCATCCCCGACCTCCATGGTCTCGGCCCCTCAGGGTGCCCAGTTTGTTACGGATTCTGTCCTGGCTCTACGTGGACAGTCTCCTGTTCCCTCTTGGCATAGTCCAGGATTAGGGGATATGCTACCGGAATTATTTCACATGTTCTTAAGTGTCGATATCCGATTCTGTAAATAAAGCTAATGAACAAATATGTGTTGTGGCTATCAAATTGATGATGTAAGATCTAATATTCTGTGTATACTCGCCCAGTTCCTTGTAAAGCTTGTAAAGCTGTGGTTCATTATATTACATTCAATTGCATGATGATTGAATAAATATAATCTTTACTTCCAGCCCCCGGTATATCAAATGATGTGTGGCCGAAAGTCAGGTTATGTGATGGGAATCGATGCCGAGCATTGACATTTTTATTTTACATTTGTGTCCTTTTAGTTTACTTTTATATCCTTGGGAAAGTATGTACGCAATTATAAGGTTTTATAAAGTCACTTTGTCATTCCCTAGGATTCTTTGGGTTTTTGTGCAAAAGTGTGGTAGGTCCAGCAAGGGGGCCCCCATCCCTTCCCTATTGGTCCACCTAAGCCATGTGGGGCTAGTCAAAGATCCAAGGTGGGTTTCTAGATGGTTTGACATTCAAAGGGGACAAAGGGGTTTAAAAGTCCAAGACACCTTCCTTCCTTTCAAAGGAGTGTCTCCTCCATATGTAATTTATTTATTTTTAGTTTTTGACCACATGGGGAAAGAAAATGACCTCTCTCCCACGAAATTCCCAGTCCCCCACCCCTTGCCATTCTCTATATAAGCCTATATATAGTGTCATTAGAGATTTAATGAAGAAATTATGTGAAAATTACTTGAAGTAAGAAGGGTGTGCCCTCTCTCCTCTCTCTCTCTGGTTCTCTTCTTCTTCCTCCAGCCCTCCAGGGTGTGAAGCCCTGTCCTATTGATGGGAATCAAGCCAGCCGTCAAGCCAAAGCAAATCGAGCAAGCTGCCTGGCCAGACATGAAGGCGCTATAGGTCCCAAGCGCAATCTTGAAGAAGGCGCTATAGGTCCCTAGCGCGACCTGAAGAAGGCGCTAGGTTCCCCTAGCGCGATCTCAGGCAGAAACGTGGTTGCAGCCAGTCTAACTTCTCGGCGCCGAATTCCTCAAAGTCTTCGATGTTAGCTGTCTTCCATGGTTGTAAATCGACGTGTTAGCATCGTTTTGTCTTCCCTTTCCCTATATATGTACCCCGTTCGTTTGATTAAGCATAATGAATATAGAATGAATGAATGAAATCGAAGTATGAGTGTTCTTGAGTGTAGCCCATGGCTATCCCTTCAAATCTTTGGAAACCCCCCTTCCTCCGACCCTCTCTGGGTGCGAGGCCCAATTCTGTCCCTCTGATCCTCTCCTTTTCCCCTTCAACGGAGGATGATCGAAGCCCCGGGTGCATCGGCTCTGAGACGGGGTCGAGTGTGAGGCTCCATTCGGAGCTTTGATCTTCTTCCAACCACGATTCCACCTCCCCATCTCCGCCAAAGGTGTTGTTACGATCTGGATGGAGCTCGGCTGCACCGTACCTACGATGGGTTCGGGTGTGAGGCCCCAGCCAAGCCTCTTCAAGGCCCTAACATCATCTACGTCCACCCTCCTTCCCTTGCCGTTCACCTCCACACCCACCTTCACAAAAGTTATCCTAGATAGGATTTGCTTGGTTTGATTTCGTTTTAAGCATCCCCCGTGTGTTCTCTATCCTCCTATGTGTTGTCCCCTTGTGTTTTGATCCCCTAGAGTCATCCACGGGAACCCCAACGTCGAGGTTCTTCGTCCTGCTGCTGTCTGTGAACGCGCGTAAACGATATAGCACGTTCTTCAGAACGCGCGTAATGGGTATAGCGTGACTATGATCAGAAGAAAGAAGAAGACCCCCCACTTCCGTCCCGCATCACCTATATTTTCCTTAGCCCCTCTGAGTTCACCTCTGCTGCCGCCGCCGCCGTTCGTGCCGCCGTCGCGCCGCCACCGCCGCTACATCGAAGTTCTATCTCCATCAGGACAGAACCTCTTCTCCAAAATTGTATCTCTGGTTCTTATTGTCTGATCGAGCCCTAATTTTGAGGGTTTGTTCTGTCCATCTCCCCTAACCTCTAGTTAAAATTTCATGTCATTTGGAGTCCATTTGATTTTTTTCACATATTTTTGTTTGTCCTCTCAGTAATCTGCCCTTTTACAGATCTATGGGACAGGGTCTTCTTATTGTATTTTACCCACCCCCTTATCAATTTCCAGAAAATCCCAAAAAATTACTCAGTGTTCCTCACATATACCCCCTTTCACCATAATTTTCTTGGAGTCTAGAAAAATCTTTTCCCCTTCGTTCAAAGGTATGTTTCAGGTAGATCCACCTCTACCCTGTGTGTCTGTTAGTCCGAGTCAGAAAACAAAGCAGTTTTGCAGTCATTTTTATTTCTAATCCATTCTGTGGATGGAGCCACCAAAAATATATGTTGTATATCTCTGAGTCCTCTATCCATCGGTACCTATTGTGCATCAATCTGACATCGGATCTGGTCATAGGAATTCTTTTCGTGAAGGTGTGCAGAGCAGATCCGAGTTTAGCCAGCATAACTCAGTCCGGGAGAAAAATTCTGAAATAAATACCAAATGTCAACTTCAGCGACCGCCCCTTTTCTGTATTTATTTCTGAATTTGACCTTTGGTATTTATTTCTGAATTTTTCTCCGAGAACTGTTCTGGCTGGCTATTCCAACTCGGTGTTGCGCCAACTCGGTTCCTGACTCGCTGGACAGCAAGCAACGGTTTCCAAAGGAACGCTGCCTTCCTGAGATCTTAGGGAGGCGCCGCTTGGCTGGGACGATGGCGGGATGTCCCTGATCGAGTTATGCTGAAGTCCACTGAACTCAGTCTGAAATTCAGAAATAAATACCTTCACGAGTTATGCTTAGTTATGCTGGCTAAACTGTTCTCGGAGCTCTACCACCAGTAGTGGGGTTCCCCAATTTTCTCGGAGTTGCCTTGGTCAGCCTGCTGAGGGTCGAAGATGAAGAGGCTGATAAGACCGTTGCGGCTGAGGCCGTGTTTGCGATCGTTTTATTCTACCGAGGGGGTAATTTATTATGTAGGTCCCTGACTGTTTGGGACGGGATTTATTTCACGTGTCGACCAACCGATCAACTAACTGGTAATTAACCGTCTGATTGACGGCGCGGGCGTGCCAGTCACGTGGGTGACAAGTTTATTATGCGCTCATTCTGACCCGTGTCGGGCGAGAGTGAGGTTCAGTCAGGACCAGCAGTCCGCCACACCATAAAGGCTATGGCGTTAATTACATCCCCCGCGAGGAGGGAACACCTTTGATTAATTGCCGAGATAGTGGGCTGTCGAGGCCGGAATAAGAGATGCAGAGCATGCGAGTGGTCATGCAAGATGCTATGATTGACTACACGCGATTTATTAGGGCGGACCCTCGGTACGTGGCAGAGGATTTAGGCTCGAAGGCCACCATCACGCGTGACAAAAACTTCCAATCGGGTGTAACCCGACTTTCTGCTAATGTCATTTGATATAACCCGACTTTTCGTTAATGTCATTTGATATACCATGGGTACACGCCCTCAGGCATGCATTGACGTGACATGAATGCCTAGACTAAAGCATGACGGCAATGATACGAAGCCGATTAGTTCAAGCTTGGACAAGCTGATTTATTCCATTTATTGATCAAGAGGTTTCCTTCATTCTGTTATTAACATTGGAAATTACCCCAGAAACGGGGAGGGGACCGGAACGGCACAACGGCGTGATTCAGAATGAAACCGGCATAGTGCGCGCAGAGAAAGGGCTTAAAATACTTGAAACGGCGTCAGAAAACGTAGGTAAAGGGCTTAAAACGGCGTGAGAATCGTAGGTATAGAAAGAGGGGTTAAAACGGCGTGACCCCTTCGGGGCGCGCCGGGAAGGGGCGTGCCGTTTTAAGGCGCGCCGTATGCAAACGGCGCCGGTTTAGCCCGATCTCGCAGAAATAGAGTTTTTATTCGTTATTTCTTGGGTTTATTAAAACACTTTAGGAAACTTCGAAAGTTTATTTAAGTCATTTATTCAACGGGTCGGCCCCGGGGCATCTGGGAGCCGCGTCATAGGCTCGCGTGAGGTTCATACTCGAGCGCGGCGATTGTTCCGAGTCAGACTCGTTCGAGCCAAAATTTCGGCAGCATCTCCCCATCCCGAAGGATTGTCGGGGAGAAGCGGAAAATACTCACGTAGCGGAGCAACCCCTAAGGGCCGGGTGGCGCAACGGCGCCGGCAAAACCCGGACGGAAAGGAAAACCCCGAGGTCCGGCCTGCTAGGGGCACCAAGTCCGTGGGTGAGAGTGAACGAATGAGGCGACTCATTATGGGAGCGAAAACCCTGAGGGCTAGCCTGCGAGGGGCACGCAGCTGAGTCGACACAACGCTCAAATCGGGACGACCGATAGAGGGAGGGGAACCCCGAGGGCCAGCCTATGAGGGGCACACAACCCACGGCCACCACAAAGTCCATTAAGGATCATGGATTTGAACTATAGGGCTTATCCCCATTACTATGCACTCAATGGCCTTAAGGGACACTCATCATCAATGGATGAGCCCCTGTCGACCGAGTGACTAGTGTAGAAGATTGGGGGAATATTCCCCTCCCCGGGTATTGGAGCAATGCTACAGAGCAAACTCCCGAATGTTGAGATGCGAACGGAGTGGAAAGAGCAGCATACGACATCGTTCGACAACAAGTGAACAAACGAGTTGTTAGACATATATTAGAATAGTGAAGCCCGCGGGTTGAATGAGTTAACACTTACATGTTATATGATTAGCATACAGATCTGGGGAAGGGATATGTATATTATGTTCGCAAAAAAACCAACAGGGGCTCGGCACAGGACGAACGGGGATGTTAGAAGCAATCTTCCCCTCCCCTCTGGCCTATGAGGAAGGGCACAGGGAAGGCGAAGGGTTTGATCCCTAGATAGGGGTGGACAGAGATATGCACACAAGTGTGTCTCCAACCACAAAACTCGTAGCACACGTAGTACAGAGCTCGACCATTGCATTGGAATAGAGAGAGAAACCCCGGGGAGGGGGGAGAACGGTTCATGTAGCCCAGGGGCATATCCAGCGTCGGGGAAAACGGATCCGGGAACTATGCACGTCGGAAAACCACTAAATGCGCATTTGAGAGGAAATTAGAGAGAGCATGAAAGATAGATACGGCACCAGGCACAATCTCATTCCATTCATTTAATGAACGATAGGTAGATGTACACAGCATATGTTCCGGCGCCGGCGTTGTCGCTCGGCCGTCGTTTACATTAATAGAATAAGAACGTTGCAAGTGAAGAGAAGGAGCAACGATAATGGTGAGGGGGGGGAGGCCAGGCTTGTATCATCGCCCCTTCCCCCTTTCACTTACATTATATCAGGAGAAGGAAACAAAGAAAAAGGGGGAATCGACGGGAGGAAAACCACGGAAACCCACCTAAACTCGCTCTCCAGAACAGAGTATCGGACCACAGGCTTCTCTTCTCCGGCTTCGGAGATATTCAGACGAGCAGACGAGGAAGACGGCGGCGAGAACCCTCAGTGGAAACCCTTCTTCTCCCCCAAGGCTATTCTCTCTCTCGAACGAACAGTCTCTCTCCCTTCATATTGGCTCTCTTCTATTTTCCATTTTTCCTCTCTTTCTTGATTCCTCCTGTTTTTGTTTCGAAGCCACGGCGTATATGTAGCCACCGTTAATCCGGCGCCATGGAAGGGGGCGCGCCGGATTTAATGGCGCCGGGTAGCATGTCCCCAATTGGAATTGGCGCGCCGGATTTGACGGCGCCGGATAAAGGGGCGCCGACGTCCTTTTGTGCGCCGATTTAGGTTGTTCGCTCGACGCGAGCTAGCCGATGGGTCCGGGGATGGTTCCGAAGGCTCCCGTTGACTGTCCCTCTAGCTCTGGTCCTTGGAAAACCCTGGCGGGTGTTGACGAAGCTCTCCACGCGGTGAATGACCTTGCTCGGAACTTCGTGTGTGTTCGGCTTCGAGCATACGGGTCTTCCGCCGGTACGGCCTTTGATACTATGACTTGTGCTTCCAGCTTAGACGGCCTCGTACTGGAAGCTTCCTTATGGGATGGCATTACATCCGGGATAATTCTGCCTTGAATGGCGATCAATCGGTCACTAACGGGCCCACCATGGCCAGAAGCCGAACCCGTGTCGGGTGATTGGGACCTTCTGCTGATAGAGCCTTCGGCTCCATGTTATGAACGACCGATGGTGTTTCTTCCTCCTCAGGAGAGCCTTCATTCATGTAGGGAGCCATTGGGTGGACCGTCATCCTTGATCGGGTGACGGGTGCAGGGTAGCGGCACGACGGAGTCGACGCCGGATCATTAGGCAGGCTTGGTCGCACTGCCGATTGGTTGTGAGTTCATCTCGACTCTCCTCAGGTGAGGTCCCCATGCTCATACGGGGTGACCCGAGGCCCTGGAAGCTTGAGAAGTCTTCAATATGTCGATCTTTATCGGCTTCTGTGCCTCAGCGGGCCGTATCATTCGTCTTTGCGGCTTGATCGCCAACGATCATATTTTGAGTACCAACAAATACCCTCCAGACGTGGGTGGTGCAATCGAGGCAGGAGTGCGGCAGGGCCGACAGATGAGCTTCGTTCGAGTTGATCTCCTTAGCTGACGGGAGCTTGAGATGGCCCTTAATTCTGACATCGGACGTTAATCCGGCGCGGTAGGAAGCTTGAATGGCACCATTTAAAGCGTCGTGCCCTTTGTTCAGGGGTTAAAAGGGTGCCCCCTTTACATGTATTTGTTAAAACGGCGCCGCTTAAAGCGGCGCGCCCTTTCGATTGAGGGTTGAAACGGCGCGGCTTTCACCGGCGCGCAAACGAGTTAAAACGGCGCGCTCCGGGGCACGCCGTTTTAACAGATGCGAACCCCCCTTATAAAAGGATTTCATCCTTTATTTTTTTTCTTCATGCTCATTTGACGCTTTTCTTTCTCTCTCCTCCCTTTCTTCTCCTCCCGCGGCGCCGAGTGAGCTCTGGGTTTTGAGAGAGCGGGTGAGTCGAGCTGCTGCTCTATCTGGGTTTTAAACCTGTCCTTCGGGCCCCGGGAGGCTTCTAGTAGGACTTGTCCTCGGAACTGAATTCCCCGGGTGTCCCGTTTGGCCTTGGCTTATGCCTATGGCTGCTTTTAGGGGCTGCTCCCTTAGTGGATGGCTTCCACTTTTCTTTTGGCAAACCCCCGAGCTGGGGAGATGCTGCCGAAATTTTGTCAGAAGTCTTGCTTTGACCAACTGATTTCTGACTTTGCTTGTTCTCTTCTGGACACTGTCTTGCAGGCGAAATGGCATCCGGCCCTTCTTCCTATGCATCCCGAGTGGCCGTGACATGGGGGAATGGTGAGGACACGCGTCACACTTTACGACGGAGTACACGGATCTCGCCGGCATCCCTTTGGCTCGGCGACCAGTTGACAGATTAGCGGAGCTATCATCACTTATTTTATGCTTTGGGCCATGTTGGGCCTTGGTTTAGTCCGTGTGTGGACAATTTTCTTTCAGTCATGGACCTTTTTTGAGGCCAATTAGGCTTTATTTGTGTTTTGTAGGCTTGCTAGAGGCTAGGGGGGTATTGGGCCACTTCTTGGTTCACATCCCTGGCCCAATAGGGCTGCCCACTTTCCACCACCCCTGGGCCCACCTTGGGATCCGCGCCCACCCTAGGGTTAGGGTTGGGGGGGCGGACCACTCCCTCCTCCTCTTGGAGAGAATGGCAGCCGCCTTCCCCACTTGCCCCCCCCTCTCTTTTGGCCGCCCCCCCCCCATTCACTCCTAGATTCTAGGAAGTTTGAAATTCCTTCCCTAGGTGTGGCCGCACCCCTCCTCCCTTTCCCCCTTGGCTAGGGTTTAAACCTAGCCTTTCCCCATCCCATATAAAAAGACATTGTATTTTCTTTTCAGAAGGGTAATGAAAAATTGATGTTTGAGTGTTCATTGTGGAGTGCCACATTGTGAAAGGGGCGATCCCTTCTTCTTCCTCCTTGAGGGTGCGACGCCCTCACCCCCTCTCCAGTCCTTGGGTGCGACGCCCAGGGGTAGGAGACCTTCTCCAGGGATTCCACGCCAGCGGTCTTCTTCCCCACGTCCACGGGCGATCCGGTCGACGAGGTGACGGCGATCGTGGAGGCGTGCTGCTCGACCCCGGAGTACCTGTCCGACCTGCACACTAGGGGCCCGAAGTTGCGAACGGTATGCCCAGTTCCTGACAGCAAACCCCAGGAGTGTCTTCTAGGTTTTTGTGCCTTTGCCTGTTAGCTTTCCAACCCCTCTGACCTCGCCCCAAAACTCGTTCGTCACAGAAAGTTGTCTTCACAGACACTTTCGTCGCGCTGACTGCCTCCCTGGCAGTCTCGCCTGTGACCTGAACCGACTTGGGTCCCCGTTTGCATGCCTCTCCTGCCCCCGAACATCACCAGTCCCTTCATAACATTTGTTCCCCTCCCAGTCACGAATCCAGCCCCTCTGGTCTCGCCTCAAATTTCCATCGGGGCTGAGAGTTCCCTTTGTACACACTTTCTGTGCGCAGTTCTCTGCTACAGTACCCGTGTGGGACCAGTCAGCAGGGACCTCCAAAGGGACCACCCTCTAGCCACCTCTGATTGCCCTGAAATTTGGTAGGCCACCCCCTCACACCACACCCCATCTCCAGTAATCGCCACAGACCCGGAATCCTCATACAACCCCTCGCCATTACTGTCCTTCCGGGAGTCACAGTTCTTACTACCCTGAATTGCAGACTGTGACCCCAACCTCCTTCGCCACCCACGCCCGAAAGTCCCACGGTACCCCACCGGCCACCACAACCCACCATTAGCCTCCCCTGTCAGCCATCTACCAGAGAAGACCCTGCCACATTTGCTGTCCGGAGGGTCACGTACCGGCCGTTCTCGCGGCCTCTATCACTGTGAGCAGACAGGCCGGTCGACTGCACGCCAGGTGTTCGACGAATCGCCACAGCCACCAGCGGCCTCAGCAGCGGCTCTCCTTCCACGGGCGCCCCTGGGGTATCCCCATCAGCGCCCCCGCCGAGTTTTGCAGGTCCCGGACGTGATTAAGGGGACCTATCGGTGTCGCCATCCAGCTGCTGGACAGAACCTGCGCAGGGTGGCCAGCTAGTCGCCCCCTTCCCAAGTGCACTCCCGACGCGTCTCCGGGCCCAGCGACGTACCTCTTCTTCCCGGAGGAGCGTCCCCTATTACAGCGAGGCGCCGGAAGACTCCTTCCTTGCAGCAGCCCGAGGCGGACCTGTGGACATCGAGCTGCCCCGACCCGGTACCCGTCACCCCACGCCGCACGCTACCGGATTGAGCTTGTAGCCCGTTACCTCCCTGCGAGGAGTGGGCACCATTTGGTTATGTAATATTGTTTGTTTGATGTACCGGTGGGTGTGTGGCATGGCCGGGGTTCCTTCCCCACGCCTAGGCGTGGAGGTACGTGTCTCGCTCCTTCCTTTGTTGTTTGCTTGTCTCGTATGCGATTGAATGTGCCGCGCAAGTGAGTGTAGGGCCTAGCTAGACGGTATTTATCACTGCTGGTTGAGAGTTGAGAGTGCCCACCTCCCTTGGCCCTAGTCGAGCACCGAGCTCGGACTAGACTCCCATGTCGTCCCGCGGCCTCTCGCCCGTTGTGACCCCGTCGCGCCTCCCTCCTTGGGACGGCCGTGGTTCGGAGTTCTGTTGAGAGACGCCTCCACCCGGAGGGATTTCACGTTAGTCGGTCACACCGGCTTGCCTTGTCACGTGCGCGTGCTGGTCGCACTCTCTAGTGTCGTAGGTTAGCTAGCGAGTCAGTCGGTCCCGCATCAAGTTTGGTATCAGAGCCTAGGGAACCAGTTTGTTCTTACAAATTGGGGTCTTAGGCCATTTGAGTCATTAGATTTGTCTTAGGTTCTTTGCATCCTTAGTAGTCCTAGGCCAATCGAGTCTCATCTTGCATTTGAGTCTGTGTTCCATTTTGTGGTCGTGTCTATTTCACCCTTGTTCCCTAGGGTCTTGCATGCCCACCCGGCGTGGTACTTCCTACCACCGCCCGCCCCCTATGGCTGATCCTAGGAACCCCGTACCCAGCGATCTCTCCATGCAGGAGATGATGCAGACCATCATGGAGTCCATGAGACATGAGATTAGGGGTCAGACCGACCGGATAGAGGGCCAGTTGAAGGTCATGGAGGACCGAATGGGAGATATGGAGGATCGGATTGAGGCCTCTAACCGGACCATTCAGGGTCTAGTTGATCGCCCCCAGGGTAGAGTCCCACCCGTAGATGTTCCCGAGCAGGCCCATGGCCAACGTGACCCTGCTCTTCGACCCAACCAGCCTAGGGGAGGCGACGGTCATAACCGTGGTCGACAGGTCCACGCACGTGAGGTTGAGGACTTTGGGTCCGATAATGAGAGTGAGGGTTATGGCCGTGGTCGACAGGGCCGACGGTACCATCGGGATGAAGATGAGGAGCGTATCCTCCGATCTGTGCGAGTAGATCCACCCTCTTTTGATGGGTCCTTGGACCCTGACCTGTTTAGTGACTGGGCCACTAGCATGGACCGCTATTTTGAGTGGGTAGACATGGCCGAGCATAGGAAAGTCAGGTTTGCCAAGATGAAGCTGGTTGGCAGGGCCCAGACCTACTGGGCTACAGTTGAGAGTTTGATTGGGCAACGGCATGAACCCCCGATTGAGACCTGGGAGGAGATGAGGGCGAAACTAGAGCGGAAGTATGTCCCCCGATCCCACCGCCACCGGCTCATTGATCGGTGGCAGAGTCTTACCCAGGGGAATCGGCCTGTCATGGAGTACATTGCCGAATTTGATGAGTGCCTGCTGAGATGTGGGGTCAGGGAAGAGACTATCATGACGGTAGCTCGATTCCGTCGGGGTTTAAAACGGCACCTTCATATGGAGTTACTCCGCCGTCATGTGCAGACATTAGAGGAGGCCTACCAAGTGGCCCGTGAGATGGAGCAGTTCGAGTTAGATTTTGCTCCCGCCCAGCGCCCCACACCCACCTATTCTCGAGGAGCGGATCCTCGCGCCACTACGGGGCAGTTTTCTAGGGGACCCTTGACCCGACCTCAGGATATTGCTAGGGAGACCCCTCGCCAGGACCTTGCCCCTAGGCCTCGACCTCCCGCCCCGAGGGACTTCCTCCCTCGACCCCAGGCCCCTGCCACCGAGGTTCCTCGCCCTCAGCCGCCTGCCATTCCTACTAGGTCCCAGTTTCCACCACCCCCGGCTCGTCGTGATGACAAGGGGAAAGGGCCGATGACTGGTGGAGCACCACAAGGCCCTAGGCCTCGTGGTGATTGCTATCGTTGTGGAGGAGCCGGTCATTACGCTGTTCAGTGCCCTACCCGACAGCAGACCGTGGCTCTAGGAGAGACATCCGCAGGGGAGACCGTACCTGAGGTTGAACCTGTTAGCTATGAGGCCGACCTTGAGCTCGCGGAGGAGTTTTTCGATGAGTTGTTAGAAAGCGAGCAGGTCGACACCCAGGGTACGCAGCACCAGGATGATGTTCAGCTGGGAGTTGTTAGGTGTATTTTGACCCAGCCTTTGGTGAGTGATGACTGGCGTCGCACCACCATCTTTCATACTTTCTGCAGACTAGGAGGGAAAGTCTGCAAGGTGATTATAGACAGTGGGAGTTGCATCAATGCCATCTCCACGGGCACAGTGAAACGCCTAGGATTGACCCCCGTGGACCACCCCTCCCCTTACCGTGTGTCTTGGGTAGACACTACCTCCATTCCGGTCAGACAGCGTTGCCTAGTGCCCTTACAGTTCCACGCCTACCAGGATGAGATCTGGTGTGACGTTTTGCCTATGGAGGTAGGTAGTATCATTCTAGGGAGACCTTGGTTGTTTGATAGGGATGCCACCCTCCATGGTCGTTTGAACACATGCACTTTTGATCACAGCGGCCAGAGGATCACCCTTCACCCTTCCCAGCCCACACGTCCTCCCGTTCGGGGACCCACCGGTCCTAGCACTCCTAGCACTGATGTCCTGGGGCCCAGTGCCCCTTCCCCAGCCCAGGACCCAGCCCCACCCATTGCTACCACTGGTCCTCCGGCTAGGAGGTTGATGTTAGTCAGCTCCCGGGAGATGGAGCGTGACTTTGCGAGAGGAGATCCCATCTTTGCTGTAGTAGTCCGTGAGAAGCCTAGAGAGGCAGAGGGGGAATTCCCACCCGACGTGGCTGCTATTATTCAGGAGTTCTCCGATGTTTTCCCCGATGACCTTCCCGAAGGTCTTCCTCCCATGAGAGACATCCAGCATGCTATAGATTTGATACCGGGGTCCTCATTGCCCAACCTGCCACACTATAGGATGAGCCCCACTGACCATGCTGAGCTCCAGCGCCAGGTGAATGAGTTGATGTCTAGGGGATCTCTCCGAGAGAGTATGAGTCCTTGTGCCGTCCCCGCCCTACTTGCCCCCAAGAAAGACGGTACTTGGAGGATGTGCATAGACAGCCGTGCTATCAATAAGATCACGGTGAAATATAGGTTTCCCATTCCCCGTCTGGATGATATGATGGATATGATGGCGGGAGCCACTGTGTTCTCCAAGATTGATCTAAAGAGTGGCTATCACCAGGTAAGGATCAGACCTGGAGATGAATGGAAGACGGCCTTCAAGACCAAGGATGGTCTTTATGAGTGGCTGGTCATGCCCTTTGGGCTGACCAATGCTCCCAGCACCTTCATGAGGCTGATGACTCAGGTCTTGCGACCCTTGATAGGAATCTTCGTGGTAGTTTACTTCGATGATATCCTCATCTACAGCCGTACCCGGGAGATCCACTTAGACCACCTTCGGCAGGTCTGTTTGATTCTGAGGAGAGAGAGCTTATTTGCCAACCCTATGAAATGCGCGTTCATGACCTCTCAGGTCACCTTCCTAGGGTTCATTGTTTCTAGTGAGGGAGTATCTGCCGACCCTGAGAAGGTCAGGGCAATTGTTGAGTGGCCCGAGCCTCGTACCCTACATGATGTCCGTAGCTTTCACGGACTGGCGACCTTCTATCGCCGTTTTATCCGAGGCTTTAGCTCCATCACCGCCCCTATCACGGACTGCATTAGGAAAGGGGCCTTTGAGTGGACCAAGGCTGCTTCAGCCGCTTTCGCGCTCCTCAAGGAGCGCATGACCCAGGCACCCGTCCTTCGTCTTCCAGACTTCACGAAGGTGTTTGAGGTCTCTTGTGATGCCTCAGGGGTAGGCATAGGAGGAGTTATTAGTCAGGAGGCCCATCCCGTTGCATTCTTTAGCGAGAAGCTGAGCGATGCGAAACTGCGTTACTCTACATACGATAAGGAATTCTACGCAGTGGTGCAAGCTTTGAGGCATTGGAGACACTATTTGTTACATCAGGAGTTTGTGTTGTATTCTGATCATGAGGCACTCCGATATCTCCATGCCCAAAAGAAGCTCAACTCTCGCCATAGCCGATGGGTCGAGTTCCTCCAGGAGTACACATTTGTGCTGAAGCACAAGGCCGGTGTGGAGAACCGGGTTGCTGATGCCTTGAGCCGCCGTACTCACCTATTGACCACCATGAGTGTGGAGGTGGTTGGGATGGATAGGATGAGGGAGCTGTATGCCGATTGCCCGGATTTCGGTCCGATGTTCACCACCCTCCAGTCAGGTCCGTCCCATGAGTACCCCAACTATACGTTGCAGGATGGCTACCTTTTCTATGGGAGCAGGCTTTGTGTCCCACGGACCTCGGTCCGTGATTTTCTTACTTGGGAGTTGCATGCTGGGGGTCTAGCCGGCCACTTTGGCCGGAATAAGACCATTGAGGCCGTTGAGTACCGATACTTTTGGCCTAGCCTGAAGCGGGATGTTGCTAGGATTGTGGCCCAGTGCCGCATTTGTGCCTTGGCCAAACAGAGGAAACAGAATACCGGCCTTTACACTCCCCTCCCGGTACCAGATAGTCCATGGCAGGACATTAGCATGGACTTTGTCTTAGGCTTGCCCCGTACCCTCCGCCGACACGACTCCATTTTCGTGGTGGTGGACAGATTCTCTAAGATGGCCTTGTTTATCCCATGTTCTAAAACATCAGATGCCTCTAGGGTTGCCCGTCTATTCTTCACCCATTGTGTCTCTAGGTTTGGGTTGCCGCGTACTATTGTGTCAGATAGGGATGTTCGCTTTACTAGCTATTTCTGGAAGACCCTATGGCACATGATGGGCACACAGCTGAAGTTTTCTACTGCTTACCACCCCCAGACCGATGGTCAAACAGAGGTTGTGAATAGGAGTTTGGGGGATCTTTTGAGGTGTCTAGTGCGTGAGCGTGACCGGGATTGGGATTTAGTTCTCCCTCTAGCGGAGTTTGCTTACAATGATTCGGTCAATAGGTCTACTGGTTTGAGTCCTTTTGAGATAGTCACTGGTCGTAGGCCTAGAAAACCGATAGACTTGGTCCCATCCCCTGTCCAGGCCCGTGTCTCAGAGTCAGCCGAGTCCTTTGCTGAGCATGTTAGGCAGTTGCATGAGCATGTACGTCGTCACATTGAGGCCAGCAACGCACGATATAAGGAGTTAGCTGATGCGCATCGACGCACGCGTGAGTTCCGCGAGGGAGAGTATGTCATGATCAGGGTCAGACCTGAACGGTTCCCTTCGGGGGCCGTAAAGAAACTCCAGGACCGCGGTGCAGGACCCTTCCGAGTTCTGAGGCGGATTGGGTCTAACGCGTATGAGATTGAGCTTCCAGATGATTATGGGATCAGTTCGACGTTCAACGTCTCTGATCTAGTGGCCTATCGGGATCCAGCAGTGATTCCCAGTGAGCTTCTTGGGCCTCCCCTTCCTGTTGTGAGCGATACACCTTCTGAGAGTCCACCTCCTCCAGCCCCATTACAGAGACGCGAGCACATCGATTGTATACTGGATGAGCAGGTGACCACCACCAGGAGCGGGGCCTACCAGCGCTTCCTAGTGCGTTGGAGAGGGCGCCCTGAGACAGACGACACCTGGATCACGCGGGGAGAGCTGGAGCGGATTGATCCGGACTTGCTGGAGCGTTACCTGAGCGACCGTGACCCTTACTCGACGGGGTCGAGTTCTTCCCACCCGGGGAGAATTGGTGAGGACACGCGTCACACTTTACGACGGAGTACACGGATCTCGCCGGCATCCCTTTGGCTCGGCGACCAGTTGACAGATTAGCGGAGCTATCATCACTTATTTTATGCTTTGGGCCATGTTGGGCCTTGGTTTAGTCCGTGTGTGGACAATTTTCTTTCAGTCATGGACCTTTTTTGAGGCCAATTAGGCTTTATTTGTGTTTTGTAGGCTTGCTAGAGGCTAGGGGGGTATTGGGCCACTTCTTGGTTCACATCCCTGGCCCAATAGGGCTGCCCACTTTCCACCACCCCTGGGCCCACCTTGGGATCCGCGCCCACCCTAGGGTTAGGGTTGGGGGGGCGGACCACTCCCTCCTCCTCTTGGAGAGAATGGCAGCCGCCTTCCCCACTTGCCCCCCCCTCTCTTTTGGCCGCCCCCCCCCCCATTCACTCCTAGATTCTAGGAAGTTTGAAATTCCTTCCCTAGGTGTGGCCGCACCCCTCCTCCCTTTCCCCCTTGGCTAGGGTTTAAACCTAGCCTTTCCCCATCCCATATAAAAAGACATTGTATTTTCTTTTCAGAAGGGTAATGAAAAATTGATGTTTGAGTGTTCATTGTGGAGTGCCACATTGTGAAAGGGGCGATCCCTTCTTCTTCCTCCTTGAGGGTGCGACGCCCTCACCCCCTCTCCAGTCCTTGGGTGCGACGCCCAGGGGTAGGAGACCTTCTCCAGGGATTCCACGCCAGCGGTCTTCTTCCCCACGTCCACGGGCGATCCGGTCGACGAGGTGACGGCGATCGTGGAGGCGTGCTGCTCGACCCCGGAGTACCTGTCCGACCTGCACACTAGGGGCCCGAAGTTGCGAACGGTATGCCCAGTTCCTGACAGCAAACCCCAGGAGTGTCTTCTAGGTTTTTGTGCCTTTGCCTGTTAGCTTTCCAACCCCTCTGACCTCGCCCCAAAACTCGTTCGTCACAGAAAGTTGTCTTCACAGACACTTTCGTCGCGCTGACTGCCTCCCTGGCAGTCTCGCCTGTGACCTGAACCGACTTGGGTCCCCGTTTGCATGCCTCTCCTGCCCCCGAACATCACCAGTCCCTTCATAACATTTGTTCCCCTCCCAGTCACGAATCCAGCCCCTCTGGTCTCGCCTCAAATTTCCATCGGGGCTGAGAGTTCCCTTTGTACACACTTTCTGTGCGCAGTTCTCTGCTACAGTACCCGTGTGGGACCAGTCAGCAGGGACCTCCAAAGGGACCACCCTCTAGCCACCTCTGATTGCCCTGAAATTTGGTAGGCCACCCCCTCACACCACACCCCATCTCCAGTAATCGCCACAGACCCGGAATCCTCATACAACCCCTCGCCATTACTGTCCTTCCGGGAGTCACAGTTCTTACTGCCCTGAATTGCAGACTGTGACCCCAACCTCCTTCGCCACCCACGCCCGAAAGTCCCACGGTACCCCACCGGCCACCACAACCCACCATTAGCCTCCCCTGTCAGCCATCTACCAGAGAAGACCCTGCCACATTTGCTGTCCGGAGGGTCACGTACCGGCCGTTCTCGCGGCCTCTATCACTGTGAGCAGACAGGCCGGTCGACTGCACGCCAGGTGTTCGACGAATCGCCACAGCCACCAGCGGCCTCAGCAGCGGCTCTCCTTCCACGGGCGCCCCTGGGGTATCCCCATCAGCGCCCCCGCCGAGTTTTGCAGGTCCCGGACGTGATTAAGGGGACCTATCGGTGTCGCCATCCAGCTGCTGGACAGAACCTGCGCAGGGTGGCCAGCTAGTCGCCCCCTTCCCAAGTGCACTCCCGACGCGTCTCCGGGCCCAGCGACGTACCTCTTCTTCCCGGAGGAGCGTCCCCTATTACAGCGAGGCGCCGGAAGACTCCTTCCTTGCAGCAGCCCGAGGCGGACCTGTGGACATCGAGCTGCCCCGACCCGGTACCCGTCACCCCACGCCGCACGCTACCGGATTGAGCTTGTAGCCCGTTACCTCCCTGCGAGGAGTGGGCACCATTTGGTTATGTAATATTGTTTGTTTGATGTACCGGTGGGTGTGTGGCATGGCCGGGGTTCCTTCCCCACGCCTAGGCGTGGAGGTACGTGTCTCGCTCCTTCCTTTGTTGTTTGCTTGTCTCGTATGCGATTGAATGTGCCGCGCAAGTGAGTGTAGGGCCTAGCTAGACGGTATTTATCACTGCTGGTTGAGAGTTGAGAGTGCCCACCTCCCTTGGCCCTAGTCGAGCACCGAGCTCGGACTAGACTCCCATGTCGTCCCGCGGCCTCTCGCCCGTTGTGACCCCGTCGCGCCTCCCTCCTTGGGACGGCCGTGGTTCGGAGTTCTGTTGAGAGACGCCTCCACCCGGAGGGATTTCACGTTAGTCGGTCACACCGGCTTGCCTTGTCACGTGCGCGTGCTGGTCGCACTCTCTAGTGTCGTAGGTTAGCTAGCGAGTCAGTCGGTCCCGCATCAGGGAATGTCCACTCCCTTGATCGGGGGTCCATGCGGATAACCGTGGTAGCAGAATCTTCAGACTCGGAGACTGATATTGTTGACACCGGCCGCCTGTTGATTCTCGACGGTAATCATTTGAAGTATGAGCGAGGGGATGGCGCCAGACTGGACCACCCCAAGGACAAACACTTGATGGCATTCCTCGGGCGCTTCAACCTTGGCGGGAAGCGCGATATAATTCTTGTCCGTCGAGCCGAGGGAGCTTTACTGGCGGACAGAGATAGTCTGACCGAGTCAGTTACTCATGGCATGCCCATATATATTTCGGGCGAGCTCAGAAAATGGGGGGCCATTCTTGGCGTTCAGGAGTTATCTCCAGAGGCCGGGCTGCTGACAAGAGCACCGCAGTACACACCAGCCCGCTGGAATGAGACTGCCGGGCGCGTTGACAGGGAGAAGCCCGTGTATGGTTTGTTCCTTGCCCCGCTTCATTGGGGGTACCGAGATGAGCCTTTCCTTTTGGACTGTTTAGCGGCCTGGTTCAAGCATCAGATCTCGGTGGGATGGTTCGGAGAACTCAAAGCCACCGATGCTCACGCCTTCAGACCGGGAGCAGTCGAGTTTACAGATTTTGTACTGTGGAAGTACGCTCCCATCCTGGTACATGCCGGTGTCTATCAAAGTGTGTATGCTTCCCGGTACAGGTACCCGATCTCCCGAGGTCTGTGCTGCGGGATGATTGAGGTCTTCTGCCCGGAATACAACACTTTTTATACTGCATAGGGTGAGACTTCACTGGACCTCTGGAGTCTTTCTCAGCTGAGTGGCTTGCCGATAGACGGGGAGCTGTACGAAGAAGTTTGTTTCCTGGATTGGCTGAAAGACCAGACAGACGGTGAAGGCAAATATTTCACGGGCTTCGCCTACCGCTATTTGATGAAGGCATACCGCACCCTGCTGCGGCTGACACTTGACTCACGGGAAGCGCGGAAGCCTGGCAAAAAGAGACGCGTGCAGATGGGCACATGGCTTCAATACTTCTTCGGCGGGGAGCAGCAATATGTGGACTTCCCCACGGTGGTTTTGACAGTAGTGAAGTGGAAGAAGAGGGCTCGACGCCAGACAACCTACCCTACTGCTTCAGGGAGAGGGCGGCAAGGGGGCCTGAATCCCACAGGAGTTGACGCAGTCACACATTGTGCTGCGTATCTGACATATTGGCTTTGCTCGTTCGCCCTTCCCCAGGGGGACGAGACGGTAATCAGGCCTGAGGCCATTTACCCTGCCTGTTTGATGGCTTGGGGGACAAAGTTGTCCCTGTGCCCGGTGGCTCTATACCTCACATATAAGATGCTGGGGGATTTGCACAAGTCACGGATCCCCAGAAATTCACGGATGGTCGGCCCCATCTACTTCTTCAACGCCTGGGTCTGCACCTTGTTTCCTGAAGCAGCTCCCCGGTCGATGCAGTCGGATCATCCTGTGCCGCGGATGATCGAATTTGCTAGTGCTGAGCCGTCTTCACTGGCGGATCAACTTTTTGCCATTCGGGGGAAGCTGACTACAGTCCCGACAGATTCCCCAGGAGTTCTACATTTTTGGAGCTTGGCCGCTAGCTCCAGCCCTCTCGTCAATAGGATGCGGCAATGCTGGTTGTTCGAGATAGAGGAATTCATTCACCAGCTCACCGGGACCAAGAGCACGAGGCCAATCTTGGAGCCAGAACTGGTTGATTGGGCACTGTCTATCCGCCCCAGTGCCCTTGTATTTAAAAAGAGTGGCTTACTGTGGCTGGAGCCGTACTACCCCTTCCGCTTTGGCCGGAATTTCAGATACGACCAGCAGATTCCTTCTTCTTTAGCCCGGTTCAATCTCCCGAACAGACATCGGGCTGGTCAGACGACTACAGATGAAGCCCGCACATGGTGGGACTACTTCCATCGTCGGGAGGACGTATCCTTCAGGGTGCCAACCCAAGCTCGTCTGCCCTGAGTGACTTCGGACTTCATTAAGTGGTTGAATGCACGGACGGGCTTCTACCGGAACTTTCGGAAAGACTGTTGGCATGTTGCCGAACGTCGTTTCTTAGATTCCCAGCGGAGCCTGCTTTGGATGTTGATCCATCCTATTTGAAGAAATTGAAGTCCTAGTCCAACACCGAGGTGATGGCATATCTGGAGGCCAGGAAAGCTATGAAGGTTAGGTCGTCCAAGGCCGACCCGAAGATGCCAGAGATCCAGAAGGATGACTACATCAAGACTCTGTGGGGGCTGTGCCGGTTTAGCAGTGACCGGATTTCCCTCCAGACGATCCCCCTCCCGGCGGAGGAACCTCTTCCTGCAGTGGCGGGTTGGCGCCCAGAAGCTGACCGTTTTCATCCTTACCGGACCTTCATCAGGAGGGAAGATAGACGGGCTGACTTGTATTCCAGCACCCCCTGGATATTCACCCTGCTTCATTCTCACGGGCTTTCAATTTCTGGTCCATTAGAAGCCATCCGGGACCATCAGCTCCTAGTGTCCTTCAAGTATGTCGACGGCTGGGGATTGGACCACTTGGGCCTATATCACCACTTGTCCTCTTGTGGCCATGAAGATTTGGCGCAGCTGGCGGAGAAAAGTGAGAAGATTGGTGACGTGTGCTGGCTTGTCCGCGAGGCGACTTCTCGGGACAAGGCGCCCGTATTGCTTTACTGGCCGCTCAGTCCCAGATACACAGGGCCGCGAGGTAATGCTTTTCTTTCCTTTTAGCCTTGAAGCTGCTCCTTTTATAGTCAGTATGCATCTTTCTCACCTACGCACTTTGCAGCTCACCTCTCTATGGAGGCGACCAGACATTACAGGGAGTTGATTTCTAAGGCGCAGAAGCCTTTATATTTTAATATTCCGGAGCCAGCTCCGACCACAACTCCGCTACCCCCTGGGGATTTGCGAAAGCGAACTAGGTCCCAGGTCAGGGAGGCTATCAGCAAGGCCAAGAGGGCGGACTCCCGCGCTACCCGGGCGCGTCGGAGGAAGGCCGTTGAAGAGGAGCCCATAGTCACCCCTCCACGGGTTCCATCATTCTCCGAGTTTGAGGCTGCTTGGATGCAAGGGCCTGAGGGCGAAGGTAACTTCTTGTTCCTGTATGGCTTGTTTAATTATTTTTTGCCCCCTTGGTTGATCATCCTTCCTTTTTTTTTAGCTGCTGGCACCACCTCCGCCATTGTTGGGTTGGAGGCGGTGACTGGAGCCGCGGCTGAGGAGAGAGAGGAGGAAGCACCCTCAGCCTCTGTTGAGAGTGATTTGCCTTCACCGACACCCCATCAGGAGATGGAAGGTAACTTGCAGCTCGCCTGTAAAGCTCGACGGTCTATCGTGCTTTTAGTCGAGTCTTGACTGTTTATTGTCTTTTATCTCCAGTCGATATTCGACCAACGATGCTCCCCGAGGTCGGGGACACGGCAAGAGCTGCTACTGGAGAGCAGGTGCCTTCAACGGAAGAGTCCCAAGATATCCAGCCAACTGGTGTTTCCGAGACAGAGACCACCAAGGAGGTTCCAGCTAAGGGGCCTCCTCCTAGCGGCATGGTACCCGCTCAGATCCTGAAGATTCGAGAACAGGCGGAAGAGTCCTCCTCCTCTGAGCGAGTTGATTATGGTGGCGGCTCCGACGATGACGAGGGGTTCCCACCGGTTGACACCGAGGCCGAGGATGTCGGGGCCTCTTCAGCTTATGAAAGTGACCTTTTAACATTTAGTCCTCCGAGACTACTGGGAGTCGAGCACGGGCCATCATACTTGACCGTAGGAGGAGGACCAGAACCTTCAGAGGCCACTTTTGGAGGCCTAAATATAGTGCCGGTCGAGGTAGGAAATGTTCCGACTCTCGCCTGCAGCACTTCTTTTTATTTCCAAGCCAGCTGGCTGACATATATATATGTGATGCAGGCTGAGGTGGTACCGCCAGCTGTGATGGTTCGTATACCCCTTCCTGACTTGGGCATGAGCCAATCAGCCTTTCCACCTGTTGTGCGGCCCATCGCCCTATGGCTTCCACGGACCTATGCTGCTGCAGCGGCCTCAAAGGAGCCTGACGCAACTGCTGGAGTCAGCGACCTGACCGAGGTTGCGGGGACTCAAGCCTTGGTTGCCGCTGAAGAATTATTGCTGAAGCCAAGTGGCCCCCCGGAAATAGAAGCAGGAGAAATCATTGCAGAAGAGGCCGATGTTACTAAAGCCTTGTCTGTCACAGAAAGCTCCCCTCCTTTAGCGCCTGATGAGACTGCTCAGGAGGAGCGAGCGCCCTCAGCTATTGAGACGGCTGTCATAACCTCATCTCAAAGGACGGGCAAGGAAGTCGCCATCGTGGAGAGCCCTTCAGCTGTAGCAGCTGTAATTGTCGGGCCGGGCGTCGGCGCTGTGCAGACCATGCCGCCGACGTCCCTCAGGGTGGCCGATGACATTTGGGCTGAGATAGATAGCAAGGTGGACTTTCAGCTCCCCGAGACTTCGCCACTGGGCTTACAATTTTCCAGTGATATGGTGTGGCAGTCTCTAGACAATCTCCAGCGAGCCGTGTCAGCTTCCCCGGGTCTGACCTATGTGCAGCTGAGGGGCCTGATAGAACACCTCTCCCGATCATTATTAGCATTCGGCTGCCCAATGGATGATTGGACCCCGCGGGTTATAATGCTGTTAAAGCATGCCAACAGGCGGGATTTCCTCAGCCGGGAGGTATTTGATCAGCTGGCGGCTGTGAAGCTAGAGAGGGCAGATTGCCGCGCCGCTACCACTTCATTGAGGGTGACCATGGAACAATTGAGAAATGTTGCCGGCAATATCTCAGGACGTTGGCTGCTCCTTATGGAGCGGATGGAAGAGTTGCGCGCGGAACATGCTAAGGTCGAAGCCGAGCTGTAGGAAGCCGAGCGCCTAGAGGTCCAGACAACGGAAGAAGCTGATCTGGCCGAAGGATGACTTGTCTCATTGGATGAGAGGTCATCGCAGCTGACAGCCACCGAGGCCCGGTTGCAGGAATTGACCCAATACCCCTCGCTAGGCCTCTTGGAGTTGGCAGATATTTTTCGGCGCCCTTTGTCGTAGCTTTGCTTTGCTTTTCTTCTTGCATCGAGTTCTGCTCATTTTTGCCTTCGGAGCTTATGTACCCCTGGAGGATGCCCCGGGCACAAATGTATTCTGACAACTCTCATTAATGAAATATCTATGTTTGTCGCCCCAACCGCAACTTCTTTCCCTCTTTTCTTCTCTTTCTTCTTCTGGCCAATCATCCAAACCCGGGGATACGCGTTGATGGCGCAGGAGAGCGCTCACGCCTTCAGCGAAGGGGTGAGGTGTTCGCTCCACCGCAGCACAGCCACTCCCGGAACCAGATTTTGGCCAGGGCGGGACATGGGCAGCATAGGCGTATGTGCCTTATGAACTTCGCCAATGATGACGAAAAGTGTGTTATAACCATCGACATGGGTTAAATGTCGATGCAATGATGCTTTGTTTATCAACGAGGGCGGAAGGCCCAGGTTAGAGGGTAGTTGACCGGGCTCGTCGATGGTGGCGAGGGTCGAAAAGGGTAGCAACCGATCTTGCCGATGGTGACAAGGGTCGAAAGGGTAGCGACCGATCTTGCCGATGATGACAAGGGTCGAAAAGGGTAGCGACCGATCTTGCCTATGGTGACAAGGGTCGAAAAGGTAGCGACCGATCTTGCCGATGATGACAAGGGTCGAAAAGGGTAGCGACCGATCTTGCCGATGGTGACAAGGGTCGAAAAGGTAGCGACCGATCTTGCCGATGATGATGAGGGTCGAAAGGGTAGCGACCGATCTTACCGATGATGATAAGGGTCGAAAAGGGTAGCGACCGATCTTGCCGATGGTGACAAGGGTCGAAAAGGGTAGCGACCGATCTTGCCGATGGTGACAAGGGTCGAAAAGGTAGCGACTGATCTTGCCGATGGTGACAAGGGTCGAAAAGGGTAGCGACCGATCTTGCCGATGGTGACAAAAGTCGAAAAGGTAGCGACCGATCTTGCCGATGATGACAAGGGTCGAAAGAGTAGCGACCGATCTTGCCGATGGTGACAAGGGTCGAAAAGGGTAGACGGTCTTACCGATGATGACAAGAGCCGGAAAGGGTAGCGACCGATCTTGCCGATGGTGACAAGGGTCGAAAAGGGAGCGACCGATCTTGCCTATGGTGGCAAGGGTCGAAAAGGGTAGGAAATATATATATATATAGGTGGGACATTGGATGAAGACTCCGCTTCGACCCTGTAAAGGGTCTTTAGGACGGAGGATGGATCATCAGTATTTATCATTCATTTATAATTTCTTTTTTTTATTCACATTACTGACCTAAGCGCCCTTTCGGGTTTTCGCCGAAGCCAGCCCCCTCTTGCTTTTGCTCACGCGCCCTCTCGGGTTTTCACGTGGCGGGGTAACCGATTTTGCCTGTGATGCCCTTTCGGGTTTTCGCCACAGCTGGGTTATAGCCGTTTTTTTTGCACTTATCCTAATTATAGGAGCAAGTCTGGCGGGGTATCTCTATTTTTAAGCCCATTTTTTTTTGAATTTGGAGTACAGAAGAACTTGACTGCTAGAACGCCGACTGGCCTTGCCGATGATGACAAGGATTGGTCCCTGGTTTAGTTCGTCGACACTCGTTAAATGTCGAAGCAAAGGACATGGTTCATTAACAAGGACGTAAGATCCGAGCTAAGGGTAGAGGTCGACTGATCTCGCCGATGATGACAAGAGTCGAATCACGAGTTTATTCATCAGCACGGGTCACATGCCGAAGTAAAGGTAGGATTATTAACAGGGACGGAAGGTCCAAGTTAGGGGTAGAGATCGACGCCGATGATGACGAGGGTCGAACATGGGTTTGTTCGTTAGCATGGGTCACATGCCGAAGCAAAGGTAGGATTATTAACAGGGACGGAAGGTCCAAGTTAGGGGTAGAGATCGATTGATCTCGCCGATGATGATGAGGGTCGAACATGGGTTTGTTCATCAGCATGGGTGACATGCCGAAGCAAAGGTAGGATTATTAACAGGGACGGAAGGTCCAAGTTAGGGGTAGAGATCGACCGATCTCGCCGATGATGACGAGGGTCGAACATGGGTTTGTTAGAGGATCTCCGGTGGGATTTTGATGACTGTCCCTTTGGGAGTCTCATTAGGAGGAGGATGAAGAGAAATTTTTAAATTACCACTTTACTAACTTGAGCACCCTTTCGAGTTTTCGCCGAAGTTAGCCCCCTCTTGCTTTTGCCCACGCGCCCTTTCGGGTTTTCACGTGGCGGGGTACCCGATTTTGCCTGTAGCGCCCTTTCGGGTTTTCGCCACAGCTGGGTTATAGCCATTTTTGCACTTGTCCTAATATAGGAGCAAGTCTGGCGTGGTATCTCTATTTTTAACCCCATTTTTTTCTTTTCTTTTCTCTATTTTTTTTTGGATATAAAGGGTGGTGGGTCGAAGTGTGATGTCCGACCCTTGGTTGATAGTAGACGGCCGTTGGCCGGAGCACCGGGCCTCGTGCCGAGCAGAGCGGTTCATTCGTTAGCAAGGGCTGAATGCTAACGCAAAGGAATGATCTTTCACCGATTCGGACGTAAGGCCCGTAACGGCAATATGGTGTATTCTTTTGAGAGCTCGGCCAGGGCGGAGTGCCACTAGACCAAGGAAAGGTAGCTCGATCAGGGTGAAGTGCCACTAGACCAAGATAAGGGTAGCTCGGCTAGGGCGGAACGCCACTAGACCAAGATAAGGGTAGCTTGATCAGGGCGGAGTGCCACTAGACCAAGATAAGGGTAGCTCGGCTAGGGCGGAATGCCACTAGACCAAGATAAGGGTAGCTCGGCTAGGGCGGAACGCCACTAGACCAAGATAAGGGTAGCTCGATCAGGGCGGAGTGCCACTAGACCAAGATAAGGGTAGCTCGGCTAGGACGGAATGTCACTAGACCAAGATAAGGGTAGCTCGGCTAGGGCGGAACGCCACTAGACCAAGATAAGGGTAGCCCACTAGACCAAGATAAGGGTAGCTCGGCTAGGACGGAATGTCACTAGACCAAGATAAGGGTAGCTCGGCTAGGACAGAATGCCACTAGACCAAGATAAGGATAGCTCGGCTAGGGCGGAATGCCACTAGACCAAGATAAGGGTAGCTCGATCAGGGCAGAGTGCCACTAGACCAAGATAAGGGTAGCTCGATCAGGACAGAGTGCCACTAGACCAAGATAAGGGTAGCTCGATCAGGGCAGAGTGCCACTAGACCAAGATAAGGGTAGCTCGGCTAGGACGGAGTGCCACTAAACCAAGATAAGGGCAGCTCGGCTAGGGCGAAATGCCACTAGACCAAGATAAGGGTAGTTTGGCTAGGGCGGAATGCCACTAGATCAAGATAAGGGTAGCTCGGCTAGGGCGGAATGCCACTAGACCAAGATAAGGGTAGCTTGGCTAAGGCGGAATGCCACTAAACCAAGGAAGGGTAGCTTGGCTAGGGCGGAGTGCCACTAGACGAAAGAAGGGTATTCCGACCGATCACTCGGGGAATGTTGTTTGTGCTGTATGATACAGCTTTATATGCTTTCCGTTGAGGGGAGAGAACTAGATGACTCCTTTGTGGTCCACCAGGACGTAGGCACCCCCTTCATATACTCGGCGGATGATATATGGTCCGATCCAATTTTCGACCAGCTTCCCCTTGGGGTTGGAGGCCATCACTTCTCTTCTTTTGACCATCACCAGGTCTCCTTTCTTGAATTCTCGACCTTTGACCAGCTTGTCAAAAGCACGGGCCATGCGAGCTTGGTAGAGTTGGATGTTTTGTTATGCCCGGAGGCGTTTTCCTTCGAGCTCAGCGAGCTCTTCCAATCTTCTTTCTGCATAGGTTTGTTCACCGCTGGCTAGTCCATGCTGGATGGCGACTCGCAGCGAAGGAACTTCCAGTTCAATCGGCATCACAGCCTCTGACCCATATACGAGGGAGAAAGGTGAACAGCCAGTTGGGGTTTTGTAGACAGTACGATAGGCCCAGAGCGCTTTGTACATCCTTTCTTCCCAATCTTTTTTATTAGACTTGACAGTCTTTGCCAGTAACGTGCATAGTGTCTTGTTGAAGGCTTCTGCGAGCCCATTGGTTTGAGGGTTGTAGGGGGATGATGTCCTCCAGTCAATCTTGTATTTGTTGGCTAGCCGATAAACCTTCTGGTTCCTGAAATGGCTGCCATTATCAGAGATGATTCGGCTGGGGATCCCGAACCGGAATATTATATTCTGCCAGAAGAATCTTACAACTAGTTCTCCCGTTACATCTCTTAGTGCTACCGCCTCCGCCCATCTGGAGAAGTAGTCAGTAGCTGCTAAGATATATTTGCACCTTGATGAAGATGCTTGTAGCGGCCCTACCACGTCCGTGCCCCACTGAGCAAACGACCAGCTTGGTAGGGTCGGATGTAATGGTATTGGAGGTCTCCTTGCCACGTTAGCGTGTTCTTGACATTTCTGACAAGCCTTGGCGAACTTGCAGCAATCATCAAACATAGTGGGCCAATAGTAACCCAATTTCTTTATCTCAATTTTCATCTTTGGGCCAGCCTGGTGTGCTCCAGCTGATCCCGCATGGACTTCCTGCATCACCTGCCCCGCTTCTGTTGAAGACAAGCAACGAAGTAGGACTTTCCTTCGGGCATCTGCCATTATTCGGAACAGAGTTCCGCTTCTCATATCGTAAGAGTCCTTGACCCTCAGGAGCTTCATTCTCTGTTCTTTTTCTTTCAGGAGCTGCTGGTGTTGAAACCACCGTAGGAGATGTTCTTGCCAGTCGGGCTGTTGAACCTCCTCGACAGCTACCACCTCAACCTCTTGTTCGTCGGCCAAGACCTATGTTACACTGGGGACCTGCCGGCGGTTGATCACTGTTATATTCAGGCTTGCGTCTGGCGGGACCGCCAACGAACTGGCCAGGTTAGCGAGGGCGTCTGCCTGAGCATTCCGGCCTCGGTTGATGTGCTTGATGCTGATGAAGTAGAATCTTGACATCAGGCGGGTTGCCAGCTGGTGATAGGGGAGAAGCTCTTGCTTTCGCACATCGAACTCTCCTTCCAGTTGTTTTATGACTAGCATGGAATCTCCGAATGCTTCCAGCATCTGAATTCCCAAGGATAGAGCGATCTGCAACCCGATTATCAGGGATTCATATTCTGCTTCATTGTTCGTGCAATGCTTGTTTATGGAGCAGGATGTGTGCACCACTTCTCCTTCTGGGGATTTCAGGACTATGCCTGCCCCTGCCCTGACCCTGGCCGATCCAGCGACAGAGGTGTCAATTCTGGAAGCGCCATCGAAATATAGCTGCCATAAGGCGGGCTGCACCTGAACGGCTTCTAGGGTTTCATCTTCAGGAAGCTCCGGTTCCAGCGGGCAGTCCTCGGGTATTGGGTGCTCGGCGAAGAAGTCTGCAATAGCTTGGCCCTTGACGGCCTTGCGCGGCACATAGGAGATGTCAAACTCCATAAGGATTACTGCCCATTTGCCCAGGCGACCTTTGAGTGCCGGCTGGGACATAACATATTTCAGGGGATCCTCCTTGGATACCAAGCTGATTTCATGCGACAACATGTAGTGTCGAAGCTTCTTAACTGCGAAGACCAGTGCCAGACAGACCTTCTCAATATAAGTATATTTCTCCTCAGTTCTGACCAGTCTCCGACTGAGGTAATAGAGGGCTTGCTCTTTCCCTTCTTCATTATTCTGGGCCAGCATTGCCCCCAAGGAGTTATGTGTAGCTGCTATATATAGTATCAATGGCCGTCCTTTCACTGGTGCGCCCAGCACTGGAGGAGTCTTCAGATAGTCTTTCAGCTTGTCGAAGGCTGTCTGGCAATCTTCATCCCAATAAAAGGGAACATCTTTCATCATCGGTTTGTGGAAAGGCTGGCATCGCCCTGACAAATTGGAAATGAACCGCCGGATATAAGCCAAGCGGCCCTGTAGTGATCTCAACTCGGAGAGGTTCCTTGGTGGAGGTAGCTCCTGAATTGCTTTGATTTTTGCAGGGTCTATCTCGATCCCCCGATATCGAACAATGAAGCCCAAGAACTTACCGCTCGACACTCCGAACGCACATTTCATGGGGTTCATCTTCAGCTCATGTTGCCTTAGCCTCTGAAAGACAATCCGGAGGTCTTGCAGATGATCTTCTTTTCTCCTGGTTTTGACCACCAGATCATCTATGTAGCACTCGACCTTGTGGTAGAGCAACTCATCAAAGATTTTGGTCATTGCGCGCTGATAAGTTGCGCCAGTATTCTTTAGTCCGAACGTCATCCTCTTATAATGATAGATGCCTTTAGGGGTTCGAAAAGTGGTATGGACCCTGTCATGCTCCGCGATACAAATCTGATTGTAACCGGATGACCCGTCCATAAATGACAGGGCCTCATGGCCGGTTGTAGCATCTATCATGACTTCCATTATTGGCACCGGAAAGTCATCTTTGGGGCAGGCTTTATTTAGATCTCGGAAGTCGACACATATCCGGATCTGTCCATTCTTCTTTTTCACGGGGATGATATTCGTCAGCCATGTGGTGTACTGGTTTTCTTCAACAAATCCCACATCAATGAGCTTGTCGACTTCAGCACAAATTTGAGTAATGAGTTTTGGCCTCATGCGCCACGATGGTTGCTTCACTGGCTCGGCCTCAGGGCTGATTGCCAGCTCATGTTGTGAGACAGCGGGGTTTAGACCTGGCATTTCTTTGTAAGTCCAGGCGAAGCAATCCCGATACTCTTGCAGCAGCTGGGTGTACATCTCCCGTTCTTCTGGGGACAGTTGGGCACTGAGGAAGGTAGGCCTAGGGTCCTCCTCATTTCCCAAGTTGACTTCTATCAGTTCATCGACTGTGGCTTGGCCTCCGTCTTCTATCTCCGGAGGTGCCGGTTGGAGGTCAACGAAGTCTGGAATACCATCTTGAGGGTCGAGTACTTCTACTTCCTCGTCAGACACCACCAGAGCTTCTTGAGGATTCTCTGTTTCTTGTACTAGCGGTTGCGCGGATTGCTCCATTAGCAAATCCACTGCCGTTGCAGCTTCTAAGGGCGAAAGAGTAGCTTCAGTTCTTGTAGATGAGGTTGCAACCGTGACAGGCTGGTAGTTGTTTATTGCCGGACTTGGACAGCATCCCGGTTTTGTAGCAGAAGTTGAGGAGGTCTCGCCTTCTGGGGTAGTTGTATCTTCCGTAGAAGTGGCTTTTTCTTTCCTGGTGGCTTGTTCCCCTTGATCAGAGTTGACCGAGGCTTCCCTGATTGGCCGAAGGGGTGTTGAAGTTACCATCAGTAGGACTCCACTGGAGGGAGAAATTCCTACTTCTTCAGTATCTTTGGCTTCACTGCTGCTAGCCGTATCAAATTTGGCTTGAAGGGCCGCCTCTTCGGGGTAGACCTGCTCCCAGCATCGGCAGGGGACCGCGGTCTCTACTTCTTGATTTCTGGGTTGAGCCAGTTCAACATGCTCAGCTTCTGCCAGGTATTCATCAAAGGTTGCCCCCAGCGGGCTATCTTCAGCAGGATAGAAGACGGAGATGGTGTCCACCTCGTATCGTCCACTGTAATAATATTCTTCCAGGGTGAAGCCCAACCCCGGATGTTGAGAGACACGTCTCATTTCCTTATCCAGATTTGCGGGATACCACATTTTCTGGAAAGCTTCCTTGTGCTTTTGAGACTGATCGGGGGGGATGTGTTGCTTCTGAAACATCCTGGCCATCCGCTCAATCGTGAATGCCAGACCGTGGATGAGAACCGGCGGGTTGCTTATATCTTCGGGGAGGCTGCAGTCTGTGTCTTCCCGAGTAGGGTGCTCTTCAGTCGTATAGAACAAGTTGCTAGGTCCCTCTTCATGTGTCACCTCCCAGGTTTTGAAAGGCTCGACAGTAGGGTTATCAAGGCCGGGAGTTGGCTTGGTAAGGCCATCCGGGATTTCAATATGATTGTGCCGCCGAGCGACCCGCACTTCATTAGCTTCAGGGTATAATGTTGGGGGTGCTGTTCTGCCCACGTCTCTGGATGTTGTGATATGGGAGACCACCTTGGGCTTGACATATCCGCGCGGCGGTGGTGGATACCAACTGCTGCCGGATGTGCTTCTGGATGCCCCCGCAGGGGTCTTAGCTTCCGAGGTCTTCTAAGAAGGCCCCGTATATAGGTTGGCATCCGCCAAATGACATTCAAACACCTCGAATGGGTGGGGGTCTGTAAATATCCTCTCCTCCTTCCCTTGGAGACTGTACTTGATGCATTGGTGGAGCGTGGAGGGCACCACCATATTTTCATGCAGCCATGGGCGGCCGAGCAGTGCCTTGTACGAGGTGCGGGAGTCAATGACATGGAACTGCACCGTCGTAGTGAAATCTGCTAAGGTGAGGGTGAACTCTGCCACCCCCATTGACACTTCACATTTTTGATTGAAGCCAGCGATACGCATATCCCCGACTTTCTTGAGATGCACGTTAAAGTGGTGCCTCTCGTATATTCTATAAGGTAGGATGTTGACCGCTGCATCGGGATCAACCAGAATCCTGTTCAGCTCCCTTCTATTCAGGTGCCCCTTCATATACAGCGGCCTGTTGTGGCTGATGGTGGGCAGCAGCATATCGTCTGGAGTGAAGGTCATGCTAGCCTCCGGCATTGCTTCAGCCAGACATGTCTCAAAATGAGCAGGCATCTGGAGAGCTGTAATAATCGCCTGTCGAGTCTCTTCACTCAAAGAAAGGATCTCTCAGATTGTAACTCGAGCAGGGAGCTTCTTGAGTAGCTTCATTATTCGGCTCCCAGCTCGGACATTGGAGAGCTTCATCTCTTCAGCCCATCTGGGCTTGGGGAAATCTTGGTTTGCGGGTCCTGACGAACCTGCTTCATCTTCCTCAGATTCGGCGCCCTTCTGGCTGGTACTGACTTCTGGGTGTTTTTTGTTAGCTGCTGCAGGACAAGCTCCATCTGCGTTTGGATCTTCGGCAGATTGTGCTAGCTGCGGGTGGACGTCCCCGGGTGTAGGGTTAGTCTCCTGACAAGGCTGCTTCCCCTTGGACATCTTCATGAATTCAAGAAATGAAGGGACCCCCTTGCCCCCACTCTTGTTATATAGTCCTGGCGGAGGAGGGATTTGGACTCCCTTGACCTCCGACGGAGGTGTTTTCTAGGGCTGCTCCCCCCTGAACATGATGTTGTGGTTGGGTGGCGACTGGCGCCCCCATTTTCGGCCCGACCGGGTGGCATGTGCAGAGTTGTGGCCTCGGCCTTGCCTCCCCCAGCATGGGGTGTGAAGCAAATTTCCTCTTCTTCCTCCTCTCCGGATAGGTTGAAAAAGTGCTGATAGAGTATTACAGGAGACAACCTGCACTTTATCAGCCTCAACGGCCTTCCTTTTCTTCTTCTTATGTTTCTTCTTCTTTTTTACTTCTGCGGGCGGGTGCCCCCAGAACAGACTGCCCTCTCTGTCGGGTGCCGCTTCAGCTTCCTCCTTTTGTTCAAGTGAGAGCTGCTCTAGTTCTTGCCACGGGACGTGGTCCCGCACCAGCAAGGGCTTCAATTCGGGCTGCACGTATTCGTCCAGCCCCTCAATGAGGTTTTGCAGTCGAAGGACCCCAGGATTGGTCTCCTTAACCACTGGCAACGGAGTTTGTCTCCTCCGATTATGTGTAGGTATCCTGATAGTTGTAGGTGGAGTGATCCATACGGGTGCTACCACCGGCGGAGCAGGCCGGGGTGTGACACCACGGATATGTGCCCCCTCTTTCGGGCGGGGTGCCCTCTTTTTCTTATGCTTCACAGGGGCCTGCTGCCATCCCTGCTACTCTTTCGTAGGCTCCATGAAATGAGCTTCATAGGTGCTCCGCGTACTTGTTTCAGAGATCTCCTCGGGCAATGCCTGGTATAGGGAGATCATGTTGACTCCTGCCCTCCTCCGAGGGGCTTCATGTGGCTGAGGAGGGTCCACTTTGTACTCTCCCAGCTCGATTTCATTCTTCTTCACCATCCCTTCGATGATGTCCTTGAAAACATAGCAGTCTTCGATTGGATGTCCCAACATCTGGTGGTAGGGGCAGAATCTTGGACTGTCTTTTCTCTTTAGGTCCTCCGGCCTGCTTGGCTCTAGCAGGGTGACCATGCTATATTCCGTTACCCAGTCGAACAGAACCCGGGTCTCGTCCTTTGGAAATGAATATGCCTTCTTCATCTTGTCCCTTAGCGAAGGACCTTCTTTGCCATCTGGGGCTTCTGCAGGCTATGGTGTGACTCCCTTCTTGCCTTCACTTTTCTGTTGTTCGAATGCCTTTATGTCAAGAGAGTTCGCTTCTTTCGGCGACGGGCGCCGCTCCACCGCCTTGCCTTTCTGGGTCGTGCCGGCAGTAGATGTAGGGGCAGGTCTGGCCAGAAAAGCTTCCACCTCGGCCACGACATTGTTCAATCGATCAAACGATCGTATTTCCATTCTAATCATCTTTTCTATAACCTCCCTTCTGAGATTCTGTTTGCATATTTGCACAGCGTCCTCCTGATGCGGGGGCCGCTTGCACCTCATTCCGAGGTTCCTCCACTTCTTGATATAATCGAGGGCTGTCTCATCGGCCCTCTGCTTTGTTGAGTAGAGTTCGGCCACTGTGACCTCCCTCTCTGTAACATGGAATCTTTCTCTGAACTTCTTCTGCATATCTGGCCAGTCGCTGAACGACCCGGCCGAGAGGCTAGAATACCATTCAAATGCGAGCCCCGTCAGCGAGGACCCGAAAAACTTTAGCAGGTATGACTCGTCGGTGGCCAAGTCACCCATGACAGTCATATAATAGGCTATGTGTTCTCTCAGGGACCCCTTCCCGTTGAATTTGTCAAACTTGGGCGGCTTGTTGATTCCCGGGGGAAGCCATTTAGCAGCATGGTGTTGCGAGTATGGCACCCAGTATGCATCAAACGCGACGTAGTCGCCTTCACCCCTTTCTGCGAACTTCAGCTCGATCATTCTTTCCACCATCATCCGGTTCACGACTGTAGGGTCAACTGACTCTGGGTAGAAGTGCGCTGGCTGCAGATATGGGGTGACCAGGGTGGTCGCCTGTGGAGGGCGCAGCAGCGGGGGTGTCTGGTGCACCTGAGGGAGCACCGGAGGTAGCAGCGGCTGGAGCTGTGGTGGCCGTTGTTGCGTTGTCGCCATACTTGGTTCTGACGACTGAGGCAGTGTGTAGAGCGGCGGAGGGTCGTCATGATGAACCGCTCCCCGAGATGATTCACCCTGGACTTCGGGCGGTTTGGAAGCTGAGGACTGTTCAGTTTTCTCCATCAGTTGCTTCTTCAGCAAGTCTATCTCTTGCCGATATTTCTGAAGTAGTATCAAGACCGATGGGTCTATAGTGGCTGTAGTGGGGATAACTTCTGCCGTCTCCCCGGACGTACCCTCGGGCAGGATGTCGAGGGGGACGTCGTCTTCTTCTTCCGCCGTCACCACATTGGCGGTCAGGACGAGGGCCTTATCATCCCACTGGTGGTAGACCTGGGGTTGTTTTCCCTTAGTCATCATCAGGAGCTCCCTTGCTGCTTCTGTCCTCCGAGTGCTAAGCCCTTGCCTTGCGGCCAACTGAGCCAATTCTCGAGGCTCTTCGGGAAGCCCCCCATATCGGTTGGATATACCAGCCATGTTGTAGGTGAAGACCTGCATCCTTCTCTTTTGTCGATGGACCCTCCTTTTAGCTTGGTGTGGGAAGGTCAGCCTCTCGAACACAGAAGTTCTTCTTGTTTCTTCCCGCTTGGGGACGGCTTCATCGGCTTCGATCTCGAAGCCGTTGTCATATCCATTATCGTCGACTGACGACACCATCATTCTTTCTCCTACATCTTCTTCATCTGCCATTGACGGGCAGTAGTCTTCACTGCCGGCGGCTGCTTGCATCAGTCGCTGTTGCCCAAGCGAGGGGTTGCCTAACCCTCGAAAATAGTTCCTGACCAGACAGGTCATCTCTTCTTGACCCCGCTCTTGATGTAGGACGGGGGACAGTGGTCTACCTCCCGCAAGAGGGATGTAGGCCAACCGAACTCTATCGGCAGGCTGTTGGAATCTCCGTCCCATGGCTGGGACGTTGGCTTGGCGGGCAGCAGCCCGGAAACTTTCGCGGCGCGGATGATCCGCAGCCGCTTCTTCTTCTTCCTTCGGGGGCAAGCCCCTTTCTCTTCTCTCTTCCGCCCCGCCATACACAGGACGGTGGTGGATAGGTACCAGCTGATGGACAGGTTGGGCCCGTTTGAGAACCCACACCTGTTTGAACTTTCTCGGCCTGGGGGCCGACCTTCCTTGGCCATAGTGGCCAATTTCTTCTCTTTCTGCCCTCCTTCCAGCGAGGGCCTGATATGTGTTGTGGATAGGGATGGTGGGGATGACTCGGTCTGGGACCACCCGTGCGTTGCGTCCGTTGAGGAAGACGCGCATGCCACCCACCATCATAGACTTCCTGGACTGAGACAGAGTTCCGGCAATCACAGCAGCACTCCTTTGGACTTGCCGGCGTTGACGTCCTCCAGAGTGCTTGTTGACAATATTGGGGCGGGCCCCATGGATACAATGGTGCACCAAGCAGTTGGCGACCGAAGTTGGACTCTTGAGAGAGTCGTGGCAGCAACGAGCCTTCAGAGGCTCCATATTCTTCGTAGCTCCCTCGACAGGCTCTGAGGGTTCCACTTCGAGCATATCCACAAAGGCTAACCCCAAGAAGTTGGGGAAGCCAACAGCGGCAGGGAAGCTGCCGAACTCCATAGGCACCGCCAGGTTCCCTTGCGCATGACCGGCAACAATCGAAGGACCGAAGCCGACGCCAGTTAATCCAGTTGTCATCATCGTTCACCTGCAAAGACAGACAAACCAACGATCAGCAACCTTTGGGAGGGCCTCGAAGCCCAAGTATCTCGGCAAAGAGATGAAAGGTGACACTGGTCCCACCGGGCGTGCCAGACTGTTTGCGATCGTTTTATTCTACCAAGGGGGTATTTTATTATGTAGGTCCCTGACTGTTTGGGACAGGATTTATTTCAAGTGTCGACCAACCGATCAACTAACTGGTAATTAACCGACTGATTGACGGCGCGGGCGTGCCAATCACGTGGGTGACAAGTTTATTATGCGCTCATTCTGACCCGTGTCGGACGAGAGTGAGGTTCGGTCGGGACCAGCAGTCCGCCACACCATAAAGGCTATGGCGTTAATTACATCCCCGCGAGGAGGGAACACCTTTGATTAATTGCCGAGATAGTGGGATGTCGAGGCCGGAATAAGAGATGTAGAGCATGCGAGTGGTCATGCAAGATGCTATGATTGACTACACGCGATTTATTAGGGCGGACCCTCGGTACGTGGTGGAGGATTTAGGCCCGAAGGTCACCATCACGCGTGACAAAAACTTCCAATCGGGTGTAACCCGACTTTCCGTTAATGTCATTTGATATACCATGGCTACGCGCCCTCAGGCATGCATTGACGTGACATGAATGCCTAGACTAAAGCATGATGGCAATGATACGAAGCCGATTAGTTCAAGCTTGGACAAGCTGATTTATTCCATTTATTGATCAAGAGGTTTCCTTCATTCTGTTATTAACATTGGAAATTTGATGTGACACAACCTAGGACTTGACTTGATAGAGACAAGTCAATGACTTGCTCTGATACCAATTGATGTGACACAACCTAGGACTTAAACAAACAAGCACAATCGCAATCAAACGGACCGATGTCGGCGACCGCTCACCCGATGCTCACCAAGACCCGGGGTAACTTGGCAATGCCAAGTGGAGATTGTGTGGGCTGGGCCCTTGCTGGTAGAGGGCCAGCAAGGCCTAAGTTGATTCCCAAGGGTAATGGCAGCCCAATTCAAGGGAGCCGACGTCGTGCCGAGGGCACAGGTTCCACTCTTTTCCCACGGTGATCACTTATAGCAAAGGAGCTTAAGGATCGGGCTCTCATTCACGGCCAGCGGAGTTTATGAACTAATATTGAAAGAACAAGCACAAATTAGAGCAAAGTTTGGAGCACTTACTCGACCGGTTTGAAGAAACCGGTCCCGCTCGGAGACGAGGGCGAGCGGGGAGGCGAGTGCATCCCCACACGCCGCGGCGGTGTAGCTTGACCTGCTCAATCAAATTACAACACTACTCCTCTCACAGGAGGGGGACCTTGGGGTGGGGGTTAATGGGTATTACAACCAAAACTACCTCCACACAGGGAGGGGCCTTCAGCCGGCCAAGCGCGGAGGGGAACTTGAGAGAGGAACACCGAAGATGGGAGGTCGCCGGTTCTGTCCACGTTCTGTGGGTACTGACAGATGATCGAAACAATGGTTGCTGCGACTGATGCCGAAATTTGTTGGGGATGAAACCACCTGGAAAATCTTCATAGGAGGCCAGGGAAGTCGTCCAAATTTTATTAATTTCTTCTGTCGTCAATGCTGGTCTGGGTGGAGGCCCGAACAGGGAGGCAGAGTCTCGGACTGGCTGCTCCTGGTTTCCAACAGAAGGTTGCAGAGGTTGCCCCGACAGCTCCCGAACTCAGAATCGAGCACCGTCAGAGTCGTTGGAACCTTGGACGAGTCCTCTTCACATAAAAATTGACGGGGAAGCCAAACGATGCTGGAGAAGACCAGGGAACTCTGAACAATGATGACAGGTCGGTGCAGACTGTGGGAAGCAGAACCGCATGGATGAGGGAGAAAATTAAATACTCCTGCTACAGGATGCTGAACAGAGTTCTGCTTCTTGATTATGAAAGTAGACAGAAGGAGGAAGAACTTTACAGAAGAGCTCTTGAGCTGATTCCCCCGAGGTTCATCGTGGCAGAGATTCTACTCCGGTTCAGGTCCTCAGCAGAGGCAGCACTGCGCAGTTGTGGGAGAACGGACCTCCCGGGCGGCTCGGAGCTCGGATGGGGATGAAATCACCGCCGTTGCGAAGTAGACCGGTAGACGCTTCCGTGGATTCCTCTTGGGCCTTCAGATTCTTTGGGATGTGGTCGAGGTCGTCTCTGCAAACTACTAGTCTTCTGCTGCCAGCAAACTGAAAACTGGAGGTTGAAGATGGTGGGGGGGAAATGGGGTATATGGGAGGGGAAATGGAGGTGGATGAGTGTGGGGAGAACCTTGGCTGTGAGGGGGTCTAGGAGGGGGTGTTCCAAGGTGTGGGAGGGAAAGAACAGGGTCTGGAAGGAGGTCTAACAGGTGGTGGGAGGAGGAGCTACGAATTTGGGCTTGGAGGGAGAAGGAGGAAGGTGGGGGGGGCACAAGTGGTGGGGTGATCAATGGTGGTCTTGGGAATGGGAAGAGGTGCCTTGGGAAGGTGGAGGGCTGCTTTGGGTAGTGGGAATGGTGCTTGGGGAAGTGGGTGGGGTAGTTGGGGGTTGGGAGGTGGAGCTAGGATTGGTGGAAGCTCTCTTGGGACTAGGGGGTGGAGTAATGGGGTGTGTGGGGAAGGGGAGTGGCCTTTAATGGGGGTAGGTGGGAGAGTGGTGGTTGGGAAGGGAGGAGAGAGAAAAATTTCAAAATTGGGTGTGGAGGAGAGAGAAAGTGGAGTGAAAAAAAGAGATTAAGAGAGGGAAGGGTGGGGAATCTCTCCCCTAGGGTCTCTCACCCAAAAAAAATGGAATCTCTCCACTAGATAAGAAGTGTAAACTCTCAAAATGGTAAGTTTTTCATTCATTGATTCATTAAGTTGAAATGGGGGGGGAATGAGTTGCCTATATGTCATTCCCCCCCCATTTCAACTTAATGAATCAATGAATGAAAAACTTACCATTTTGAGAGTTTACACTTCTTATCTAGTGGAGAGATTCCATTTTTTTTGGGTGAGAGACCCTAGGGTAGAGATTCCCCACCCTTCCCTCTCTTAATCTCTTTTTTTCACTCCACTTTCTCTCTCCTCCACACCTAATTTCAAAAATTTTCTCTCTCCTCCCTTCCCAACCACCACTCTCCCACCTACCCCCATTAAAGGCCACTCCCCTTCCCCACACACCCCATTACTCACCCCCTAGTCCCAAGAGAGCTTCCACCAATCCTAGCTCCACCTCCCAACCCCCAACTACCCCACCCACTTCCCCAAGCACCCTTCCCACTACCCAAAGCAGCCCTCCACCTTCCCAAGGCACCTCTTCCCATTCCCAAGACCACCATTGATCACCCCACCACTTGTGCCCCCCCCACCTTCCTCCTTCTCCCTCCAAGCCCAAATTCGTAGCTCCTCCTCCCACCACCTGTTAGACCTCCTTCCAGACCCTATTCTTTCCCTCCCACACCTTGGAACACCCCCTCCTAGACCCCCTCACAGCCAGGGTTCTCCCCACACTCATCCACCTCCATTTCCCCTCCCATATACCCCATTTCCCCCCCCCCCATCTTCAACCTCCAGTTTTCAGTTTGCTGGCAGCAGAAGACTAGCAGTTTGCAGAGATGACCCCGACCACATCCCAAAGAATCTGAAGGCCCAAGAGGAATCCACGGAAGAGTCTACCGGTCTACTTCGCAACGGCGGTGATTTCATCCCCATCCGAGCTCCGAGCCGCCCAGGAGGTCCGTTCTCCCACAACTGCGCAGTGCTGCCTCTGCTGAGGACCTGAACCGGAGTAGAATCTCTGCCACGACGAACCTCGGGGGAATCAGCTCAAGAACTCTTCTGCAAAGTTCTTCCTCCTTCTGTCTACTTTCATAATCAAGAAGCAGAACTCCGTTCAGCATCCTGTAGCAGGAGTATTTAATTTTCTCCCTCATCCATGCGGTTCTGCTTCCCACAGTCTGCACCGACCTGTCGTCATTGTTCAGAGTTCTCTGGTCTTCTCCGGCATCGTTTGGCTTCCCCGTCAGTTTTTCTACGAAGAGGACTCGTCCAAGGTTCCAACGACTCTGACGGTGCTCGATTCTGAGTTCGGGAGCTGTCGGGGCAACCTCTGCAACCTTCTGTTGGAAACCAGGAGCAGCCAGTCCGAGACTCTGCCTCCCTGTTCGGGCCTCCACCCAGACCAGCATCGACGACAGAAGAAATTAATAAAATATTGACGACTTCCCTGGCCTCCTACGAAGATTTTCCAGGTGGTTTCAGCCCCAACAAAATTCGGCATCAGGCGCAGTAACCATTTCTTCGATCATCTATCAGCACCCACAGAAGGTGGACAGAACCAGTGACCTCCCATCTTTGGTGTTCCTCTCTTAAGTTCCCCTCCCCGCTTGACCGGCTGAAGGCCCCTCCCTGTGTGGAGGTAGTTTTGGTTGTAATACCCATTAACCCCCACCCCAAGGTCCCCCTCCTGTGAGAGGAGTAGTGTTGTAATTTGATTGAGCAGGTCAAGCTACACCGCCGCGGCGTGTGGGGATCCACTCGCCTCCCCGCTCGCCCTCGTCTCCGAGCGGGACTAGTTTCTTCAAACCGGTCGAGTAAGTGCTCTAAACTTTGCTCTAATTTGTGCTTGTTCTTTCAATATTAGTTCATAAACTCCGCTGGCCGTGAATGAGAGCCCGATCCTTAAGCTCCTTTGCTATAAGTGATCACCGTGGGAAAAGAGTGGAACCCGTGCCCTCGGCACGACGTCGGCTCCCTTGAATTGGGCTGCCATTACCCTTGGGAATCAACTTAGGCCTTGCTGGCCCTCTACCAGCAAGGGCCCAGCCCACACAACCTCCACTTGGCATTGCCAAGTTATCCCGGGTCTTGGTGAGCATCGGGTGAGCGGTCGCTGACATCGGTCCGTTTGATTGCGATTGTGCTTGTTTGTTTAAGTCCTAGGTTGTGTCACATCAAAATTACCCCAGAAACGGGGGGGGGGGACCGGAACGGCACAACGGCGCGCTTCGGAATGAAACCGGCATAGTGCGCGCAGAGAAAGGGCTTAAAATACTTGAAACGGCACCAGAAAACGTAGGTAAAGGGCTTAAAATGGAGTGGGAATCGTAGGTATAGAAAGAGGGGTTAAAACGGCGTGACCCCTTCGGGGCGCGCCGTTTTAAGGCGCGCCGTATGCAAACGGCGCCGGTTTAGCCTGATCTCACGGAAACTGAGGTTTTATTCATTATTTCTTGGGTTTATTAAAACACTTTAGGAAACTTCGAAAGTTTATTTAAGTCATTTATTCAACGGGTCGGCCCCGAGGCATCCGGGAGCCGCGTCATAGGCTCGCGCGAGGTTCATACTCGAGCGCGGCAATTGTTCCGAGTCAGACTCGTTCGAGCCGGAATTTTGGCAGCATCTCCCCATCCCGGAGAATTGTCGGGGAGAAGCGGGGAATACTCACGTAGCGGAGAAACCCCTAAGGGTCGGGTAGCGCAACGGCGGCCGGCAAAACCCGAACGGAAAGGAAAACCCCGAGGTCCGGCCTGCTAGGGGCACCAAGTCCGTGGGTGAGAGTGAACGAATGAGGCGACTCATTATGGGAGCGAAAACCCCGAGGGCTAGCCTGCGAGGGGCACGCAGTCGAGTCGACACAATGCTCAAATCGGGACGACCGATAGAGGGAAGGGAACCTCGAGGGCCAGCCTACGAGGGGCACACAACCCACGGCCACCACAAAGTCCATTAAGGACCGTGGATTTGAACTATAGGGCTTAGCCCTGTTACTGTGCACTCAATGGCCTGAAGGGACACTCATCATCAATGGATGAGCCCCTGTCGACCGAGTGACTAGTGTAGAAGATTGGGGGAATATTCCCCTCCACGGGTATTGGAGCAATGCTATAGAGCAAACTCCCGAATGTTGAGATGCGAACGGAGTGGAAAGAGCGGCATACGACATCGTTCGACAACAAGTGAACAAACGAGTTGTTAGACATATATTATAACAGTGAAGCCCGCGGGTTGAATGAGTTAACACTTACATGTTATATGATTAGCATACAGATATGGGGAAGGGATATGTATATTATGTTCGCAAAAAAACCAACAGGGGCTCGGCACAAGACTAACGGGGATGTTAGAAGCGATCTTCCCCTCCCCTCTGGCCTATGAGGAAGGGCACAGGGAAGGTGAAGGGTTTGATCCCTAGACAAGGGTGGACAGAGATACGCACACAAGTGTGTCTCCAACCACAAAACTCGTAGCACACGTAGTACAGAGCTCGACCATTGCATTGGAATAGAGAGAGAAACCCCGAGGAGGGGGGAGAACGGTTCATGTAGCCCAGGGGCATATCCAGCGTCGGGGAAAACAGATCCGGGAACTATGCACGCCGGGAAACCACTAAATGCGCATTTGAGAGAAATTAGAGAGAGCATGAAAGATAGATACGGCACCAGGCACAATCTCATTCCATTCATTCAATGAAAGATAGGTAGATGTACACAGCATATGTTCCAGTGCCAGCGTTGTCGCTCGGCCGTCGTTTACATTAATAGAATAAGAACGTTGCAAGTGAAGAGAAGGAGCAACGATAATGGTGAGAGGGGGGAGGCCAGGCTCGTATCATCGCCCCTCCCCCCCTTTCACTTACATTATATCAGGAGAAGGAAACAAAGAAAAAGGGGGAATCGACGGGAGGAAAACCACGGAAACCCACCTAAACCCGCTCTCCAGAACAGAGTATCGGACCACAGGCTTCTCTTCTCCGGCTTCGGAGATATTCATACGAGCAGATGAGGAAGACGGCGGCAAGAACCCTCAGTGGAAACCCTTCTTCTCCCCCAAGGCTATTCTCTCTCTCGAACGAACAGTCTCTCTCCCTTCGTATTGGCTCTCTTCTATTTTCCTTTTTTCCTCTCTTTCTTGATTCCTCCTATTTTTGTTTCGAAGCCACGGCGTATATGTAGCCACCGTTAATCTGGCGCCATGGAAGGGGGTACGCCGGATTTAATGGCGCCGGGGAACATGTCCCCAATTGGAATTGGCGCACCGGATTTGACGACGCCGGATAAAGGGGCGCCGACGTCCTTTTGTGCGCCGATTTAGCTTGTTCGCTCGACGCGAGCTGGCCGATGGGTCCGGGGATTGTTCCGGAGGCTCCCATTGACTGTCCCTCTCGCCCTGGTCCTTGGAAAACCCTGGCGGGTGTTGACGAAGCTCTCCGCGCGGTGAATGACCTTGCTCTGAACTTCGTGTGTGTTCGGCTTCGAGCATACGGGTCTTCCACCGGTATGGCCTTCGATACTATGACTTGTGCTTCCAGCTCAGACGGCCTCGTGCTGGAAGCTTCCTTATGGGATGGCATTGCATCCGGGATAATTCCGCCTTGAATGGCGATCAATCGGCCACTAACAGGCCCACCATGGCGAGAAGCCGAACCCGTGTCGGGTGATCGGGACCTTCTGCTGACAGAGCCTTCGGCTCCCTGTTATGAAAGGCCGATGGTGTTTCTTCCTCCTCAGGAGAGCCTTCATTCATGTAGGGAGCCATTGGGTGGACCGTCATCCTTGATCGGGTGACGGGTGTAGGGTGGCGGCACGACGGAGTCGACGTCGGATCATTAGGCAAGCTTGGTCGCACTACCGATTGGTTGTGAGTTCATCTCGGCTCTCCTGAGGTGAGGTCCCCATGCTCATACGGGGTGACCCGAGGCCCTGGCAGCTTGAGAAGTCTTCAATATGTCGATCTTTATCGGCTTCTGCGCCTCAGCGGGCCGTATCATTCGTCTTTACGGCTTGATCGCCAACGATCATATTTTGAGTGCCAACATGCCGTAACCCCTGCAAGGGCAAGCTACCCACGGAGGGCCCCTCCGCCTCACCGCATCATCTCATGCTTTTTCCACCACGTCGACTACTGCACCGTTCCCGCCAGTAAGGAGGCATCTCAAGGGAAGAAGAAGAATCAAAGAAGAAGAGCTGTTGCTGTTTCCCGAGGCCAACTCTCGACTTCCGGGAAGTCTGTTCTAATTGGTGGCGTTCGTGTTTATCTGAACGGTCGCCGTGCTGAAGCTTTGCTGGATCATATCATCCTGGCAATTCCCATTCACAACCCCTTTCAGGTGCTAGCAAGTCGGGAGGCCAATTTGGACAAAGAAGTCTTGGGGAAGCTGACCCCCAAGCTACCAAGTTTCAAGCAAGGGTCGGTTCCCAAGAGGACCCAGGGTTCTGCTCCAACCCTACAAGATTCAACACCAACTGTTAGAGGCCCCAGGGGTGGGGGCAATAAAGTTGCATATGAGAAAGAAAAGGTCGTACCAGTGGCCTCTCCATCTACCCAGGGGGCCTATGTCACCGGCACCAATAGGGATGAAGAAGAAAGAGAAGAAAGAAGAAGGGTGGTGTCATCCATATACAAACATGGAGATGGCTTGCAAGTCGAGTACTCCAGAGCTCTTCCACAATATGAAAAGAACAAAAGGATGTTAATGATTAGAAGATCAACATTCTCCAGTCAAGTCAAGAAGACAGTCTGGGGGCAAAGAAAAAGGATACAAATCTTCACTTGCAACATGGCAGGGGTGGCCAGTAGATATGGGGCCCTACCCGAAGAACCAGAAGAATTGGACAAGTTAGCTGAAAGGCCTGGGCTAATGACAAGAAGAGGCAAAGCTGCAAGAGAAATGCTCGAAGCAGCCAAAGAGAAGCAAACTATCACCGCTTCAATTGCCAACATGATGATTTATGAAGAAGGCCACCTTCATTTTCCCAGCCTCGTCCCAGGGTTCTCCAGATAAGGAGGTTGAGAGTACTCCTACTTTGGCAGCGCAAGACCCAACTATCTTAATGATACTGCAAAATTACCAGCAATAGATCGAAGCCTTGAAAAGGCAACTAAATGAAAGAAATGAACAAGCCCCTTTTCCCTGGCAACATGACGTGCATGCTGAATCATCCCGGGAAGTTCCTAACCCGGTCAATGCTATACCCCAAACTACTTCTCAAGCAACAGGCTATGGCAAGGCTGCTCTTCAACCACACTGCCTGCATCCACCACTGGCGCAGTCGACACTTCCTGAAATGCAACAGTTACCACCAATGGTACCACCGGCACTTCAAGCAGCGGCTCTTACTACTCCTTCTACACAGCAGTCTGTACATTTCCATCGGAACCGGCGCACCCGGCAATGTTGAATAAATTAGTTATAGAACAGCTAATTGAAGTGAAGCTGGCCGAGAGGTCAAATGGTGATTTCAGCACCTTTGATGTATACAAGGTGCCGTACCCACCGCTAACCCTCCTCCCGCTAAGCTAGCTGAGCAGCAAGAAGTCCCATCCTTGCGAGCCAAGATGAAAAGGCTCTACTCTTTCCCCAAGGAGAGGACTCGAGTCCTCTTCGAATGGGCTGTCACACACAACAAGGTCACCTTACCGGAGTCGAAGAGACCGGGAGATGCAAGGAAGAAGGATCATCCTCGCTATTGCCCATATCATCAGATGGTCGGGCACCCTATTGAAGATTGTTATGTCTTTAAAGATGCTATTGAAAAGCTAGTAAGGAAAGGGGAGCTACAACTGGGTGACTATAAGGTGGACCCTCCTCGCCCGCATGAGCTACCTGCTATGGAAATAGCAATCAATACATTGTCTCTATGCCAGCTATCATCTCAAGAGACAACCAGAGTTCGCATCGCACACCAGGTGCCAGCTACAAAAAGGCAAGAGAAGAATAAGCCAACAGACAGAGGGAGCGGCGTTGTACTCTTCTGTAACACACTATCGGCCCTGCCCAGTGCGAGCTGAGCTGCTGAAGAAGACGACGAAGAGATATACTACACACCACTGAGGGGAGGTTGAGCTGTAGCACCTATCTCTCACCGTCAATCCCGAGGAGAGTGGGAGCATCCTCCACTATATGTTGAAGCAGCATCTCGTCATACCCTCCCTCTACAAGAAGAAGTGGGGGCAGGAACTCCAATATATGCAAAGCTGAGTGCACCTGGTGCTGATGATAAGACGCCGCTAGCCCCTTTGGAGCCAGCATAGAGGGCAATACTCCTAGCTTCTATCAAGCTTGCCCTACCTTGATGGTGTAGGTTCCTTGGATCGTCGGACCGTGTGTATTGGGTGGTGGAGGGGAGTTGGTTTGGAGAATGAGCTTAGCGGGGTTATCTCCTCAACCTTCCTAGACCACGAGTACCTACAGGGAAACAAATCAAAGGTTAAATAATTATGATCGCTAGAGGTGTTTACCTGAACCTCACAGGAAGGATGATCGCGGGGAGATGCTCAAAATAGGGAGAAGGTAGGGTCCCTCTTCCTCATCCTCAGCTGGCCAAGGGCAAGGAGACCTGCGTAGTCCCTTGATGCTGAAGTCCTGCAAACAGTGAAGCTCAAAGAAGAAAACAAAAAAAACCATTAGCAACGGGAAGTGCAGTGTCTACTCTAATGAAAGTTAATGTAAGGGGAATAGTGGCGGCGTGATTACCTGGGGGTGGTGGGAAGGAGGGATAGCCGAGACTTTCGACCACCCACCTTCCCATTTGTTTTGGGGGAAAAAAACCTCTTAAGTGTTGGAGCTAGGAAGATTATGATATGCAGAATGTACTTACCAGGAAGCCATGATGCGAGAAGTAAAGAACAGGGGGTTCCGGAGTTCAAACCTGGATTGAGGATGAAGGACGAAGGAGACCAGGCGCAACTCCCCTTTCACCGTCCGAAAGAGCCTCCGTAGGCAAACCCTCTCTCTTTCGACTCCCCCCCGAATTCCCACAAATTCCTCCTCTCTGAATGTCCTCTCCCCCCTCTCTCTCTGGAGATCGATGGTTTTGTCATTCAAGTCGGAGTGCATGAAATCGTGGGGAAAATCGTGCAAAATAGGGGGGGAACGTCCTCACGAACTGAGCCACGTTCTTTGACCAAGTAAAATTAGGAGGGCGGCCATCGACTTGGCCGCCCAGGATTAGGGGCGGCCAGGTCCTTGGCCGCCCAGACCATGGTCCTTGGGCCCCTCCAATAGACGAGGCCCAATAGCTCTATGGCTATGGGCTGGGCTTTAAAGCTTGGAACAATGATAAACCAAGTATAATGATTGTGTGTCATTCACACGAAGGTCCACTAGGATCTGCGGGATGTCTGAAATTAGGCATCTACAAATGCCCCTCCGGAACGCCCGTTTTGCAAGGGAGCCCGGGGGACAGATAAATGGGTGTTTCAGAAAAGAAACAAGCCTAATGAAGGCAACACGCTCTAGGAGATTCTTGAGCGAAAAACGGGCTTCATGCAGGGTCGCATGAGTATTAAGTAATCAAGTAAGTCATTGACAAAGGAGAGGAAGGATAATTAATCTAAGAGGACTTGTATCTATAGTCGCATGGGACCCCCTAGCATGGTGCTGCGGGACTTGAGGGGACAAACGCAATCCAGTGCTCAAGGAGATACAAGACCTAAAACAAGGGTAAGTAAAAGATCAGGATATGGGAATTCAATGACTCGTTGAATCACGAAATACTCAAAACGGCCTTGCATAAAACACATCTTCCGCTGGTCAAATCGGAGTGGAATCACGGAGACTCATTCGCGCAAACTTAGAGAAATCGAGAGACTCGAAAAATCAAATCCGGGGGCCAAAGGTCCACGGGTTGGTCAAAGCTATGCGGCTTCCTTACCTCTGCGTCATGGCTCCCAAGATGAGATGCATGCATTTTTTTTATCTTTTCATGCATATATATATTTATATTTTTTTGTCTTTTTGTCAAATAGGGATAAAAGGGCCTATATGATGCATGCTGGGTTTAAAGTAAAAAGACCTATCTAATGCAAAGCCGGAGGGTTTATTTGCCTGCCTCCGAACCAATCGGTCAAGAGTTCGAGAAGTCTGTCATCCCATGCTTGGCGACAGACGTGATCCAGAACTCGGTAGGGGTCCATCGTTTCATATTGTAGTCAAGCATAGTCTAGAATTCGGAAGTCCGTCATCCCGGGTTTAGGCAGCAGGCGGCCATCGAATAGCTTAAGAAGTATAAACTCTTCATGGTTTTCATTTAAGAGGAACTCAGAGTTTATACGCCCGAAGCTATTAGCCTTCGGCATTCTACCTATAATGCAAAGGTAGTGGGGCGGCATCGCCCTCTGGTCCCACAGTTGTGGAGATCTGTAGCTGCATTAGCACACGTTAGTAAAGTTCATAAGTGATAATAACAATGGAACAATAAGCATATTTCGTTTAATGAACCTTTGAACCATACATAGCAAAGATGCATTATTCACAAGTGGGGGATGAGGGCGGCCAGATTGATGGCCTTCTCATGGTCTGGGCGGCTAGACTTGTGGTCGCCCAGGCCATGGATGGGCGGTCAGTGACTTGGTCGCCCTCCTGCTCTTATCCCGAACCAATTTCGGAGTCTGAGCTAGGAAGGACTCTTGGCCTACAAAAGTCCCCGTCGGGGCACTCCTACTCCATCGTTAAACATCAACTTGAAGCAAGAGGAGCAGTTCTAAGGAGAAGATTAGGCATGTCGTCTTCTTCCACCCCGTCAGGAGGCCGTGAACTTAGTGTTCTCTCTGATGTGCCCGGCCACTTGAGCAACCTCGTGAAGCAGGGCAATGTATGGTTTGTGTGACATAGAATGTGACTTTTTTTTATTCTTGTATTTGGCAGGATTTTGCCTGTTTATTGGTTTTTGTTTCTCTTCTCTCTTCTTACTTCTAAACGGTGCAGCCGGTGCCTACTTTTCCTGGGGCAAGGCACGCCCGCCGCTATGGCTGGCTCCATGATTTGATGGTGGCAATCACACCCACCATGAGGATATCCATGCACTAGTGGCATCTGATCCGATTGGTCATCATGGCGAAGCGCTTCAGCAGCATGAGGTGGAATTGGGAATCGTTAGCAGCACTGATTGAGTTGTGGCATCCGGATACCCACACTTTTATCTTCCCCGAGTTCGAGACCTCACTGCTAGTAGAAGAACTAGATTTCATCTTCCATTGGAGTGATTTGGAGGTGGGTGAGCTGATCGACCTTCCTCCCTGGGATGAGATCTTAGTAGAGATCATGCGAGATAAGCGCGAAGTTCGCCGGATGACTGACCAGCGAGGGATCCTAGTCGACCGCCTAGCAGGTCGCCTCTCAAGTCATGTGAAAGACAAGACAGTGGAAGCATATCGACTGATGCATGGTGTAACATTGTGCTTCGGCGGGGCATTGCTCTTCCCTACGTCGGGCGACGTGTTGAGACGAGAGTACGTGGGACCACTAACTCTCCTATGGACGGGACACTCTCTCTCCCGGGTGGTGGCGGCTCACATGCACTGCGGACTCACTCAGATGAGTCTGGGTGGCAGCACCATGGGGAGTCTCTACCTTCTGCAGATATGGATGGAGATCCACTTGAGCTTTGACTTTGACGACGAGGCGACTACTACTTCTCGGATCTTCGCGAAGAGCGCTATCTATCTAGTGAGCGCTCTCTTTGGTCCTAAGGGTCAGGTGATATTCAAGACAGCACTACTGAAGACTAGAGATGATTGGCGTGACTACCTAAACTTCTTGCCTGAGGATGAGTTTGTGTTCATGCCGATGATATATCGACATGAAGAATTCAAGATGCGTGGATCGCCCGAGCAGGAGTTATGGCTTGTGGGAGCCAAGGACTTAGTGTTGTACCAGGCACACCGCTGTCATCGCCAGGTGGGGCTACCCAGACGGATCCCATGGGCTGCTTCCAAGGGAGCATTGATTACGAAGCGCCTTCCGGGAACCGACGTAGATTGACAGTGAGTTCAAAGGATCAGGAAGACATGGAGACGCCATGCTGCCGTGACGAAAGCCAAGATTGACATTGAGGAGGACAAAGATGATCTGAAGCGTTATGTGGGCTACCTATAGAGTTTTAGACCCGCTGTGAAAGAGTTCTTTATGAGGCGGCGCACCTAATTGATGTTTGTTCATCATTCCTTTTTTATAGTTAGTGAATGGATGAAAATGGATTATTTTTGCTTATTTTGTTTTTTTGTTTAAACTGGTGGATGGTTGATGGTCATGAGAATGGATGGATGGAATGAAAGTAGCATGAATTGGATTTTTATGTGAAATGGAATCGCATTAATTTTTGTTGTTTTTTAGCATTTTTCTCCTTTTTTTTTGGCTGAACAAAGGGGAGGGCGGCTAGGGCTCTGGCCGCCACCACTTGGGGCTGGGCGGCAAGGGTCTTGGCCGCCCTCCGTATTGAGGGTTTAAAAAGGGTGGCCGGCCCCCTCTTTTGGGCGGCCTTCGTCTTGGACATCTGTAGGAGTGAGGGTTGAGAGAGTCGATCCTTCTTCCTGTGAGTGAGGTTCTAGCCACCTAGTTCCTTAGATTTGGGTGATGGGGTGAAGGAGAACTCGGCTTGACATTGCACCTGATCCCTCATCTTCAAGTGAGAGTGAAGAGCAAGAGGAGGTGCAAGCTCCGTCGGGCTCATCCTCTTCGGCGACAGCTTCTGCAAACTTGGAGGAGAGTGGAGAAGATGGAGGTGAGGCAGACGAGGCTTACCCCGATGAGGGGCCGGCCGACCTCGGTGATGGAGATGAAGGTGAGGAAGAAGATGGTTTGGATGAGGGTGAAGCCGACCTGGAGGAGGGAGGACAACGTGAAAGGGTAAGTCCTATGACCATGCCCTTCCATTCATTAGACTTGGTGTGTGTATAGGATTGATGGATGTTGTGACTCCTCTGTGTTGATGATGTTGACAATAGCTTTATTTCTTTGGCAACGGCTTGTTTTGATTGATTGGCAACTGTTTATGTTTTGATGAAACTATCTCTGTCAGATTGTTTATGTGTTCTATGCAGTAAGAGTCTATACATCGTCATGCACACACATAGGTCTACACATTGCACACACACAAGTCTACACACTCAAAGTCCATACATTGCATTGTTGTGTTTGTGCATCGTTTAGAACATAAGTCTATACATTGCTGCATTGCTCGCACAGGCTAAGTCTATACATCATCCGTCTCAGTTGAGCTTCAAAGCCTGTACATCCACCGTCTCACTTGAGCTGTGAAGTCTATACACTGTTCGTCTTACTTATTGTCTCATGCAGCGTCAGCTCAGTAAGTCTGTACAATGCATTGGCTAAGTCTGTACATTGTTCATCTCTCTTAGCGTCTTATGCATTGGGCAAAGTCTATACATTGCATTGTGGTGTTTGTGCTCAAAGTCTATACAGTGCATGCACTTTCATTCAAAGTCCATACATTGGACTGTAGCATGCACGAAGCTAAGTCCATACATCGGTGAAGTCTGTACACTCACCAGCTTAACTTTCGAAGTCTGTAAAGCGTCATGCATCATTCTTCAAGTCTGTACACTGCACTGTAGCTTGCACGAAGTAAAGTCTGTACAGCGTCATGCATCATTCTTCAAAGTCCATACACTGCACTGTAGCTTGCTCGAGGTGAAGTCTGTACATCCATCAGTGAACTTCCAAGTCTATACATTGGTGAAGTCTGTACATTCACCAGTTGAACCTTCAAAGTCTATACATCGGTGAAGTTTGTACATCCACCAGTTCAACTTCGAAGTCTATACATTGGTAGCTTTACCTACGTTGCACTCGCAAGTCTATACATCGGTAGCTTTACTGACGTTGCACTCGCAAGTCTATACGCTGGTAGCTTTACCTACGTTGCCCCTACAAGTCTATACATTGCAGCTGAGCTGTAGTCTGTACAGCCGTTGCCTTGTCAAAGTCTATACATTATGAGCTTTCAAGTCTGTACAGACCTCGCTTTGGTCAAGTTTGTACATCGTCAAGTTGTCTTGGCAAAGTCTATACATTGTGCTTGCTCAAGTCTGTACAGCCTTTCCTTTGGCAAGTCCACACATCGTGAAGTCTATACATTCGTTTGCCTTGCATTGCATCAAGTCTATACAGCCTCTCCTTTGGCAAGTCCACACATCGTAAAGTCTGTACAGCCCTTGAATTGGCAAGTCCACACATCGTGAAGTCTATACATTCGTTTGCCTTGTATTGCATCAAGTCTATACAGCCTCTCCTTTGGCAAGTCCACACATCGTAAAGTCTGTACAGCCCTTGAATTGGCAAGTCCATACATCGTTCAGTTGTATGTCTAAGTCTATACATTGCACGAGCTGAAGCCTGTCTAAGTCTACACATTGCTTCTTCATGCATTGCACGAAGTCTGCACATTGTGTGCTGCATGCTCATCAAGTCCATACACTGGCAAGTCTTTACATTGCGTAAGTCTATACATTGGCTGCTGAATGTTCTTCAAAGTCTGCACATTGCATTACACTTCAGCAAGTCTGTACATCGGTTGCCTTCATATAGGAAGTCTGTACATCGCATAGCACTGCATATATGAAGTCTATACATTGCAGAGTCTGTACATTGCATTCGCATTCACAAAGTCTATACAGTGAAGTCTATACAATGCATTACACTCTACAAAGTCTGTACAGGGTTTTAGACTTAAACTGATAACTCTGTTCGATTATCTGACAGGGACTCCTGGCTGAGATTGATGATATGGCTCGTGATCCAAGGAGGATGAGGTGCCCAGATGGTGACACGTGGAAGCAGCCCATCCAGGATGCTGCCATGTGGATGAAATTTCCTCGGATCTGGCGAATTCTCTGGGCGGGAAATGTGGAAGCCACACGCCCTTATCCAATCTGCTGCTGGTATATATATGAGCTTTCTTCTTCAGAAGGATGCTGATCGATCGAGTTGAAAAGTCTGTACAGTGAGACTGAAAGTCTGAAGCAGCAGAGAGCCACCGAGATCCACAGAGAAGAAACGCAGAGAAAAGAAAAAGAGAGAAAGAAGAGAAGATTGAGAGAGATGAGTTGAGAGAGTTTTGATTGAGAGGCTGTTACTCAGACTCTTGGTTCAGATACCAGAGCTGAGCTTTGCTCATTGAGAGCTACATTCCCTCTTGGGGTTTCCTATTTTCGTATGTTTTCTGTCTTTGTTTTTCGAACTCTTTTGTTATCAAGCTGTGAGCCAGCAATTGCAGTGGAGGTTTCCACTGGACAGGTGAAGCTGTATCGCCCAGCGGTTGCAGAGGATTTGTTCCTCTGGTCGACAAGCTGTAAAGCCCAGCGAAGCTGTGTATCAACGGTTGTAGGCTAAGCTGTATTGCCCAGCGGACGCAAGCTATACTGCGCAGCAGTAAGCCATACTCGGTTGAGTGTGGGGTGGACGTAGGTCTCCTGACCGAACCACCTAAAAATCCTGTGTGCCTTGTGTTTGTGTGATTGTCTATGAACTGTGTGCGATTGGATTTCCTGTTTACCTTCACAGTTTGATTCGCTTCTGTTCAAATCTAATACTCGAGTTAGTGATTTAGTAGATCTGCCTATATTCCGCATTAGAGCCTTATATTGGTTTTAAATTAGGCAATAGATCTATTCACCCCCCTCTAGATCCACTCTCCGTGGAGATAGACTGCGTCCATCTAACATAACAGTTGGTATCAGAGCCTAACTCTTCTACAGGGACTCATCGCCCGAAGAGAAAGGTACAGATGGATGCTCGAGGGATGATAGCTGAAGGACACTCAACCACAAAGCCCCCATTCTTCGATGGATCTAACTATGCATACTGGAAGAACCGTATGCAAGTATTTTTGAGGGCGAAGGATTATGAGATCTGGAAGGTAGTAAGCAAGGGACCTTATGAGCTGTCCCCTAATGAGGAAGTCTGGACCAAGGAGGAGATCATGAGGTCTACACTAAATTGGAGTGCCATAAACGCCATTCAGTGCTCTCTGCACCCTACAAAATTCTCCCGCGTATCAGCCTGCAGTTCAGCTAAGGAGATGTGGGATGCACTTGAAGTGATCCATGAAGGGACCTCTCAAGTTAGAGAGACGAAGGCTAATTTCCTAGTGTCTGAATATGAGGCATTCAAGATGAAGCCAAACGAGACCATCAAGGAGATATACGCTCGATTAACTACTATCACAAATGGTCTTAGAGGTCTTGGGAAACCTCAGACAGAATACGATGTAGTGAGGAAGATATTGCGTTCCCTGACTCATGCTTGGCATACTAAGGCTACAGTGATGGAGGAGTCAAGGGATTTGCGAACCACAAGGGCTGATGAGCTAATTGGCTCGCTGATGGCATATGAGATTAATATGCCAAAGATAGAAGAAGCTGAGAGGAAGAAGAAGCCAATCGCTCTGAAAGCTGGTGCCAGCAAATCCAGCAAATCCAACTCTAGAAGTTCATCATCCGAGGAGAGCCTAAATGAAGAAGATATAACTCGTACTGAGATGGCAATGATGACCAGAGAGTTCAGGCGGTTCCTCAGGAAAGGAGCAGGATGATTCAGCCAAAAGAAATATAGTGGCAGTCGAAGGGATAAAAGGTATAAACATAACCCTGCTAATAAAATTGAAACTAATACTTGTTATCAATGCAGGAAAACAGGCCATCTGAAAGCTGACTGTCCAGAGAATCAGAAATACAAGGACAAGTCAAAGAGAAGGAACACGAAAGGGAAAGCAATGGTGAGTACCTGGAGTGCTGAAGATGAAGGTTCCTTCAGTAGCAGCTCAGACAGTGAAGCCGAATCTGAGAAGACTATTTGCCTTATGGCAACAAGCTCTGAAGACAGAGAGGAGGACTCAGATGAGGTAATCACTAGATTCAAAAATTTCACTATTGCTGATTGGGTAGATGCCTACCATGACATAGCTGATAGAGCTGATGATATTAGAAAGGAAAACAGGCATCTGAGAAGAAAGATTAACTCCATGCAAAATGATACAACTCTAACTGATAAAATTACATGTCTAGAATCTGAGAATAAAAAATTGAAACTCACATGTTCTGAATTAGAAGAAATCAAGAATGAGTCAAAAGCCTCTAAAGAAGAAAATGAGAGGTTAGAAAAAGAAACTGATGAACTGAAATTGAAAATTCAGAAATGTGAGAGTGAGATAAAAATAGTGAATGAAAAATATCAAGCTGTCCTAAGTGTGAATACAGAACTTAAGAAATCCATTGAAGATATTCAAAAGGATAATGAGGACAAGCTTAAGACTATTGAGAAAATGACCCAAGGTTCAGATAACCTAAATGCTTTGTTAGGGTCAAAGGTCAACTTCAGAAAAGAGGGCCTTGGATTTAATTCTAGTGCAACAAAAACCTTTGGAATGAAAACTATTTCATTTGTTGCACAAAAAGAGAAAGGACCTCTAATTAGCATGAATTCAAACATTTCAATGAACAAAACTGCTAATCTAAAAAAGTCCAGTGCTGAGGAGAAGGGCAAACAAAAACTAAATGAGACTAGTAGAGCTAGCACATCCAAACAAAATCCCAAAGCTCAGTCTCAGGTTAGGGGTCAACCTACACAGTCTTATAAACCCCATGTTAAGGTCACCAAGTCTCCACCATCACCACCACCTATGAAGAAGACCCAATACACACCTATGAACATGTCAGCAGGGTCCAAGGTGCAGGGGAGGCAGAATGCTTTTAGAGCTCAACCCAAACATTTCTACCAACCTAGAGCCCAGTCACACTTCTTTGCACAGTCAACCTATCCAAATAGGTCAGGATGGACTAGGACTCAAGGAAGGTTTATAGGTTATGGACATCAGGCTACACAGTCCTATAAACCTTACACCAGAAATTGGGTTAGTGGGTATGGTAATTGGACACCTAGGAACCAACAATTCCACAGCCAGCCCAATGATTACTATGACCAAAATTTCCTGAATACATCCTGGCCAAGGCACTGGCACAGAAATAATCAATCTGTAAATAATCATGCTAGTGTCAACAAGAAAAAGTAAAACAAAAAGAAATCTGGAAAATCCACTGAACTGAATTATTTCAAACAAATGTGGATTCCTAAAAGTATGCTTTCTTGCTTTAATTGCTTTTCATCTTCTCTGGAGCCCAATCAGTCTTGGGTTCCAAACTTCTCTACCTGATTGTGTGTGCAGGTATGCCTGACAGCCAAGAACAATTTGTGGTACTTGGATAGTGGCTGCTCCAGGCATATGATAGGGGATAAGGCCAAGTTCTGCATGCTGACAGAGAAACAAGGAGGCCTTGTCACCTTTGGTAGCAACACAAAGGGTAAGATTGTTGGAACAGGTAAGGTAGGTAAGTGTACTACTTGTTGCATTGAGGATGTCATGCTGGTTGAAGGATTAGCTTATAACTTACTTAGCATTAGCCAGCTATGTGATAAAGGATGCAAAGTGCTTTTTGACTCTCAATGTTGCAAAGTTTTTGAACCTGATTCCGAAACTGTTAAATTTTCTGGTAAGAGGATAAATAACACTTACATGATAGATTTAGATGATATTCAACATTCTAACCTATGCCTTACTGCTAGTAGAGAAGACTTAGCATTTTTATGACATCGTAGGTTAGGTCATGCTAGTTACACTATTTTGCATAAACTGAATAAGCATAGCATGGTTAGAGGACTTCTTGAAGTTTCCTTTAAGAAAGAAAATAAAATCTGTGATGCATGCACTCAGTCCAAGTTAACTAGAAAGTCATTTAAATCTAGGATAGAAAATATGTCTTCTAAACCTTATGAGCTGATACACATGGACCTTTTTGGGCCAACCAAGTCTGTCAGCTTATCAGGAAGGAGGTATGGATTTGTCATGGTAGATGACTTTTCTAGGTACACTTGGGTATACTTCTTATCACATAAAAGTGATGCATTCACAGAATTTCAGGAGTTCTGTCTTAAGAAAAACCAAAAAATTGAAAATATTCTATCTGATCATGGAGGTGAGTTTGAAAACTCACAGTTTGATGAATTCTGCAGGTCAAATGGAATTAACCATAGGTTCTCCTCACCAAGGACACCTGAGCAGAATGGAGTTGTGGAGAGAAGGAACAGAACCCTAGTGGAGATGGGTCGTACACTCTTGGTTGAAGGTGGTCTACCAAGGAAGTTCTGGGCTGAAGCAGTAAATACAGCCTGTTATGTAATTAACAGAGCTATGGTAAGACATTCTACCCAGAAAACACCCTATGAGATCATAAAGGGTAAGAAACCTTCAATTGCTCATTTCAAAGTTTTTGGGTGTAAATGCTTTATACATATAAATGATAAAAGAGACCTTGATAAATTTGAACCTAAAGGTGAACCAGGAATTTTTCTTGGTTATTCTTAAAACACCCGAGCATATAGAGTGTATAATCTGAATTCCAATACTGTTGAAGAATCTCCACATATAGTTTTTGATGAATCCTTATTAAAGACTAATATTGGTCAATGCAGGAATGAAGACAATGGTGATATTCTGAAAGAAGGAAATTTTGCAGACCAATCCGAAAATGAGGAAGGAAATGAAGAGCCTAATGAAGAAGAGCCTACAGTTCAGGGGGAGGTAAATCAAAATCATGACAATCCAATTGTTAACATTAGATATCTTAAAGGTCATCCTGTAGATAATGTGATTGGAAATCTGCATGACCCCCCTAGGACCAGAGGCCACTTAAGGATTCAAAATGAATTGAATGAATATGCGTTTGTTTCAAATGTAGAACCCAAGTCCATTGACTGTGCTCTCAAAGATGTGCATTGGATTAATGCCATGCATGAGGAGCTCAATCAATTTGACAGGAATAAGGTGTGACATTTGGTTCCACCTCCCGATCATGAAACAGTCATAGGGACTAAATGGGTGTTCAGAAATAAAACTGATGAATCAGGGAATGTGATTAAAAATAAGGCCAGACTTGTAGCTCAGGGGTATAATCAGGAATTTGGAATAGACTTTGAAGAGTCTTTTGCCCCTGTAGCCAGGTTAGAAGCAATCAGAATATTATTGGCTTATGCATGTTCCCTAGGAATAAATCTTCAGCAGATGGATGTAAAATCTGCTTTTCTAAATGGGAAAATCAGTGAGGATGTCTATGTGAGGCAGCCTCCCGGATTTGAATGCTTAAACTTCCCTAATCATGTCTATAAACTCAGAAAATCTCTCTATGGTTTAAAGCAAGCTCCTAGAGCTTGGTATGACAGGTTGAGCAAATTCCTCACTGATAAGAACTTCACAAGAGGTATAGTTGTTCAAACATTGTTCACCAAGGTGAGTCGTTCAGATATTCTTATCATTCAAATTTATGTGGATGACATTGTGTTTGGGTCAACTAACCCCAAATTATGTGAGGAATTCTCTCAAATTATGACTAATGAGTTTGAAATGAGCTCAATGGGTGAGCTCAAACTATTTCTTGGACTGCATGTTACACAATCAAAGGATGGTACCTTCATCTCTCAGTCCAAGTACATAAGGGATCTATTGAAGAAGTACAAAATGGACAACCTCAAGGAAATAGCTGCTCCAATGGGTACCTCAACCAGTTTGGATGAAGATCCTCAAGGTAAACCAGTGGACCAAAGGCTATATAGAGGTATGATCGGATCCCTTCTATATCTTACAGCATCTAGGCCTGACATTCAATTTTCAGTGTGTTTATGCTCTTGATTTCAGGCTAGTCCCAAAGAATCACATCTTAAATCAGTGAAAAGGATTTTTAGATATTTACTAGGCACCCAAGAGCTAGGACTTTGGTATCCTACCAAGTGTGAGTTAGAACTTCTCGCTTACACTGATGCAGATTATGCTGGGTGTCGAGTAGAGAGAAAAAGCACTAGTGGATATTGTCAATTCTTATGTGGCTGTCTAGTATCTTGGGCATCTAAGAAGCAACACACTGTAGCTTTGTCTACAGCTGAAGCTGAATATGTTGCAGCTGGTAATTGTGCTGCCCAAGTACTATGGATCAAGCACCAACTGGATGATTATCAGATAAAATTGGGATGTATTCCAATGTTATGTGATAATACTAGTGCTATATGCCTTGCTAAAAATCCTGTTCATCATTCTAGGACTAAGCATATAGAGATAAAACACCATTTTCTTAGAGATGTTGTAAATAAAAAGGAAATTGAAATGAACTTCATTGAAACTGAAAAATAAATTGCTGATATTTTTACTAAGCCTCTTGGGAATGAAAGGTTTAAATTTCTTAGAAGAGAACTTGGCCTGTGTAAATTTCAGCATAATGAATAAACTCTCTGATGACTTGAATAAACCTTGTGAATGCTGAATGTTGCAACAGACTCATTATCATGCATAACATTCATTTTTTTTTTTTTGCATCACACTCATGATCATCATTGCATATCATCTAGTCATGATTGTGTCTAAGGTCTCTCTCTCATCTAAAGTCACATGCATATGGACAGGGGGAGTATTGTTAGAAATTCAGAATGGTCATCAAATTTATTGAAATTCAATTCCTTGACCCTGAATGAGTTGAATATGACATATGGCAATATGTTAGTCAGTTCTGATTTCTAAGCAATAGAAAACAGACCTCTTATTTATAAGAACTTTAATTGCTTGAAGACTGACTTAATGGTTTAAGTTTTATAAACTTTACAGTTTAAAGATTGCAATCAGTAAATAAGAAAGCTGAAAATTGATAAAGCTCTCAACCCTTATTTCATTACATGTCAGACAAAGCCAATTATATCTGAAATCTGAAAACTCACTTGAAATCATGTTAGAGAAGATAAGTTTGTGTATTATCCTTAAACAAGTCATTCTGAAACAATGAAAGGACAGCTAAGAAAAATATTGGCAACCATTGAAAATTAATTGAAAAACACAATTGGCAGAGCAATGACTGGTAAATTACTGAGAAACTAAGTGATCCATCAAAGAAATGGACTATACTTAAGTCAAGAAGTGTATCAGTTATCTCTGTATAAAATGATCAAAACAGTAGGGTGGTTTCACTGAGTACCTGGGGGTAACTGGCGTCTGATAAATGTGTACCCTCACACAAAAAGGTGTAAATCAGTTCTATTGAGTTTGATCATAGGCAGAATGGTCCATCATGTTGAGTATCTAGGGGTATTGGCGTCTGATAAACGTATACCCTTACGCAAAAAGACAAATGGTACCTGAATACACTTAATGAAATACAATGAAAAATGCTGTTCCTTCAAATTTATTTAATTTTCAAGGATGTCAATTTGTTTAATTTCAATACATGACCTGGTAATTCTTAACAACTTTTAATGAGTCTACGAAAGTAAGATATTCTGAAACTGAATCTCTCATGCAAATGTGATTTTGGTTTATTATTTTATCATGCACAGAAAACTTATCAAATGATTGTAGTGCATGAACTTAAAATTTATAACCTTTAAACCAGACCTCTATCTCAAAGCAGTTTCTAAATTCATATGACTGAAGACTCTGTGCTTTAGAATGCTTATTCCTGAACTACTTGTTCAGAATGCCAGTCAGATGATCTCTCTTGTTCCTTCCCTTGTAATCACTTTCCCTACTCTTTGTTAATGGCAAAGGGAGAGAATATTTTGTCTGTTTGTTGAATTCATTCCAGGGGGAGTGTATCCACTATTTGGCAAAGGGGGAGTGTATGCATCATGATTATGGCATAGGGGGAGATCTTGTTGGCAGGAGCTGTTTTCATTTCTCAGCATGCATCCATAGCATCTGCATGACAAATCTGACTAATAATTCATGTCTTTCATCAAAAATACATCTGTATGACAGGATGTTGCTATTCCATATGATAGGGTGTTACCATCATCAAAAAGGGGGAGATTGTTGTGACTCCTCTGTGTTGATGATGTTGACAATAGCTTTATTTCTTTGGCAACAGCTTGTTTTGATTGATTGGCAACTGTTTATGTTTTGATGAAACTATCTCTGTCAAATTGTTTATGCGTTCTATGCAGTAAGAGTCTATACATCGTCATGCACACACACAGGTCTACACATTGCACACACACAAGTCTACACACTCAAAGTCCATACATTGCATTGTTGTGTTTGTGCATCGTTTAGAACATAAGTCTATACATTGTTGCATTGCTCGCATAGGCTAAGTCTATACATCGTCCGTCTCAGTTGAGCTTCAAAGCCTGTACATCCACCGTCTCACTTGAGCTGTGAAGTCTATACACTGTCCGTCTTACTTAGTGTCTCATGCAGCGTCAGCTCAATAAGTCTGTACAATGCATTGGCTAAGTCTGTACATTGTTCGTCTCTCTTAGCGTCTTATGATTGGGCAAAGTCTATACATTGCATTGTGGTGTTTGTGCTCAAAGTCTATACAGTGCATGCACTTTCATTCAAAGTCCATACATTGGACTGTAGCATGCACGAAGCTAAGTCCATACATCGGTGAAGTATGTACACTCACCATCTTAACTTTCCAAGTCTGTACAGCGTCATGCATCATTCTTCAAGTCTGTACACTGCATTGTAGCTTGCACGAAGTGAAGTCTGTACAGCGTCATGCATCATTCTTCAAAGTCCATACACTGCACTGTAGCTTGCTCGAGGTGAAGTCTGTACATCCATCATTGAACTTCCAAGTCTATACATTGGTGAAGTCTGTACATTCACCAGTTGAACCTTCAAAGTCTATACATCGGTGAAGTCTGTACATCCACCAGTTCAACTTCGAAGTCTATACATTGGTAGCTTTACCTACGTTGCACTCGAAAGTCTATACATCGGTAGCTTTACCGACATTGCACTCGCAAGTCTATACACTGGAAGCTTTACCTACGTTGCCCCAGCAAGTCTATACATTGCAGCTGAGCTATAGTCTGTACAGCCGTTGCCTTTGTTGGGTTCGGTGCAAGTATTCAGAGGGGGGGGTGAATGAATATAGCCTATAAAAAACTCATCCAATATAAACTTTCGCTCAATTAGAATTTCGATCACTCAACAGATTAAACACTTAGAATAAAATCTGATCAAGTCATCTAATGAACCTGTGATCAAACACTTGGAGCGCCCCTATGCAGACATCTAGCGGAAGCAAACCATAAGCAATCAAACCATAATGCAAGAGAGGTTTTTAGGTGGTTCGGTCCTGCAGACCTACATCCACCCCACACTCAACCCGAGTGTGGATTCCGCTGACTCACAGCTTGAACAGCTGGGCATCACAGCTTGCCTACAACCGCTGGGCCTCACAGCTTGCCGTCCAGTGGAATCCACCACTGCAACCGCTGGGGATTACAGCTTACCCATCCAGTGGAAACCTCCACTGCCCGCTGAGCAACACAGCTTGCTGTCCAGAGGAATCCTCCACTGCAAACCGCTGGGCAATACAGCTTAGCCGTCCAGAGGCAGCACCTCTGCAATCCGCTGACTAACAGCTTGAAGAAAGATGTAAAATAGAAAATAGAAAAGATGGAAACACAGCAATCTGAAAGCTGTAAACAATGAAGCACGATGTGGCTTTTAAAGAGCTGGATGGCCTGGATTTGATCCACGGTCCATCAAGAACAGATCTCCCTCGATCTCACTCTCTTCCTTCACTCTCTCTCTTCTTCTTCTTCACACTCTGCTCGAGCTCTCTATCTCTTTCTCCTTCTTCTTTCTCTTCTTCATTTTCACACTTCTTTCACTCTCTACTCTTCTCTTCTTTTCTTCTGCTGGATCGTGGAAGCTCTCTCTCCTTTTTCTCTTATTCTTCTCTCAGCTTCTGCTCCCTTGCTTCGATCACGATCAACCTCCATCTGAAGACGAAGGCTCCATTATATACCAGCAGCAGCAGCAGCAGCAGCAGCAGCAGCAGCAGGGCGCGTGTGGCTTCCACAGTTCCTGCCCTAAGAATTCGGACCACGTGGCAGCATCAGCAGGCTGTCAGTACACGTGTCCTCATCTGGGCACTCTCCTTATCCTCGGATCACGTGCCCAGAACCAGTACGCTCAGCAACTGGAGTTAGATGGCGTCAACCCACTTGCTCCAAGGAGTTGACGCACCCTTCAGAGATACTTTATCAGCAAAGCTCAAGTCTGCTGCGTTGACGCTTCCAACCCGCAGCGTTGACGCATCAGAGTAATCCAGTAAGCTTCTTTCTTGATTGTTTGAACTACAGCGTCCACGCCACTTGATCAAGGCGTTGACGCATCCTTAAACCTCCACTGACTTGGATACGTGAAAGCTACAGTGAAGGAATGTATACACTTGACCGAAGCAAGGGCAAATCGAGTGTACAGACTTCATGCCATGAGACGCTGAGCAAGACGCTCCAATGAATAGACTTTGGCTAATGCATGAAGACAGACGCTGTACGGACTTGGGTAGCGTGAGACGCTGGAAGAGACAGTCCAATGTATGGACTTCAACTCATGCGACCAAAGCATTAATGCAATGTGCAAACTTCGCCTGAGACAATGCATGAGACGGACGATGTATAGACTTCAGCAACAATGCATGACTTGTATATACTTGTGTTCTCAACGAAACACAAACACAACACAATGTATAGACTATGCTGAGTGTCTAGACTTGTGAGATGCATAGAACACACATGAGGCTGTATAGACTTGGAAACCAATGCACACGGCTGATAGACATGAAGTGAACTTGAATGAACATGATGTATAGACTTTGGACTCCAAGGGCGATGTATGGACTTTCATATGAAAGGATGTACAGACTTTGAAGTCTGGGGGCGTCGACGCATGATGCATGAGACACACTTGCTGCGTTGACACTGCATGACTTGCGAAATGCATAGAACATACAGAGGCTGCAATGCACCGATCTTAGTTCAAGCACAAAACACTTGATGCACTCTCATGCATTCTCCACAGAATAGGTCAGATATATTCGAAATAATGTGATGACTCATTCATGTTGCTATCATTAAAACACCACATCATCAACAAGACACAGGGGGCACAACAATCTCCCCCTTTTTGATGATGGCAACATAATGAGTCACACTGACTCATCAAACTATTCTCCCCCTTTGACATAATCAAAAAGATGGGAAATTGTTTGATAGTCAAATACAATGCACAGAAAAGCACATAAATGCAGAGAGTGACAATGAAATAGCTCTCTCCCTATCAACATGCAGGCTTGACTACTCTCCCCTTAGATGCAAAGAAACCATAACTTCCCTTGAAGCACAGGAATGAACTCTGGTTATCCAATGAATCAAGTTAAATTCTGCCATTACAGAATCAGAACTTATGGTAGAATAAGATGGAAGATTCCAACAGTGTGGAGAATACAGAGATTGGTGATGGAAGATTCCAACAATATCACAAGATATCTCAATGAATAATCAGACTGAATCTGATCAGGCTATCTGGAAAATCTGATCATGAGGGATTTTAATGCATACATCACTTCAATAAGTCTTAAAAGATGTAGACTCTTCTATCATGAAGGGTTATGAAGTGGCAACTTAACCAATCTGATTTAATTTTGATGTATACCAAATTTGTCAAATTAAACTCAATACTCATATCTGAATCCAAGTTTTAATAAAGATGAACCAAATATTCAGATAACACCCAAAATCAATCATCTTTTATCTTACACATATGATCTCAATAGCACCTTTGAAAGATACACAGATTAGTACAGAAGTTAAACACTTTTCAAGAACACGAGTTGACAGATTTTTCAAGATAATTTCATTTGAAGCACATTATATTTTTCCTGAGCAATTGAAGTTGATCAACACCTTTTTACATGAGGGACAACAAGTCTTAGTTGAAGTGACCCAGTTACTCAGTGTGATAACTATCATTGCCTCTCACTTTGAGAGCAGAGTTAGCAATATGAGTGTCTTTTTACATGAGAAGACACCTTTATCAGAGGCCAGACTCCCCAGCTACTCAACACAGATAAGATATTACTCCGTCAGGTTTTGTTTCACTAAATTTTTATCAGAGATAACTATGGCACCTCATGACATGAGTTGCTTTATTTCATTGATAAAGAACTCAGTTTCTCAGAGACCGAGTCATTGCTCTGAATTCACAATTTCTTCATTTAGTCAACATTTTCAAATTAATGTTTAACAACAGTACACACTATATGCATCTTAGCCAAAGAAGCCCTGAATTCAAATTTTTAGATATCTGATGAGAGAGTCTAAGGTTTACATGAAACATGTGGTTAAAGTTTATTAAACCTTATCATTCAGATATTTTCAATTCATTTAACTACAAATCTGAGAATACATTAATCTTATATCAGTCTGATTCAGTGATAATTCTTAAACCTATATGATAGAAATTTCTACAATGTTCTCAGACTGAATTGCATGACATGCAGCTTAAGTTCCTCAGATCAGAAAAATAAGTTTAGCTGACCAACAAATCAATAGTAGAACCAAATCAGTCACACCAGCTGAGAGGAGTGTGAAAGGTGAGTATAGGCTGGAGTATAGATAGATAGTATCATGAAGGGAGTTGAAAGAAACTCTTCTTTAACAGCTCAACAAATAGAAGGCAGAATCCTTTTTCAAGAGAGAAATATGACATCAGATGAGAGTTGATCAATTTTTAGGCAAGAGGTGTTCAAGATGTGACAAACAAAACACCAATTCTAAGTGCTCCCCTTGTCTAGATGCAATTAAATTTCTTTTCAGGCTTTTCAACTCCACTACACTTCATATGCAACATTAGTCAAACTCCCCCTGACAAAGTGCATGAAATACAATTAATGAACTGCTCATGATTTTAGAATATGCTCAAGAAGAATAAATACTTTGTTCAATCAGAGAGAGAATTTATCAAATGCATCATTTTCATTTCAAATTTCTCATCATATGATGCAAAGCAGCCCTATTATGCATTGAATAACATGCAATCTACGACGATGGGCAAATGACAGTCATGCAAATGATGTATGCAAGTACTAGACACATGCATTGACTGTATGCACTAACTGACCTGTTCAAGCTCAGTCCAAGTATGTAATCAAGCATGCAATGCATTGACACCAGACACATGCATTGACTCTAAAAATGATTGTGCAGAGCATCTATCAGCCTATTTATTCAGTGTAATAATCAGTGAGAGAAGAGCATCAGATATATGCAAGGTAAAACTCAGTAGCTGAGTCTGGAATGCAGACTGATCAGCTAGACATGAATAGATCATCAACAATCAATCAAGCAAATCAATATGAAACTCACAATTTTCATGCTCACAATTTCAGATAATAGAATTTAAGCATAGAGTTTTGGAACTGACCTGAATTGTGCTATCATGGGGTTTTCATCCTTGAGTGCCTTGGTTAACCCCTTTTATTTCTCCCACCAAGGCACACCTGCAACATATCAATCAATATGATCTTGCAGGGACCCAAGAGGTCTTGGGTCCTGAATTACCCCTATCAGGTGTTCTAAATAATTTCTTAGCAATATTGTCATCAAATTTCATCAGTTTACACTCAACCATTGAATGTCCAGTTTTTCCACAATAATAACATGAAGCCACAGAATTTTTGTTTTTATTCTTCATGTTAGCAGAAACATGATGCCCATGTGCATGCATATGAGTATGAAAATTATGTGTATGAGCAGGAGTATTTCTTTTATTGACTTGAAAATTTTTCTTTCCATGCTCAGCCAGCCGACAGTTGGCAGCTTTGTGGCCTAGCTTACCACATTCAAAACATGCAAAGTTTTTCTTTTTATCTCTCAAGTTATTTCTAGCAGAATTATAGAAAGCAGGGAATTTGACAGATTTAGAGTTTAATCTATTTCCCTGAGCATGCCAGCAATCTTTGACTGCATGCCCATGCTTACCACATTCAAAGCATTTAAGATGCTTTCTTCTTGATTCATTTTTACCCCAATGATTTCCTGACCAGCACTCATTAGCCTTATGCCCAGACTTGTTGCAAGTGAAACAAATGATATGCTGATTGAATTTGAGTTTGTTTCTTTTGTACTCATGATGATTTGGGGTGTATCTGGCATGCATTCTGTCATCAGATTTCAAGGCATAGCACTCATTCATTAAATGACCATACCTACCACAATAATAGCATGAAGCATCAGATTTCCTAGGGGCATGGTTTCTATCAGATGAATTCACAGATGCATGTGAATGAGTACAAGAAGCATGAGCATTTTGCATTGACCCATCAGATTCAGCAGAGCTAACAAATTTCAGAGTATAACCAGAATTATTCTTTGCCCTTTTTGTTTGACTCTTTCTTGTCAATTTCTGATTATCCTCAACAGGTTTTGTTTATTTTTCAATTTTCTGAGCTTTAAACTGAAAGACAGATTTTGAAGGTGACTTCTGATTTTCATTTTGTTTTGTGGATTGCCTTGAAGTACCAGCTACATCAGTGCTTTGAACAAAAGTTGTATATAGCTGGTTTTTAGTGATTTTCTTAACATCAGAACAGCAATTTGTTCCCCCTTCAGAATTATCATCCTTCCTCTTCCCAACAGTTTTCATTTTTCCTTTAATCTTGGCAGACTCAATAGCTGAATTTTCTAGATTATGAATTTTATTTTCCAAGCTAGCAATGTGAAGTTCATAACTGGCTATTTCCTGTTCACTGCAATTAACACATTCGCTTAGAACTTGGTTTGCAGTTTTATACTTCTTAATTTCTTGTTCTAGACTGTTCAAAATTTCTGAATTTCCATCATAGACAGCTTTTCCTTTTTCTATAGTGAGAAGTCTTTCAGACAAGCCAGTGTTCAACCACTTTAGTTTTTCAACTTCAGCTTTTAATTCAGTGTTTTCTTCCTCAAGATTTTTATCCTGAATTTCATTATTAGCACATCTCTCTCTTCCAGACATGTGCTCCAATTTTTCAATCAGTTCATCTTCTCTTTCTTCTGCTTTAATTTTCTCAGCGAGCAGATTTTTGTGATCATCTTTAAGTGAGGTAATTTGTTTATTTAGCCATTCATTCTCACTAAAGAGATCTTCATTACGTTCTCTTAAAGCTGAGCATGTTTTACAATTTGATTTAGCAGAAGAGGACTGTGAAACCTCATTGATTTCATTCATTCTGACCATAAGAGTTTTATTCTTCTTTTGAAGATCTTCATTCTCCAATTTCATTTTGTCCAATTCAGAATTAACTTCAGTGAGTTCCTGCATGCCGTTTAGATGCTCCTTTTTCTTATCATTCAACTGATTCTCTATTTCTGACATTTTATCCAACCATGTTTGTTTTTCAAATTTTAGAGAATCATTTTGTTTCTTAAGATTCTGAACATTTAGCATGCAAGCATCATAAGACTTTTTCATATTTGGACAGTTTTCACATGAATCTTTCAGATTTATTCTATCACATTTCTTTTTCAATTTTTTATTTTCAGATTTCAATTTCTTGGAAACTTCTAACAAGTTTTCATACATCTCTATCAATTCATCGAAAGAGTATCCTTCTGATTCAGAACTTACCTCGGATGAAGTTTCATCATCAGCATTTCTATGATCAGCCATTAAGCACTTGCTGTGATTCCTGATTAGCTTCAGTTTATCCAAAATGTCTTTGGCAGACCTGCAAGATGAAATGCATTCAATTAGAGATCTGTCAATTGATTCTTGTAATAAAACTACAGCTCTATTATTGACAGAGTCTTTCAGCTTGTCCTTCTTGGTCCATTTAGATTTATCCTTCGACAGTTTGTATGGGCCGTGAGTCATTACTTTCCACAGTTTTGGATCAGTAGACTTTACATACCGATGGAGGTTTTCGAACCAAGAGTCAAAGTTATCACCTCTGAATATCGGAGGATTAGCCATCGAATCAGATAACAACCAAATTCAAAGCACAAAACACTAGACAATAAAACCAGATAAGCAAGACACGGTACTAACTCAGTGAAGCTAAATACAGAACACAAGAGGCACACTTATGAAATGCACCAGACAGAAATGCACTAAGACAGTAAATCAAGACGATTCCAAAAGACCCACTCTGAAATGCACTAAATAGTTAGCAGGATCCTCTGCAGATTGTTAGATCTGTTAAGTCAGAGACCACTCTGATACTAATTGTTGGGTTCGGTGCAAGTATTCAGAGGGGGGGGTGAATGAATATAGCATATAAAAAATTCACCCAATATAAACTTTCGCTCAATTAGAATTTTGATCACTCAACAGATTAAACACTTAGAACAAAATCTGATCAAGTCATCTAATGAACCTGTGATCAAACACTTGGAGCGCCCCTATGCAGACATCTAGCGGAAGCAAACCATAAGCAATCAAACCACAATGCAAGAGAGGTTTTTAGGTGGTTCGGTCCTGCAGACCTACATCCACCCCACACTCAACCCGAGTGTGGATTCCGCTGACTCACAGCTTGAACAGCTAGGCATCACAGCTCGCCTACAACCGCTGGGCCTCACAGCTTGCCGTCCAGTGGAATCCACCACTGCACCCGCTGGGGATTACAGCTTACCCGTCCAGTGGAAACCTCCACTGCCCGCTGAGCAACACAGCTTGCTGTCCAGAGGAATCCTCCACTGCAAACCGCTGGGCAATACAGCTTAGCCGTCCAGAGGCAGCACCTCTGCAATCCGCTGACTAACAGCTTGAAGAAAGATGTAAAATAGAAAATAGAAAAGATGGAAACACAGCAATCTGAAAGCTGTAAACAATGAAGCACGATGTGGCTCTTAAAGAGCTGGATGGCCTGGATTTGATCCACGGTCCATCAAGAACAGATCTCCCTCGATCTCACTCTCTTCCTTCACTCTCTCTCTCTTTCTTCTTCACACTCTGCTCGAGCTCTCTATCTCTTTCTCCTTCTTCTTTCTCTTCTTCTTTTTCACACTTCTTTCACTCTCTACTCTTCTCTTCTTTTCTTCTGCTGGATCGTGGAAGCTCTCTCTCCTTTTTCTCTTATTCTTCTCTCAGCTTCTGCTCCCTTGCTTCGATCACGATCAACCTCCATCTGAAGACGAAGGCTCCATTATATACCCAGCAGCAGCAGCAGCAGCAGCAGCAGCAGGGCGCGTGTGGCTTCCACAGTTCCTGCCCTAAGAATTCGGACCACGTGGCAGCATCAGCAGGCTGTCAGTACACGTGTCCTCATCTGGGCACTCTCCTTATCCTCGGATCACGTGCCCAGAACCAGTACGCTCAGCAACTGGAGTTAGATGGCGTCAACCCACTTGCTCCAAGGAGTTGACGCACCCTTCAGAGATACTTTATCAGCAAAGCTCAAGTCTGCTGCGTTGACGCTTCCAACCCGCAGCGTTGACGCATCAGAGTAATCCAGTAAGCTTCTTTCTTGATTGTTTGAACTACAGCGTCCACGCCACTTGATCAAGGCGTTGACGCATTGGTGTCCAGTGATCAATGTCTTTAGTATATAAGCGTGCTGCGTCGACGCTACTAGCCCATAGCGTTGACGCAGTGGTGTTCCAGCAGCTAATACTTTAGCTTGTTTGCTTGCTGCGTGGACGCTACCAGGCCGTGGCGTTGACGCACTGCAGTATTCTAGTGAGCTATGGACTCTGCCTCATTAACTACTGCGTCGACGCTGCTGTAGCATGGAGTTGACGCAGCCAGGTGAAGCTCTGAAATCCTCTTCAACTGAAGCGTAGACGCATTGAACTCCCAGCATCGACCCTGTTCTTCATTGGTGTCATCATCTGAAGACAGTGTATAGACTTTAGAACTGGTGCACGATGTACATACTTCATGATACTCGTCCAATGTATATACTTAGCTGAACAAGACACACAATGTATAGACTTGCAGTCATGAACAAATGCAATGTATAGACTCTTCAATCGACAGGCAGACAATGTATATACTTGCTCAACCTGAATCAATGTCTAGACTTCAGCTCAAGGCGAGTGTATAGACTTCAAGCTTCAGAAGCGAATGTACAGACTTCACTTAAGAAACGTATGGAAAGACCCCAGTGTATAGACTTTGCCTTGAACGAAGGTCAGTGATGAGTGTATAGACTTTCACGATGTGTAGACTTGGATACGTGAAAGCTACAGTGAAGGAATGTATACACTTGACCGAAGCAAGGGCAAATCGAGTGTACAGACTTCATGCCATGAGACGCTGAGCAAGACGCTCCAATGAATAGACTTTGGCTAATGCATGAAGACAGACGCTGTACGGACTTGGGTAGCGTGAGACGCTGGAAGAGACAGTCCAATGTATGGACTTCAACTCATGCGACCAAAGCATTAATGCAATGTGCAAACTTCGCCTGAGACAATGCATGAGACGGACGATGTATAGACTTCAGCAACAATGCATGACTTGTATAGACTTGTGTTCTCAACGAAACACAAACACAACACAATGTATAGACTATGCTGAGTGTCTAGACTTGTGAGATGCATAGAACACACATGAGGCTGTATAGACTTGGAAACCAATGCACACGGCTGATAGACATGAAGTGAACTTGAATGAACATGATGTATAGACTTTGGACTCCAAGGGCGATGTATGGACTTTCATATGAAAGGTTGTACAGACTTTGAAGTCTGGGGGCGTCGACGCATGATGCATGAGACACACTTGCTGCGTTGACGCTGCATGACTTGCGAAATGCATAGAACATACAGAGGCTGCAATGCACCGATCTTAATTCAAGCACAAAACACTTGATGCACTCTCATGCATTCTCCACAGAATAGGTCAGATATATTCAAAACAATGTGATGACTCATTCATGTTGCTATCATTAAAACACCACATCATCAACAAGACACAGGGGGCACAATAGCCTTGTCAAAGTCTATACATTGTGAACTTTCAAGTCTGTACAGACCTCGCTTTGGTCAAGTCTGTACATCGTCAAGTTGTCTTGGCAAAGTCTATACATTGTGCTTGCTCAAGTCTGTACAACCTTTCCTTTGGCAAGTCCACACATCGTGAAGTCTATACATTCATTTGCCTTGCATTGCATCAAGTCTATACAGCCTCTCCTTTGGCAAGTCCACACATCGTAAAGTCTGTACAGTCCTTGAATTGGCAAGTCCACACATCGTGAAGTCTATACATTCGTTTGCCTTGCATTGCATCAAGTCTGTACAGCCTCACACATCGTGAAGTCTATACATTCGTTTGCCTTGCATTGCATCAAGTCTGTACAGCCTCTCCTTTGGCAAGTCCACACATCGTAAAGTCTGTACAGCCCTTGAATTGGCAAGTCCATACATCGTTCAGTTGTATGTCTAGGTCTATACATTGCACAAGCTGAAGCCTGTCTAAGTCTACACATTGCTTCTTCATGCATTGCACGAAGTCTGCACATTGTGTGCTGCATGCTCATCAAGTCCATACACTGGCAAGTCTTTACATTGCGTAAGTCTATACATTGGCTACTAAATGTTCTTCAAAGTCTGCACATTGCATTACACTTCAGCAAGTCTGTACAGCGGTTGCCTTCATATAGGAAGTCTGTACATCGCATAGCACTGCATATATGAAGTCTATACATTGCAGAGTCTGTACATTGCATTCACATTCACAAAGTCTATACAGTGAAGTCTATACAATGCTTTACACTATACAAAGTCTGTACAGGGTTTTAGACTTAAACTGATAACTCTATTCGATTGTCTGACAGGGACTCCTGGCTGAGATTGATGACATGGCTCATGATCCAAGGGGGATGAGGTGCCCAGATGGTGACACGTGGAAGCAGCCCATCCAGGATGCTGCCATGTGGATGAAATTTCCTCAGATCTGGTGAATTCTCTGGGCGGGAAATGTGGAAGCCACACGCCCTTATCCAATCTGCTGCTGGTATATATATGAGCTTTCTTCTTCAGAAGGATGCTGATCGATCGAGTTGAAAAGTCTGTACAGTGAGACTGAAAGTCTGAAGCAGCAGAGAGCCACCGAGATCCACAGAGAAGAAAAGCAGAGAAAAGAAAAAGAGAGAAAGAAGAGAAGATTGAGAGAGATGAGTTGAGAGAGTTTTGATTGAGAGGCTGTTACTCAGACTCTTGGTTCAGATACCAGAGCTGAGCTTTGCTCATTGAGAGCTACATTCCCTCTTGGGGTTTCCTATTTTCGTATGTTTTCTGTCTTTATTTTTCGAACTCTTTTGTTATCAAGCTGTGAGCCAGCAATTGCAGTGGAGGTTTCCACTGGACAGGTGAAGCTGTAATCCTCAGCAGACGAGACCAGGTCTCGGACGGCTAAGCTGTATCGCCCAGCGGTTGCAGAGGATTTGTTCCTCTGGTCGGCAAGCTGTAAAGCCCAGTGAAGCTGTGTATCAGCGGTTGTAGGCTAAGCTGTATTGCCCAGCGGACGCAAGCTGTACTGCGCAGTAGTAAGCCATACTCGGTTGAGTGTGGGGTGGATGTAGGTCTCCTGACCGAACCACCTAAAAATCCTGTGTGCCTTGTGTTTGTGTGATTGTCTATGAACTGTGTGCGATTGGATTTCCTATTTACCTTCACAGTTTGATTTGCTTCTGTTCAAATCTAATACTCGATTTAGTGATTTAGTAGATCTGCCTATATTCCGCATTAGAGCCTTATATTGGTTTTAAATTAGGCAATAGATCTATTCACCCCCCTCTAGATCCACTCTCCGTGGAGATAGACTACGTCCATCTAACATAACAGTGGAGAGATGGAGACACCGGGGTGGGGGAGAAACTAGTGGGCGGCCAGGTTAGTGGCCGTCCACTGTCCTGGGTGGCCAGGGCGTTGGCCGTCCATTGATGGACTTGGGCGGCCAGCGCCTGGTCTCCCATGGAGGTGGGCGGCCAGACCTTTGGCCGCCCTCTTCCCAGGGCAGTAAAATTTTGAAGAAAGGTGGAGGGTGGATTGATTGGAAGATCTAATGAATTCCATGTGTTTTTCCTGTTGTGTGCAGGGTCCAAGAAGGATTAGAGGCAGGGTTTCGTGGGACTTGGTGTGGGCTTGGTACCACGCCTTACCTCCTGGGCAACGGGGGAGGGTGGATCGAATGGGTTTTTACCTGTTCTTTAGGATCCGACATTTCCCTGTTGATGCTACCTTTCTAGCAGCGCTACGGGAGAGATAGATGGACAGTTGTAGAGCGTTCGTGATGCCGTGGGGACATATGATCCCCACCCTTGAGGATGTGGCTTTCTTGACAGGGTTGCCGGTAGCAGGAAATCCGGCGCTTGGCCAAGAGCTCAAGAATTATCAGGAGGAGGTGGAGAGCCTGCTCGGGCCACAGCTGGCTTGGTCCGAGAGACCGGTGACCACTCTTCCCCTCGGGAAGATCAGTGCTGGGATGGGGCTCGCGAGAGTGGTACGGGGACCACTAGATGATTTGGATGCATAACTAGGGTGAGTGAGATAGAGACTCCTAGCCCAAGGGAGGAGTGACCAGCATGAACTGAGGCTTTTCCTCTTATATTTCTTTGGGAGACTACTGTTCGCTACGGCCTCGAACAAGGTGAATCTTAAGTATCTCTTACTGTTATGGGATCTTGAGCTGGGACCCCAACTCGCATGGGGGAGAGCGATGCAGGCGCACCTCTTCGCCCACTTGGATCCTGTACGCCCAGGTTCGGGTAACCTGGGTGGTTTCACACCTTTCTTACAGGTACGAGTCTACCCCTTTACACATGTTGATTCTAAATTTGATTGATTGATGGATTGTTTTCTTGTGTTTTCAGATTTGGGGGTACACTCGGTTCCCTCTAGGTCACGGTAAGATCCCGCGAGCCCTGATGCAGGTGGTCCCTCTCATGGCTAGATAGGAAATGGTCCGGGACCGGTGCCTTGTGGCCACTAGACTCTCTGATCTTAGGATGGCCCTGGATGAGTTCCCTCCCCATCAGGTAAGTGTTTTGGCTAAAGAGTTGTGTGATTTTTCAGCATTTGTTATATGTACTCAGATTAGCAAAACATGTAATTTTTATGTGGCAGGTTATCTGGACCCCCTATGCGACAGGGGACCCTACCCCACAACCGTGGGTGAGGGAGGGGCGAGCTTGGTTCCACAAAGACACAGTGTTGTTTTGCGTGAACCTGAGGGAGCCGCTCTTCCTTCGCCTAGTGCAGAGGACGCTAGGGTGGCATCAACCGTCGGTGGCGATTCCAGTTGAGCACGAGTCAGACCGGGGACGCCGACAGACTTCGACGAGCGATCAGGACTGGGCCTCCCGCTACCACAGAGAGGTAGAGGCACTATAGAGACGACCCTCATTAGAGCATGACCGGACCGTGAGGAGTAGTGAGACTTACTTGGTGGATTACCAGGACCGGTATGCCGGACGGCTTCGTCTCGACACTCGAGCGGTGAGTTACTTTTTAGCTTTCAAATGTGATGTTTTCATTTAAGAACTGTAGCTAAGTGAGCTTGTGGATTTGATGTGCAGATGTCTGAGACTGAGGCTATGAAGATACTCCAGGATCGGATGGTCGTCTTTAACCAGACGATCATGAACTTGCGACATGAGATTCGAGAGTTGGTGAGCCAAAATTAACTTGATTGATTTTGAACATGTTATTTGTTGCATTTGACTAACCATTTGCCCCTTGTCTTGCCAGCGAGGGGAGTTGGCCTATGTACGGGTGAGGTCAAGAGCGGGTGGAGAGGCCAGCCCTTCATCCCGAGCTGACGCCCGAGATGAGCTAGAGGATCACCTGGCGGGGGCCATTGAGCGAGCCGAGGAGCGAGAGGCCAAGCTGGCCGAGACGGTGAGAACCTAACACTCAAGTTGAAAGTAATTCTATTTTTACAATCTCTGTCTGCCTTACCCGATGATTCATTTTCCGCAGAGGAAGGAGTTGGCAGCCACCCTGGCCGTTCGTCGGGAGCAGGATGTCCGAATAACGGAGCTGACACGCTGCCTTGGAGAGATGATCTCCATTGAGAGGGTCGAGGGTCACCTTGACGAGGCAAAGGAGAGAGAAGCCGAGGCACGTGCCCGAGAGATGGCGATGGCAGTTCGGGAGCAGCGAGCCCTTGACCAGTTGGAGGCTCTGAGACGGCAATGCTGCGGAGATACCAGGGCAGAGGTGCCCCAGGAGAGGGACCCAGGCCTGCGACTCCTTCCGAGTCGCTACGGACCATAGGAGACGTGCATTTCTCGATGGAGGAGCTTATGGGCATGAGGCAGTCTCCTGCAGAGCAGGGAGTTGTCCTGTCAAGCCCCAAGATTTATGTACAGCAGAAGATATTCAGGGAAACGTGAACAGTCAGCTAGTATGTCTCGAGCAAGCAATATAATCAGAGCGCAAGAACAATCACACAAGGTAATTGTACAATAACTTAATCAACCTTCATCTTTATTTCATATAAAATAATCATAATTCTAAATACATGAATATTTAACTCTCCCTAGACTCAATAAAAATAAAATTACATGTAAAGACTCAATCTAGACATATTTGACATTCTAAGTCTTCTCTCGAATCCATAGACTTTCAATCGCTCTCGGACCCGCTACTTGAGTAATCCAAATCCGATTCACTCGTATTTCCTGAAACATTGAGAAAGTAGGTAATGAGCACACTTGCCCAGTAGGTGTCTTCGTATCAACATGATTGGTAATGTTAAAGTAATTAATATTTTAGCCATAAAGAATAAGATAAATCATGCAAATACGATAAAACATGCGAATAAAGCCATAGTAACAAGATAGATTGAGAATATGATTGAGCAAGTATGATCAAGCAAGAATGTAATTATGGCCTTTCATGAACAAGAATGTAACAAGAATGTACTTTTCATAACCATGAAGGTTATGCACTAGAAAGTCATGTAACAAGCAAGAATGTACTCTTCACTTAGTAACAAGTACTTCGTGAATTCATGTGGATCACTCCCGTGGATATTTCACTTATTTATAAAGAAAGTAATCCCAGCGTAATGCGACGGTAGTAGCATCATACCCCATGGTTTATATAGTATGTTTCCGACAATCAGCCGAGGGGACTAGCATAGAACCCTTGAACACAATCAGTACTCGAACTGCATCTTCACGTATAAATCAAGCTACTTCCATGTTTATAACAATAATATGGCCAAGAATGTACAATTTCAACTATAGTTCCATGATAAAGTAACCAAAATAAGAATGCTTCTATTGAGAATAAGAGATTTCAATAAATGCATTTAATAACTAGGTTATGCCATGGAAACAAATTGGCAGCATAACGGTACATTCTTTAACTCTTTAAATTTCTTAGGTATCTTTGGAATAATATGACAGGTTCTAGATAATCAATTGGACCATCTAGGAACTTAGGAAAATCAACCCTTGAGTCAAACCCCGGGTTAATCAAACTCATAAAATTAGCGGTCGTTTACTAGACCGTCTCTTGTCCCTGGCGGTCTAGTACAGGACCGTTAATGATAAGACAATTTGATATTTTAAAACAGGATATCTTGAGTCTTAGCGGTCAAATGTAGTACCGTTTAGGATCCGTTGGTGGTCAAATGTAAGGCCGCTAGCAGTCTTTGGCGGTCAACCAGAAGGCCGCTAATAATCCAGAATACAAAACATCGGTATAAGTGCCTTCTAGACATTTGGGCTTTAATGGTACAACCAGCTCGGCGTCCTAGTAGGAATCCCAGGCTCGCGGAGAATTACGGAGGCTTTGAAACAAGATTTCCTAGTCCATTGGAAGGAATATCAAAATGAGAGGTCATCAAGTCCAAGATTGTGTTCCTAATGTGCAAAGTGTAACTAATGGTCACATACCGGAGTATATGCCATGTACTTAAGAAAATGACTCTAGAAAGAGAGATAGAATCGTGATAAAACAATGATCAAGTTAAATCATGGATCATATTTAAAACATGCATTTAATTACAAGAATATATGTAATTTTTGTCACAAATTAACATAAGTTAAAAATAATACCAATGTGCATAAAAACATGAAATGAATAGTAAAAATAACTAAGTCTATAAACCAGCACTTAAAATAGGGATAAAACTTAGTTAACTAGGCTTGTTATATATTAACTATGGTTAATTCTGCAATATGGTTCGGGTTACCCATTCTACAAAATCAGAAATAGAAAACGGTCAAATGTAGGACCGTTAATCTTTGGCTAGCGGTCTATCGTACGATCGCGATAGTTCTCCTAGCGGTCTACAGAAAGACCGTTTCTTACTGTGTAAATCTGAGTTCAATGAAAATAATATAAAATACTAATCTAAGATACAGCATGCATGGAAATCAACATATTACAACTCCTATAACCATGATAGAACTATATAGGCCAACAATATGCATAGGTTTGTGTGAACAACAAGGAATTCCATTTTTCTCTTCATTAGGCTAAGTATTATGCATGAAGACTAAACTAGATGCATAGTCCCAAGTAAAACATGAAATTCTCAGATTATTATATGGGCATAACTCCTCTTGGATTAATGTAAGGCCTAATTAATTAGATTTAATTCACCATAATGCATTTAATAGCTCATTAAATGCTTAACAATTATTATAATTATATTTTTAACTTCAAAATTCCTTAGAAAATTCTCGGGCGTTACACCATCCCCCACTTAAAAAGAATTTGTCCCCAAATTCAATACATGGATTTATGGAGAGTGTACTTACATTCAAATAGTTCTGAAAATCTTTTGCGCATAGCTTCTTCCGTTTCCCATGTTGCTTCATGAGGCCATGATTTGATCCATTGGATCTTGACCATAGGAATAATTTTATTCCGCAGTTGACGTACTTCTCGTTCAATAATTTTGATTGGTTTTTGCTCGTATGTCAGGTCCTTTTTAATCTCCAGATTGTCGTAAGTAATGACATGAAATGGATCAGGTACATACTTCTTGAGCATTGAGACGTGAAATACATCATGTACTTCGGATAATTGTGGCGGTAAAGCTATTCTATATGCAACTTCACCAACCCTTTCAAGAATCTCAAAGGGGCCAATGAATCTTGGAGTAAACTTGCCCTTAATACCAAATCTTCGAATACCTCGACCTGGGTAAACCTTAAGAAATACATGGTCTCCTACTTGAAACTCCAAGTCGCGCCTTCGATTGTCAGCATATGATTTTTGCCTATCTTGAGCTATCTGGAGTCTCTCCCGAATAAGCTTTATCTTCTCGGTAGTATCCCTAATGATGTCAGGACCGAGAAATTACCTTTCTCCTACTTCATTCCAACAAATAGGTGAACGACAGCTTCTGTCATATAAAGCTTCAAACGGTGCCATTTGTATGCTAGCTTGATAGCTATTGTTGTATGTAAATTCCACTAAAGGCAAGTGATCGTGCCAGCTTCCTTCAAAGTCTTTAGCACATGCCCTGAGCATATCTTCCACCACTTGATTTGTTCTTTCAGTTTGACCATCGATTTGTGGATGGAATGCAGTGCTAAAATTTAGTCGGGTCCCTAATGAATGTTGTAGACCCATCCAGAATTGTGATGTGAACCGAGGATCTCGGTCAGATATGATGGTGACAGGGACACTATGTAGTTTGACAATCTCCTTCCTGTATAGTGCTGCTAGTACATCTACAGACCATCGACTTTTTATTGGTAGAAAATATGTAAATTTAGTAAATCGGTCTATGATTACCCATATACAATCGTGTCCTCCTGTTGTCCTAGATAAACCCATGATGAAATCCATTTCTATACTTTCACATTTCCATTCGAGAATATTTAAGGGGTGTAATTTTCCAGCGGGTTTTAAATGTTCTGCCTTTATATGTTGACAAGTGAGACAGCGGGATACAAATTCCGCTACTTCTCTTTTCATATTGGGCCACCAAAAGTTCCTTTTCAAGTCTTGATACATCTTGGTAGCACCAGGATGAATAGCATACCTTGATTTATGCACTTCCTCCATGATCAGTTTCTTAGTGTCATCGTGATTCGGCACACAAATTCGACCCTTAAATAACAATCGTCCATCATGTGAGATAGAGAATTCTGGTCTTTGATCAATGTTATCCTTGATTTCCATCAATGTAGGATCATTCTCTTGCAATTTGACTATATCCTCAATTAATGTAGGTTGAGATCTTATATTGGTAATTATACATTCATCTTCTTCCCTGTCAATATCAAGATTCAAGTGAGAAAAATATTTGATAAGACAAGTTCTACTTCTCTGAGGCTTGCTAGTGTTTCCATCCGTCTTCTGCTAAGAGCGTCAGCTACAGCATTTACTTTCCCTGGATGATATTGAATAGTGAAGTCAAAGTCCTTGAGATACTCCAACCATCTGCATTGTCGCATGTTAAACTCCTTCTGGGTAAAGAGATATTTCAGACTTTTATGATCTGAAAATATAGTGAATTTCTCCCCATAAAGGTAATGTCGCCAAATCTTCAATGCGAATATAACCGCAACTAATTCCAGATCATGCACAGGGTAATTTTCTTCATGACGTTTCAGTTGTCTTGATGAGTAACAAATCACCTTTCCATTTTGCATAGGGACGCATCCTAGGCTAATGCCAGATGCATCTGTATAGACTTCAAAACCACCACCCTCAACGGGCAATGTCAAAATAGGGGCTGTAGTAAGGTGATCTTTAAGAGTTTGAAAACACTCTTCGCAGTCCTTTGACCATACAAAAGGATATCGTCAATGAAGACAATAATAAACTGGTCAAGATAAGGCCTGAAGACATTATTCATAAGTTGCATAAAAGCTGCCGGGGCATTGGTTAACCCGAATGGCATTACCACTAATTCATAGTGGCCATATCTGCTCCGAAAAGTAGTTTTGTCAATGTCTTCATCTTTGATCCTGAGCTGATGGTAACCCGACTTGAGGTCTATCTTGGAAAAATATTCTACTCGTGAAAGCTGATCAACGAGTTCATCGATACGCGGCAACGGATACTTGTTCTTGATAGTAAGCTGATTCAGTCACCGGTAATCGATACACAGCCTGAGAGATCCATCCTTCTTTTTAACAAATAGAACTGACGCACCCCAAGGGGATGTGCTAGGTCGAATGAAACCATTGTCTAATAACTCATGAAGCTGTTTCTTTAATTCCTTGAGTTCTGTGGGAGACATCCTGTAGGGAGCTATTGAAACAGGTGCTGCTCCAGGAATGAGTTCAATAAAGAAGTTTACTTCCCTTTCGGGCGGTAAATCGGGTAAATCCGATGGAAATACATCGGGAAAGTTATTGACAATAGGAATATTATCTAAGATGATTTTCGTTGGGTTCATTGCTCCCTCCTTGTCTTTGATGATGGTTTTGATGATAACAAAATGTTGTGTGGTTTGCGTTTGCATTAAAGTGAAAACATGTGTTTGCATTAAAGTGAAAATAATGTGTGCATGTTTTGTGGAAAACGTCTCAATGCTAAATGAGCTCATAGGTTAATATCTTGTTTTATTGGTTGAAATTCATGGTCCTTTTATGAATACATTTTTGATGTTGACTCATGCGTGCTGTGCATGAGACTTTGGAGCTAACATGTAAAACAATGTGTTTTTCAGTGAATTGTTAAATGGGTCCCTGGTGTGCTCTGTAATGTTGGTGCTTGGGTTTGAACCTGGTTCATCAATGATGGATGTTTAATCATCTTGATATTTGGCTTTATTGCATATGACTACAAGCTAATGTTTTCATGATCATACTTCATGGTTTTGAAGCATACAAATCATGCATTTCATATTTGGGTTGATGAGATTAATCTCTTATTCTTTTTCCTTGTTCCTGGCTTTCTGCAGGTTTTAAGTCGACCAAAAGGTGTCTGTGGTCGACCAGAACTGGCTGGGCTGGAGTTTCTGGCGTTGTCCAGAATCTTGCTCAACAAGTGTCGACACCCAGTGCACCGACCTCATCTTAGTATTTCCATAGACATGCACCGACCCTGTCTATGTGCTTTACACAATGTGCACCAACCACAGTGTATATGAGCACTAATCTTGTCAATATATGCACCGACCTCATCCTTGTGTTTTATAAAAGGTGCACCGACCTTGTCCAAAGGATTCACAGATCCTGCACCGACCCATATTAGCTTGATGAAAACCTGCACCAACCCCATCCTCGCACAGACCTCCATAACAATGTGTGCACCGACCTCATCCTCTTCATATGTGCACAGACCCTATCTTTGCACCGACCTTGTCAATACCTTGCACAGACCTCGTCCATATCATCTACATAATGTTCACAGACTTTGGCCCTATATGCACCGACCCTGCCTTTTCATTGCATCGACCATGGGTTCATATGCTTAGCCTGTATGTTGTTTTTCTTCTGTGCGTTGACAGAACAACAGACAAAATTTGTCGACTCTAAGAGTCGACACTTTTTGTCCTGGCTGACTTTTCACCTCTGCCGACAGAACACCTTGAAAAGAGTGTCGACTCCAAGAGTCGACACTTCTTTTGGGTTGTCGGATCGTGATTTGCGTATTGGGTTTTGAGGTCCCCATCTTATGATCTGTTTGGCTTGGCTTTTTACCCCATTACCCTTAGGGTTTCACCCATCTATTGGGTGTGTATTTGAAGGGTTTTTACAAGGGCTTTGTGATCTTTTGTTCTATATTCTAGCCCTATTTATATCCTGCAATCTCCATCGAAGGAGATATCTCTTGTGCTTATTGTTCTATACTTTCTTGCAGGAGAAGAAGAACGTGGAGAAGGTGTTGCGCACCTTGAAGGAGAGGGAAGAAAAAGGAGACTCCCATCAACGAGAAAACATGCCGATCTGACTTAGTCTGGAGCGTGGTAGCTCAAGATTCCTCCTGGGCATCTCCATCAGCTCTGGACGGCTTCCTCTCCCTAATCGGGCATTCCCAGCGCACCCATTCATCCTGTCTACGAGCTTTCACTGCGGATCTGAGGGGGATTCCTAGATCCTTCATTTCCATCCTTTATATTTAAACATAGATTCATATGGTGGGCATTTATTGTATATCATTTCTTTTCATCGAACTTCATATATTTTTGTTTGTGGGCGGAGCTGCATCTCCGAGTGTGTGGATCCTTTGAGAGAAAAGTTTCCCCGAGTCTGTGTGTGAAGACGGAGCTACGACTCCGTGTGGTTTAGTGTCCGGGGTGTGTTCCCCGATTGTGTGTGTGTGTGCTGCAGTGGCAGCATCTTGGGGCTAGGCCCCGTGTGTGTATTGATGCGGAAGCAGCGTGTGTGGTGTTGGGACTCATCCCCGTCTTGCTACGGTTCGTAGCGTGGTAGTGAAGCCTCACCGAGTTCGGTGAGGGGTGGACGTAGGGAGCCTGTCGTGGTCCCGAACCACCTAAAAATCTCTGTGTTCTTTGTGGCATGCCTGTGTGTTTGTCCATTTCTTCTATCTCCATTCACAGGTCAACTTGTAGATTTTTATTCACTGCATCACTACACCTTGCTACTCTGCTATTTATGTTTAGTGTAGATAGTTTTTAAAATCCGCCATCTCGACAAGGGGATAATTCAACCCCCCTTCTTGTCCGCCATCTAGTATGGGCCAACAATTTGTATCAGAGCCCAATCTCTGATTTTTATTCAACGGACCTCACGGTCTAGGAGAAAAGATCTATTCATGATGGCTAATCTAAATGTGGTTCTTGTCTTTGATGGTTTTGATTATGCTTCATGGCTTGGAAAATTCTGTGTTTGGATATCTGGTATTGATCCGAAGCTTATGAGGTTAACACTCATGGTCCTCACGTTTTACCCAAAAATGAGTTAAGATGGACTGATGAACATAAGAGAATGAATTCTTATAACATGTTTGTTTTGAATGCTCTTAAGGTTGCCTTGGACTCTAATCAGTTTTCATTCGTTTTCTCTTATAGGTCAGCAAAAGAAATTTGGGATGAGCTAATCGAAGCTGAAAAAGAAAATAGTGTTGATGAGTGCCTCACGGCAAACAACGGTGATGAACGTCAAAGCGAGGAAAGTTCCAAGGTAAACTCTGATTCCGATGAGGAAGAAGAATTGAGTTATGATGAATTGATGAATGCCTATGATGAGCTGTTTGATAGATATAAATCCCTAAAATCTGAAAATAGAAAATTGAAAACGAAAATTGAAAACTCTCATGTTAACAATTTCTCTTGTGAAAAGTGTGACGAGTTTAAGGAATCAAGTAAGTCTTCCATGCTTGAAGTAGATAGTCACAAAGAAACAATTGTTTGTTTGAGAAATGAAAATTCCGGTCTTAAGAATAAAATTGCTCAAATGGAGAAAATTGAAAATGAGTTAAGAAACAAAATAGAATTGAATTCTATTGATCTTGATTTGTGCAGTGAATTGATTATGAATGATAGACTTACCGAGGAGAATGAAAAATTGAAGCATTTAAACTCAGCCATGTCTGAAAATTTGATTGCCATTGAAAAGGGAAAATACATGTCTGTTGATGAATCTGATAGAGTAGATGAATTGTTGCAAGAAACTGAAACTCACAAAACTATCAATATCATGCTGAATGAAAAGGCTATTTCATGTGAAAAAGAGATTACTGATCTTGAAATACACATCTCAACATTGGAAAATCAAATCAAAAATCTGAATGAGTTTGTGTTTCTGTGTGATAAATAGAATCTAAAACAGAAAAATATCATTGATCATTTGTGTATGCATGCAAAACCCTCTACTGTTAAACATGTTCATGCATCAAGAAAGAGAATGAATGTCTCATGTTATTATTGCGACAAATATGGTCACGAAATGTATGATTATTTCTTGATGAAATCTGATGATGATGTGGCATTGAATTCAAGAATGAAAGTAGTTGCTGGCTCTAAAGATCATGAGAAATCTATTAAGAAAACATTCAACTCTCATTGCCTCTATTGCGGTTTACATGGTCATGTTTTTGAAAATTGTTTCACAAAGAAAAATGATGATGAATGATCTGTCAAAAAGAATTCTTCATGTCATTACTGTGGTAGTCTTAGACATGTAATGAATGATTGTTCTGTAATGAAAAATGATGACAATTGATGTTTGAAGAGAAAATCTTCTCACTGTTTCTATTGTAGCCAGGGCGGTCATTCAGTAGATGACTGTGCCACAATGAGATTAGATGATGATAGGTGTTCTAGGAGATACAAGAATCTATCTGTTCATGCTAGAACTAACCTCTCGGGACCCAAGATGGCTTGGATACCAAAATAACCAAAATGAGAATATATTTTTCAGGGGCGTCTTGAGACCGAGGAATGTCAATAAATATGGACTCTCAAGGCGAGAAACAAAAATAGTTTGCTTCTGAAATTCTTTTGGCTTAAGTTCATTTTGAAAGAACTACAAAGGTAAAATTTTAAGTTTGGAGCTGTCTCACGCTTTGAGAACACTCTATGCTTAGGTTTACTTTGAAAAATCTGAAAAAGTGATATTTGAGCTTGGAGAAAATTGCTTAGATGACTTGAACACGTTTCCTACATATCTTGTGAATAATTTTAGCTCTGAATGCTTAACATTGCACATATATAGTTTCATATACACACCTTTTCTCTCGTCTTGCAAATAATAATTCAGTTTTGAATGCTTTGGTCTGTGCATAAAGTCTTTCAGACTTTTACTCACATCTTGCAAATAATTGTTCATTTGTGCATGCATAGAACACGTACTTAGTTGCATGATACACACTGAACATATCATACACATCTTTGCATGCTTGTACATAAAGAAAGTCTTTGATCATCTGGTCGGTTACGTGCATACACATGCATATACTTGACATATTTGTGTGCTTGAATGCCATGATTATCCGGTATATCAAATGACGATTGTGGAAGGTTGGATTATGTCCAACTTGAAGCTTTCTTCACGCGTGATGGTGGTCTTCGGACCTATGTTCTCCGCCTAGTACCGATAATCAATTTGCTTGAAAATTTTGAAAGGTCCTTGGTTTATTGCATGTATATACTTTATACAACCATTTCTTGACATCTTTCTATGACCTTTTTCTATGATAAATGAAATTGCATTGATTTAGACATGTTTGTTACATGGCATATATTAAGGGGGAGATTTTTTATAATCGTGCATACGATTAGGGGGAGACATAACTGTGATTAGACTAACTCATGTCTTACATTCAATACAACCACCCACACACTTTGCACCTTTTTGAGATAAATGATTCAATTTAATAAGGATTTCAATTTTCCTCTGAACACTTTAGAGGACTCTTGAATCTCTACATGGAATTCACATGTCTCGTGAGGAAAAAGTTGTTTGCCTCACCAAAAATCTTTATAAGTGGAATGCGAATCCGAGTAGCCGGGAAAATTCCCTGAAACAAAGGAGAAAACTCACGTCAAAAAGTGAAGCTAATCCACATAAAAATAATAGTGATTTGCCGCCGAGTAGCCGGGAAGTGTCCCTGAGACAAAGGATACAACTCGCGCCGAAAAGTGACAAAATCCACAGTCAAGATAAGTGACGAAACTGAGTAACCGAAAAATGCCCCTGAGACAAAGGGTATGACTCGTGTCAAAAGGTTAGTCACCTTTTTGTGTTTAATCAAAATTTTGGGGATATACATAGCTACCAATACTCGAGCATCGTGTACGGAAGTGTATGGACGAAAAGCTCCTTTTTAGTGTTAGTTGGAAAATCTGATGATCCATATTGCTTTGGAATTCATTACTCAATTTTCACATATACACCTTGGATTTGATTGTGTGAATGTACTTTATGAATCTGCCAACTTTCATGGTTTATGTAGTACCATCTTTATGTAAGCACGACCCTCTTAGCATTGCTCATGCACATCATGCTCCATAATCAATTGCACTCTTCTTAAACTTGTCCCGAAGGGACTTGTTTACTTTTATATCTTATTATGAATGCTTGAGTGCTTGATTGCTTGATTTAGTTCATACATATCATACTGCATCTCACTTAGATGCATCTTTAGGTTTTACATGTAAATAACAGGTCATATAATCCCATTGTCAGTCAGTTTTTGTGCATGACAATAGGGGGAGAATAATGTGTTGTTCAACACAACTTTTGCATATAGTTTAGTTTCTTAATACTCTTGTGCATAGTTCGATCATACATACTGCATATAATTCATAAACTGAACATCTGGACATATTACAAACATCTTGCATATTGCACATTCTGCATATCTCAATCATCTTGGACATATCGAGCATCTGAACATACCTTCCTTTTATGGTAGGTTATTCCTGGGTTCTTGCGCCATTGCCTTTTAAATTTCATCTATTCATGACCCCCACTTTTTGATAATGTCAAAGGGGGAGAGAGAGTTTTGATAGCAACAATATTTTATCATCATCAAAAAGGGGGAGATTGTTGGGTTCATTGCTCCCTCCTTGTCTTTGATGATGGTTTTGATGATAACAAAATGTTGTGTGATTTGCGTTTGCATTAAAGTGAAGACATGTGTTTGCATTAAAGTGAAAACAATGTGTACATGTTTTGTGGAAAACGTCTCAATGCTAAATGAACTCATAGGTTAATATCTTGTTTTGTAGGTTGAAATTCATGGTCCTTTTATGAATACATTTTTGATGTTGACTCATGCGTGCTGTGCATGAGACTTTGGAGCTAACATGTAAAACAATGTGTTTTTCAGTGAACTGTTAAATGGGTCGTTGGTGTGCTCTGTAATGCTGGTGCTTGGGTTTGAACATGGTTCATCAATGATAGTTGTTTAATCATCTTGATATTTGGCTTTATTTCATATGACTACAAGCTAATGTTTTCATGATCATACTTCATGGTTTTGAAGCATACAAATCATGCATTTCATATTTGGGTTGATGAGATTAATCTCTTATTCTTTTTCCTTGTTCCTAGCTTTCTACAGGTTTTAAGTCGACCAAAAGGTGTCTGTGGTCGACCAGAACTGGCTGGGCTGGAGTTTCTGGCGCTGTCCTGAATCCTGCTCAACAAGTGTCGACACCCAGTGCACCGACCTCATCTTAGTATTTCCATAGACATGCACCGACCCTGTCTTTGTGCTTTACACAATGTGCACCGACCACAATGTATATGAGCACTGATCTTGTCAATATATGCACCGACCTCATCCTTGTGTTTTATAAAAGGTGCACCGACCTTGTCCAAAGGATTCACAGATCCTGCACCGACCCATCTTAGCTTGATGAAAACCTGCACCAACCCCATCCTCGCACAGACCTCCATAACAATGTGTGCACCGACCTCATCCTCTTCATATGTGCACAGACCCTATCTTTGCACCGACCTTGTCAATACCTTGCACAGACCTCGTCCATATCTTCTACATAATGTGCACAGACTTTGGCCCTATATGCACCGACCCTGCCTTTTCATTGCATCGACCATGGGTTCATATGCTTAGCCCGTATGTTGTTTTTCTTCTGTGCGTTGATAGAACGGCAGACAAAATATGTCGACTCTAAGAGTCGACACTTTTTGTCCTGGCTGGCTTTTCTCCTCTGCTAGCAGAACACCTTGAAAAGAGTGTCGACTCCAAGAGTCGACACTTCTTCTGGGTTGTCCAGATCGTGATTTGCATATTGGGTTTCGAGGTCCCCATCTTATGATCCGTTTGGCTTGGCTTTTTACCCCATTACCCTTAGGATTTCACCCATCTATTGGGTGTGTATTTGAAGGGTTTTTACAAGGGCTTTGTGATCTTTTGTTCTATATTCTAGCCCTATTTATATCCTGCGATCTCCATCGAAGGAGATATCACTTGCGCTTATTGTTCTATACTTTCTTGCAGGAGAAGAAGAACGTGCAGAAGGTGTTGTGCACCTTGAAGGAGAGGGAAGAAAAAGGAGACTCCCATCAACGAGAAAACATTCCGATCTGATTCAGTCTGGAGCGCGGTAGCTCAAGATTCCTCCTGGGCCTCTCATCAGTTCTGGATGGCTTCATCTCCGTGATCGGGCATTCCCAGCGCACCCATTCATCCCGTCTATGAGCTTTCACTGCGGATCTAAGGGGGATTCCAAGATCCTTCATTTCCATCCTTTATATTTGAACGTAGATTCATATCGTAGGCATTTATTATATATCCTTTCTTTTCATCAAACTTGATATATTTTTGTTTGTGGGCGGAGCTGCGCCTCCAAGTGTGTGGATTCTTTGCGGGGAAAGTTTCCCCGAGTCTGTGTGTGAAGACGGAGCTGCGACTACGTGTGGTTTAGTGTCCGGGGTGTGTTCCCCGACCGTGTGTGTGTGTGCTGCAGTGGCAGCGTCTTGGGGCCAGGCCCCGTGAGTGTATTGCTGTGGAAGCAGCGTGTGTGGTGTTGGGGCTCGTCCCTGTCTTGCCACGGTTCATAGCATGGTAGTGAAGCCTCACCGGGTTCGGTGAGGGGTGGACGTAGGGAGCCCGTCGTGGTCCCAAACCACCTAAAAATCTCGGTGTTCTTTGTGGCATGCCTATGTGTTTGTCCATTTCTTCTATCTCCATTCACAGGTTAACTTGTAGATTTTTATTCACTGCACCACTGCACCTTGCTACTCTGCTATTTGTGTTTAGTTTAGATAGTTTTAAAAATCCGTCATCTCGGCAAGGGGTCAATTCAACTCCCCTTCTTGTCCGCCATCTAGTCTGGGCCAACAATTTCCTTGGACTCGGTGAGGATTATGGAAGCAAGAAAAACTACACTTCCTTGCGAAATTAGTTTGTAAGTGTGTAGAGATGAAATTATGGTAGGATGCTTCCTATATTTGATACCAAGGAAGGAAAACTTTGGAAAACCAGGTTTCCGAAAAGAGATAATTTGGTTGCGACAATTGATGTAGGCGTTGTGGTCTACTAGCCAATCCTCACCTAGAATAGCATCGTAGCCCTCCATGTCAAGGCATACGAGATTTGCAGGAAGATTGTGGCCTTCTACCACTACCTCACTATCAGGATAATAATTTGTAAGTTTAGTTTCGGGACCTAAAGGTGTAGTAATAGCAAGGTCCGAAGGTAAAGGAATTGATGTAATAGGTAAGGTTTTTGCAAAAGTAGAAGATATAAAGGAATGAGAAGCACCAGTATCAAATAGTACGAATGCAGGATGGGAATAGATTTGGATAGTACCTTCCATTAGCCCATCATTCAAGAGCGCTTCTTCCTCTTCCAGAATAGCATTTAAATGAGCCTGACGCTTACGTCCACTCCCGGAAGATAGTTCCTTCATCAGCGGGCAATCCGGCATGCGGTGCTCCCGACTGCCACAACGTAAACAAGTACCGAGGTGCTTCCAGCACTCTTCGGCTGAGTGGCCAAATTTCTTGTAGAAAGTACAAGCCGTGGCGACTTGCTTATCTTCTTCCTTAACTTTCTTATTTTTGTGGTTACCACTACCACTCCCATTCGGGATCTTTTCTTGCTATCACGGTATTTGTAGGGTTCCGTGATACTGAACTTCTCTCTCTTCTTATGCCGATTTGACCTTCGGCTTGGCTCCACGCCCTTGCCTTTTAATTTCTTGACCTTCTCTAAGGTCCTCTCGCATAGATGTGCCCGTTAGACCATCTCTGTGTAAGTACGTATATTCTGGGTCTCAAGTTGCTGAATATAACCGGACCTCAAACCGTCCATAAATTAATTAGCCTTTAATAAATCAATGCTAATCAAGTGAGGAGCATAGGGTGCTAGTCGGGAAAATTGAAGTTCATATTCTTCCACTGACATCATGCCCTAGAGTAATGAAGCAAATTCCATAGCCTTCCTCTCCTTAATATGCTTGAAAAAGTACTTGGCTCGGAAGAGCGTAAGAAAACCTTCCCATGTATGAGGTGCATCAGCTGGTGGTGCGGGCACAGACTTCCACCATGTACGGGCATCTTTATTTAATTGAAAAGTTGCCAAACGAACCTTCTCTTGATCCGCACATTGCATCACTTCAAAGATACGGTTCATCTCATCTATCCAATTTTCGGCTTTGTCGAGATTAGAAGAACCCAAAAATCGAGGAGGATTTAAGCTCCAAAAATTACGATGTAAATCTCCCGCTCTTGCTCCTACGCTAGCTTGCGCCATGGTTTGTAATGCTTGAGTAAGACCAGCGACGGTCTATTGCATACCATTCCAGTCCACGCGATGAGCCATTATGATGAAAATAAGGTACCTGAGGAGAGTAATGAATTTGTTACTTCTAATGGAATGAGTGAAGTTAATCCTTAGGAATAATTCTAATTTCTATCTCATCCCCAGTTCTACCCAATTCCTCTCATAGGTTGTAAATTTCTTTCCTCGTCTCATACGTGTGGGTCCTTAAGCCTTGGACTTAACCTATGTCATGACTTTTCCCTAGGACTTCTAGTCCTAGTGCTCTGATACCACTTTCACTGTCACGTCCCGAGATTTATGTACAACGGAAGATATTCGGGGAAACGTGAACAGTCGGTTAGTACGCCTCGAGCAAGTAATATAATCAGAGCACAAGAATAATCACACAAGGTAATTGCACAATAACTTAAGCAACCTTCATATTTATTTCATAAAAAATAATCATAATTCCAAATACATGAATATTTAACTCTCCCTAGACTCCATAAAAATAAAATTACATGTAAAGACTCAATCTAGACATATTTGACATTCTAAGTCTTCTCTCGAATCCATAGACTTTCAATCGCTCTCAGACCCGCTACTTGAGTAATCTGAATCCGATTCACTCGTATTTCCTGAAACATTGAGAAAGTAGGTAATGAGCACACTTGCCCAGTAGGTATCTTCGTATCAACATGATTCGCAATGTTAAAGTAATTAATATTTTAACTCTAAAGAATAAAATAAATCATGCAAATACGATGAAACATGCGAATAAAGCCATAGTAACAAGATAGATTGAGAATATGATTGAGCAAGTATGATCAAGCAAGAATGTAATTATGGCCTTTCATGAACAAGAATGTAACAAGAATGTACTTTTCATAACCATGAAGGTTATGCAGTAGAAAGTCATGTAACAAGCAAGAATGTACTCTTCACTTAGTAACAAGTACTTCGTGAATTCATGTGGATCACTCCCGTGGATATTTTACTTATTTATAAAGAAAGTACTCCTAGCGCAATGTGACGCTAGTAGCATCATACCCCATGGTTTATATAGTATGTTTTCGATAATCAGCCGAGGGGACTAGCATAGAGCCCTTGAACACAATTAATACTCGAACTGCATCTTCACGTATAAATCAAGCTACTTCCACGTTTATAACAATAATATGGCCAAGAATGTACAATTTCAACTATAGTTCCATGATAAAGTAACCAAAAAAAGAATGCTTCTATTGAGAATAAGAGATTTCAATAAATGTATTTAATAACTAAGTTATGCCATGGAAATAAATTGGCAGCATAACGGTACATTCTTTAACTCTCTAAATTTCTTAGGTATCTTTGGAATAATATGATAGATTCTAGATAATCAACTGAGAACTTAGGAAAATCAACTCTTGAGTCAAACCCTGGGTTAATCAAACTCATGAAATTAGCAGTCGTTTACTGGACCATCTCTTGTCCCTGGCGGTCTAGTACAGGACTGTTAATGATAATACAGTTCGATATTTTAAAATAGGATATTTGGAGTCTTAGCGGTCAAATGCAGTACCGTTTAGGATCCGTTAGCGGTCAAATATAAGGCCGCTAACAGTCTTTGGCGGTCAACCAGAAGGCCGCTTGTAACACCCGGGAATTTTAAAATAGAAATGAATACATTTACAATTTGAAAAGAAGGCATTTATTTATTTAACTCATATTCTAATTCTATTTAATTAATAATTTAAAATATTTAATTAATAATTTGAAACAAATGAACATCACTTTTATAAGATGCCAAATTATATTTAGGAAATTTAATAATTCAATTTTTTCCACAACATCTTCGTTTTGAAGAATTAAGGATATAAAGATAAAGTTTTAACGACTAAACATAATTGAGAAAGTAAGATAGGGTATGTAGATAATTTTGGTTAGTGTAGGGCGAATGGAAAAGTCTCAATTTAAAATCACGACCATTAGTTAGGTCATTGTTCATGAAATAACGACATAAAAGGTGTCGTTATTCAATTAAGGTAGATATATAAGGATTGAAAGGATATATGTGTAATTTTGACCCTTAGAGGGTGAGATTAAAAGACTCCAAAAGAAGTAACGGCCCTTCGTTTGGTCGTTTTTCACAAATACACGACCTGCAGTGTGTCGTAATTCAATTAAAATAGATATATAAGGTTTAAAAGGATATATATCCAATTTCGGTCCTTATGGGGTGATAAGAAAATGCTCCAAAGCAAGTCACGACCATGCTTTGGCTGTTATTCACTAAATAGCAACGTATATCATGTCGTTGTTTCCTAAAATGTGAATAGTGTTATTTTTTATTTAAAAAGAATTTTGTGAAAAAAATTATATGTAAAATAAGAGGAAAATGTAAGGATCTTAGTCATGAAATTTCATAAACTGATTTCACCAATTTCTAAAGATAAAAATCTTTGAAGTAAAATGTGGAGTTTAAATATATAAAACTCAGGCAAATCACGACCCTCTCTTAGGCTCCATTTTCCATCCGACAACTTGTGTGCATTCTGGACACGAACAACCTGTTTTAGTTGGCATCCCACTATGGTATGTCCTTGGCAACCTATAAATGCGGATCTGGTTCCCTTGTCCACCCAAATCCATATAATACACCCTCTATTTAAGCAAAGACCCCTTCTATCTCGGTTATTCTGAAGCTTGATGCAGAGAACGTGGGCACATTCCCTGAAGCTTGCAGAGGAGAGAAGGGAGCTTCTTGTACCTCGTCTGTTATCTCTTGAAGGTAGGTCTTCTCAAGCTTTAACCAAATTAGTAGCTAATCTTGGATAAATTAGCATGCACAATTAGTATTAGCCTCATCTCCATGTGATATACCATGTTTACAACAGGTTTTATCATGTTTTTATTTCTTTCTTCATAGATCAACGAAATCTGTTAGCTAATCTGTTAGCCTACGTAGTTAATCTGTTAACCTACCTAGTAGGTCTTCTCAAGCTTTAACCAAATTAGTAGCTAATCTAGGATAAATTAGCATGCACAATTAGTATTAGCCCCATCTCCATGTGATATACCATGTTTACAACAGGTTTTATCATGTTTTTATTTCTTTCTTCATAGATCAACGAAATCTGTTCGCTAATCCGTTAGCCTACCTAGTTAATCTGTTAATTTACCTAGTATGTCTTCTCAAGCTTTAACCAAATTAGTAGCTAATCTAGGATAAATTAGCATGCACAATTAGTATTAGCCTCATCTCCATGTGATATACCATGTTTACAATAAGTTTTATCATGTTTTTACATAAATCAACGTAATCTATTACTTAATCTGTTAGCCTACCTAGTTAATCTGTTAGCCAACCATGTTACATGTTAAGCTAAATCTCCTTGTTACCTATTTTACCGACCTCTTTTACGCTGAATACATGCACCAGATCTAATACAAATCATGTTTCAAAATCATGTAGTGTGCCATTTAAACAACGATAGGTTACTTCTTTTCTGTAATATTTCAACCACCATGTTAAAAGTTTTATATCAGAGAAACTAAAACTTGAAACCAATGCATGACCATGAATCTGTGATCCTTACAATTTTCCTTACCTATCCATGCTAATACTTCTAGATTCTGAGAACCCTATAAATTTTGAATAGTAACATGAGTATCTGAACGCAACCTGTTAGCTTACCATATAGCTTACATGATCTAAAATGATCTAAATACATTCTCCTACACAGAATTAGTCATCACATATTTCACTAAAGCCTACCCTACATAAATATACAGCATGTTTTCCCATGATTATACAGCATGTTACCATGTTTTATGCAACACGTTAGCTTACCAGTTTGCTTATATGATCTAAATACATCTTGTTACATAGAATTAGCCAATCACATGTTTTTACAAAAGCCTGCCTTACATAATTAAACAGCATGTTTTTCATAGAATATATAGGTCAAATACCACCTGGTTTTACCATGTTTTACGTAAACCTATTAGCTTCCATAATTTTACATAACATCATATTTTCATAGAATATATATATCATCGTAGATCAAATACAACATGATAGTTTCCCCTGATCTAAACACATCCTGTTATACACAGTATGTTTTCATAGAATATATATAGCATGTTATAGCATGATTACAGCATGTTTCACGTAGATCAGTTACGCCACCTGATAGTTTCCATGATCTAAATACCTATCCCGTTACAAAGAATTAGCCATCACCTATTTTTACAAAAGCCTACCTTACATAATTATACAGCATGTTTCTCATAAAATATATTGCATGTTTAGCAAATAGATATAACGTATATACAGCATGTTTCTCATAAAACATATAGCATGTTTAGCAAATAGATATAACGTATATACAGTATGTTTCTCATAAAATATATAGCACGTTTAGCAAATAAATATAACGTATATACATCATGTTTCTCATAAAATATATAGCATGTTTAGCAAATAGATATAACGTATTTTACAGAAATTAAATAATTCAGCCTTCAGGAATAGGGCGACCCCCACCTGGGCGCCATTTCATGATGGGGCGCCCTAGGCAGGGGCGGCATTTAAATGAAGACTGCATACACAATCGTTATTTCATTTTCTGTAAAATATAACCACCATGTTATAAAATTTAATATCTGAGAAACTAAAACATAAAACTAATGCATGAGCACAATTCCATGTTCCTAATAATTTTCTCTACTTGTCCATGTTATTCCTTCTAGATTCTGAGAAACCTTGAAATTATGAACAGTAACTTGAGTCTATGAACGCACCTGCCCGGTGCATATATAACCCTGAGTGAAGGGTGCCCCCGACCAGGGCGCCATTCACTTGAAACATGACCCCCGAAATGGGCGCTATTTCCCTCAACAAACAGCTACATACATGAGAAAAAAAAAGAAATAGCGACCACTGGTTGGTCGCTATTCAAAGAAATAGCGACCACTGTTTGGTCGCTATTCCAAGAAACAGTGACCACTGTTTGGTCGCTATTCACAAGAAACAACGACCAATCAAATGGTCGCTATACGTGAAAAAGGAAATAGCGACCACTGTTTGGTCGCTATTCAAAGAAATAGCGACCACTGCTTGGTCGCTATTCACAAAAGTGATGATTTCTGATTTTCCTGAAACCTTAAACCCCTGAATGGTGCGCCCTATATCCAGGCATCATTCACTGAAACATGGCCTCCAGGGAGGTGCCATTCACACCCTGACTGGCCTCCCCAGCCCCTGTAAAGTCCACACAAAGGGGCACCCCCTTGTGAGGGTGCCATTTCTGAACATGTCTGGCAGCCATCAAGGCACCGATCTCACCTAGTTTTCTTGTGTATCAAACGTTACTGGTTTTACTCTTAGTTAGTCCCTACACAACAATACGTCCTTGAATTCCATTCCACAAAATCCACCTTATATATCCTACATGGTCAAACCTTGAAAATTCGATATTGGCTATAAATGAGAGTGGGTGTCGACAAACATGACCAATACTGTGTGTATAGGGCCCGGTCTGGTCCTAGGAGGAGCACCCGAAGGTACTTTTGCCCATGGGAGTTTATTGACCACGGTATTTAACATTGCACCGGAGTACTTGCTTGCTAGACTTTAGACATTCCACTCATTCACGTGATATTACTTGATTGACTTGACTTGAGGCCCGCAGAAGGGCAAAAGTACTTGCTTGAATGAAATTGATAAATAACCAATTCCAGTTATACATGCTTGAAATTACATTTGCTTAGTATTGCTTGCTTGACATGAGTTCTTACTTTCTTGGAAGATATTGTTATCACTTGCTAGTGCTTTATTGAAATTTGAAATCTATATACTCTCTCTCTTGTTATTTCCTCTCTATACTGCTCTTGTCATTTTATACATTCCTTGATATCTATTTGTCTACATGCATAGCTTTACCTACACTAAATGAACTTGTAAACCACTTAAAGCATGTTAAAACTTGAGATGTAAATCCTACTGAGCAATTTGCTCACATGGTTGATTGCTAATATTTTCAGGAAATTTGGATAGCAACCAACACTCGGAGGGGAATGAGACTGAGTGATGAGTGCTAGAATCTCCACCTCATGAACTATCAATTTGTGATGTCATTGGTGTCTAAATTGTAATATTCTATTATGCCAGTTGTATTAATCCACTTGATTGGAACTTGTTAAGGCTTGAGGCCTAGTAGTTGGGTCATGTATGTATTCGTCAGTTGGTTGGTTGTAATAATCGTCGTCTCGTACTATTGGTATTATTTCAAAATCTAGATCTTAGTTATTTTGCGCACTCTGTTATTTCTCAAAAAGAAAAACAATCTCTTAATATCTCGATTGAGTTGGTTTAATATAAAAGCTCGTCGCGCCACGAATAATCTTACGCGCTCGGGGCGTGACAACTTTTTCGTGGTATCAGTGCCTAGGATTACAATTTCCTAGGTAAAACCTAAAGTCTAAGGATAGATTTGTACCTTACCCGGTGAGATGGGTAGAGACACGGGTTAAGTTCTATAATGGCATTTAACCTTATAATAAAACCTGATATTTATTACACTAAACCTCTTTCGTAGGATCATGGCTACTGAACGAGCACAATGGCGTGAGATGCAGCACACCGTGCTAGGCCTTGTGCAGGCGCTACAGCAAGTGGCGCAAGGCGGTGCTAACCGTGGAGCCGGTGATCTCCACATAGGTTTTCGTAACATGAACCCACCTAGGTTCACGGGTTCGTCTGACCCCGAGGATGTCGAAAAATGGCTAAAGTAGATGGAACGAATTTTTCATGTGATGCAATGCATGGACGAGGAAAAGGTTCTACTAGATATTTTCCAACTAGAGCGGGACGCTCGATGTTGGTAAGAATCCATAGAAGCAACATTGCCAGAAGGCCATGTCACATGGGTTGAATTCACCGAGCATTTCAACAACAAGTACTTCTCCGACCATATTCAGGAGAAGAAGGCCGTGAAATTTGCCGCACTGAAACAACGTGGCTTGAAAGTGGCCGAGTATGAAGCCCAGTTTTCAAGACTGTCAAGGTATGCACCCCATTTGGTGTGTACGGAGAAGATGAAGGCAAGAAGGTTTCTCAACGGGCTTCGGCCCCACTACATTACACAACTCGCACTGATGGACATCCAAGTCTACTCAGAAATAGTACGGCGTGCGCAGTTACTCGAGGATGCCACCGAGTTATCGGAGAGGATCCGAGGAAATTTCAAGGTAACACTCAACAAGAAGGAACCTGTCACAAGCCTAGGAAAATTCAAAGCGACATTCAACAAGAAACGACCCTATATGGGAGGAGAGTCTTCTAAAGGGAAGAAATTTCAGATGAATGATAGGCCTTTCACCGCCCCCACACCTACAAAGGAAATTTGTAAATATTGTGATAAACCCAGCCATAAGACCGAGGAATGCTGGAGGAAGCTAGGAGCCTGTCTACGATGTGGAAGCCGAGAACATCGGATCCCTAACTGTCCGCTGATGAACGAGCAAACCGTTAAAGAGGAGAAGTTCCCGATAAAGAAGCAAGGCCGTCTGCAAGCTCTCCAAGAGACGGAACAAATAGAAGGAGGAATTGTGGAAGGTACACTAACTATTTGCTCTAAGAATGCCAAAGTTTTATTTGATACTGGAGCAACACATTCATTTATTTCCAAGAAATTTGCTGCTATATTCTCTATGGAGCCCGAATGGTTGGACTTAGTCATATCTACACCTATCGGGAACAAGGCCAACCTCACACATTAATACCCAAACTGTGAGGTTATGGTTAAAGGAAATAATTTACCTGCCGACCTAATTTGCTTAGATATGGAGGTGTATGATGTCATACTAGGTGCTGATTGGTTATCCACATACCAAGCAACTGTAGATTGCCGGAATGGCAAGATAACTTTTGTGGGTTATCCGGAACTGGTATACTCTAGCCCTCGGGCTAGATCACCTCTTATATCAGCTCTCCAAGCTAGTAAGCTTATAAGCAAAGGATGTATGACTTTCATCACCCTTGTAACTGCCACGGATGTCGAGGAGTCTAAGCTTGAAGATATCCGTGTAGTTCGGGACTTTTCTGACATTTTTCCTTAAGAATTACCCAGCTTACCCCTGGAGCGGGAGGTGTCATTCACCACCGATCTTGTCCCTGGTGCTGGACCTATTTCTAAGGCACCTTACCGAATGTCCCCTGCTGAGCTGAAGGAGCTGAAGGAACAACTGATGGAGCTATTGAACAAGGGTTTCATCCGGCCGAGTACTTCCCCATGGGGAGCACCGGTGCTATTCGTCAAGAAGAAGGACGGATCGATGAGACTCTGCATCGACTATCGATAGTTAAACCACCTTACAATCAAGAACAAGTACCCACTGCCGAGGATTGATGAACTGTTCGACTAATTATCTGGAGCTAATTACTTCTCCAAGATTGATCTTCGGTCTGGTTACCACCAATTGAGGATCAAAGAAGAAGACATTTATAAAACTGTGTTTCGAAGCAGGTATGGGCATTACAAATTTACTGTTATGCCTTTTAGACTAACAAATGCCACAGCAGCTTTTATGCAGTTAATGAACAGCATCTTCAGGCCCTATTTAGACCAATTTATAGTGGTCTTTATTGATGATATACTAATCTATTCAAAAAGTAAAGAAGATCATGAAGCGCATATCGAGAAGGCATTACAGATATTGTGAGATAATAAATTATATGCCAAATTCAACAAGTGCAAGTTCTGGTTGGAGGAAGTATCCTTCTTAGGCCATGTAATCTCGAAGAACGGAATTTCTGTTGATCCTACGAAGGTCGAGGCCGTGAAGAACTGGGAACGACCAACAAATGCAACGGAGGTTCGAAGCTTCTTGGGTCTAGCTGGTTACTACCGACGTTTCATCAAGGACTTCTCCAAAATTACTGTTCCTCTTACCAGATTGACTCGCAAGGAAGTGCCTTATGAGTGGAATGAAGACTGTGAGAAGAGTTTCCTAGATTTGAAGGATGTCTTGACCACTGCCCCAGTCTCATCCCTACCACTCGAAGGAGAGAAGTACGAGGTGTATACCGTTGCATCTGGTGTCGGCCTCGGGTGTGTATTGATGCAAAATGGAAGAGTCATTGCATACTCTTCCCGACAATTAAAGAAGCATGAAGAAAACTACCCTATGCATGACTTAGAGCTAGCCGCAGTGGTATTGGCCCTAAAGACCTGGAGACACTATCTCTACGGAGAACAATTCACAGTATACTCCGATCACAAAAGCCTCAAATATTTATTCTCTCAAAAGGAGTTGAACATGCGACAAAGATGTTGGCTCGAGTATCTCAAGGATTTCGACTTCACTATACAATATCATCTTGGTAAGAGTAATTCCGTAGCAGATGCCCTTAGTCGGAAGCCGAGAACCTTAATAGCTAATTGTATGGTTCAAGAATGGAAGCTGCTAGAGAAATTCTCTGAACTCAATATAAGCATGGATGAGAGAAGCGGGTGTATTACTCTATCCCATATGAGTTTACATCCAGACTTGCTAGCTGAAATCAAGAAGTTACAAAAAGAAGATCCTGTCTTAGTGGAAATAAAAGAGAATCTGGACGAGAAACCTGACTTTAAGTTGGCACTTGATGGCAGATTATTATTCCATGAAAGGATATGTGTACCAAACTGTCCTGAGCTGAAGAGGAAGATTCTTGAAGAAGCTTACCAATCGAGGTACACAATCCACCCTAGAGCCATAAGATGTACCAAGACATAAAAAGAACTTTCTGGTGGCCCAATATGAAAAGGGAGATAGCAGACTTCTTGTCTCGATGCTTGACATGCCAGCAGGTGAAGACGGAACATCAGAAACCCGCTGGAAGATTGCATCCACTAGATATTCCCAAGTGGAAATGGGAAGACATCGGCATGGACTTTATCATGGGTTTGCCCAAGTCTAGGGGCGGATATGATGGAATTTGGGTAATCATCGATCGCCTTACTAAATCGGCTAATTTCTTGTATATCAAAAGTCGATGGTCGGTTGATGTTCTTGCTGCCTTGTACATCAAGGAGATTACTAGATTGCATAGAATTCCTGTGTCTATCATTTCTGATCGAGACCCGTGCTTCACTTCTCATTTTTAGAAGGGTTTACAACACTCTCTGGGAATGAAACTTAACTTTAGCACTACTTTCCATCCCCAGACAGATGGTCACACTGAAAGGACAAATCAGGTTGTTGAAGATATGTTAAGGGCATGTATTATAGATTTTGGCGGAAGCTGGCACGACCACTTACCCCTAGCCGAATTTGATAGGTCAATATGATAGGTGCAGACAGATTCAGAGGGGGGGTGAATGAATCCCTCTTAAAAATTTGCTCCAAAAACTGAGTAGATAAAACTCAGATTAGATAACTATTACGAAAATAAAACTAATAGACTCGGTTGACAGAACGACCCACGGAATGACAAATTGTTGTCCTAAGAAGATGCTCGATAAAAATTGTTCAAATAGCACCTATGCAGTTGAATTGCAAACTGATCACGATCCACTCAATAGATATGAAATTAGATCACGATCCTAAGCATGCATCTAGCAGAATCAAAAGAACAAACCAGCCACTGCACAGAAGATTTTTAGGTGGTTCAGTCCTCCAGACCTACATCCACCCCACACTCAAACCAGAGTGTAGATTCCACTACCAAACAGTTTGAAAACCGCTGGGCGACACAGCTTGCCTACAAACCGTTGATTAACAGCTTCAACTGCTGGGCCTTACAGCTTCGCCGTCCGCTGGGCAATACAGCTTAGCCGTCCAGAGGAACCAATCCTCTGCTATCGTTGAGCGACACAGCTTGCTCTGCTGACTAACAGCTTGAAGAAAGATTCAAAAGAAAACAAAAGATAAGAAAACACAGCAACTGAAAGCTGTAAACTATATCAACACAGATGTGGCTCCCATGGAGCTGACTGGATTGGATTTGATCTAGATTCCAGTAGGGACAGATCTTCTGATGAAGCTTCTCTTCTTCTCCTCGAACTCTCTATCTCTCTCTCTATCCTTCTTTCTCTTCTACTGCCTCTCTTTCCTCTCTCGAGCTCTCAAACTCTCTTCTTTCTCTTCTGCTGCCTCTCTTTCCTCTCTCGAGCTCTCGAACTCTCTTCTTTCTCTTCTGCTCTTTCTTTCTTCTTCTTCTGCTGGCTCTCTTACTCTTCTCTCTGGCTGCGCTCAGATGTCTTCTGTTCAGCATTTTTCCCTTTGCGCAGAAGAAATGTCTTATATAAGGCTTCAGTCTGGGGCCCACTAGCTCACACCCTAGGCGTGTGGAGAGAACGTTCCCGCCAGGAAGCTTCAGGAATCTTTCAGCCACGTGTCAGAATCTCCATCGTTTAGCTATCCACGTGGCAGCTTCTTAGAATAATGATCAGCCTTGGATCAAGTGCCAGTTGTTTGTTCTGCTTATATCACGTGATCCTGTTCTTCTGATCCTCATAAGTAAGGTACTCAGGTGCACATAAGATGCTCGAACCATGGTTTTTCTCAATTGATCACCTGCGTGCTTAAGTTCCATATGGATGCACCGACTTAATTTGCTATCCTGAGGAGAGTTTGCACCGAGTTGCTTCACACGTTGCACCAAGCTTGTTCTCTCGAAACCAGACATTGCACCGACCGGGTCATGCTGGCGAAGGCATTGCACCGACTTGCTAGAGCAGTCGTGCTGACAAAGACATTACTTTGACTTGCTCGTGCAGAAAAGGGATGCTTCGACTTTGAAGTTCATTCATATGAAAATCTTAGCTTGCACTGACTCGAATGCACGAAGTGCACCTTGCACCGAGTTCAAGCTTGCACATTGCTAGGAATGCACCGACTCTAACCACCGTAGCTCAGTCTTGCACCGACCTAGTTCGCGTGCAATACAAATGTTGCATCGACAGCAAGTCAGGACATGTATCAACTCACAATATGCATCATGCATTGACTCAATATGATCTAAGCATAGACATGCACTTACTTGGTGCGTGTAGAACATAACCTGCACCGAGGTAAGATAGGCAGTCTAAGCAAGCTTGCACCGAGTAGCCTAAGGAGAGTGCATGGACTAAATGATGCACAGACCTACTACGATGTGCAACAGTGATGTACACCGACTTTAACCAATGCACAGACCTAAATGTAATGCAAGACAAGGCTTGCACCAACTCAATTATGCACTGAGGCAACGAGTGTGCTGACTATATGATGCATGCTTACCAAAATGTTACACCGATTTCTACTATGGTGTGAACGGACTAAGATGCACAGACCTAAATGCTCATGAACAGTGGCATTGCACCGACTTTGCTGTGCAGTCTAACTAAGATGTGCACGAACTTTGGCTTTAGACAAATGACCCTGCACAGACTTTAAACACTGAAGAGCATTGACTTAGCCTGCTGAACCATGAGAATGCATCGACATAATGTGCTGAACGTAAGTGAATGCATTGACCTTGAACTGTACGATGAAATGCCATGCACCCTGATGAAGTTGTACGCAATATAACATGCAAAGACTAGATGCTCATTTAATCTTTCATTCAGTCTTTCATACAAACATAGTGTGACTTATAGTGTTTGCTATCATCAAAACCATAGGGGTACAACAATCTCCCCCTTTTTGATGATGGCAATACCACTTTGAGTCACACTGGCTCAAGTCAAACTATTCTCCCCCTTTGACTTCATCAAAAAGGAACTAGTTTGAGACGAGAGTTACAGACATACATGATATGATTGAATTAAAAATCTTCTCCTCTGGCAAACTCATTAAGGCATAGAAAACACAGAGGCAGTTAAACAATTAAGCACCAATCAAGTCTATGTTGTAGATGTATTCTCTCCTTATGAATAATGAATGCAATTCATGGAGAACTTGATGCTTACATGATGCAGACGAGACAAGAACCAATCAATCTATCCTCCCCCTTTGACAAGATCACAAACAAACCTCCCCCTTTAAAAAGTAATAAGTGCAGTCTAGACAAGACCTAACCTCTTCTTTAAAAATAATCCAATTCTCCCTGATCTGAGAAGCAAGGCTTTCAAGAGTGTAAGGTGAGGGATATGTCAAGAAGACATTCAGGAAGGATGACATGGCAGCATGCAGAATACAGGATCTTTCAAAGAAATAGAAGATTTTCAATAAGATACTTATTTCATAAATCTAAATAAACGGATGGTTCAGACTCTTCCATTATAGGGGCTTATGAATTTTTATTTGAATATCATGGTTTAAATATGATGTATACACATTTTGTCAATAAAATTCTGTACTCATATCTGAACACCAATGTTTAATAAAGGTGAACTAAGCCCTCATATTTATATCTTGATTAACCTCTCTTCATCTTACTCAGTCAATTTCAATGACTTCTTTAGAAATTACAATCATTAGTATTGAGGTTAAACAACATGAAGGAATTCAAATTTGGTTCCTGAGGATTAGCCATACTTCTTCAAATAATTTCAGATTTTTCTTTATGCACAGTACAAGATTTCATAGCAACTTTACCATGTGCAATTAAGTTCAGTACACACATTGTGGCTAGAGGATACACGTTGTTTGGATGCCAGTATCCCTAAGCACTTAGTATGACTAACCGTCATGCTTCAGAGATAGTATTGACACCTCATGACATACTTCACCTTATTTCATTGATAAGTGAAATATATTTCTCAGTATTCAAGCCATTGCTCTGCCTGGATTTTCAATGAATTTTATTTAGCAGAGTTAATTATGGCACTTCATGACACAGTCCTCTAGACTTCATGGTCAATGGACATGGTTTCTCAGTGACCAAAATCATTCCTCTGACAGAATTTATCCTTAGGAACATTTCAGATTCATCAGATGTTTAAAAACAATACCGATTTCATATAATTCAACCAAATAAAGCCATGATATTAACATTTTCAGATTTCAAAAGATTTTACAAGATTCAACATGAAATAGTTGGTTAAAGTTTATTAAAGTTGACTCAGATACTTTCAAGATATTCATATCCAAGCTCAATGAATACATTAGACTTAAACCAATCTGATCTTTTAGCCATTCATAAATCTTTATAATAGAAGATTCTTTAATGAATTGATTTTCAGATTTATGATCAAGGTATATGAATTAAACTCTTCTCATTTTTCTGAATTTTCAATGAGATTCAGCAGCATTCAAGTTGTGAACTGCACAAGAGTTTCAAGCATGTAACAAAGATGAGCACAACAATGAAGGTGTCGACAATTGACAAAGAAATTCTAAGATGATGTCGACTCACTGTGTCGACACTTTCAATTAGGACAATTAATAGGTGCAGCAAAGAATATATCATAGAGAATCATAGATATTCAGAGGTCCATCAGACAGATTTACTCAAGAAAGACCAGCTCAAAAGATTCAAAATCAGATATGAGTCAAGTTCAGATACGTGAAATGGATGATCTCAAAATAAGGATGGGAGCTTTAGTTGACTGACTGAAATAACAAGAAACTAGATGAATAGCCAGCAGAACATAATCTTGTTATATACTCCCCCTTAATGAACGCAATCTTGTTATTTTCAATATGAGTGATGTGCAATGAATTCTGACATAAGTGTATACATTTGATAACATGTATGCAATGCATTGACTCCCCCTAACTAAATGCATTGAATCATCATATATGTCATGAAGACAATGCATGGGACTTTATGTACGGGAAGTCATGAACTATGCTTATGGATGCATTGGGGGCATATGTAGTCCTATCAGATTTTCAGTGACTATGCAAGACACATGTGGCATGAAGATATGCAAGAGCTAGACAGACTCCCCCTGACATTATGTAATGTTTGCAATGAAGGCTGAACATATGATTTTGTGACTCATGCTCATTCGGACTGCCCTATTAAGCAATATGACCCATGGTACTAGGTGGAGAACTTGATCTAAAGGACCATCTCACACATAGTAAGAACCTCCAGACAGATTTCACCTGCGTTTTAGTAGCTTACCATTTGATATACCATAGTGGTCATGCATGACAATGCAATACCAACAGTCCTAAGTGCATCAGATTTTCAATGACTGTATGTCAAATGCATGTATATGCAATTCACATATATGCACAAATATGCAAACTGAGTTCATGAGTTTCTAACCTTCTCTATGTGCACAAACAGATGTCAAAACATTAATGCATGCAGATGTGAAATGAATTCAACATATCTTCAATGAATATGTACACATACAGCTCAAAATATGAATGTATAGACTCATGTTGCCCAATGCACTTGTTAAAGCAAATAAAAGTATGTATGCATGAGAATTTTATTTAACAACTTAAGCATACAATGCATCAAATGAGATTTCTGCATGATTCAAATGAGCAATCCTGAAGAATGCAAGAATGTTACCTGACAATTTTAGAACTGGGGTTTTCATATTAGTGTGCCTTGGTTTATTTATCCCTCTTTATTCCTCATCCCCAAGGCACACATGTAAAGTAATTTCTCATTTTGCACTAATAGGTACCCAAGGCATCTTGGGTCCTGAAATAACAGTGGCACCTCTAGCAGGTGTTCTAAACAATTTTTGTGCATGAAGGTCATCAAATCTCATCAAGTAGCAATTATTCATTGAATGACCTATTTTACCACAGTAATGGCATGATGCAGCAGATTTCAAATTCTTTTTATGTAAATTATTGTTGTCATGAAATTTATTAGCAGAGAGAAAATTCTGTTTACTAAAATCAGCCAGCCAACAATCAGCAGCTCTATGGCCTGGCTTCCCACATTCAAAGCACTTAAGATGCTTTCCCTTAGAACCAAAATTATTTCTTTCAAAAATATTTTTGTTAACTGAGAAATTAACAAATCCAGAACAAAATTTCTTTCCCTGATTATGCCAACATTCAGCAACAATGTGGCCCAATTTGCCGCAATGAAAACATTGAAGTTTCTTTTTATGAGTTGCATGATTTTTAGCATGGAATAGTTTATCATGCACTCCAACAGTAGACAGGTCATCTATTTCCATTAGCCTACATTCACGCATGAGATGACCTATTTTATGACAATAAAAGCATTGAGGCCTTTTAGTTTGAACAGAAGAGGGTTTCTTCATATTAGAATTCCTAGCATAAATTCTATCAGATTTCAATTCATCCTTCTTCATGATAAAATAATCAACCATCTTATGGCCAAACTTTCCACAGTAAAAGCATTCAATGTTCTTGACAATAGATTTGTTGGCCCGAACTTTCTTAGCATGCTGATTGTTGTCATTCTTTTTCAATATTTTCCTTTTCTGTTTTGTTTTCTTATTTTCTTGAGCAGCAGCTTGTTTAGGGGATGAGGTGGAAGTGCTAGCTATGTCTGAGCTACGCACAACAGCTGTATAAAGTTTATTCCTCATTCCCTGCTTAACTTGAAAATTACTACCTTTCTTCATGCAGTTATCTGTGGATACAACATTCTGCTTCTCTTGATTAACAGAATCAGACAGAGACTTATTCAAATCCAAAATCTCATTTTTAAGAGAAGAGATGAGCAGTTCAGAATTTGTGATCTTTTCATTAAGCATAGCATTGACGGTTTTGTAGTTGTCTATCTCTTCTATTAATGTACTCACTCTCTCACATTCATTTTCAAATGAACTCTTCCCTTTTTCAAGCATTAAAAGCCTCTCAGAAATAGCAAAATTTAGCAATTTCAATTCTTCATTTTCTTGTTTTAGTTTTTCTTCTGTCTTTTCAATTTCCTTTTCATTGAGCAACATTTCTTCTTTTAATGAATTAATCAAGGTTTCTTTTAGGCTCAAATCAGATTCCATGCTGTCACACAATTTTTTCAAAGATGAACAATCTTCACATGATCCTTCTTTATTTTCCAATTCTGATTTTAGATTTTCATTTTTAGACTTCAGACTTGTGATTTCAGCATTTTTCTCTTTTCTTAATTTTCTCTTTTCTGATTTAACTCTTTCATATTTATCCAGTAGATGCTCATGCATGGCAACTAAATCATCATAGCTAATATCCTCGGTCTCAGAGTTTACCTGGGATGGAGACTCATCTGATTGATCACTCCGGTTGGCCATTAGGCAAACTCGTTCTTGCTTCTGATGAATGGCGGTTATCTTATCCATGATCTCCTTTCCTGAATGACATCCTATAATACATGGAAACACTTTAGTGTTAACTGCGTCTCTCAGAATATTGAGAACTCTAGCGTTCTCGTTATGCTTAATTCTGTCCTCTATAGACCATCTGGTCTCATTCTGAGGTAATTTATGTGGGCCTTTTGATACAAGATTCCATAGATTTGGATCAATGGAATTCATGTGAACACATAGCCCGCCTAACCAGTTACTGAAGTTTGACCCATCAAAAATCAGAAGACGAGCCATTAACAGATAACAAGCAAGTTCAACACACACAGCAAACGATAAGTAATGCACCACCAAAAGCAATATAGCAGGATCCTCTATAGATCGCTGGATCTGGTAAGTCAGAGACCCGCTCTGATACCAATTGATAGGTCAATATGATAGGTGCAGACAGATTCAGAGGGGGGGGTGAATGAATCCCTCTTAAAAATTTGCTCCAAAAATTGAGTAGATAAAACTCAGATTAGATAACTATTGCGGAAATAAAACTAATAGACTCGGTTGACAGAATGACCCACGGAATGACAAATTGTTGTCCTAAGAAGATGCTCGATAACAATTGTTCAAATAGCACATATGTAGTTGAATTGCAAACTGATCACGATCCACTCAACAGATATGCAATTAGATCACGATCCTAAGCATGCATCTAGCGGAATCAAAAGAACAAACCAGCCACTGCATAGAAGATTTTTAGGTGGTTCAGTCCTCCAGACCTACATCCACCCCACACTCAAACCAGAGTGTGGATTCCGCTGCCAAACAGCTTAAAAACCGCTGGGCGACACAGCTTGCCTACAAACCGCTGATTCACAGCTTCAACTACTGGCCCTTACAGCTTCGTCGTCTGCTGGGCAATACAGCTTAGCCGTCCAGAGGAACCAATCCTCTGCTACCGCTGAGCGACACAGCTTGCTCTGCTGACTAACAGCTTGAAGAAAGATTCAAAAGAAAACAAAAGACAAGAAAACACAGCAACTGAAAGCTGTAAACTATATCAACACAGATGTGGCTCCCATGGAGCTGACTGGATTGGATTTGATCCAGATTCCAGTAGGGACAGATATTTTGATGAAGCTTCTCTTCTTCTCCTCGAACTCTCTATCTCTCTCTCTATCCTTCTTTCTCTTCTGCTACCTCTGTTTCCTCTCTCGAGCTCTCGAACTCTCTTCTTTCTCTTCTGCTCTCTCTTTCTTCTTCTTCTGCTGGCTCTCTTACTCTTCTCTCTGGCTGCGCTCAGATGTCTTCTGTTCAGCATTTTTCCCATTGCGTAAAAGAAAGGTCTTATATAAGGCTTCAGTCTGGGGCCCACTAGCTCACACCCTAGGCGTGTGGAGAGAACGTTCCCGCCAGGAAGCTTCAGGAATCTTTCAGCCACGTGTCAGAATCTCCATCGTTTAGCTATCCACGTGGCAGCTTCTTAGAATAATGATCAGCCTTGGATCAAGTGCCAGTTGTTTGTTCTGCTTATATCACGTGCTCCTGTTCTTCTGATCCTCGTAAGTATGGTACTCAGGTGCACATAAGATGCTCGAACCATGGTTTTCCTCAATTGATCACCTGCGTGCTTAAGTTCCATATGGATGCACCGACTTAGTTTGCTATCCTGAGGAGAGTTTGCACCGAGTTGCTTCACACGTTGCACCAAGCTTGTTCTCTCGAAACCAGACATTGCACCGACCGGGTCGTGCTGGCGAAGGCATTGCACCGACTTGCTAGAGCAGTCGTGCTGACAAAGACATTGCTTTGACTTGCTCGTGCAGAAAAGGGATGCTTCGACTTTGAAGTTCATTCATATGAAAATCTTAGCTTGCACTGACTCGAATGCACGAAGTGCACCTTGCACCGAGTTCAAGCTTGCACATTGCTAGGAATGCACCGACTCTAACCACCGTAGCTCAGTCTTGCACCGACCTAGTTAGCGTGCAATACAAATGTTGCATCGACAGCAAGTCAGGACATGTATCAACTCACAATATGCATCATGCATTGACTCAATATGATCTAAGCATAGACATGCACTTACTTGGTGCGTGTAGAACATAACCTGCACCGAGGTAAGATCGGCAGTCTAAGCAAGCTTACACCGAGTAGCCTAAGGAGAGTGCATGGACTAAATGATGCACAGACCTACTACGATGTGCAACAGTGATGTACACCGACTTTAACCAATGCACAGACTTAAATGTAATGCAAGACAAGGCTTGCACCAACTCAGTTATGCACTGAGGCAACGAGTGTGCTGACTATATGATGCATGCTTACCAAAATGTTACACCGACTTCTACTATGGTGTGCACGGACTAAGATGCACAGACCTAAATGCTCATGAACAGTGGCATTGCACCGACTTTGCTGTGCAGTCTAACTAAGATGTGCACGAACTTTGGCTTTAGACAAATGACCCTGCACAGACTTTAAACACCGAAGAGCATTGACTTAGCCTGCTGAACCATGAGAATGCATCGACATAATGTGCTGAACGTAAGTGAATGCATTGACCTTGAAGTGTACGATGAAATGCCATGCACCCTGATGAAGTTGTACGCCATATAACATGCAAAGACTAGATGCTCATTCAATCTTTCATTCAGTCTTTCATACAAACACAGTGTGACTTATAGTGTTTGCTATCATCAAAATCACAGGGGCACAACAGAATTTGCATACAATAACAGCTATCAAGCCAGTATCCAAATGGCACCTTTCGAGGCACTTTATGGAAGGAGTTGTCGATTTCCAATATACTGGGACGAAGTCGGTGAAAGATAAATTCTAGGCCCAAATATGGTTAGAGATTCAACTGAGAAGATACACCTTATTCGAGAGAGACTCAAGATAGCACAGTCCAGGCAAAAATCATATGCTGATAATAGAAGGAGAGATCTGGAGTTTCAAGTTGGTGACCATGTATTTCTCAAGGTATCTCCTGGTCGAGGTATTAGAAGGATCGGTGTTAAGGGCAAGCTTACACCAAGGTTTATCGGTCCATTTGAAGTGTTGGGAAGAGTCGGTGAGGTGGCTTACCGTATTGCTTTACCTCCTCAACTCTCGGAAGTGCACAACGTATTTCATATATCTATGCTGAAGAAATATGTGCACAACCCTTTTCACGTCATCGACCATGCTGATTTGGTGATTCAAAAGGACCTTACTTATGAGCAAAGGTAGATGCGGATCCTCGAACGAGAAGTCCGAGTACTAAGGAACAAGACGATCCCTATGGTGAAAATCCAATGGAATCGATGCTCGGAGCAAGCAACATGGGAGACCGAGGAGTCTATGAAAAGAAGATACCCAGAACTATTTTAGACTATAAGTATCATATACCTTCTACAATACCCTTATACAGTTGAATTTGGGGACCAAATTCTTTTAAGTAGGGGAGGGTGTAACACCTGAGAATTTTAAAATAGAAATGAATACATTTAGGATTTGAAAAGAAGGCATTTAATTATTTAACTCATATTCTAATTATATTTAATTAATAATTTGAAATAAATGAACATCACTTTTATAAGATGCCAAATTATATTTAGGAAATTTAATAATTCAATTTTTTCCACAACATCTTCATTTTGAAGAAATAAGGATATAAAGATAAAGGTTTAACGACTAAACATAATTGAGAAAGTCAGAGAGGATATATAGACAATTTTGGTTAGTGTAGGGTGAATGGAAAGTCTCAATTTAAAATCACGACCATTAGTTAGGTCGTTGTTCATGAAATAACGACATAAAAGGTGTCGTTATTCAATTAAGGTAGATATATAAGGATTGAAAGGATATATATGTAATTTTGATCCTTAGAGGGTGAGATTAAGAGACTCAAAAGAAGTAACGACCCTTCGTTTGGTCGTTTTTCTCAAATACACGACCTGCAGTGTGTTGTAATTAAATCAAAGTATATATATAAGGATTGAAAGAATATATATCCAATTTCGGTCCTTAAAGGGTGATAGGAAAATACTCCAAAGGAAGTCACTACCATGCTTTGGTCATTATTCACTAAATAGCAACGCATATCATGTCGTTGTTTCCTCAAACGTGAATAGTGCCACTTTTTATTTAAAAATAATTTTGTGAAAAAAATTATATGTAAAATAAGAGAAAAATGTTAGGATCTTAGTCATGAAATTTCATAAACTGATTCCATAAATTTTTAAAGATAAAAATCTTTGAAGTTAAATGCGGAGTTTAAATATATAAAACTCAGGCAAATCACGACCCTCTCTTAGGCGCCATTTTCCATCCGACAACTTTTGTGCATTCCGGACACGAACAGCTTGTTTTAGTTGGCTTCCCACTATGGTATGTCCTTGGCAACCTGTAAATGCGGATTTGGTTCCCTTGTCCACCCAAATCCATATAATATACCCTCTATTTAAGCAAAGACCCCTTCTATCTCGGTTATTCTGAAGCTTACTGCAGAGAACGTGGGAACATTCTCTGAAGCTTGCAGAGGACAGAAGGGAGCTTCTTGTACCTCGTCTGTCATCTCTTGAAGGTAGGTCTTCTCAAGCTTTAACAAAATTAGTAGCTAATCTAGGATAAATTAGCATACACAATTAGTATTAGCCTCATCTCCATGTGATATACCATGTTTACAATAGGTTTTATCATGTTTTTATTTCTTTCTTCATAGATCAACGAAATCTGTTAGCTAATCTGTTAGCCTACCTAGTTAATCTGTTAACCTACCTAGTATGTCTTCTCAAGCTTTAACCAAATTAGTAGCTAATCTAGGATAAATTAGCATGCACAATTATTATTAGCCTCATCTCCATGTGATATACCATTTTTACAACAGGTTTTATCATGTTTTTATTTCTTTCTTCATAGATCAACGAAATCTGTTAGCTATCTGTTAGCCTACCTAGTTAATCTGTTAACCTACCTAGTAGGTCTTCTCAAACTTTAACCAAATTAGTAGCTAATCTAGGATAAATTAGCATGCATAATTAGTATTAGCCTCATCTCCATGTGATATACCATGTTTACAACAAGTTTTATCATATTTTTACATAAATCAACGTAATCTGTTAGTTAATCTATTAGCCTACCTAGTTAATCTGTTAGCCTACCAAAATCTAATTACATGTTAAGCTAAATCTCTTTGTTACCTATTTTACCGACCTCTTTTACGCTGAATAGATGCACCAGATCTAATACAGATCATGTTTCAAAATCATGTAGTGTGCCATTTAAACAACGACAGGTTACTTCCTTTTCTGTAATATTTCAACCACCATGTTAAAAGTTTTATATCAGAGAAACTAAAACTTTAAACCAATGCATGACCATGAATCTGTGATCCTGACAATTTCCCTTACCTATCCATGCGAATACTTCTAGATTCTGAGAACTCTATAAATTTTGAACAGTAACATGAGTCTCTGAACGTAACATGTTAGCTTACTATTGACACCCGTTTTTTGCCGATAAGTTGAGTCATTTCTCTTACTCCCATTTATTGATGCCTCGAGTTGTCCATCACTCGCTGGGCTATTTTCTGGCACGTTCTGGGCCAATTTTATGGGTGGCCTCCCTCCCTGGCTAGGTCCGAGTTGATTCAGGGCTTAATGGGCCTTGGTTTTGGTTAATTGAGCTTTTCTATGAATTTCAAGCACCCATGTACATGTGTGGTCAGTCTCCAGCCGCTCATAACACAAACGGTTGACTATGAGCCGTTCATATATTTACTGGATATTTAGCTGATTTCCTACATTTCCACCGACAAGCATTTGTACGGTCGAGATTTAGCCACATAAGACCATTGTGCGGTACCTCCTAAGCCGTCTGTCTCCCAAAACCCTAACGTCGCTGGTTTTTAGATAATTATCTAATTATCTAATCTATTTTGATTTATCATCGACAAGGCATGGGCAGTTTTCTCTTGGCCACTCTTGTGGATGTACGGTCTACCAGCAGCCGTTTATCTATGAGAGTCCAACGGTGAGGTTTTCGGTCATCTCGATAGATAGTTGGATAATATTTTATGTTTATTGAATTTCCACCAACAGGGTTGGACGGCCTAGGAGGTGGCCGCTCATCACGTTGGGTGGTCTATCGTGAGACCGTTCATCGTCTCGATTCCTGAGAATTTAAAAGATTTTCTCTCTCTATCCGTGGTTTTATCCCTAACTTCTCCCGTCATTTTCTCCGCAGATACTGAACCAAATTTGGTGCCATTTGTTCTGATTAAGAGATAATTCGATTATCTACAGATTATCTTTGATAATCTCGACCTGAAAATGGCTAGAAACCCTAATTTTGGGCCTGGCTTCTTAGGCTCTATAAATAGACCCTAAAGGCTACCTTCGAACGGGGGGGAGATCTCGGGTCGACGGTGAAGCTCTGCCGGATTGTTGAGCGACCCAAGACAGGGAGGGAGGCCTTCTACGTCCGCATAGGCCTCCGATTCAGGGAGTACACCGTTTGTTTGAGTCATTAGTTCACTAGTCCCACTGTCGATTTTCTCATTGCATGTATCGTTCTCCTTTCTTTCATCTGTTTTTCTTCATTGTCTCATCACATTACACACATCCTCTCACGTTTTTGGTGCCCCTAGGGGTTTAAAACCTCCCAGGTATTCCCCATTCCATTTAGTTATATTAATGTCCTTCCATTCTAGCGTTTACTGCACTTTCTAGTTCTAATCCGAGTTTTTCTTTGTGTTCTACATGTTATTTTACAGGTCAGTAACACACTAGCACGAGGCCCATTCTTTCTGGCCGGCCGGAAAGGGTGGAGGTTGGACCTTTGCATCTTAGGGCGTGGTGACGTTGGGCGGTTCCAGACTATCCGTTCTAAGGGAAGTGCGGCTGCTTTTGCACCGTTCATCTCCTTCCCGCGGTCGATCCTGAACCGTTCATCCTCCCTCGTTCTTCATCCCGCGTTCCACCCCAGCACTGAAGAGCAGTATGTCGAGCGGTCGCGCCATCCTTAAGGCGGTTCTTGACGGGCCGCGCATCCCTATAGTGCTGGTCAAAAGGCGAGTGTCTCCTGTTCTTTCCAAGGTACGGTGTGTCAATCACGCTCGGCGCCTTGGTGACGATCACACATGTTTTCATGCTTCTGTCTCCTTCTACCTTTCATGTATTTCTCATATTGATTTAGTAGAAAGAGATGGAAGATATCTTTTAAGCCTGCCGGGTAAGAAATAAAGAGTAAAAACATGTCAACACTTACCAGTTAGCTTACATGATCTAAATACATCCTGCTACACAGAATTAGTCATCACATATTTCACTAAAGCCTACCCTACATAAATGTACATCATGTTTTCCCATGATTATACAGCATGTTACCATGTTTTATGCAACCTGTTAGCTTACCAGTTAGCTTATATGATCTAAATACATCATGTTACATAGAATTAGACAATCACATATTTTTACAAAAGCCTACCTTACATAATTATACAACATGTTTTTCATAGAATATATAGATCAAATACCAGCTGGTTTTACCATGTTTTACGTAAACCTATTAGCTTCCATAATTTTACATAACAGCATATTTTCATAGAATATATACATCATCATAGATCAAATACAACCTGATAGTTTCCCCTGATCTAACCACATATCCTGTTATACACAGTATGTTTTCATAGAATATATATAGCATGTTGTAGCATGATTACAGCATGTTTCACGTAGATTAGTTATGCCACCTGATAGTTTCCATGATCTAAATACCTATCCCGTTACAAAGAATTAGCCATCACCTATTTTTACAAAAGCCTACCTTACATAATTATACAGCATGTTTCTCATAAAATATATAGCATGTTTAGCAAATAGATATAACGTATATACACCATGTTTCTCATAAAATATATAGCATGTTTAGCAAATAGATATAACGTATATACAGCATGTTTCTCATAAAATATATAGCACGTTTAATAAATAGATATAACGTATATACAGCATGTTTCTCATAAAATATATAGCATGTTTAGCAAATAGATATAACGTATTTTACAGAATTTAAATAATTCAGCCTTCAGGACTAGGGCGACCCCCACCTGGGCGCCATTTCATGATGGGGCGCCCCAGACAGGGGCGCCATTTAAATGAAGACTGCATACGCAGTCGTTATTTCATTTTCTGTAAAATATAACCACCATGTTATAAAATTTAATATCTGAGAAACTAAAACATAAAACTAATGCATGAGTACAATTCCATGATCCTGATAATTTTCTCTACCTGTCCATGTTATTCCTTCTAGATTCTGAGAAACCTTGAAATTATGACCAGTAACTTGAGTCTATGAACGCACCTGCCCGGTGCATACATAACCCTGAGTGAAGGGCGCCCCCGACCAGGGCGCCATTCACTTGAAACATGACCCCAGAAATGGGCACTATTTCCATCAACAAACAGCTACATACATGAGAAAAAAATAAAAGAAATAGCGACCACTGGTTGGTCGCTATTCAAAGAAATAGCGACCAATTAAATGGTCGCTATACATGAAAAAGAAATAGCAACCACTATTTGGTCGCTATTCCAAGAAACAGCGACCACTGTTTGGTCGCTATTCACAAGAAACAACGATTAATCAAATGGTCGCTATACGTGAAAAATGAAATAGCGACCACTGCTTAATCGCTATTCAAAGAAATAGCGACCACTGCTTGGTCGCTATTCACAAAAGTGATGATTTCTGATTTTTCCAAAACCTTAAAACCCATGAATGGTGTGCCCTATATCCAGGCGTCATTCACTGAAACATGGCAGCCATGGAGGTGCCATTCACACCCTGACTGGCCTCCCCAACCCCTGTAAAGTCCACAGAAAGGGGCACCCCTCTATGAGGGTGCCATTTCTGAACATGTCTGGCAGCCATCAAGGCACCGATCTCACCTAGTTTTCCCGTGTATCAAACGTTGCTGGTTTTACTCTTAGTTAGTCCCTACACAACAATACGTCATTGAATTCCATTCCATAAAATCCACCTTATATATCCTACATGGTCAAACCTTGAAAATTTGATATTAGCTATAAATGAGAGTGGGTGTCGACAAACATGACCAATGCTGTGCGTATAGGGCCTGTCCTGGTCCTGAGAGAAGCACCCGAAGGTACTTGTGCCCATGGGAGTTTATTGACCACGGTGTTTGGCATTGCACCGGAGTACTTGCTTGCTAGACTTTAGACATTCCACTCATTCACGTGATATTACTTGATTGACTTGACTTGAGGCCCGTAAAAGGGCAAAAGTACTTGCTTGAATGAAATTGATAAATAGCAAATTCCAGTTATACATGCTTGAAATTACATTTGCTTAATATTGCTTGCTTGACATGAGTTCTTACTTTCTAGGAAGATATTGTTATCACTTGCTAGTGCGTTATTGAAATTTGAAATCTACATACTCTCTCTCTTGTTATTTCCTCTCTATACAGCTCTCGTCGTTTTATACAGTCCTTGATATCTATTTGTCTACATGCATAGCTTTACCTACACTAAATGGACTTGTAAACCACTTAAAGCATGTTAGAACTTGAGATGTAAATCCTACTGAGCAATTCGCTCACATGGTTGATTGCTAATATTTTCAGAAATTTGGATAGCAACCAACACTCAGAGGGGAATGAGACTGAGTGATGAGTGCTAGAATCTCCACCTCATGAGTTATCAATTTGTGATGTCATTGGTGTCTAAATTGTAATTTTCTATTATGCCAGTTGTATTAATCCACTTGATTGGAACTTGTTAAGGCTTGAGGCCTAGTAGTTGGGTCATGTATGTATTCGTCAGTCGGTTGGTTGTAATAATCGTCGTCTCGTACTATTGGTATTATTTCAAAATCTAGATCTTAGTTATTTTGCGCACTCTGTTATTTGTCAAAAAGAAAAAAAATATCTTAATATCTTGATTGAGTTGGTTCTATATAAAAGCTCATCGCGCCACGAATAATCTTCCGCGCTCGGGACGTGACACTGCTAATAATCCAGAATACAAAACATCGGTATAAGTGCCTTCTAGACATTTGGGCTTTAATGGTACAACCAGCTCGGCGTCCTAGTGGGAATCCCAGGCTCGCGGAGAATTGCGGAGGTCTTGAAACAAGATTTCCTAGTCCATTGGAAGGAATATCCAAAGGAGAGGTCATCAAGTCCAAGATTGTGTTCCTAATGTGCAAAGTGTAACTAATGGTCACATACCGGAGTATATGCCATGTACTTAAGAAAATGACTCTAGAAAGAGAGATAGAATCGTGATAAAACAATGATCAAGTTAAATCATGGATCATATTTAAAACATATATTTAATTACAAGAATATATGTAATTTTGGTCACAAATTAACATAAGTTAAAAATAATACCAATGTGCATAAAAACATGAAATGAATAGTAAAAATAACTAAGTCTATAAACCAGCACTTAAAACAGGGATAAAACTTAGTTAACTAGGCTTATTATATATTAACTATGGTTAAGTTTGCAATTTGGTTCGGGTTACCCATATTACAAAATCAGAAATAGAAAATGGTCAAATGCAGGACCGTTAATCTTTGGCTAGCGGTCTATCGTACGACCGTGATAGTTCTCCTAGCAGTCTACAGAAAGACTGTTTCTTACTGTGTAAATCCGAGTTCAATGAAAACAATATAAAATGCTCATCTAAGACACATCATGCATGGAAATCAACATATTACAACTCCCATAACCATGATAGAACTACATAGGCCAACAATATGCATAGGTTTGTGTGAACAACAAGGAATTTCATTTTTCTCTTCATTAGGCTAAGTATTATGCATGAAGACTAAACTAGATGCATAGTCCCAAGTAAAATATGAAATTCTCAAGATATAGTGCATGAAAACGAATGAAACAAGAGGGCTTTTATTCCTGACATAAAATTTGAGCCATTCATGAGATAACCTACATTTAATAGTGCTCCTAGACTTCGAATTTCTGATTAGAATCAAGCCCTTGTTCCTGCACGTTCTGTGCAAAATCAGTAACTTCACGTCCCTCTATCTTCTGATTCCCTTGACCTATGGACGTGAAATTTTGAGGGTAGGTAGAAGATATGAAGGGGAACATAAAGTTCTAAAGATACTTTTGCTAAATACCTTGTTTAGGGCTCTGAATTCCTTGATTTCTTGGGTCAGATGCACTAATTTCTGAGTTCTTAAGATGGAATCAGCAACTTTAGAAGACTCTAACTTCCTGTAGGCTTGATCTCCTATCACGAAAATTTGAGAGTAATTAGTTCTAACTAAAATAAACATATTCCTAGAAGAAACTTACCACTAATTCGCCTCCTTACCTGAGTTTCACGCGTGCCAAAAGTAGGGGTCGCGTATGTCAAATCTGGGGTCTATTTATAGGATTTAGCTAGGGTTTGAGGATTAGAACGATTCTAGAGTCCCAATTAGACTTTCAATTTGATCTACAATCCTTCTAGACTTATCTAATTAGCTGATAGAGTTGATCCAATATGATTTGGACGCTAAAAATCTAACCTTTTCACGTTTTCTTTCTCTCACGGAACTGACAGATCCTAGCGGTTGAATGCTAGACCGCTACCCATCTCTTAGCGGTCTCGCGATAGACCGCTAGCAATTGTGGGCTCCAAATTTGAATTGGTTCAAACTCTTTTTGGTATTATCCCACTTATTATCCATTTATAAATCTCTAAAAGAGTAATTATCCTTAAATTCCGTGATTATACCCATTCCTAGCTTCTAGAACATGGGCCAAAGTCCAAAACAATCTTTTTGGGCCTATTAGGTTTATTATATGGGCCTAATTCCTCTTGGATTAATGTAGGGCCTAATTAATTAGATTTAATTCACCATAATACATTTAATAGCTCATTAAATGCTTAACAATTATTATAATTATATTTTTAACTTCAAAATTCCTTAGAAAATTCTCGGGCGTTACAAGCCAGCCGTGTCAGGTTCGAGGGCTTCACGACCATCGAGGCTGCAAGACATGGGGAGCGGAGATGGAGACAAGGCTGATAGCTGGCAGAGCCGACCTCGCACCGACACAGATTAGGAGGAGAGATAGAGAGAGAGAGACGCAGCTGGATAGCAGCTGCCCCTTTTGTACATTGGGGGTATTCCCCTAGAATGCTGTATCGCTATAATATAATGGACATATTTTGGAAGTGGAATGAACTATCTTCAGTGTACAAAACTTGGTTTGGCTTATGACGCCGTCTTCCTTTTCACCTGTTTCAACCACACTAATAAGGAAAAGGTTAGTGTAGTATGATTTTAGCCCCCTGCCGAAAGTCGATAGTACCTTTCTTGATACATGGTCAGAGGGCTAAATCTTATTTACAAGATTGAGAAAAAGAATAGTAAATGTGATATGCACATGCAAACAAGCAGAATGCAAATAAAAAGCAAATATGATCATACAAATGCACATGCGGATGCAAGACACATTTTTTTGGCTTTTATGCTTATATATATATATATATATTTGATGTTTTGTGATTTTATGCCTTTTGTTGTTGTTGTTTTTGTTTATATTTGAATTTTTTGTTGATTTTGAGTATATGGATTTTTTTGTTGTTTTTGTGAACGCCTGGTGACCACCCATGGGGCACCTAACCTATATGGAAACAGGAGTTTTCTAAATTACCTCCCAGGTATCTTGAGCACACATCTAGGTGGATTTGGGCCTCTAGACTCCTCAAATGATAGTCCCGCCAGTTAAGTCTTATCCTGATGATAATGCCGCCATGCCAAGCTTAGGCTCCCAGTTGCTTCCGACCACAGGGATACACCCAAAAAGCATTCGAGGTAGATGATTTGCCCGACCCGGGTCCATTTCTCACAACCCTAGATGGTATATGATGGAACACCTTGGAAACCTAATGGTCAATCGCGCGACGCTGACCTGGAATCAGACGCCGTCGCACCCATAGGTGACGCGCTTGCATTGACCTAAGCCCGAGGTAACATGAGAAAGCATTAATGGTGGTAAATATAGGTCTTGATCAGCCAGAGACACAGAGACCCCTTCACAGCAATGGCTTCCACTTTTGAAGCGGACAACCATATCTGTATTTTTGATAAACAAGGTTGCAACCTTGACAGGGTTCACCCTTCAGGACCTCCATTGAGCTTTCATCTTTTGATGGGAGAAGGAAGAACGTAGGGGATAAACCTCCTGAGAGGACCAGCAAAGCCGTTAACCCGGCGAGCTAGTTGAGGGCCTACTCAACTTTCCCCTTTCAAGCAATTTCGGACCACACCCCGAGCATTATGACATTAGATGCCCCTTCTGTAGAAAACTTTGATTTTTGAATGGGAGGGGTTTCATTTGATGGAGTCAGGCACGATCACGACCAGGCTTTTATGTGACTTCGTCACATATACATGCATACATAATTTTTCTTCTTTTTTCTTGGGGAAAAGAATATTGTCTTATTTTTAGATTCCCTTTTTCCGTGCCTGCGGGGACACTGCCCTCTTTTCGTGCTCTGACCCGGGCTCGAGGGGATGGATCCTACTCTTGCCTTAAGGATCTTGTGCTTCGGTCCTCTGATGCTCTGCGTTTTAAGGGTGACGATTGTCTCATTTGGTCGAAGAGAAGAAGAACAAAAGAGTGCTACCTTCCTGGAGACCTTCAGGCGAGGCCTTATCGTAGGTGACGCCACCCATTTGATGTAAAATACGTGAGTGTGTGCATGTTGTTTTCCTTCTAAAAAGCATAGGCCGACGTGGCCGGATAGGGATCTTCACGGTTCTGACAGACCAAGACCCGATACTTACCACATCTTGACGGTCCCTGTCTAGCATGAAGGGTTGATGCAATGAATTTGGACTGCATGATGGTCACCAGGCGTTGATTTTGATTTTTTTTTTTGTTTTCTGTACAAGAAATAAAAGGACACTTTTTCGTTTATTTTTGTTTTCTCTTTTTTTTGAATAGTTTTTTTGAATAGTTATGTACAAGGTCTCATGAATATAATTTCTTAAGGTATACCCCATTCCATGGATATGTGAGCTCTACCCCTTCGGAGTCCACTAACTTGTAAGCATTACCTGAGTAGATTTCTTTGATGATAAAAGGGCCTTCCCAATTTTCTTGAAATTTTGCTTTTAGACCAGCGGTTTTAGTAATCTTCCTCTTTAAAACCAGTTCACCTACCCTGAATTTTCTCTCCAGAACTTTCTTGGCATAATAACGTGTAATTCTCTTGCGATATACTTGGGCATGATCGGTCGCGATCATTCATTTCTCATCTAATAGTTCTAGCTGGGCCAACAGATTTTCTCGGCGTTGCTCCGGATCGAGCTCGGGATCCAACTGCACTCTTAGTGAGGGAACAAATATTTCATATGGGAGTACTGCTTCTGTTCCAAAGGTGAGTGCGTACAGGGTTTGACCCGTGGGAGTACGGATAGAAGTGCGGTAAGCCCAAAGGGCCTCAATGAGGCGATCTGGCCAGTCTGAATAATGGTGAGATTTGCAGGTTTTCTTGATAATTCAGATGAGAGTTTTGTTTGTAGCTTCAGCTTGTCCGTTTCCTTATGGGTAGTATGGAGATGAATGATGCAAGTTAATACCATATTTATCACACATGTCGCGGAGCTCCTGGGATGTGAATTGTGGTCCGTTGTCGGTGACGATGTCACGAGGGACGCCGAACCTGGCGAGGATGTTGCGCTTGCTAGCGAGGATGTTGCGCTTGCTAAACTTTACCCCCATTGATGCTTTGACTTCCGTGAATGCCTCAGCTTCCACCCACTTCGTGAAATACTCTGTAGCGGTGAGGATGAAGGATTTTCTTCAGACTTCTCTGGTTCTATCCGCCAAGGGACCGACTACGTCAAACGCCCACATGGCGAAAGGCCAAGGAGCTATAAGAGGATGGAGTGCAGATGAGGGTGCGTGAACCTTGTCTGCATGGAGTTGGCAATTAGCGCAATGGCAGACATACCGAGCACAATCCTCATGCATGGTAGGCCAATAGTATTGATGAAGGAGTTTCTGGGCAAGCATGCGGCCATTCACATGTCCACCGCATTCACCGGAATGTGTAGCTTCGACAACTGCACGGGATTCGGTCTCGTCGAGACAGCGGAGATAAACCCCACTGAGAGATTTGCGATGCAAGAGACCACCTATGATGGCAAAGCATTCTGCGGCTCGACGAATGGCTCGTCGATCAGGGGCGGTAGCATAATCAGGGAAGGAACCATATCGGAGATAATTCTCGATATCAAAGAACCAGGGATTGCCATCTTCGAGGTCGATCTCAGGTTCATGAGATATGACATGGACTTGAGAAGAAGGTTCAGAGAATCGTTGGAAACAGGGATCTGAATGCGAATGAGTGTGCATTCTCTGCACGATGACAGTGGCTGGCGGTCTTTCGCCGGGAATTGGAAGAGAAGATGCTAAAGAAGCCAAAGCGTCGGCTAGAATGTTCTGAGCCCTAGGGGTGTGTACAAAGGTGAGTTTCCTAAACCGTCGGAATACCTTGCCGACCAGGTCTTGGTAGGGTTTTAACTTCAGGTCCCGGGTTTGATACTTGCTGAGAGATTGCCGGAGTATGAGCTGGGAATCTCCGATGATCCGGAGCTCCTTAACTCCGAGGGCCAGTGCCAACTTCAAGCCCATGAGGAGTGCCTCATACTCAGCCACATTATTCGTGGCGGGGAAGGTTAATTGACAAGCACGGGGAATGATGACACCTTCTAGGGATTGGAGAACAGCTCCCACTCCATAGCCCTTGGAATTGAATGCACCGTCGAAGTAGAGGATCCATGAAGGTTCACCATCTATGATGGCTCCTAACTCTTCGTCCGGGAAACTCTCATCGAAAGGGGAGAATATAGGGAGTGGATGATGGGCAAGGTGCTCGGCGATGGCGTGCCCCTTGACCTCCTTCTGACTAACATAGGTGATGTCGAATTGGTTGAGAAAACTTTGCCATCTCACCAAACGATCAGTTAGGGCGGGCTTTTCCAACAAGTATTTGATTGGGTCCATTTGCGCCAAGAGCTATACTTCATGTGCGAGGAATAAATGTTTTAGCTTTTGGGCGACCCAGACGACGGCCGCACAGGTCTTTTCCATGGCAGTGTACCTCTGCTCAGCTTCATTGAACAGTTTGGACAAATAGTAGACCGCGCGTTCCCTCTTGGCCTCATCATATTGGGCCAATACCCCTCCAATAGATTCATCAGTGGTAGAAACATAGAGCAGTAAAGGCTGACCCGGGACCGGGGGTGCTAGAACGGGAGGATTCAAAAGTTTCTTCAGATCATCGAAGGCCTTTTGACATTTGTCGCTCCAATCAAATTTAGCCTCTCCTTTTAACATGTCGTAAAAGGGTTTGCATCATTGAGAATGGTGAGATATAAATCTTCTAATAAATTGCAAACGCCCGATTAGACAGCGGACCTCTTTGATGTTCTTAGGAGGAGGCATCTCGGCAATGGCCTTAGCTTTATTAGGGTCGATCTCAATTCCTCTTTTGCTAACAATGAACCCTAAAAGCTTCCCTGAAGAAATCCCGAATACACATTTCTTGGGGTTCATTTTGAGTTGGTGCTCCCGCGACCGTTGGAGAACTACTCAGAGGATTTCTACATGGCCACTCCTAGTTTTGGATTTAACCAGAATGTCATCCACGTAAACTTCCATATGAACATGCATCATGTCGTGGAAGATGGCCATCATCGCCCTTTGATATGTTGCCCCTGCGTTCTTGAGTCCGAAGGGCATGATGACATAGCAGTAAGTCCCCCACTGAGTGGTAAAAGAAGTATTCTCCTGGTCTTCTTCTGCTAGGCAGATCTGGTTATACCCCGAGAAGCCATCCATGAAGGAGAGCATCTCATAGCCGGCGGTGTTGTCCACCAAGACATCTATGTGTGGAAGAGGAAAGTCATCCTTTGGGCAAGCACAATTGAGGTCACGGAAATCTATGCAGATGCGGACCCTATCATCCTTCTTAAAAATAGGGATGATGTTAGCTACCCATTACGAATATAAAACTACCCTGATAAACTTGGCCTTATGGAGCTTGTCTACTTCTTCTTTGACTTTGAGTGCGAGCTTCGGGTGAAGTCGCCTTAGCTTTTGTTTGACAGCTCGAGCATCGGGTTTCAGGACCAAATGATGGTCAACCAAAGACGGGTCCAGACCTGGCATGTCCTCGTAAGACCAAGCGAAAGCATCAAGAAATTCTCTGAGAACCTCCACAAGAGCAGCTTCCTCTTCATCAGTCAAATTGGCACTTATCAATATATTCTTTGGATCATCCTTGGTGCCGAGATTGACTTCCTTGGTGGATTCGTCAATGGAAACATTAGGTTCATCAAATTTCTTGGTTCCATCGACGAAGGAAGCAATGGGATCACTACCATCTTCTAATGGCTCTTCTTCTTCTTCTTCCGCGCCATCATCTTCTTCTAAGACATACACCCCTAGACCGTCATCTACTGAAGATCCTTCCGGTTCAACTGCCCCTAGGGGAATGGGAGTGGATGCAAATTCAGAGACCTGACAGAGCTGCGCGCATTTACCAGCCAACTGGCTGATGTATCGCGCGGGAACCTGATGGACACTAGACTTTCTGGAAGGAAAGGACGCTATGTACAGACCTTGACTTGATCTAGACCATACCTTACTATGTATAAGGGGAGTTTGTGGAAGGGAGTTCAAGGTGGAAAGTGTCGGCCCTTAGCCGAGGGATCCATTTTCCAAGGAGGCGGCTTCTTCAATAGTAAGCTCGCAGGCCCATGTTTGAGAATCAGCATTTTTTTTGGTGGTCATGGGTGAATGTGCAAACCCTATGGGTGGGTTACCCCATGGCCGAATACGTGAGGAGCGGAGGGAATGGTGGGTGGAATCGGAAGGGAATGAAGAGGATAGGCGCAGGCCTATTTAAAGCAAGAAAGATACCCGAGGGGAAAACCTCGTCCGGGGGTTTATCAAGATGAAAAAGGGAGAGGAGACCAAAGTCCTCCTCGAGTGTTGAATCGGGCGGGATTTCTTTTCTTTGAGAGACTTCAGACTTTTCTCTCATCTCTGGCCGAGTTCCTGGATGAACTGTCCCTATGACAAAGCAATCGTAAACCAAACCCTTACCCTGAGTAGCCCTAGGTAGCTCTTCCAGAGAGTAACCCAAACCTGCCCGACCTTTAGCAACTTTGAGCTTTCTTCTATGCGTGGGACCTTGTTCGAGCTGACCTAAACCCTTACCCATGGTAAAACCTATTCTGGCCATGATCTCCCATCCTTTACCGGGAGGGATATTGGAATGTGTGATTGGCCGCGGAAGGAAGGGGGAATCGGGTGGACTTAAGGCGGAGGCCCCTACGGCACCCTCTATGGAAAGGACGGGCTTCTTGCCCTTATCTGGAATGGTCATAAATGGGATCTGCTCGGAAGTGATAGCATTGAGACTTTCCACCAGTGGGATACTCTTGATCTTGATCACCCTACCATTGTAAGGAAACTTGAAGCATTGATGGGCAGTTGATGGGATTCCGAGGGTTTGCTCAATCCATGGCCGTCCTAAGATGGCCTTCTATGCATGATCGACATCAAGGACAAAGAAGCCGAATGTCATGACCATTGGACCTAAGCCGAGTTGCAAGGTCGCCTTTCCTTTTGCACATCTCTTCGAGTTGTCATAGGATGAGATGGTAGTGCATACCTCCTCCAGGTTCTCTTCTTGGAGGCCAATTTTACGAATGGTCTTCATGGGACACACATTGATTGAAGCTCCTGTGTCAATGAGGGTGGAGTCGACCTTGACTCCGTTGAGAGAGACTGTGAGGCACAACGGGAGTGACCTGCTTTCTGGCAAAGCAAGGTCTTTATTAGAGAATGAGATGGATGGTCCACATGTAAGGGCCATGATGGCCTCGGTCACACCACTTGCCGGTAGGTCTTCGTTGACCATGATCTTTTGGAGGAATTGAAGCAGAGTGGCTTGGTGTGATGGGGACTTCTTAATGAGCTCCAAGATGGAAACCTTAGCAAGGGTCCTGTCTAGATGTTGGAGAATGTCATACTCCGCGGGAGGGCCTTGAGAATTGACCCCTTTCTCTGGCTGGGATGGCCTTTGGGACGGGAGAATGATGCGGTTACGGAGAGTGACATTCACCGACGCTTCTTTAGGGTCATCTTGCTCCAAAGGTTTCAGGCGGATGAGCTGCAAGGGAGCTGGAGATCCAAAGATGCATGAGAGGGAGGCTGAATTGTCTCCGAAATCGACAAGAGAAGGAGAAGGGACTGATTTTGGCTGAGGTGGCTTAAGGAGGACCAAAGGGCGTTCCTGCACTGACTGAGCATGTGAAAAGACATGAGGTTCTTGACATGGAATCTGAGGAGGGTTGATTAAGGTGAGTGGTTTTGGGGTAGCATTTGAAAACTAACTGGGAGGTGAGATCAGACTTCGGGATTGGGTGAACATGTTGACGTCCGCCCATCGTTCATTAGCTTCCACTACAAACTTCCCATACCAGCCCAGGAACCCTTTCGATGCCCCACATCTGGGTCCTTTTGAGCACCCGTGGCTCCATTCCAATTATGGTGTTCACCCGCTCATTCTGCCTTGAGCTCGAGGGATCTTTGTTTGACTGATGAGTTGGCAATGGGTTTTGCACGATACCAAGGTCCCAGTTGGGTTTCTTGAGGTTGACAATGGCTAGCTTCACATCGCCTAATTGATTCTACCCTCGTCGTTCATGTCATACACCCAATCTCGGAATTGGAAGCAGTTGAATATATCATGCCCGAAAGTTCGGTGATAAGGGCAATACCTAGAGGTGTCAGCATTGGGATGAACCCAATCCTGTTGAGGGGGAAGTTGAATGGATTCGGAGGACATAAGGGCAAAGAAAATGTCACCCAAAGTTTCAGGCAACGGAGGATAAGAAGCCCTTTTTGGTCCAGTGCGGTTGTAGTTCTGAGGTGGAGGGACATTTGCATAAGGCTTGGGATTGCCTTGCCCCTGGTTTGCACTAGCCTGAGCAGGATGGGAGCCCTGGTGATTGTTAGACTTGAAAGGTTGGCCAACCACATTGACTTGCTCATTTACCGTGACACCCTCGGTGGTGGGGACGGCTGGAGTCTTCCTACTCTTGGTGCGAGACTCAAAGAAAGGAGGCAAGGTGGAATCCCTTACCTAGGCCGGAACTATCCGAGCTCGATTATAGAGTTGGTGAAAGGTGTGGAGCTCACTGAGCATTAAGATGGCCCTAAGCTGAGGGGTGGCATTATTCACCAACATGGTGATAGCCTGAGACTCGGTGATGGGAACTTCTATCCTAGAAGCCATGATCCTCCACCGATTTACAAAATTAATGAAATCCTCGTCGGGCTTCATTTTCTCCATGACTAGGTCAAACAACGTAGGAGAAATGGAAGACATATGACCAAAGTGAGCGAGAAATCGCTCGGAGACTACGTCAAAGTTGATGAGATCGACAGCTGGTGGGGAGGAAAACCAATGTAGGGCCTCGCCCTCAAGAGATTTTTGAAACAAATGGACCAATAGGACCCGATCGTAGAGCCATTGATGGGAATCCATGAGGAAACCCAAAAGGTGATGATGGAGGTCAGTGGTACCATCATATCTCCTATACTTAGGAGCCTTGAACCCAGGCGAGAAATGAGCATTAGGGAGTTTGCAGTATTGGGCTAGCGAGTGGGGACGTGAGTTTGGCATACTCTCGGCCACTGCCTGCCGAATGTAGCTTTGAATCTCCTGCCGGAATGATGGGTCTATCCCCTTTAACGGGATACCCGTGGTTGACGGAATTGGGGGTGAAGAGACCCTTTGCGGAGCCATTGGATAGCTGAATTGGAGTGGATTCTCAGGAATTGGTCGGCTCGTGGACCCCTGAAAAGGGGTTTGAGCGCGGGGAGGTGTGATATGGGGAGACATGTGTGGAATGGCCGGAGCCTTCCCACGGGAAGCCATCGTGGCCAAGTCCGCTGGAGTGTAGGGGGATAGCATGCTGATCAACTCTTGATCCTCGTGCGGAGAGAGTGTAGGAGCCCTCGGGCTACCGCGGTCATGATCACTCGGTGAAGAAGCCGAATCGGCGTGGACGACCTCATTTGGCGTGGCCGAGAACATGCCTATAAAGGCATCCGGATAATCGTCCTCTATTTGAAATAGAGGATTGCCCTTAATCCCAGATTCATATTGGGGAGGGAATTCCTCCTCATAACCCGGATTTGTGAAAACCCGCTCCATCCTAAACCAATTTTAATTGGTTTAGAAAAGAGAGAATGAAACTTAAGGGGGAGGGGTAAGTGTTTCTAAGCACACCAAAGGGGGTGACCACAAGCAACGTCCCAAAATTTTTCTTTTCCTTCTTTTTTTTCTTTTGTTCACTCGGAGAAGAGAAGGGAACTAAGTGGGTGAAGGGTGAACTCCGGGGAACTTAACAGAAACCTCACTCCAAGCCCAGGGTCACTATAGGTTCTTCTGAGGGTACAACCTGCCTGGCGACCATGTGGGAACCCACGGTTCGCGAGGACTCACAGAGGTTCCCGGTTGGACCGAACCAATTACACCCGAGTGAGAATCCTCAAGTGAAGGGTTCAATTCCAACGGGAGGGATTCCTAATAAGGGGTGATGCCGGCTCTGCCTAAACCCAACCACGATTCAACCCTGTGGAGAGAGATCACACAATACACAAGCAAAACAACAAAGAAAATAACTAGTTACGGGGGAGCACAAGAAGAGAGTCAGAGGGCAGCCAGGTCACTGGCCGCTCAAAGACCTGGGCGGCCAGGTCGAGGGACGCTCAGGGGATGAAGGCGGCCAGACTATTAGCCTCCTGGAGGAGGAGAGGGCGGCCAGAGCGAGGGCCATCCAGTGATCTGGGCGGCCAGACTATTGGTCGCCCAGGGGATGGCCTAGGCGGCCACTGGGTTGGTCGCCCAGGGGCCTAGGCGGCCAGGGGGTTGGCCTCCTTCTGTCTAACTTTCAGAAAACACAAAATAGAGCTACGTAAATTAATCTAATGTAAACACATGCTTCACTTATCTTGGACTTCAAGCATTAAGGAACTCACAGTAGGCATTGGAGGGTCCCACCGTGATCGCCACTTCCTTGGTTGTAGGTTCCGTGGATCGTCGGACCGTGTGTGTTGGGTGGTAGAGGGGAGTTGGTTTGGAGAATGAGCTTAGCGGGGTTATCTCCTCAACCTTCTTGGACCACGAGTACCTACAGGGGAACAAATCAAAGGTTAAATAATTGTGATCGCCAGAGGTGTTTACCTGAACCTCACAGGAATGATGATCGTGGGGAGATGCTCAAAATAGGGAGAAGGTAGGGTCCCTCTTCCTCATCCTCGGACGGCCAAGGGCAAGGAGCCCTGCGTAGTCCTTTGATGCTGAAGCCTGCAAACAGTGAAGCTTAAAGAAGAAATCAAAAAAAACCATTAGCAACGGGAAGTGCAGTGTCTACTCTAATGAAAGTTAATGTAAGGGGAATAGTGGCGGCATGATTACCTGGGGGTGGTGGGAAGGAGGGATAGCCGAGACTTTCGACCACCCACCTTCCCATTTGTTTTGGGGGGAAAAAACCTCTTAAGTGTAGAAGCTAGGAAGATTACGATATGCAGAATGTACTTACCAGGAAGCCATGATGCAAGAAGTAAAGAACAGGGGGTTCCGGAGTTCAAACCTGGATCGAGGATGAAGGAGGAAGGAGACCAGGCACAACTCCCCTTTCACCATCCGAGAGAGCCTCCGTAGGCAAACCCTCTCTCTTTTGACTCCCCCCCCAAATTCCCACAAATACCTCCTCTCCGAATGTCCTCTCCCCCCTCTCTCTCTGGAGATCAGTGGTTTTGTCATTCAAGTCGGAGTGCATGAAATCATCTGGAAAATCGTGCAAAACAGGGGGGAGAACGTGCTCATTAACTGAGCCACGTTCTCTGACCAAGTAAAATCAGGAGGGTGGCCATCGACTTGGCCTTCCTGAAGGGGAGGGCGGCCAGCTCTCTGGCCACCCAGCAGAGGAGGGTGGCCATTGACCTGGCCGCCCAGGATCAGGGGCGGCCAGGTCCTTGGCCGCCTAGACCATGGTCCTTGGGCCCCTCCAATGGACGAGGCCCAATAGCTCTATGGATATGGGTTGGGCTTTAAAGCTTGGAACAATGATAAACCAAGTATAACGATTGTGCATCATTCACACGAAGGTCCACTGGGATCTGCGGGATGTCCGAAATTAGGCATCTACAGATGGCAGAAGTGTATCAGAAGATACAAGAAGTAGAGGTGCTCCTAAGATGAGTAAGTGAGATGGGGTTACTCCCAGCTACATCCAGGCTGGATGCATCTCCATCCGGGATCCTACAAGGAGGTACTACACCACTAGGAGCCTTGTCACAGTCGGCTATGCTCCAGCTAACACAGGCCCATAAAGGGAACCCTCTCCCTCAGCAGCCACAGCATGCTACTTTCGCATACCCCTCAGCTCTCCAGCCACGTCAAGGGGCAACTTCTGCATCTCCAGCATTGCCAATAATAAACCCATCCTCACAACTAGTCGGTTTACTTCAGGATCTGGCAGTCCCAGCTATAACAAACAAGACCGTTGCAGATGAAGTCACTGAGGTGAAATTATATATGATCAAACAAAGAGGTGATGAGTCTGCTTCAAACTACATTCAACGCTGGAAGAACCTCTGCTCCGGATGCAAACATCCTCCAAGCTATAAAGAAGCTGTTCAGCTGTGCAAGCGCAATCTCGGGAAGGAGATCCTTCTAAGGGTTATTAGCCTTGAGATCACATCCTTTGAGCAACTAGAAGATATGGCAAATGATATAGAAGCCTTCCTGGCAAAGTATTGCCTGGCTTTTACTCCTCCAATTCAAAAGCACAAGCTAATTAAAGAACAGTCGGCACCAGAAGAAATAGAAGCAATTGACTTTGCAGCCTTCGAGCGTCAGTGGAGGAAAGCACAGGAGGCAACTGGCTCCTCCTCTACCAGGGTTGCTGAACAAAAACCCCCTTTACTAAGGGCAAGAATGAAAAGACCATACTCATTCCCGCAAGACAAGACCCAGCGGCTGTTCGAGTGGGCCCTTGAGTACAATAAGGTCATCCTCCCGGAGCTTAAGAAACCAAATGACATCGAAAGAAAAGATGACCCTCGGTTTTGCCCCTACCATCGAAAGAGGGGATATCTCATCGAGGACTGCTATATATTCAAAGACATCATAGAAGACTCAGTCCAAAATGGTGAATTACAACTTGGAGAATATAGGGTGGACCCACCTCGCCCTCACTCGATGCCCATTTTTAAGATGACGACTAACACAGTTTTCGTATATCAATCGAGATGGTACACCTTCGGAGATGCATCCCGAGCACCCTCTATTGTGGCAAGAGGCTGAACAAATGCAATTGTTCCACCATCTCCGGGGGAACTACTGAAGACCAAAATAGAAATAAACCCAAGAATAAAAGAAAAGATGATGCTTTACCGCTCGATGTGCTGCCAGGCTTTATTCAAGCCATCAATTCAAGAATGGAGCCAACCCATGTCGGGGTCAACTGGAAAATGATGAAGATGCAGGGAAGAGTCTCTTCCCAAATGAAAAGACCGGCGCGACGCAGCCGCTGCTTTGCACGCTCCAGCACACAATAAGGGAAGCTCAACTCTCTCCGAGCAAGGGGGCCAAGAATGAAAAGATGCTCAGCTACAATCAAGCTCTGAGGTGACGCTGGGCACAGCAAGACTCTATTCTCCACTTGGGGGCTGCAACAAAAGAGAAGAGGGTGGAGTCCAACGATCGGATTTCCCTACTACTATCTGCCTACACAACTGCTCGTGAAGCGAACAAGCTACCTAATGAAAAAGACATGCTTTGAACAACTCGTCTTCAGCTATCACCCTAGCTTGGGGGCATTAAAAGGGAGAATGAACTCTCCGACTACCCACCCCAGCTTGGGGGCATCCAAAGCTAAAAGAAGAGACAACGGAATTATTCAGGGCACACCAACGTCCCACCGTAAACTGGACAACCCGCTGCAGATGCTAACTGTTCGACAAGCTCGACTGCTAAAGATTTCGAGCTCCTCGCTTAGAGAACCCATTTGCTGCATTTCATTCAATGATAGAATGGGATTTCTCCTTCTCTGGGAAGCTACTCCATACAATTTAGCACTATGGAATCGGGGTAAGCTCTGCAGTCGCTTCTTCAATTGAAATCACTATAGGCAGTGCAAGGTGCACAGCTATAGGAGCTTAAAGCCACCTGCACCATTTGTGGAGTTGAAAAGACCCCGCAACCACAACTGCTGAGGCAGGCATGTCAAGAGACCAGCATACGGCACAAGCCCTGGAAGCCTATCTTTGCAAGAGATACAACATTTCGGATACCCCCGCATAAGACAACAACACAAAAGGTAGCCAACGACTCGGTGCACGGCTACTGCCACCTGCCATCTGTCCCCTGGGGTGATGTCAACTCAGAGCAGGCATGCAACAACCTCCCCGCTATCAAAGGATCCATGTTGATATGGTCTAAACACCTGAGATGACGCACGCCACAAGCTGCAAAGCTTGTATCAACTGCCCACTCCCGTCCTTAGACTGGATCCACTAGTCAGGTCACCCAATAAACATTCATCGGCGTTGCTAACTCCTTATCCTGCGAAATGCTTCCCATTAGTCCCACCAGGATTGACCCTCTACCCCCGGTGTGGAACCCACATTCATAACCAATACATCCTCGCCATCCTTCGGCATTCCACCGCAATAGCTACACAAACACGCTAAGAGATACCAAACTTGCCCTATCGGGCCCATAAAACCTTTCCCTTGGCTTGTGGCACTCCGCCCTCGCAGAGCTCTCATCGCCATAGTCCCGCCAGACTAGGCCCATAAAACTCTTCCCCTTGGCCTGAAGCACTCCGCCCTCGCCGAGCTCTTAGACTTTTCCCATCAAGTCCCACCGAGCTGAGTCCATAAGTTTTTTCCTCGACGCAAGGCACTCCGTCTGCGTCGAGTTCTTAAGTATTGCCACCAAGCTAGGCCCATAAACCTTTTCCCTCTAGCTCAAGGCACCCCGCCTTGGCCAAGCTCTCAGATGTTAATCTCTAGCCCCACCGGCGCTATACCAAAATAGTCAATTCCATCAATAGTCCCACCGGACAACACAACACGCATTATGGGTTGGTCTGTACCAGGAGTACTTTCGGAGAGTACCATTCTTAGCCCTCGTCAGCTGGCTAGGTTTTACCCTTGGCCTAGACCCCACGTCTTCGCTGAGTTGCTTGATTTCGGCGTTATGTCAAGTCAATGCCTATTTATATATCCTACCCTTGTTCAGACCTCCCGTCTAAGCAAGGTTCGTCAGCTCCGACTTATCGTCGGGTTGGCATCTATATTTTGCCTTGACCTGGACGTCACTTCTCAGCCAGGTTGATTGACCTTAATGTACCATCAGGTCAACGTCTACATTACATCCCCTTCCCTTGGCTTAGACCTTCTATCGGAGCAAGGTTGGCTGACTTCGATCTATTATCGGGTCAACGTCCACATCACATCTTCTACACCACTATATTCTGCCCTTGTTCCAAACCTCGCGTCTGAGCAAGGTTTGTTGATTCCAACATCTCGTCAGGTCGACGTCTACATTCTACCCTTTGTTGTGTGAGGATTGAATAGATCTAGAGGGGGGGTGAATAGATCTTTCCCCCTTTTTAATTTATTCCAGCCTTATTTGAACTATTGCTCGAGTCAATGTAACTAACTAGAGTGTCAATAAGATCTAGCTACTCAATGCATCAAGATTATAAACTAATATGCAACGAAAGCAATCACACCAAAACTCATCACACATGCACGATGATCTTTTTAGGTGGTTCAGTCTCTATGCGAGACTTACATCCACCCCTCACTCAACTTGAGTGAGGCTTCACTACCAAGAGACCCTTGTCTCAAGCAACACTGCTGCCTCACAGCTTGCACACACGCTGACACACAGCTTGACACTGCTGCCTCACAGCTTGACACTGCTGCCTCACAGCTTGATACAATCAGAAGAAAATAGTTGATTTAAGAACGACAAGGAACCATTAAACTGAAGATATGAGATTTCAGAATTTTGGCAAATCCAAGTGCATAGGGCTGCTGGCGCATTGAGATCCTGATCTCTGAGCTGGGTACTCTTCAGATGGTTGAGCTCTTGCACAGCTGGATCCCCATTGTCTTCAGCAGCAGATCTTCTTGCATCTACATGAACTGCATAGTAGGGCTTGAACGCGGCCGGTTCCTTCTTGCAGAAAACCCTTGTCTTCCACTCTCTCTAATCGTATGTGCACACCACCTCTCTCGGCATGCATATATTCTTTTTTTTCCCTCCATCTGTCTTCAAGAATTGGCGCGAGACAGAAGCTTGAGCCAATCCGATATTCGCGCTCAGATTCTCTGCTGACTTTTAGGGCGGAAATCTGTTTTTCAGTTTCTTCAATCCTATTCACAAGGCTGACTCGATCTCCAAGAGATGCAGCAACAGATCGACCAGAATATTCTCCCATGCCTTTATCCACGTGCCATCTTCAACTTCTTTCCAGATTTTTAGACCTTCAAATCGGAATTAGTTTCTATAGGTTCTATCCAGACTTTGATAGGCCTCACGCAACGGATGTACATACTTAGAAGCTTGAAGCAGCAAGTCTGTAACTGAGTGTCCAGACTTTGGCTTCGCATGGCAACGGCCAATGTACAGACTTTGGCTTCTCATGACAGCGGCCAATGTATGGACTTCTGCTTCCTGGACGAGCCCCAATGTATAGACTTTGGCTTCTCATGACAGCGGCCAATGTATGGACTTTTGCTTGCTGGACGAGCCCCAATGTATAGACTTTGGCTTCTCACGAGTGTATAGACTTGATGAAGCTTGAGACGTTGAGTGAGACTGTGATGTTGTACAGACTTTCAACCTGCCACTGAGACGCTAGGTGAGACGCAACCTGGCAATGTGCAGACTTGAGAGGCGATGCGCTGTAGGCTAATGCTGTACAGACTTGATAACGTGAGACGCTGGAAGAGACGATGCACTGTATAGACTTCAAGATGAGTGAACAAACCAAAACGACTGAACCGTGTACAGACTTGAAGGTTCTGTAGAGGCTGTACAGACTTTCACGAAACGCATGCAGCGTTGTACAGACTTTTGATGCCCACTGGCGATGTACAGACTTGCCTTAGAAACGAATGTATAGACTTCGTTTTGAAGCAGGGCAATATACAAGCTATATAGACTTTGATATTAGAAGCTCATCCGATGTACAGACTTTGAACGTCCAATGTATAGACTTCTATTGTGTAGACTTGCCAACATGTGAAACGCTGAAAGAAGAGGCTGACGATGTATAGACTTGACAGTGCATGCTTTAGTGATGTGTGGACTTTGAAATGCTTGAGGCGGTGGCTGTACAGACTTTGATGAACATGCAGGTGAGACGTGGCCACAAATGTGCAGACTTAACAGTGCCAGTGTATAGAGTTGCTGAGCTTTCGCTAAGTCTGTATGGACTTGCTAGATAATGCATGCACTGGCTACCGATGTGCAGACTTGAAGCTTCATGCATAAAGACGCTAAACGAGACGCTCAATCTCTTCCATCAAACTGTTGATCAGTGGAACCCTTGGAGTGAATATCACTTTACCACTGCCTGCAATGTCATCAGTACCTGGATTCATGGAAGAATGAAGTTCTTATTGATTCATAAATTGGAGAATGTTTCTACTTGTGTTTAAGTGAGTATCTCAATGATTTGTGGATTGTCATCATCAAAACTAGGGATGCACAACATTCTCCCCCTTTTTGGTGATGACAACCAAAAGTCATTGTGACGCCCTTGCAATCAATATATCAAGTATGAGTACATAAGTGCAGTGCATTTGAAAACTGTAGCCAAGCCAAACATCTCATTGAGTATATAAAGAACTGAATTATATAAAGAACTGACTGACATTGACATTTGACATTTGACATCCTACAACCTACAATGACTGACATCATCTTTTCTCCCCCTGTGTCATCAGCAAAAGAAGAAGGGGGGGAACCTAACTTAAGACCATGGTGGAGGCAGGGGAGCTAACTGCGACTCAGTCCAACTCAGTCTGTGGACTATGCCATTAAGCTGTGCATGAACTGCCATCTGAGCATTTGCAATATGAGTGTTCTGGTGAATGAGAGAGGCAGATGAGAGTTTGATGCGAATGAGAGTTTTTTGAAAACAAACCTGCAAAGACCTTAAATTGATAGGGGGGGCTTTTGTTTAAATCCTTTCCATAAAGAATCGTATTAGTTGATTTGTCCACTAACTTAATGAATTTCATTCTGAAGAATTTAGTGAAATAAATTTGGGGCTTTATCAGTGTGTTTGAGTGTCAAGACAGGAATAAACTTCAACAAAGTGGGATATGGTTCTTTACATGATCTAGTAACCTTATGATTGATTTTGCACAAGTTAATTTGACCAAAATGCCAACTTCAATATGAATTCAGGAAACTTTTGTTGTCATGAGGTGCCAAGGGTCAACCATCTAACTTGTCTGACAGTTTTACTAACAAATTTTGAACTGCATACATACATTTTTTGATTAATTGATCGATGAGTGGTCAGGTTTATCACATACATTTCTGCACGAGGTAACATGCTTTTTACACGCCAGAGACCCCGGCTACTTTGCATGCCTAACCGTCTCACTTGGGAATTGGTGAGCACCTTTTTGCGTGAGGATACACGTTGATTAGACGCCAGTATCCACAGTTACTCAGTACTCCCACCCCCTTATTCATACTGGCAGAGGTAGCTTGGCTCTTCATGACACACACGTTTCTCCCTTTTTATACATCACTCTTTTTGTAGGGAGAGACAACAGTTTCTCAGAGGCCATTCCATTGCTCTGCCTGACAGACATGATAATAGCATATTCCCAAGGCATTCATGAATTAGTTGAATTTGATTTTCATTTGACAGCATGAGCACTTTGAGTAAGATAACTTTACTACTCTCAATTATAAAGTTCAAGGGCATGTAAATGGCATACTCCTATATGTTTAGTTTATTGAAGCATGACAACTCAAGCTCATTTTACAGCCAACCAAACTTGTTCTTACTATGTTCTCAGAATTATGTTCATCATATAGTGGATGTGACAGCCCAACGATTTCAGAATAGAAGAGGTGTATACAAACCCTCCCCCTTAGTTCAAGAGTCTTTGCAGAGTTAGAGGACGTGAGATTTTGTTGATGTAGGCTGTGAAGATTTTGATTGAATTGGGTTTGTAGAGGTTTAAAAAACATGAACAGGATATAGGCAACAAGGAGAAGGATCATGCCAAGCAGTCGGCTCAGTCTACTCAATTTCCACCAGTTTCAGCTAGATGACTAGTGACACTAGTACCTATCATGAGATGCTAACTGAAGAAGACATGCTAACTGAGCTGGCCATATGCATGCATGCTGAACTTCACTAGCCTAGACTCCCCCTTAATGTAACATATATTTGCCAGAAAACAATCAGTGATCATTACAGAAAATTGTTGCAGAAAGGCTGTTATGGATTTTCATGAGGAGACCTGCATAACCCCAATTCTCTTCTCAAGGTGGTGAATCTATCATTGTTGAGGGGTTTAGTGAAAATGTCAGCAAGTTGTCTTTCAGTCTCAATAAAATGCAGTGCAAAGTTGCCCTTGCTGACTTCATCTATTATGAAGTGATGACGGATTTCAATATGTTTAGTTCTAGAATGCTGGATTGGATTTTTTGACAAATTAATAGCACTCGTGTTGTCACATAATATTGGAGCACATCCAAGATCTATGTTGTAATCTTGGAGCTGATGTTTGATCCAAAGAACTTGTGTCCCACAACTCCCTACTGCGACATATTCTGCCTCAGCAGTGGAGAGTGCAACGGAGTGTTGCTTCTTAGAAGCCCAAGTGATCAAACATCCACCCAAGAATTGACAATAGCCACTCGTGCTTTTTCTATCTATTTTGCATCCAGCATAATCCGCATCTGAGTATGAAATTAAATCTAGATCACAGAAGGCAGGATACCAAAGTCCCAAATCTTGGGTGCCGGCAAGGTATCAGAGAATACGCTTGACAGCTCCTAAGTGTGATTCTCTAGGACATGCTTGGTATCTAGCACACATGCACACACTAAACTGTATATCTGGTCTAGAGGCAGTTAAGTAGAGCAGGGAGCCAATCATACCTCTGTATGTTTTTGTATCTACCAGATTACCTCTTTCATCAGTATCTAGTGTTACATTTGTGCTCATTGGTGTTCCAATTGCTTTGCAGCTCTCCATGCCGAATCTCTTTAGCATTTTCTTGATGTACTTGGATTGATTAATGAAGTATCCATCCTTGCATTGTATGACCTGCAGTCCAAGGAAGAATTGTAAGTCCCCCATCAAACTCATTTCAAATTCCGCAGTCATCAGATTTGCAAATTCATTACATAATTGAGGTTTTGTAGACCCAAATACAATATCGTCGACATAGATTTGCACAATGAGAATATCCTTACCTTGGGTCTTGGAAAATAAGGTCTGGTCTATTTTACCTCTTGAATAACCCTTGTTGGCAAGAAATGAACTTAGCCTCTCGTACCATGCACGTGGAGCCTGTTTCAAACCATATAATGCTTTATTGAGTTTAAAAACATGGTTAGGGAAACTCTCATTTTCAAACCCAGGAGGTTGCTCTACATAGACCTCTTCCTTGATGACTCCATTTAGAAAGGCACTTTTTACATCCATTTGTTGTAGTTTGATCCCATGAGAAGATGCAAAGGCAAGTAACATCCTGATTGCTTCTAATCTGGTCACAGGGGCATATGATTCCTCGAAATCAATACCAAATTCCTGGTTGTACCCCTTGGCTACAAGTCTAGCCTTGTTTCTAATGACCTCCCCTCTCTCACTTAATTTATTTCTAAACACCCACCTGGTTCCAATGACCGATTGAAAGGTTGGTCTGGAAACAAGATTCCACACTTTGTTTCTCTCAAATTGATTTAACTCCTCATGCATTGCATCTATCCAGGATTCATCATTCAAAGCCTCCTCTATAGTTTTTGGCTCAATTTGGGAGACTAGTGCAAGTTGGTCTGATTCATTAATAGCTCTCCACTGAGATCTTGTCCTCCTTGGTTCATTTACATTACCAATTATGCTATCAAGGGGGTGATCCTTAAGCACTCTCACATTTTCAAGATTGTTACCTGATCCATTTACACTTGCATTTTGTTCACCTGAATTGTTGCCTTGTTCTTCTTCGTGGCTTGATTCCTTATCTTGCTCATCTGGTTCATCCTTGGGTTCCATAAATTCTCCATCTTCACTCTTCTTGTCGACCTGTTCACCATCCATAGATTCATTAGACTCATCAAATGAAATGTGGGGAGATTCCTCAACTACTTGATCTTTGACATTGAATACTCTATAAGCCCTTGATATGTTAGAGTATCCCAGGAATATTCCTGGGTCGCTTTTAGGTTCAAACTTGTCCAAGTTTTTCTTATCATTGTTATGGATGAAGCACTTTGTTCCAAATATTCTGAAGTGAGCTAGGGATGGTTTCTTACCTTTGAACATTTCATATGGAGTTTTTGCACTAGATGGTCGTACCATTGCACGGTTCACAATGTAACACGCAGTGTTGACTGCTTCTGCCCAGTATTTTCTTGGAAGGTTCCCTTCTGCCAACATTGTTCTCCCCATCTCTACCAGAGTTCGATTCCTTCTTTCCACCACCCCATTTTGTTCTGGCGTTCGGGGTGCTGAGAATCTGTGCGTTGTTCCTTTTCTTCTGCAAAAGGCATCAAATTCAGAATTTTCGAATTCTCCGCCATGGTCAGATAAGATTGAGCATATTTTGAACTTACCATCCTGTTTCAGTCTTTTGTAGAAGGCCTGAAATTCATGGAATGCATCATTCTTGTGGGATAAGAAGAATACCCAAGTAAATCTGGAAAAGTCATCTACTAATACATAGCCATATCTTTTCCCACTAATGCTTGCTGTTCTTGTAGGGCCAAATAGGTCCATGTGCACTAATTCAAGTGGTTTAGAGGACTGGTTTTCAGATTTACTTTTGAAGGTTTTTCTCGTTTGCTTTCCCTGGGCACATGCAGCACATAGTTTGATGTTTTTACTGAAGGTGATTTCAGGCAGCCCTCTTACCATGTTCTTTTTAACCAATTTATGCAAAACTCTAAAGCTGACATGTCCTAACCTGCGGTGCCATAGCCAGATCAGATCATCCTTTTTAGCAGTTAAACATAAGTTAGAATGAACAGGATCATTTAAATCTATCATGTATACATTGTTCACTCTTTTTCCTGAGAATTTCACTAGATCTGAATTAGGTTCCATAATTTTGCAGCTTTCCGAGTCAAATATTACCTTGTGTCCTTTATCACATAGTTGGCTAATGCTCAGTAAATTATGCTCTAGGCCATCTACCAACAACACATTCTCAATGCAGTTTGAAGGCTTCTTACCTATCTTACCTGTGCCGACGATTTTACCTTTGTTGTTTCCACCAAAGGTTACGTGTCCACCATCCTTTTTAATCAGCTGATGAAACTTTTTCTTGTCTCCGGTCATATGTCTCGAGCAGCCGCTGTCAAGATACCATTTGTTGTGGACGGCCGCTAAGCATTCCTGCATGACATATAATGTGAAGATTTTTGGAACCCAGCTACTCTTGGGTTCAATATGTCTAGCAAAGTCACTCAAATATTTTAAGACAGATTTAGGAATCCATATTTGATTGGTGGATCTTGTGGGTTGGAGCCAATTCTGATTTCTGCTCACTGGTGCATGGTTGCTGTTAAGATCCGTGGTCGGCTTATGGAGCCCTGGGTGTCGGCTTCTGCCATCCCAGTGGTTTTCCCACTTGCTGTTACGAGCCGTTGTCGGCTTCTGATGCCATAGGTGTCGGCTTCTGACTTCCCAGTAATTCATCTAGTTTCTATTTCTGGCTGTGGTCGACACCTGAGGGGGTTGTGGTCGACTTCGGCTCTGCCAGAATTCAGCATTCCGTCTGGCTTTGCCTGTGGTCGACTTTGGGGGGTTTCTGAGCCGACTTTCCTGGTTCCAGAACTCTTTATTTCTTATTTTGAATGCCTTGATTGAGTTTGTTTCCTTATTGGATGATTGGCCTTGTTTCAAGAAGAGTTTTTGAGAGCTTTGGCCTTTTACCCTCGAGTCTTCCAAGTCATTTTTGTTAGAGTTTTTTTCTCTTGCATTTGTGTTACTTGACTCTTCAACTTCATACATGTTTATGAGAGGTCTCTTTCCTTTAGGATCTGCTCCGGCCACAAAGGTGATGGTTTTCATTTGAAATTCCTTTTTGGCATTAGGATTATACCCCAAACCTTCCTTTTGATAATTTACTTTTGTTCCGAGCATGGCATTCAAGTTTTCTTCTCCTCTTACCATTTTCTCTAGGCTTTCTTGTTTATCTTCCAATGCTTTTTGAATTCTTTTGATTTCTTCCAGAAGTCTGTTATTTTCTTTCTTCATCGCGTTAGCCTTTTCATTGATCAATTTTGTCTCCTGTTCACATCTTTGCACTTTTAACTTCAGTTCATCAATTGTTTTCCTCAGTAGTTCATTTTCTTCTTCCTGAGATTTAAACGTGTTTTCATCCAATTCCTGTTCACTCAATTTTTTGTGCAGATTGGTGATCTCTAGTTCTAAGTCAGCACACTTGTTGATTGAGCTAGTATCGTGACTTATGATGTTGATTTTCTTTTTCAGGCTTTTATTCTCTTTTCTGATTAGATCATATTGATCTAGTAATTCAGTGTATGCATCTTCCCAATCTGAAACAGAGAAATGTTTGAAAGGAGAAGTTACCTCAAGATCTTCACTTTCTCCTTCTGCCATGAGACACAATTTCCCTTCATCTTCATCGGATGACGTCTCTTCCTCACTGTCTTCTTCTTCTTCGCTCCAGGTACTTACCATAGCCTTAGGCTTCTTCCCTCTCCACTTAGAGGTCATGCCTTTGGAGGCCTCAGGGCATTCAGCCTTCATGTGACATAGTTTCCTACAGTTATAGCAAACTACTTTGTTAGAGGATTTCTTGGGTTGATCAAACTTGTGTTGAGAAAACTTTCTTACCATTCCCTTCTTATTGTTGAATCCCTTACCTTCTCTTCGAAGAAATTTCCTAAACTTTCGGGTTAGCATAGCAAACTCACCATTGTCTTCCTCAGTGCTTGAGGACTCACTTGTCTCAGAGGATTCACATTTGCTTGGGCTGGCTTTCAAGGCTACTGGCCTTTTCTTTTTGTCCTCGTTTTCACTTCTCTTAAGATTGATCTCGTACGTCATTAAAGACCCAATTAGCTGGTCCACTTTCATAGTGGTGAGGTCTTTTGAATCTTCAATGACCGTGGCTTTGGTATGCCACACAGGAGTAAGAGACCTGAGAATTTTTCTTACCAACTCTTTGTCTGTGTAAGTCTTACCTAGACTTTTCAAGCTGTTAGTCAATTGCATTAATCTTGCATACATTTCAGAGATGCTTTCATCAGTTTTCATCTTGAACATTTCATACTCTGAAATTAACATGTTGGCTTTAGTTTCTCTTACCTCAGATGTACCTTCGTATATGACTTCCAGCCTGTCCCACATGGCTTTCGCGGTTGTGCATTGAGAGAATCTTGAGAACTCCGTGGGATGTAGTGCACACTGCATTACATTCATTGCACCCCAGTTGATAGTTGATTTTTGAATCTGTTCTCTCGTCCACGAGTCCTCATCTTCAGGGAGCTCATACGGGCCACGATTCACTACTCTCCACATTTCATGATCCTGAGCCCTCAGAAACACCTGCATACGATTTTTCCAATATGAGTAGTCATTTCCATCAAAGTATGGTGGTCTGCTCACTGAGTGTCCCTCAGCTGTCAAACCCTTAGACATCAATCCTCCTGTTCTCTCCTGGTTGTTAGACCACATATTGGAGATCTAGGCTCTGATACCACGTGTTGTGTGAGGATTGAATAGATCTAGAGGGGGGGTGAATAGATCTTTCCCCCTTTTTAATTTATTCCAGCCTTATTTGAACTATTGCTCGAGTCAATGTAACTAACTAGAGTGTCAATAAGATCTAGCTACTCAATGCATCAAGATTATAAACTAATATGCAACGAAAGCAATCACACCAAAACTCATCACACATGCACGATGATCTTTTTAGGTGGTTCAGTCTCTATGCGAGACTTACATCCACCCCTCACTCAACTTGAGTGAGGCTTCACTACCAAGAGACCCTTGTCTCAAGCAACATTGCTGCCTCACAGCTTGCACACACGCTGACACACAGCTTGACACTGCTGCCTCACAGCTTGATACAATCAGAAGAAAATAGTTGATTTAAGAACGACAAGGAACCATTAAACTGAAGATATGAGATTTCAGAATTTTGGCAAATCCAAGTGCATAGGGCTGCTGGCGCATTGAGATCCTGATCTCTGAGCTGGGTACTCTTCAGATGGTTGAGCTCTTGCACAGCTGGATCCCCATTGTCTTCAGCAGCAGATCTTCTTGCATCTACACGAACTGCATAGTAGGGCTTGAACGCGGCCGGTTCCTTCTTGCAGAAAACCCTTGTCTTCCACTCTCTCTAATCGTATGTGCACACCACCTCTCTCGGCATGCATATATTCTTTTTATTTCCCTCCATCTGTCATCAAGAATTGGCGCGAGACAGAAGCTTGAGCCAATCCGATATTCGCGCTCAGATTCTCTGCTGACTTTTAGGGCGGAAATCTGTTTTTCAGTTTCTTCAATCCTATTCGCAAGGCTGACTCGATCTCCAAGAGATGCAACAACATATCGACCAGAATATTCTCCCATGCCTTTATCCACGTGCCATCTTCAACTTCTTTCCAGATTTTTAGACCTTCAAATCGGAATTAGTTTCTATAGGTTCTATCCAGACTTTGACAGGCCTCACGCAACGGATGTACATACTTAGAAGCTTGAAGCAGCAAGTCTGTAACTGAGTGTCCAGACTTTGGCTTCGCATGGCAACGACCAATGTACAGACTTTGGCTTCTCATGACAGCGGCCAATGTATGGACTTCTACTTGCTGGACGAGCCCCAATGTATAGACTTTGGCTTCTCATGACAGCGGCCAATGTATGGACTTCTGCTTGCTGGACGAGCCCCAATGTATAGACTTTGGCTTCTCACGAGTGTATAGACTTGATGAAGCTTGAGACGTTGAGTGAGACTGTGATGCTGTACAGACTTTCAACCTGCCACTGAGACGCTAGGTGAGACGCAACCTGGCAATGTGCAGACTTGAGAGGCGATGCGCTGTAGGCTAATGCTGTACAGACTTGATAGCGTGAGACGCTGGAAGAGACGATGCACTGTATAGACTTCAAGATGAGTGAACAAACCAAAACGACTGAACCGTGTACAGACTTGAAGGTTCTGTAGAGGCTGTACAGACTTTCACGAAACGCATGCAGCGTTGTACAGACTTTTGATACCCACTGGCGATGTACAGACTTGCCTTAGAAACGAATGTATAGACTTCGTTTTGAAGCAGGGCAATATACAAGCTATATAGACTTTGATATTAGAAGCTCATCCGATGTACAGACTTTGAATATCCAATGTATAGACTTCTATTGTGTAGACTTGCCAACATGTGAAACGCTGAAAGAAGAGGCTGACGATGTATAGACTTGACAGTGCATGCTTTAGTGATGTGTGGACTTTGAAATGCTTGAGGCGGTGGCTGTACAGACTTTGATGAACATGCAGGTGAGACGTGGCCACAAATGTGCAGACTTAACAGTGCCAGTGTATAGAGTTGCTGAGCTTTCGCTAAGTCTGTATGGACTTGCTAGATAATGCATGCACTGGCTACCGATGTGCAGACTTGAAGCTTCATGCATAAAGATGCTAAACGAGACGCTCAATCTCTTCCATCAAACTGTTGATCAGTGGAACCCTTGGAGTGAATATCACTTTACCACTGCCTGCAATGTCATCAGTACCTGGATTCATGGAAGAATGAAGTTCTTATTGGTTCATAAATTGGAGAATGTTTCTACTTGTGTTTAAGTGAGTATCTCAATGATTTGTGGATTGTCATCATCAAAACTAGGGATGCACAACACCCTTGTCCTGGACCTACCGTCTGAGCAAGGTTTGTCACCTCTGACATATCGTCAGGTTGGCATCTAGATTCTACCTTTGATGCAGACCTCCCGTCTGGGTCAGATGCATGGGTTGTCTTCGATAGTTCATCGGAGCAACATCAATTCCAGATTACTTCCGAGTCCGACATCCTACTAGGATCTGCTATCCTATCTTCTGGCCTTTGACGTCCAGTCAAAGTCAGCTATCTTTGTTTTCAAACTCAACACCCTATCATGTATTTCAAGTATCTCATTTTTCAGTTCGTCCACCTCAGTTGAAGCCCACTACCATATATCTCACAACCTCCAGCTATTTTATTCCCCGACTCAGCCATGACAGTCGAAGTCGCTATTATACATTCTCAGCCATCTCGGCCAAAGCCGCTATTACAATTCTTCGACTATCTCCTTTTTTGGTTTAGCCATTCTGGCCAAAGCCGCTATCATAATTTGTCAATTATCCTATCTTCTGGCTTAGCCATTCTGGCCAAAGCTGCTATCATGATTTTCAACTATTGTAGCTTTCGGCTTAGCCATTTCGGCCGAAGCTGCTATCATGATTTTCAACTATTCTATCTTTCAGCTTAGCCATTCCGACCAAAGCCACTATCATAATTTTCAACTACTCTATCTATCGGCTTAGCCATTCCGGCCAATTGCTATCATAATTTTCGACCATTCTATCTTTCGGCTTAGCCATTCCGGCCAAAGCTGCTATTACAATTTCCAACTACCTCATCCCTTTGCTTAGCCATTTTAGGCCAAAGCTTGCTATCAGGGCTCATCCATCCGTCCCATTGCAATAATCAATGCAATGCAATGGCCTAGACCTGTCGTCGAAGCCCACTTCCCTTGATTATGACTATTCAGTCCCTCTCTCCTCAATTTCAACTCACGTACCACCCTCCAAGATGTCGGCTTGGAAGCCCACTTCCCTATAGCATGTGACCACTATCCTATCTTTCGGCTTAGCCATTCCGGCCAAAGCTGTTACCACAATTTTTAGCTATCTTATCTTCTGGCTTGGCCATTTCGGCTAAAGCCCGCTACAATAAACTCCAGCCATCCCACCTTTCGGTTTGGCCATGATGGCCAAAACCTGTTACCTTACACCTCAGCTATCTTATCTCTCGGCTTAGCCAAAGCCCGCTATCATGACTTTCAGCTATCTCATCCTTTAGCTTAGTCATTTTCGCTGAAGCTCGCTATCCCATGTTTTAGCTATCTTACATTCTGGCTTAGCCTCTTCGGCTAAGGCCCGCTATCATATAATTCGGCTAAACTACCTTTCAGGTTTCTCAAACCTGATTCCTTACTGTTCTCTGGCTTTTGCAGCCTGCTATCTCTGCTACTTTCTGGCTCTCATGGCTTGCTATCCAGGCTCTAGTAGCCTGCTATCCTGGCTTGTATAGCCTACTATTTCTAGCTCTCGTGGCCTGCTATATCATTGTTCTGGCTCTTGTAGCCTGCTATCCCGCTACCTTCTGGCTTTTATAGCCTGCTATCACGTTACCCCCCGGCTTCTAAAGCCTGCTATTATGCCATTCCGACTTGTATAACCTACTATCTTACCACTTTCTGGCTCTTATAGCCTATAGTTCCACTATCCTAGCTCTCGTATCCTGCTATCCTCGACTTTTATAGCCTGCTATCTTGGCCTTTACGGCTTGTTATCCCGCTATCCTGGCTCTTGCAGCCTGCTGCCCTAGCCTTCGCGGCCTGCTACCTTCTTGCTCCTATAGCCTGCTATCCTCGACTTTTATAGCCTGCTATCCTGGCCTTTTTTTTAATCCAGCCAATACCTGACAAGGCAAGAGAAAGGGAGAGCGGTCACCCCTTCAAAGGAGGGAAGGTGCGCTCCACCTCAATTGCCAGGCAGGGGAAATAGTAGTAAAATATGAGAAAAGGATACAAAAGAGCCTAGGGCTGGAGCGATGAGCACCCAATCTTATCAAGACAAAAGGGGCCTCTAACAACAAGGGGGAGCTCAACCCAAGAAGCCCAGCAAGAGAGGGAGGACATAGCACAGCCAAGGCCAGCTAACATGTCGGCCGTTTGGTTGGCTTCCCTGAGTACATGAGAGATAGACACATGCAAGGAGCGGAGCACAAAGGCAATGTCACACAGGACCAATCGCAACCGCCAGGGGCAGGAGGATCTACCATGTAGAATGAGCGCCAATGAAAGGGAGTCAGTTTCCACCGCAAGGGTTGTGAATCCACGCGTAGCACAGAGGCGGATCTGCTATCATGGCCTTTACGACTTGCTATCATGCTATCCTGGCTCTTGCAGCCTGCTACCCTAGCCTTCATGGCCTGCTACCTTCTTGCTCCTATAGTCTGCTATCCTCGGCTTTTGCAGCCCGCTATCCTGGCCTTTACAGCTTGCTATCCCGCTATCTTTGCTCTTGCAGCCTGCTACCCTAGCCTTCGCGGCTTGCTATCCTGCTACCTTCTAGCTCCTGTAGCCTACTCTCCTGGCTTTTATAGGCTGCTATCATGGCCTTTGCGTCTTGCTATTCCGCTATCCCGGCTCCTGCAGCCTGCTATCCTGGCATTTTATAGCATGTTATCTCTCTACCCTGGCTTTCATAGCCTGCTATCCTAGCGTTTATAGCATGCTATCTCGTCATCTCTGGCCCCCGCAGCCTGCTATCTCACTACTTTCTGGCTTTTATAGCTTGCTATCCTGCTATTTCTGGCTTCTACAGCCTGCTCCCCTGCTACTCCTGGCTTCTACAGCCTGCTGTCCTGACTCTTATAGCCTACTGTCTCTGGCTCTCGTAGCCTGCTACTCCTTGCTTCTACAGCCTGCTGTCCTGGCTCTTATAGCATGTTGTCTCAGGCTCGTAGCCTACAATTTCTGGCTTCTATAGCATGCTCCCCTGCTACTCCTGGATTCTATAGCCTGCTGTCCTGACTCTTATAGCCTGCTGTCTCTAGCTCTCGTAGCCTGTTACTCCTGGCTTCTACAGCCTGCTGTCCTGGCTCTTATAGCCAGTTGTCTCTGGCTCGTAGCCTGCTATTCCTGGCTTCTACAGCCTGCTGTCCTGGCTCTCATAGCCTGTTGTCCCTGGCTCTCGTAGCCTTCTATTCTTGGTTTCTATAGCCTGCTGTCCTGGCTCTTATAGCCTACCATCCCTGGCCCTCGAGGCCTGCTATCCTGGCTTTTATGGCCTGCTATCCTGCTATCTTGGCTTGTACAGCTTACTATCTCACTATCTCCGGGTCCATGTGACCTACTAGCCTGGCATTTTTCACTATCCGTGTATCTCTCGGTCTTGACATACTTCCAAAAGCCCATTGTCTCGCTACCCTTTTGGCTTAAGCCTACTTCAACAATGACCATCATGTCCCACCGTGATGATTGCTACAACTCGATGACTTGGGCTCCCCTTGAAGCCTGCTTTCCTGCTACCGCTAGGTCTGCATATCCTATTCTCCTATTATCTCCTGGCTTTTACAGCCTCCTTTCCATTTTACCATTCGGCTATCATAGCCCGCTTCCCTTGCCAACCGCTAGCTTCTGTAGTCCACTTTCTATATTCAGGTAAGACTCCCTGTCAAAACCTACTGTCCGTTCTTGGCCAAGACACCCTGTTGAGGCCTACCACCCCATTTTAATCCAGGTTCATCATCTGAATAAAATGGCTATCGTTGGCCAATGTCAACCCCCTTCATCCCGCCAGGACTTGCTACATAACACCCTTTTTTCATTATTTTGTTATCAATTTTGCTTACTTTTGAATAACTAACTTGCAGGTATTCGCATCAGGCGCTTGAACAAATAAATGGATATAGAGTGACATATACGTATATGCATACATATAAAATAAAAAAGACAAAAAATGGAAAAACAAATTGCATGCTTTCAAATTTTGGGTATTTGTTGGCCCTGCTTGCATGCTTGCTTATACTATAAGATAATACACCTCCTTCAATTTCTTGGGACCACATTTCCTTGCTAAATAAAGCTGTCCGATTCTAAGCATGTATGCACCACGACATACACTAAGGGATTAAAGGCCAATATTGGCTGAGTGCATGCGTCCAGTGGAAAAGTCATAGCTGTGTTGCTAACGCAACTCGTAAGATACCCCCAAAGCAAAACTCCCACACTTTGCACCACAATGTGTTCAACGGTCTCTTATCATAGGAATGCTAGAAGGTTCTTCCTAACACTATATGTGTGTCGAACTGCTACACCCACATCAGGGATAATCATAAGGAAAAAGCTGCTTTCCCCCAAGTTAAAAGAAAAAAACGGAAGAAGAAGAATGATAGTTAGGATGAATCCTAGTAGTCGGGAATCCCTATTGAGACACATGCCGAGACTCGCGCCGAACGGTGAAGTCCGCAATAAAAAATCACTATAAAGGATGAATCCTAGTATCCGGGAATCTCCATTGAGACACATGAGGAGACTCACGCCGAACGGTGAAGTCCGCAATAAAATCACTATAAAGGATGAATCCTAATAGTCGGGAATCTCCATTGAGACACATGAGGAGACTCGCACCGAACGGTGAAGTCCGTAATAAAATTGCTATAAAGGATGAATCTTAGTAGCCGGGAATCTCCATTGAGACACATGAGGAGACTTGCGCCGAACGGTGATGTCTGCAATAAAGTCACTATAAAGGATGAATCTTAGTAGCCGGGAATCCCCATTGACACACATGAGGAGATTCGCGTCGAACAGTAAAGTCTGGAGCTGGGAATAAGCTAAGGGGGTTGTGTGAAGCTACCGAAGATCGAGAACCCCAGCTGTATGGGTAGATGCTAAAGCAATACTCTAATGTTATCTAGAACATCTATGTATCCCTACGTCGGAGATTCGCTGCTCACATACTTGCACTATCACACTATAGAGAAGTAGCCTCAGGTGTAGATCCTGACTTATGTTATGCACATATTCTATGTGATGTCCTCTTTGTGCATACACATCTCCCTTAGTTGTGTCTCGTGAGCCGCACTCTGCCCAAGAGTCAGAGGCGATGTCCTTATCCTACCTCCAACAAAGGGGAGCTACCTTATATGTATAGCGTATGCTTGCTGATTGAATGCCTGCATGCTTGCATGAACAAAAGACACGCTTCCAAAAATGGGTTTCACCCGTAGGCCTCGCTCACTCGTCCCTCATTCGTGCCACCTACGAGTAGGGGGCATTTGTTGACACATAAAAAATATATAAATAATAATAATAATGAAAATGAGAGAAAAGGGGAAAATAAAATAAATGTAATAATAATAATAAATAAATAAATAAAAATAAACACAATAATGATAGTAAAAAATGATAAAATAATAATAATATACAATAATAATAATGGTAACAATAATAAACAAGATTTTTCTACTAAAACATTTTAGTTTTCTCATTTTTCAGGGAAAAACCCGTGTAGCTCGCCGATTGGAGAAGGCTGCCCGGTTCGAGCAAGGCGCGCCAAGAACAGGAGCGCCGATGGAACAAAGGCCCTTTTGCGCACCGAGCAAGGAAGGGTGTGGCCTCTATAAAAGGCCCTCCTGTGTTCGTGGAAAAGGTGGAGAAGCCATCTGGGGGTCGAACGCGAGAGAGGAGACGAGAAAAAAGAGACGGTAGCAGAAGAACTCAAGCGGAGAAGAATAGAAAAGAAGTGGAGCGAGAGCTTGAAAAGGGAAGAGAGTCCGTGAAGGAGGAGGATACAAAAAAAAGGATACATATACTGTCACGTCCCGAGCCTTTTATTACAGCGGAAGACTAACTCGAGGAGCGCGAACAGCCGGCATGGTAAGCCTCTTGCATGCAAGAATGATCAGAGCGCAAAAAAATTACACACACAAATGCAATTGCACAATAATGTAGTCAAACTCCAACGTTATTTCATAAATGATCAAAAATATCCTTTTACAATAACCTTTCATCATTTTCCATTCCACTAGACTCAAGAAATGAGAAATTACAAAGACTCGATCTAACATTGTAGACTTCCTAAGTCTTTACTCTCCATTTGATATGACTTTCATTCGCTCTCGGTCCCGCTACTTGTATAACCCGAATCCGAATTCGTATCACTTCCATTTCCTGAAAAGATTGGAAATAGATAATGAGCACACTTGTCCAGTAGGTATCTTCGCATCAACATGAAGGCACTATTAAAGTAATTAACAATTTAGCTCTAAAGAATAAGGTAAAAATCATGCGAATGTGATCAATCATGCGATTAAATCAAAGTAACAAGACGATCAAGTAAGTTAGAATGAGAGCAAGTACGAACTAGCAAGAATGTAATAAGGACATGATATTGGCCTTTCATGAACAAGAATGTATCGAGAATGTACTAGCAAGCCACATAATCATCACTCAAGTATCTTTTGCTGATGAGCAAGTACTTCGTGAATTTCAGTGGAATATCAAGCAAGAAAGTCATGTACAAGAATGTCATGCCATGTTGTATTGTGGATTTTCACTTATTTATAGAGAAAGTACTCCCAGCGCAATACGACGTCAGTAGCATCATATCCCATGGTTTATAATAGTATGTTTCCGACAATCAGCCGAGGGGACTAGCATAGAGCCCTTGAACACAATCAGTGCTCGATCGCATCTTCAAGTATAAATCAAGCTTCTTTTCCACGCATGTAACAATAAAATGTGGCCAAGAATGTAATAAGTTCAATAAGCTCATGATAACAATAATTCAATGAATGAATGCTTTAATAAGAATCATGAGAAATCAAGAATGACTTAAGCAAGGTTATGCTTATGGAAATAAATCGGCAGCATAACGGTACATTCTTTATTTTTCATTCATTATTTTAGGTTTCTTGATCAATATGATAAGTTCTAGATCATTAATAGTCCATCTAGAAACCTTGGAATATCAACCCTTGGTCCACCTTGGGTTAAAATACTCAAGCAGTGTGACGGTCGTGTACTGGGCTGTTACATGATGTGACGCTCCAGTATTGGGCTGTTATATTAGTCTAAATCCAGAGCCAAAAAATCAGACTCAGTTGAATGTGACGGTCGTATATTGGGCCGTTACTTGTGCCTGACGGTCCAACATAGATCCGTTACATTACTGATAACCAAAAATATCGATAGTGTAATCTAATCAATGGGCTTTAATGGTACAACAAACTCGGCGTCCTAGTGGGAATCCCAGGCTCGCGGAGAATTACGGAGGCCTTGAAACAATATTTCCTAATCCATTGGAAGGAATATCCAATAGAGAGGTCCTCATATCCAAGAATAATGTTCCTATAGTGTAAAGTGAATTAATAGACAACATACCGGAATATGCACCATATACTTAAATAAATGACTCTATGGATAAAGAAGAATGTGTAACAATGTGAAACCAAGATAAAACTCCGTCATTTCAACATTGGAAAATCATGATTTAGAATATAAAACTATAGAGTTTTAGCCAATGAAATTAGCATAACTTAAAATAACCTAAGACACATTAATCATATAATTTGATTATGAATCAGTAACTAAACTTGAAGTCATGATAACAGGTCCATCTTAGCAATCTAAGCTTATTTATAAGTAAACTTAACTGGTTATTATTCTGCCTTGGGCTGGCAGAACACAGGGGTCTGACGGTCTAGGATAGGCGCGTTACAGTGCTTGTGACGGTTTATCGAGGGGCCGTTACAGTGGTGTAACGCTCCTGCTAGGGTGTGTCAGAGACAATAGAACAATAAAAGCACAACAGGGTGTGACGGTCTATCGTAAGGCCATTACATTCATGTGACGATCTTACGTTGATGCGTCAGAGAATCTGCTGGCAGTAAACTAAGTAAAGGTTTATGAAAACATAACATGCCTGGAAATCAAAATACTACCACTGTCCTAGTCATGATGATGAAGTATAGGCCAACTATATGCATGGGTTTAGTGAATAGACATGATAACATCTTTAAATTTCCATTTAGGGCTAAGAGATGCATGAATGTATAGAACTATTAGATCATGAAATTCTTAGTCTATAATGCATGAAATCAAGCACAACCAGAGGGCTTTTATTCCTAACAAGTTATTTTTTCCAATCATGAGATAACCTACCTCTTCTAAAACCTTTAAACTTCGAATTTGATGCTAGGTGCTACCCTTAGTTCCTTGTACTTCTTGTGATAAATCAGCAACTTCAATCTGCTCTATTTCCTCAGCCTTTTGACCTAAGGATGTGAAATTTAGAGGGTAAGAAGATGAAACTATTGGGAACAAAAAGTTCTAAAGGATTGAACTCTAATTACCTCGTTTAGACGTCCTAATTTTAGGGGACTTATGTTCAGATTCCTGGGTTGCTAAGGTTGAATCAGTAACTTTGGAAGCTTCTATCTCCTTGGTTACTTGATCTCCTAGCACGAAATTTAGAGAACTATTAGTAGAAAGTATACTAAACAAAATATTATAAAGAACTTACCTGAAATTATATCTCCTTATCTTGATTCTTCATGAGCCAAAAGTAAGGGTCGCTCAGTTCAAAACTAGGTCCTATTTATAGGGTTTTGAAGATTAGATCGATTCTAGAGTCCTTAATTTGCCAGAACATAATCCCTAAGAGTCCTTAGTAATGTTATAAGCTTCCCTAAGTCGATCTATTATAGATAAGATCCCAAAGTTTTAATCTTTTTGCTCGTTCTTTCTTTCACGGAACAACAGAGTGTGACGCATCAGCCTAGGTGCGTTACATGGCTGTGGCGGTCTCCCGATAGACCGTTACATTCAACGTGTGTAGAGTTTCAATTTAATAAAACTCTTTTATTCGTTTATCCACATAATTATCTTATATAAATATTATTTATCCTTAAAATATGTGAATAAGCTAATTACCCTTCTAGAATATGGGCCAAACTTAATGGGCTTGGTCTATTAACCTTTTGGATAATAATTAGATAGGCTAGGTCAACTAATTAGCCTAATTGAGCCTTATAATGACTTATTAATCCAATAACCCCTTCATTAATTTATTTAAGCCTTTATAATTTCCAAAAAAATATTTAAAAATTAAAAATTATATATATAAATTCTGGGGCACTACACCCTCCCCCACTTAGAAGAATTTGGTCCCCAAATTCAATATATAGATTTCGGAGAGTGTACTTACAGTTAAATAATTCTGAAATCTTTTCCGCATGGCTGCTTCGGTTTCCCATGTTGCTTCATATGGCCATATTTTCTTCCATTGAATCTTGACCATAGGAATAACTTTATTTCGTAGTTGACGCACTTCTCGTTCCAGAATCTTTATTGGTGTTTGCTCGAACGTCATATCCTTCTGAATCTCCAGATTGTCATAAGTGATAATATGGTCAGGATCACATACTTCTTCAGCATAGATACGTGAAATACGTCATGAACTCTTGCTAATTGTGGAGGTAAAGCCAGTTTGTAAGCCACTTCACCAATCCGTTCAAGAATTTCAAATGGGCCAATGAATCTTGGAGTTAGCTTTCCTTTAATGCCAAATCTTTGAATACCATGACCTGGAGAAACCTTTAAATATACATGGTCTCCTTTTTGAAATTCCAAGTCACGTCTTCGATTGTCAGCATAAGACTTTTGCCTATCTTGTGCCATTTTCATTCTTTCTTGAATGAGCTTGATCTTCTCTGTAGAATCCCTGATGAGATCGGGACCTAGAAATTATTTTTCCCCTATTTCATTCTAACATATTGGTGATCGAAAGCTTTTTTCATATAAGGCTTCAAAAGGTGTCATTCGTATGCTAGCCTGATAGCTATTGTTATATGCAAACTCTACTAGAGGCAAGTGATCATGCCAACTACCTCCAAAGTCGATAGCACAAGCCCTGAGCATATCTTCTACTACCTGATTCATTCTTTTCGTTTGACCATCTGTTTGTGGATGAAAAGCTGTGCTGAAATTCAATCTAGTCCCTAGTGAATGTTGTAGACCCTTCCAAAATTGTGATGTGAATCGAGGATCTCTATCAGATATAATAGTGACTGGGACACCATGTAGTTTGACAATCTCTTTTATGTATAATGCTGCTAGAATATCCACAGACCATCGACTTTTTATTGGTATGAAGTGTGCGATTTAGTCAATCGGTCTATGATTACCCATATTCCATCGTGTCCACCTCTGGTCTTGGGTAAACCCATAATAAAGTCCATCCCTATACTCTCCCATTTCCATTCGGAAATACTCAAGGGGTGTAATTTACCTACGAGTCTAAAATATTCTGCTTTTACTTGTTGGCAGGTGAGACAACGGGACACGAAATTAGCTATCTCTCTCTTCATATTGGGCCACCAAAAATTTCTTTTGAGATCTTGATACATCTTTGTTCCTCCTGGATGAATTGTGTATTTGGAATTATGCGCTTCATCTAGGATTAGTTTCTTCGTAGCCTCATGATCTGGTACACATGTTCGGCCCTTAAATAACAATCTTCCGTCATTGGAAATAGAAAAATCCGGCCTTTGTTCAATATTGGCTTTAATTTCCAGTAATATAGGATCATCATTTTGTAGCTTGAGCAGATCTTCTATCAATGTAGGTTGAGCTCGGATATTAACTATGAAACAATCTTCTTCCTTTATGTCAATATCTAAGTTTAATTGATCAAATTGAGGAACAAGGTTAGTTACAGTTATCATAAGACTTGATAGCATACCCATTGATTTTCTGCTGAGTACATCTGCTACAGCATTAGCCTTGCCAGGATGATATTGAATAGAAAAATCAAAGTCTTTGAGATATTCTAACCACCTCCTTTGCCTCATGTTAAGCTCCTTTTGAGAGAATAAATATTTCAAGCTTTTGTGGTCCGAGTAGACCGTGAACTTTTCTCCATAAAGATAATGACGCCAAATTTTCAAGGCGAAAATAACTGCTGCCAATTCCAAATCATGTACGGGATAGTTTTTCTCGTGACGTTTCAATTGTCTTGAAGAATAATAGATTACTTTTCCATTCTGCATGAGAACGCATCCTAAGCCAATGCCAGATGCATCCGTATACACTTCGAATCCACCACCCACCATTGGTAGTGATAAAATAGGAGCTGTCGTAAGATGATTCTTAAGAGTTTGGAAACTCTTCTCACATTCCTCTGACCAGACAAAAGGATTTTCTTTTCTTGTGAGTCTAGTTAAAGGAACCGTAATTTTTGAGAAGTCCTTAATGAATCTCCTATAATAACCTGCTAAACCCAGAAAGCTCCTTACTTCAGATACAGTCGTTAGCTGACTCCAATTCTTGACAGCTTCTACCTTAGAAGGATCCACAGCAATACCTTCTTTTGAAATAATGTGGCCTAGGAATGAGAGTTCCTCGAGCCAGAATTCACACTTATTGAGTTTGGCATAAAGCTTGTGTTCTCTAAGTGTTTGTAAAGCTATTTTCAAATATTGTTCATGTTCCTATTTTATCTTGGAATATATCAAGATATCATCAATGAAGACAACGATGAACTGGTCCAGATATGGCTGGAAGACAATGTTCATAAGTTGCATGAATGCTGTTGGGGCATTAGTTAACTCAAACGGCATTACTACGAATTCATAGTGTCCATAACGACTTCGAAAAGTCGATTTATAAATGTCCTCTTCTTTAATTCTAAGCTGATGATAACCTGATTTGAGGTCAATCTTAGAGAAATGCTCTGCTCCCGAAAGCTGATCGAAGAGCTCATCAATACGTGGCAACGGATACTTGTTTTTAATTGTAAGTTGATTCAGTCACCGGTAATCGATGCATAGCCTAAGAGAACCATCCTTCTTCTTGACAAATAGAACCGGTGCACCCCAAGGGGATGTGCTAGGTCTGATGAAGCCTTTTTCCAGTAATTCCTGCAACTGCCTTTTTAATTCCTTGAGTTCTGTGGGGGACATCCTGTAAGGGGCTATAGAAACAGGTGCTGCTCCTGGGATGAGTTCAATAGTGAAGTTCACTTCCCTCACGGGCGGTAAACTGGGTAATTCGGACGGAAACACATCGGGAAACTCATTTACAATAGGAATGTCTGCTAAGATAATCTCCTTGGATTCGGTAACAATGACAGAAGCAAAAAAAGCTTCACATCCTTGCGAGATAAGTTTGCAAGCGTGAAGAGAAGATATGATAGTAGGATGCTTCTTGTACTTGATGCCAAGAAAAGAGAATCTTGGGACCGGACTTTCGAAAGGATATAATCCTATTTCGGCAATTGATATAAGCATCATGATCTACAAGCCAATCTACCCCTAAAATGGCATCATAACCTTTCATGTCAAGGCATACTAAGTTTGCGGGGAGATTATGACCTTCTACTATCACTTCGCTATCAGGATAATAGTTGGTAAGCTTTGTTCCGAAACCTAAGGGTGTGGAAATAGCAAGATCTGAAGGTAAGGGAACCGATGCGATTGGTAATGTTTTAGCAAAAGTAGTGGAGATAAAAGAATGAGAGGCACCCGTATCAAATAGCACAATGCAGGATGAGAACAAATTTGAAGAGTACCTTCCATAAGCCCATCATCCCTGGGCGCTTCCTCTTCTTCTAGAACAGCATTGAGGCGAGCCTGCCTCCTGCGTCCATTACCAGATGACCGGTCCTTCATAAGGGGGCATTCCGGCATGCGATGCTCTCTACTTCTACAACGTAAACAAGCGCCGAGACGCTTCCAACACTCCTCAGCCGAATGGCCAAATTTTTCACAAAATGTGCAAGCCGTGGCGACCTGCCCCTTCTCCTCCTTGACTTTCTTTTACTTATGGGAACTCCCACCATTCCCACTCCTGGATCTCTTCTTACTATCACGGCTTTTTTAGAGTTCCGTGATGCTGAATTTCTCTTTCTTATAATGCCGATCAGAATGTCGGCTTGATTCTTCTCCTTTCCCTTTCAATTTTTTCGACCTTCTCTAAGGTCCTTTCACATAGGTACACCCGCTGAACCATCTCCACATAAGTACTGATGTTTTGGATCCCGAGCTGCTGGATGAAACCGGGACGTAACCCGTCCATAAACCTATTCGCCTTTAATAAATCGGTACTGATTAGATGTGATGCATACGGTGCTAGCCTTGAGAATTGCAATTCATATTCAGCAACCATCATCATTCCTTGCCGAAGAGCGGCGAACTCCATAGCCTTTCGTTCCTTTACGTGCTCCGAAAAGTACTTGGCACGGAATAGGATAAGAAAACTGATGTGACACGACCCCTCAGACCTAGCTTCACAAGCAACCGGACCGAACAGCGATCTCTCACAAGCGGTTCACCCGTGTCGCGCACACCCGGTTCCGTAGGTGGACCGGCGATGGTGGTGAGGGTCCGAGGTTTGACCTCGAGGTTCCAAGGATATGGCCAGCTAGGGATGGACCCCAATGGGCCAGGGATGCCTAATTTCAAGGGCGGCCGGCACACCGAGGGTGTGGGATGTAATGACACTCTCACAACTCACCCGCGGTGGCACTCGATTAGACGGAATGTTGGGACGAGCACTCTCTCACTGCCGACGGCGCAACTAGAGATAATACTAAGCTAAGCAATAGTGAAACCAGCAGAGGATGGGGGCTCAAAGCTCACCTGATCGGTGTGAAGACACCGATCCCGGTCGGAGACGAGGGCGAGCGGGGAAGCGTGGGCTACCCGCACGCCGCGCCGATGACGCTTCAACAGAAGACCTGCTAGTACAAAACTACGCCCCACGCAGGAGGGTGGATCTCGGGGTGGGGGAATGGGCTTACACCAAACACTACCTCTACACAGGGAGGGGAGGTTAACTAAGCTAGCGCCGAACGATCTGCCCGTTCTGGAGTAACCGGACAGGAAGTCGATGTAGATGACGCCACGCACTCCACCGAACTCAGAATTCGACGAAACTGGCGCTGAAACGTCGCTGACAGACCCAAGAATGCCTGTGAATTTTTTTGGGTGGTCCCTACATCGTCACCGGCTGGGGAGAGCTCTGGAACAGGATCCCGGCGCTCTGGTTCGGACTGGTCCCAGGGTGCAATAGCAGGTGGAAGTAGTCACCACGCCCGCTCCCGATGTCAAAACACAGCGGGACCAAGACGAGTATGACCGTGGACGAGTCTTCTTCGAGCAGAAGCCAGGGTGGACACCAGACGATGTCGGGGCAGTGAGGGGGAGCCCGTTGAGTGACGAGGGGTCTGGATAGGTCCTGAGTGGCCTGTTCAGCGGGCCTAGGGGAGAAAATTCGGAACGGGCAGTCCCGGACTCCGAACAAGGTCCTGCTTGCTGTGTTGGACAGAGGACTGGTGGATCTTCGACCTGGCCAAGCGGCATGCCTTGGAACGGAAGGATGAGACCGTGGAAGCTTCTGCACTGCAGCTATGGTCCTGGTTCATGTCCCGGTTGTGCAGTCGGACAAGAATGAATCCTCCGGACAGCAGGGATGTCGGATGCTGGCGAGACCACCTCGGCTGCGAAGCTATCTTGACGACCTTTCCGTCGATGTATGGTACGCCTCCAGACGACGCCGAATGACCTCGGGGCAGGTTCTGCAAGTCGGGCTCCAACTGCTGCCTGCGAACTGAGATGGATAGAGTGATGGAAGGTAATGGGAGACGGAGTAGATGGGGTTGGAAATGGGGTGGATGGGTGTGGGGGTGACACCTGACTATGTGGGGGTCTGTTAGGGGGTGATACAAGGTGTGGGAGGGGCAGAAAGGGGGCTGGGAGGTGGTCTATCAAGTGGAGGAAGGGGGAGCTGCGAATTTGGGTTGGGAAGGAGAGAGGGGGGAGAGAACTCTCCTTTGGTTTGAATGTGGGGTTAATGGAGGGGTTAATGGGGGCCTAGGGAATGGGAAGGGTTGCCTTGGGGAGGGGAAGGGGTGCTTGGGAGAAAGGATTCTCCCTTGGGAAAATGAAAGGTTGTATGGGGAAGGGGAAAGGTTGCTTGGGAGGAGGGAGAGGTGCCTAGGAGAAGGGGATTCCACCTAGGGGTTGGAGGGGAATTAAATGGGAGGTATGGGGAAGGGGGAGGGGTCTTAATGAGATGTGAATGGGGAGGAGAGAGAGTGAATTTCGAAATTGGGGGTGGGGAGGAGAGAGAATGGGGTTCGCCCCCTTTAGAGAGAGAGAGAGAGAAATAGAGAGAGAGCTAGAGAGAGGGAGAGAGGGGAAACTCACAAATTTTATGGAAACTCAACCCAATATCATTCATTCATTAGCTTCAAATGGTGGGATTAGGGTCCTATTTATAGGAATCCCACAATTTAACATAAGACCCTGAGTTTTAGACTAGTGACAATAAACTAAGGGAGAAGGGGGCGCCCATGGGCCTAGCCCACTTAATTGGGCCCAACTGACTCATTAACCACTCTAATGCCAATTAACCTAGGTAGATGACACCTTAACCTAGGGACTTGACTCAAATAAAAGGAAAATTACATAATAAGAAAATGAAAAATACATCTTATGACTCGGAATAAAGTGGCGAACAAGATGTAGCACTGCTGGTGAGCATCAGGATCCTCGAACAAATGAGATCGCCGGTGATGTCCCCATCATACCCTCGGGGTGCGGAGAACTCGACTCCCTCGAGTATGGGTCCTTCGGGGAAGTGGTCCTCTAAAGCAGCTCGGGGTGAACCTCAACCTCCAAACTCAACCCTACATCCGCAACCAGGGGACGGTCCTTCATCCTCTCACGGTGGCTTGGACACACCCTCTTGCTGGCGATGGTACCCTGCTTGCCCAGTATTGCCTCCGTGTGCACACGTCGGACTCTCAGGCTGATATGTGGAGGCTCTCCGAGGGTATCACTCACAAAGGTGGGGGTAGGCTCAAGGTGCTCACTGGGTTCCACCGCGGTGCCCATATAGGCTGCCAGATCCGCCGCGCCAAAAGTTGGGTGTATCCCAAAACCTATTAGCAAGTCCAACCCGTAAACCGGGCTGCCAAAGTCACTCGGAACTTGGCAAGGTCCAAGTCCTCGTGCCCTCAAGTTGGAGGTGACTCTAGGGTAGGGGCACTCCAATGCCACCATCGATAGATTGCCTACTTGGAATTCCAAGTGGCGCTCGCGAGCCTTTTCCCGCTCTTTGTGAACCTCACCGCTCATTGCGATTTGCTTGCGTGTGTGCTCATGCCATGCATTATGATGCGGTGAGTGGTTGTGAAAGTGGGTAGTGTGAAAGGTGGACCGGGGCAACCATAAATTGACCTATCATGCTTTGATGTCTTGTGGACCTTGATGAACTTAGGTGGACCGGGGCAGCCACAAGTGGCCCTATCATGCATGGTCTTCATAACAATGGTTGGAGGGCCGGGGCATCCGTAGGGGAGTCTATTGTGCATGGGTATAGCAAATGCCGGGGGTCCCGGACATCCGTGAATGTTCGTAACATGCTTAAGACCAATGATGAATGTGGGGGGACCTTTGGACCAATCATGCATCCGACTTGACATGTGGGTGTCATGTATGAAAGGACCCGACTTTCTATTCATGTCAAGTGGTGTGATGTGCCAAGACATAGGAATTCCTTTCCCATAGGTGACGTCCTTGTGTGGGGTGGTGGGGTGGCCTTTGAGCTTCCACTCAAAAGGGTCGTAGGGGTCAAAGAAGGTAGGTATCATGGAGTGGGGCACTTCATTGTTTCCTAGGTGTATTTCACCCATGGTCATGGTACCCTTGGTGTAGGCCGGGTCTTGAGAGAGGTGGGCTTGGTCCAACATGGTTGGTTGGGGTAGGAAAAGATTGGTGGTGAGTAAGGTGGGTGGATATAGGAAAGGATCGAAGGGGTCATGGTAAGGGTCACCTAGGGAGAGGAACTCTAGGCCCTCATGGTCCTCACAATATGGTGGTGGATCCTCCTCCTCTAATAAAATGATTGGGCCAAAGTTTTTGGTGGGTGGGTTTAGGAAGGGATAGTAGGGGTCGTGGAAAGGTCTTCCTAGAGGGAGGCACTCTATGTCTTCAAGGTTCCCAAATTATGAGTCATCCCCCTCCAAGGTAATTGGGCCAAGGTCTCTAGTGGGTTGGCCAATCAAATCAATTGGAACCTCAATGGGTGGGGAGTGGGCCAAGATGGGTTTCTCCTCCTTGAGGAGAAAGAGGAGGATTTCACTCGTATAATGGCCACTAGTGTAGATGGAGGTGATGGAACCGATGGGGGGATATGCTAGGAAGATGGTGCTAGACTCTGATGGTCCTATGGCTAGCATTTCGGTCAGGTGGACTTGCCATTGTAAGAAGTCCACTAGGTCCCCTAAGTCTCCCACAAGGTAGGAGGTTTGAAGTGTGGCATGGGAAGACCGGGTGGACACAATTTGGGCTTGATACCCCAAGGGTGAGAGGTAGGGTGGTAAGCTAGGAATGGTGGGGTCTCGCTTGAGCCATTGGAGTATGGACTCATTCATGGTGAGGGTGTGCGGCTCATGAGGACCCGGACTAGGAGAGGTGGGTGGAAGTGGGGGTCTAGGATGTCCTCTATGGTGGGAGGTGGATCCGGATTGGCATCCATCTCCACTTGGGTATGTGTGTGGGCCACATCTTCCAAGGATAATGGGGTAGGAAAGTCTATGGTGGGTGGAGTGATAATGGTCGGTGCATGGTACTCTCGGGGTGGTGAACATGGGTGGACTTGGGTTGAGCTTTGTCGGGGAAGTTCTTGGGTTGGAGTTGGGGTCGGGGGTGGAAGATCGGTTGGTTGAAGAGGTTTGGATTGGGGTGCGTAGATCTTTCTAAGATTGGCCCTCATTTCATCCCAAGATTCAATGGGTGCTTCCCCTTTGGCTACTCTCAAACCTACAATGTTCTCCCATTCTTTCCTAGCTTGGCGCCAGAGTAAACTCTTGGCATAGTTGACTTTCATAGGCCCTGATAGAGTGAACCTCCCAAAGTGTCGATCTATGGAGTCCTCCCACTCTAGATATATACTAGGGCGGGTTCCATCAAACACAAAGGCTTCTAATGGGCCTAAGAGTGGCGAATATGCCAAGTATGAGATAGTCATAATGGAGGACAAGGGTGATGCATGCAATGGCCCTAGGACAAGACTTAGTAGAGCCAAGTCTAGAACTTGCTCTGATACCAAATTGATGTGACACGACCCCTCGGACCTAGCTTCACAAGCAACCGGACCAAACAGTGATCTCTCACAAGCGGTTCACCCGTGTCGCGCACACCCAGTTCCGTAGGTGGACCGGCGATGGTGGTGAGGGTCCGAGGTTTGACCTCGAGGTTCCAAGGATATGGCCAGCTAGGGATGGACCCCAATGGGCCAAGGATGCCCAATTTCAAGGGCGGCCGGCACGCCGAGGGTGTGGGATGTAATGACACTCTCACAACTCACCCGCGGTGGCACTCGATTAGACGGAATGTTGGGACGAACACTCTCTCACTGCCGACGGCGCAACTAGAGATAATACTAAGCTAAGCAATAGTGAAACCAGCAGAGGATGGGGGCTCAAAGCTCACCTGATCGATGTGAAGACACCGATCCCGGTCGGAGACGAGGGCGAGCGGGGAAGCGTGGGCTACCCGCACGCCGCGCCGATGACGCTTCAGCCGAAGACCTGCTAGTACAAAACTACGCCCCACGCAGGAGGGTGGATCTCGGGGTGGGGGAATGGGCTTACACCAAACACTACCTCCACACAGGGAGGGACGCTAAGCCGGCCAGGCGGGGAGGGGAGGTTAACTAAGCTAGCGCCGAACGATCTGCCCGTTCTGGAGTAACCGGACAGGAAGTCGATGTAGATGACTCCACGCACTCCACCGAACTCAGAATTCGACGAAACTGGTGCTGAAACGTCGCTGACAAACCCAAAAATGCCTGTGAATTTTAGTGGGTGGTCCCGACATCGTCACCGGTTGGGGAGAGCTCTGGAACAGGATCCCAGCGCTCTGGTTCGGACTTGTCCCAGGGTGCAGCAGCAGGTGGAAGTAGTCACCACGCCCGCTCCCGATGTCAAAACGCAGCGGGACCAAGATGAGTATGACCGTGGACGAGTCTTCTTCGAGCAGAAATCAGGGGGGACACCAGACAATGTCGGGGCAGAGAGGGGGAGCCCGTTGAGTGACGAGGGGTCTTGACAGGTCCTGAGTGGCCTGTTCAGTGCACCTGGGGGAGAAAATTCGGAACGGGCAGTCCCGGACTCCGAACGAGGTCCCGCTTGCTGTGTTGGACAGAGGACTGGTGGATCTTCGACCCGGCCAAGCGGCGGGCCTTGGAACGGAAGGATGAGACCGTGGAAGCTTCTGCACTGCAGCTCTGGTCCTGGTTCAGGTCCCGGTTGCGCAGTCAGACAAGAATGAACCCTCCGGACAGCAGGGATGTCAGATGCCGGAGAGACCACCTCGGCTGAGAAGCTATCTTGAAGAACTTTCCGTCGATGTATGGTACGCCTCTAGAAGACACCGAATGACCTCGGGGCAGGTTCTGCAAGTCGGGCTCCAACTGCTGCCTGCGAACTGAGATGGATAGGGTGATGGAAGGTGATGGGAGACGGAGTAGATGGGGTGGGAAATGGGGTGGATGGGTGTGGGGGTGACACCTGACTATGTGGGGGTCTGTTAGGGGGTGATACAAGGTGTGGGAGGGGCAGAAAGTGGGCTGGGAGGTGGTCTAGCAAGTGGAGGAAGGGGGAGCTGCGAATTTGGGTTGGGAAGGAGAGAGGGGGGAGAGAACTCTCCTTTGGTTTGAATGTGGGGTTAATGGAGGGGTTAATGGGGGCCTAGGGAATGGGAAGGGTTGCCTTGGGGAGGGGAAGGGGTGCTTGGGAGAAAGGATTATCCCTTGGGAAAATGAAAGGTTGTATGGGGAAGGGGAAAGGTTGCTTGGGAGGAGGGAGAGGTGCCTAGGAGAAGGGGATTCCACCTAGGGGTTGGAGGGAAATTAAATGGGAGGTATGGGGAAGGGGGAGGGGTCTTAATGAGATGTGAATAGGGGAGGAGAGAGAGTGAATTTCAAAATAGGGGGTGGTGAGGAGAGAGAATGGGGTTCGCCCCCTTTAGAGAGAGAGAGAGAGAGAGAAATAGAGAGAGAGCTAGAGAGAGGGAGAGAGGGGAAACTCACAAATTTTATGAAAACTCAACTCAATATCATTCATTCATTAGCTCAAATGGTGGGATTGGGGTCCTATTTATAGGAATCCCACAATTTAACATAAGACCTTGAGTTTTAGACTAGTGCCAATAAACTAAGGGAGAAGGGGGCGCCCATGGGCCTAGCCCACTTAATTGGGCCCAACTGACTCATTAACCACTCTAATGCCAATTAACCTAGGTAGATGACACCTTAACCTAGGGACTTGACTCAAATAAAAGGAAAATTACATAATAAGAAAATGAAAAATACATCTTATAACTCGGAATAAAGTGGCGAACAAGATGTAGCACTGTTGGCGAGCATCAGGATCTTCGAACAAATGAGATCGCTGGTGATGTCCCCATCAAAAACCTTCCCATGTATGAGGTGCATCGGCTGGAGGTGTCGAAACCGACTTCCACCATGTGCGAGCATCTTTGTTAAGTTGAAAGGTTGTGAGACGCACTTTCTCCTGATCGGTGCATTGGATCACATCAAAGATACGGTTCATTTCGTCTATCCAGTTCTCTGCCTTGTCGGGATTAGAAGAACCATAGAATCGCGGAGGATTTAAACTCCAGAAATTGTGATGTAGGTCACCAGCCCTTGCCCCTGCACCACCTTGCGCTATGGTTTGCAATGCCTCAGTAAGGCCGGCAATTGTTTGTTGCATGCCATCCCAATCTACACGATGAGCCATTCGTAAGATAAGGTACCTGAGAGAAAAATAACAACTTGTTATTTCTCATGAAATTAGAATGAAAAATCAATCTTAAAGCTAATTAATTATCTTATCCCAGGCTCTACCCAATTCTCACATGGGTGTGAAATTTATTCCTTAGTTCATAGGTATGGGTCCTTAAACCTTGGACTTACCCTATGACATGACACTTCTTCCTAAGTCCTGAGACTTAGGCTCTGATACCAACTTAACTGTCACGTCCCGAGCCTTTTATTACAGCGGAAGACTAACTTGGGGAGCGCGAACAGCCGGCATGGTAAGCCTCTTGCAAGCAAGAATGATCAGAGTGCAAAACAATTACACACACAAATGCAATTGCACAATAATTTAGTCAAACTCCAACTTTATTTCATAAATGATCAAAAACATCCTTTTACAATAACCTTTCATCATTTTCCATTCCACTAGACTCAAGAAATGAGAAATTACAAAGACTCGATCTAACATTGTAGACTTCCTAAGTCTTTACTCTCCATTTGATATGACTTTCATTCGCTCTCGGTCCCGCTACTTGTATAACCCGAATCCGAATTCGTATCACTTCCATTTCTTGAAAAGATTGAAAATACGTAATGAGCACACTTGTCCAGTAGGTATCTTCGCATCAACATGAAGGCACTATTAAAGTAATTAACAATTTAGCTCTAAAGAATAAGGTAAAAATCATGCGAATGTGATCAATCATGCGATTAAATTAAAGTAACAAGACGATCAAGTAAGTTAGAATGAGAGCAAGTACGAACTAGCAAGAATGTAATAAGGACATGATATTGGCCTTTCATGAACAAGAATGTATCGAGAATGTACTAGCAAGCCACATAATCATCACTCTAGTATCTTTTGCTGATGAGCAAGTACTTCGTGAATTTCAGTGGAATATCAAGCAAGAAAGTCATGTACAAGAATGTCATGCCATGCTGTATTGTGGATTTTCACTTATTTATAGAGAAAGTACTCCCAGCGCAATATGACGTCAGTAGCATCATATCCCATGGTTTATATTAATAGACAACATACCAGAATATGCACCATATACTTAAAGAAATGACTCTATGGATAAAGAAGAATGTGTAACAATGTGAAACCAAGATAAAACTCCGTCATTTCAACATTGGAAAATCATGATTTAGAATATAAAACTATAGAGTTTTAGCCAATGAAATTAGCATAACTTAAAATAACCTAAGACACATTAATCATGTAATTTGATTATGAATCAGTAACTAAACTTGAAGTCATGATAACAGGTCCATCTTAGCTATCTAAGCTTCTTTATAAGTAAACTTAACTGATTATTATTCTGCCTTGGGCTGGCAGAACACAGGGGTCTGACGGTCTAGGATAGGCGCGTTATAGTGCTTGTGACAGTTTATCGAGGGGCCGTTACAGTGGTGTAACGCTCCTGCTAGGGTGCGTCAGAGAAAATAGAACAATAAAAGTACAACAAGGTGTGACGGTCTATCGTAAGTGATAAGTGTGTATTTTTATATCTTAATTCATGATTCTACATATTTTTATGAGCTTAAATTATATTAAATATACACTTCTCACACTTACTGTTGATTTTTGATCAATTGTTTATTTTTCTGAAATTAAATAAATTTTAATCATAATTTTTATGTATTTATGCAGACACGTGATACGAGAAAAACTCCAAGAAAAAGAAAAAAAATAAAATAAAAGTTATATGTTAAACTGAGCCAAAAGCTCAGGGAGTTGTTCAAAAAGAATAGAAAAAAATTAGAAAAAAATAAATAAATTTATTGGCTATTTTTTAGCATTTTATACAAATATATATAAGATATATATATATATATATATATTTATATATTTATATTTATATATACTATATTTATATAAAGAAAAAAATGAAAAAAAAAGTTTAAAAACCCTCCCCGCCCCGCTTTCCCACCTTCGCCGCTCGGGCACGGGCGACGAGGGCGTGCGAAGGCGGGGGAGGGGGGTCGTGGCAGGCGGAGCGGCGCGGGAGGCGGTCCACGCGGCGCCCACAGGCGTGTCGCACAGGCGCGGGCGGCACGCGGCACACGCCGCGTGCGACACGCAGCGGCGGCCGAGCGGCGGGCGCACGACGGGCCCACGGCGGTAGGCCGCCTAACGGTCGGCCGGTCGGCACGTTGCGCCGGTAGAGAGAGGAAATGAGAGAATGAGAGAAAGAAGAAGAAGAAAAGGCCATAAAAATTCCAAAAAATTTTGGAAAAATCAGAAAAAAATGACAAAGGTGCAGCACATTCCAGCCTACCAAGTTGGGTCCAAATTAGGTGATCTTGATTGTTTCACATGAGCAAGTAGAGTTAGTAAGTAGAGTTAGTTAGTGAGTGATAGAAGATGGCAAGAAGGTTGAGTAGGGGGAGAGCTAGCTTTGGGTCACTTGTAATGTAAGTTGTTCTTTACATTTCTGAAGTTGTTGAGTGCATCAAGTTGTATTTTCTAAGCTTTTGAAGTCAAAGTTGTAAGTTGTTCTTATTTCAATAAGGAGTTTCATTTTTGAATTCAGCCTGTTCTTAGCCTTATTTCGCATGGTTGTAATCTTTATTTCAATTTACTTTCTTCACAAAAGTTGTTTATTTTCAAGTGCTCTTCAACTTCTCTGTTGATCATTTTTTCAAATTCTTCCTACTTTATAGAGTTCTGGTCCGTTTTCTTAAGTGCTGTTTTAGGTGTTTACTGTTCATCCGTGGTGAGACATTCTAGTTTTCTTATGTTTTGAAGCCTTTCTAGACCTCTTTTTAATCTGAGTTCTTCATCAACTTTGTTCCTCTCTTATAGATCTCCATTTCATTCTTCTACCACCTTGTCTAATTCTGTGTATTTTTAGAGTTAGAATTAATTTTTCAAAGTGCTGTTTTTCTGTCAGTTACTATTCACCAGCAGGGATAGATCTTGCTTTTCCAGTGCCTTCCTCTTATTTTCTGTCTCTGTGTTCTTAATCAAAGTTCTTCCTTTTTCAATTCTCTACAACTTTCATGTTTTACACTTCTTCTAATTCTGTCCAGATTTGAAGTTATACTTTTTCTTCCAACCCCTATTTTTACTTGAATTCTATTATGATTTCAAACTTAAGTTTTCAAACTTGTTAAATCCAACTCTTGTCTTCATAAGTTCTTCAATCATACCCAAAGCGGTGATCATTCTTCTGCAAATCCTCTCACGGTGTCGACTTCCTAGGCGGAGCGATCTTCATCAAATGCTCGACATGGAAACGACAGGCGTTCTTCTTCAAATTGGACAATTATTTCTTTCACTTACCTTTTGTTGTTTGAAGTTGCACTTTAATTCCATTTAGTTGTAATTCGCACTCAAAACCCAACAATTGCTTTTTCAAAACAGAAGAATATTTTCCAACTAAGAAAAATAACCAAATTCCTTCCCCGTGGGATCGACCCGTACTTACCATTATACTCATGTTTTCAAATCCATAAGTGAGTGAGTGCGGTTATAAATATTTGAAATTTGTGTGGCACGGCAATTTTAACAACGACTGTCGAGGCGACACCAAATTTTTGGCGCCGTTGCCGGGGAGGGAATTATGATGATAGTTGGATATTCTTGTGTTTGGTGTATATATGTGAATATTAATTTTGCTCTTTTTACTTGTGCAGGAAAATTAAAAAAAAATTTGAAAAATAAAGAAAGAGGAAGATCGAATCTGAAATTCCAAGGATATGAAACGTCGTTAAATAGCTCGGAAGCATTGCTGAAGGGCTGAAATCAAGAAACAGGTTCTATCTTTCCACTTTCTAAAAATTTTTACAAAAATCTGAAAATTTCTTGAAAACTCTATAAAAATAAAAAACAATCAAAACAAAAGAAAAATTTTTATGCTGGTTAGATAGGTTCAGTAATTAAAAACAAAAAAAAAATATACTTGCACCAAAATCTAAAAAAAATGCATTTCAAGATTAGAAACCACACATCATGTTTTAAGACATGCATCATTTAGTATAGAAGTTTTCTTTGTTCAATTCCTGTCAATTGCATTTTGAAGATCGCGAGGGGCAAGGTACGTTCTACTGATCCCAGTCTGGCATTCATTTTTGCATAAAGAACCCCTTGTTTGAAATTATGGTGTGCATTTCATTTCACAATACTTTAAGGGCAACACCCCTAACAAGATAAGGTGGGGATTTCATCACCATCCCTTAGCCCGAAAACCACAATTTCCTTGCATCTCTGCATTACCTAGGCCTTAATAAAAGCCAGTAGACGTTGACCCTAGGATCACACTGTGATTCCTGTGATATTTAGGTTTATCCTCTTATGAAAACTGGTGTCTAAGGCAAGACGGTCGGATGGCAAACGCCTTAAGCGGGATTGTGGTTTTGTATAATAAGGTCCCTACGAAAGTAGGGGGAACCTCCCACTTCCCCACCCCTTACCTGGCCGGTGGACATACTGAGGGTGAATTTAAGTTCATTTTAATCACTTTGTGAAACCACATTTGTAGGTCTGAGTCGCATCTAGGGCATTAGGATAATTTGTGTTAACTTGTTTGTGTTTGCATAAAAAAAGTTTTGAAAAATCGAAAAAAAAATATATAATTTGAAATACTTAAAAAAAATGTAAAAACAAAATTCATTTTATGGCCATTCATCTTGGAGGGAAACTCACGCCTATGAAGGAGCATTTTTATCCTTCTTCTTACAAGCCCTCCACCTGTATTCAACTCCCCGATATTCACGCTGATCAATATGAGATTCGCCCTAGTCTCATCCAGATGCTCCCATCTTTTTATGGGAATCTCAATGAAAATCCTTATAGGCATCTAGATGATTTTCTAGAAGTTTGCTCACTGATCAAAATTCAGAATTTTAATGATGATGCCCTTAAATTAATTTTATTTTCATTCTCGTTAAAAGATAAAGCAAAATGTTGGTTAAGGAGTTTTCGAAAGATTATCAGGACTTGGGAAGATATGCAGTCAGAATTTTTAAAAAAAATTTACCCCATAGGCCAAACCAACATGATGAGAAGGGCGATTACAGGATTTACTCAACGTCCGGGAGAGCAACTTCATGAATCTTGGGTGAGATTAAAGGAGCTAGTGAGTCAATGTCCACATCATGGGTTGCCCAGATGGCAAATTATCTTTACATTTTATGAGGGGTTATCCAATTTTGATAGGCAGATGGTGGACATATATTGTGGAGGGGCATTTTTAAGCAAAAGTGAAGATGAGACATATGATCTATTTGAGATTTTGAGTGAACATTCAATAAATCGTGCCTCCATCTCATCTCATCAACAACTTGTAGGACATGTCAAACAGGCGGAAAACCCAATCCACACTTTCATGGAAGTGTGTGAATTCTGTGCCAGTCTCACTCACCATGTGAGTGAATGCCCTACTATAGCCCGACTCTCTCCCGTCATCCAAGCACAGGTCCAAAATTCCCTAGGATTCTCTCAGCTCAAGCATGTTGCAGATGATGATAATCTTGGCTGGAGTAATCACACAAATTTGCCTTGGATGGATTCAACAATCCAAACCCATTTGTCTACACCTCTACCCCAAGCAATTCACGAGCAGCCCATGTATACTCAACTTCATCTCAACTCATCTCACCCCGATTTCGGACTCAATGTCAATACTAAGGGTGATTCACCGGGCCACTACTTTGAAGCTCAAAGCGTGTACTCTCAGTCTACTTACCATGACCCTTCGTCAATATTCAACCAACCCCCTCGATACGTGAATGATGATGATGATGATCCGATGCCTGGCATTTTGGCTCAAGATATCATTATTGGGAGTGAGGGGGAGTGCGCAAGCCATACCATGATGAAGGAAGGGACGGAATTAGGGGATGAATTAAAGAACACAAATGAACCTATTGATATCATCACCCCATTCTATGAATGTTTTGAGATTGAGAATATCACTGAGAAAATTAGTGGCCCAAACAACTTAATTGAGGATCTACATGTCGAGGAGGATTGCTTTATGATTAATAATCATGTTGATTTAGTGGAACTTAATTCTGAATCTTCTCCTCCCTCGGAACAACTTGATGATGGGGCCTTGTTCGAAAAGTTTATATTTCATCTATCAACCCCATTTTTGGAAAATTTGATTGAGAATCTTCAGGTGAGTGATGAGTATGATGAAAGCTCCATCTTTGAAAAATTCCCATTTGATCTTACCTTTGATGAAGGGGCCGAGCTGGAACAATTTACATTTGATCTTCCCACTTCATTATTGGGAAATTTGATTCATAATTTTCTATTAAATGATGAGTGTGATAAAGGGGTTTTATTAGAAACTTTCAAATTTGATCTACCCATTGAGCCCGATCCCCTCATGTTTGAATCATTGGATCAATTAGATTCTGGGCTCGTGCTACCCCTGCCAGATGAGCCTCTTCAATATGACATTCTGGGACCTGAGGGGGATGGACCAACAATATTCACTTTTGATTTAACTCCCCATCAGGAAGACAAGTTGATTAGTACCCTTCTAACACATGAGGCTGTTACTGGGAAGACTGTGGCTAATAATGACACTCTTATCCCTAAGCCACCGTTCGATGACCAAGTTCCCAAGGAGGAAGTAGTCAATAAAGAGGTCATCAGGAGGGACGATACAGGTGAAGGGGACCGATGGATTGATATCATGCAAGGGTTATACCTTGATCTTGACAAATTATTGGCCATCGATCATTTTTTGATATCTAAAGTTGAAAACTGGATCGCACACAGGGTTAATGTTACAAACAATCATGTGCGAGTCCTGCCTCTTTCTAGCCCCGGTCCGTACATGTCTACTCTTGTCTTCCAATGGATTAAGGGCTGGAATTTGAAGGAAGACAAGATCACGTGGTGGCTCATTCTGAATGCCACGCGTTGGTTAATGAGCTAATGAGCTACATGGTGTCTGGCTGACGACATAAAAGTTAGCGCTTCTTAGGAGGCAACCTAAGTGATTTTTGTGTGGTAATAAATTGTTGTGGGAAATTAGATGTGTTTAGGGATTCGAGAGATAAGGACAACGGAGAGCCAAGCAAAAAGTATTTTATTACACACAAAAGCAAACAAGAGATTACATCGGAATCCACCTTCTTTCTTCACATTACTTGTCTTGCCGCTCTCTGGGGCAAGATTAAGATTCTCTAGAGGGTATTCCCAAGCCGAGAGCAGCGGTATTACTACCGCACTATGGACGCCGATCTGAGGGGGCAGCAAAGAAGCTACTGACACGAAAGCCACGCTCTCGTGCTCTTCGATAGCGTTCTTCGCCATCCTTCAGCCATTGCTCGGCTAGGCCGAGACTAGTCCTCAATTCAAAAAGTTGGGCCTCCAGGGCCCTCTTTTCCTCTTTCTCGGCCGATCTCTTGGCTTTCTCTCTGTCTCTGTCCTGTTCTCTCTCAGCCCGTTCTCTCTCTCTATCTTCTCTTTCTAATTGAAGGGTGATTCTCAACTCCACAGCGTCCCTTGAAGAATCCTCATCTGGACGACGCTGTAGTTCTTCTTCCAGCTCAGTTATTCTAGCTTCCTTCTGAGTGGCATTTGCAAGTGCCTCTTGTGTTTCTTTCTCCTGCCACACATTTCATCTCAGGCAAATAGCAATACTTGAATAAGGGATGTTAAATGGTGAAATCCTCACCTGTACAGAAAGCATCCCCTCTGCCTCTGCAGCCCGTTGTGTGGCATGAGCAAGTTGCTCGTGGAGTTGATCCAGCTCGGATGTGGGAATCCATAGACTGGAAGAAACACCATCTGCTCCCATCGCCGAAGAAACTGCATCAAGCTGAGCACGCTGCACATGTGGTGACATTAAGTGGTTAGCGCCCTGAATCTCAAAGCCTACCCGGAATATGTACTGAAATACTTACTGATGAACCTAGAGCCGCTCTGGTATCACTCAGCTCTTGCTCCGTGTCCGCCAGACGAGCTCGTAAGTTCGTTATTATAGTATCACGGACATCCTACAGTTATGGCTTTTGAGTTCACAAACAAAGAAAAAAAATTTAAAAACAACAAAATGTAGAAGATACAAACATGGTTTCCTTACCTCTACAAGCCCTCCAGGCTGGAGCCTTTCTGCATACATTGCTCTGTAGAGGCGTAGGTAATCATCGCTATCTTATGCTTGAGATTCCACGAGTGTGCCTCCCCGTTGCCAATCTTCATATTGTTCGGGGAAGCGCACTCTCCAATCAACACAGGTGGCTGGTCCACGCGTCTGCCTTCCGACGCTAGGTGACATGGTCATATCCACCCATTCTTGAGCCAGCCCTAGGGTGCGCATAGCTAATCGCAGCCTGAGGGGCTCGATTTCATTTAAGCAATGGAGCCAGAGGTCCCGTCCGAATCGGGCGCGGCTTCCAACTACCCAAGGCTGGTCAACATCGACCATGTTCATGAAAGGCCTCCAATTCACCTTGAATGGATTATATGTATCTTCTTGGTTAGAAAAAAAAAGGATGAAATAAATGGAAAAAAAAATTTGAGAAATTTTTTTATCCTACCATCGTTGCAGGGAACTCTTGCAATTCTCGTCTTAACACCATAAGTTGGTAGGGTAAAGGTGCAGTGCTCATGATAGGTTGCCACCGTCTCGCTAGAGGGACCGTCAGTGGTCGACAGTGTCGAGCCCTCCCCATTGGAAGGTAATAGTAGCTCCACAGCTACACCATCATGTGTCATTGATGAAAATAAAAACAAAAAGCAGAAAATAAAAACAAAAAAAAAATATTTTCATTACCTGGATTAAAGGCGTAAACCCATTTAGTGTCATCTCTTTGTCTGTCCTTTGCGACAGACTTGTAAACAGATGTGCCAGCACAGTAGCTCCCCAGGCGTATTGTCCTACTCTTTCCAAGTCTACAAGCAGTTCTAAGAAATGACAGTGGATACTGTCTCCCTTGGACCCCAGCAACAACTTGCCTAATAGAAAGAAGAGGAACCTCCTCAGATCCATATTGGTCCGCTCCCAATTGCTGGTATCCATACAATACCTAGCACGGGCACCTCTTTCTGCCCTGTCCATAAATTCTTCTATGGACTCATCATCACGCGGACGCATGTCAGTAAGCCCTAAAGCCTCCATGATCGATGCCCTGGCTACTGACCTGTTCTTCCGACTTTGTAAGTCCATTCCCAATAACTTATGGGCACCTTCACGGTAATCCGCGTAGGTGACACCAGTCACTGCTTCCCCATCCACTTTGAGGCCCGTGATTCGGACCACATCTTCCAAGCTGGGTACCATATGCCCCCACGGCATCAGGAATGCCCTACTTACCGGGTCCCATCTTTCACGTAGAGCTTGGATCAGGGCAAGGTCGATCTTGAGTGGCTCAATTCTGAGAAAGGGCCCGAATCCCATCACGTCCAACCTCACTTTCTGGAAGTCCGGGAGCCCTCGATATGCAGCCACGACCAGCTCCCACGAGATGTGTGACTTCATCACACTCTGCACATACGCCAGAAGTGAGAAATGGGAAGCTTTCCAAAGAAAGAACAGAGAAGAAGAAAAGAATGAAAGGAATCACTTACAAGCTATGGTAGAGTCCTTTCACTCACAAGTCATTCAACTTCAGAGAATCTCCTGGCACTACTGCCCGATCTACTCCTCTTCGAGGAGCGAGACGACTCCCCTTCAGCTCTGATGCTTGATTCACCCTCCATTCTGAACTTTGAGCAACACTCACTACTTCCCTTTCACTCAACTCTACTCTCACAACTTCGATGTTCTCCGGTCGAGTGAAAAGGGGGGCATTTATAAGATTGACGAGGAGTGATCTGCATCTCGCACCATCACATCTAGCCATAGCCTTTGCGACACGTCATCCTCCCGTTAATCTCGCACCCACTCTACCATGTGGAGTGGTCAAGTCGGAGACGTGCTTTATTGACTTTTTCTCTCTTTTCGGTCCAAAGATTCGCTGTGTTTCTTGTCCCGTTGTAACCACCTTTCGCCCAAAACACGCAATAGGGGGACATTTCTGCGGGAACTCCGGCTCCGTACCTCACGTTGCCATCAGTGGTCGATTCCCTTTAAAAATCATGGACACATTGGGTCCCACTCTTTGTGTGTTAATAACTGGCTTCTGATTTGATTTATGTAGTGTGTTTGCTTTTTCAGTTGTCAAGCCACAATGCAATGAAGCCCTCGTCATTTCGTCCCAGCCATCAGGTTGTATCCTTCCTTCCCAACCAAATTATTTTTTCATGTCCTCTGATCTGTTTACTGCTTATGTCATTGAGGACAATGTCATTTAAGTTGGGGGGGGAGATAAATTTCAAAATTTTCAAAAATTTCACAAATTTTAACAAAACTTTCAAAAATTTCAACAAATTTTTTTTTTTTGCTTTCTTGAATTGTCATGTTTAACAACAGTTTTTCCCCGCATTAATGATTCTTGATTCATGTCACATGAAACGTGATTCTGAATAGAAACAACTGGGAAAAGGATGATGGATAATTTCTTTAAGCTAGCATTGGAAAACTGATTTAAAGAATCTCTTTAAAGTTCAGATGCACTTTCAAAAAAATAAAATCACGATGCACGCTAATGAAACAAGAAGGACAAGCCTTCTGTTATTTGAGACAGAATGTCTGATATTCTGCATTTTCTGAAGAAGAGATATGTTAGAAGCTTTCTGCCATACAAAAGTATGAGAAAAAAAAACACACACCATGAAAAATGCTCCGATTCTGAGTAACCGGGCCTACTTCACTTAAGACGTGTTGAGGTTCGCGTCAAAAGGAAAAGGGAACTTTGATCTGTGGAACCGGACCTCCTTCACCTAAGACGTGTTGAGGTTCGCGTAAAATAGTGAAGGGTAGTGCAGCATCATGTGTGTAAAGAAAAAATAGGGAAAAAGAAAAAGAAAAGAAAAATATATATATATATAGTGATCCCAAAGGGGTATATCAATAAGGCAGATAAAAAGCTAGTGTGCATTGAACGCTCTAAGTAAGAAGTGCAGAATTGAAAGACATTTGTTCAGAATAGCAAGTGGAGGATGCAATTGTCTTCACTGTGGACTTAGCATTACACATGCACAAGTGCTACTGAATTTTGATTAGATTCTTGATCATGTACCTGAATTTCCGACATAAGGCTAATTTGTGATAATTACTCCAGATTCCTGATCTTTAGTTGACTCTATGAAAGATGAACTGGAAATAAGGCCTGGATATCTTTAAACTCTTGTTAGTCCTAAATTTTTCATTATGTGCATTGCTAAGGGACTAGCAATGAGTAAGTTGGGGGGTGTGATAAGTGTGTATTTTTATATCTTAATTCATGATTCTACATATTTTTATGAGCTTAAATTATATTAAATATACACTTCTCACACTTACTGTTGATTTTTGATCAATTGTTTATTTTTCTAAAATTAAATAAATTTTAATCACAATTTTTATGTATTTATGCAGGAACGTGATACGAGGAAAACTCCAAGAAAAAGAAAAAAAAAATAAAATAAAAGTTATATGTTAAACTGAGCCAAAAGCTCAAGGAGTTGTTCAAAAAGAATAGAAAAAAATTAGAAAAAAATAAATAAATTTATTGGCTATTTTTAGCATTTTATACAAATATATATAAGATATATATATATATATATATATTTATATTTATATATACTATATTTATATAAAGAAAAAAAATGAAAAAAAAAGTTTAAAAACCCTCCCCGCCCCGCCTCCGCCTTCGCCGCTCGGGCACGGGCGACGAGGGCGTGCGAAGGCGGGGGAGGGGGGTCGTGGCAGGCGGAGCGGCGCGGGAGGCGGTCCATGCGGCGCCCACAGGCGTGTCGCACAGGCGCGGGCGGCACGCGGCACACACGCCGCGTGCGACACGCGGCGGCGGCCGAGCGGCGGGCGCACGGCGGGCCCACGGCGGTAGGCCGCCTAACGGTCGGCCGGTCGGCACGTTGCGCCGGCAGAGAGAGGAAATGAGAGAATGAGAGAAAGAAGAAGAAGAAAAGGCCATAAAAATTCCAAAAAATTTTGGAAAAAACAGAAAAAAATGACAAAGGTGCAGCACATTCCAGCCTACCAAGTTGGGTCCAAATTAGGTGATCTTGATTGCTTCACATGAGCAAGTAGAGTTAGTAAGTAGAGTTAGTTAGTGAGTGATAGAAGATGGCAAGAAGGTTGAGTAGGGGGAGAGCTAGCTTTGGGTCACTTGTAATGTAAGTTGTTCTTTACATTTCTGAAGTTGTTGAGTGCATCAAGTTGTATTTTCCAAGCTTTTGAAGTCAAAGTTGTAAGTTGTTCTTATTTCAATAAAAGTTTCATTTTTGAATTCAGCCTGTTCTTAGCCTTATTTCGCATGGTTGTAATCTTTATTTCAATTTGCTTTCTTCACAAAAGTTGTTTATTTTCAAGTGCTCTTCAACTTCTCTGTTGATCATTTTTTCAAATTCTTCCTACTTCATAGAGTTCTGGTCCGTTTTCTTAAGTGCTGTTTTAGGTGTTTACTGTTCATCCGTGGTGAGACATTCTAGTTTTCTTATGTTTTGAAGCCTTTCTAGACCTCTTTTTAATCTGAGTTCTTCATCAACTTTGTTCCTCTCTTATAGATCTCCATTTCATTCTTCTACCACCTTGTCTAATTCTGTGTATTTTTAGAGTTAGAATTAATTTTTCAAAGTGCTGTTTTTCTGTCAGTTACTATTCACCAGCAGGGATAGATCTTGCTTTTTCAGTGCCTTCCTCTTATTTTCTGTCTCTGTGTTCTTAATCAAAGTTCTTCCTTTTTCAATTCTCTACAACTTTCATGTTTTACACTTCTTCTAATTCTGTCCAGATTTGAAGTTATGCTTTTTCTTCCAATCCCTATTTTTACTTGAATTCTATTATGATTTCAAACTTAAGTTTTCAAACTTGTTAAATCCAACTCTTGTCTTCATAAGTTCTTCAATCATACCCAAAGCGGTGATCATTCTTCTGCAAATCCTCTCATGGTGTCGACTTCCTAGGCGGAGCGATCTTCATTAAAGGCTCGGCATGGAAACGACGGCGTTCTTCTTCAAATTGGACAATTATTTCTTTCACTTACCTTTTGTTGTTTGAAGTTGCACTTTAATTCCATTTAGTTGTAATTCGCACTCAAAACCCAACAATTGCTTTTTCAAAACACAAGAATATTTTCAACTAAGAAAAATAACCAAATTCCTTCCCTGTGGGATCGACCCGTACTTACCATTATACTCATGTTTTCAAATCCATAAGTGACTGAGTGCGGTTATAAATATTTGAAATTTGTGTGGCACGGCAATTTTAACGACTGACTGTCGAGGCGACACCAGTAAGGCCGTTACATTCATGTGACGGTCTTACGTTGATGCGTCAGAGAATCTGCTGGCAGTAAACTAAGTAAAGGTTTATGAAAACATAACATGCCTGGAAATCAAAATACTACCACTGTCCTAGTCATGATGACGAAGTATAGGCCAACTATATGCATGGGTTTAGTGAATAGACAGGATAACATCTTTAAATTTCCATTTAGGGCTAAGAGATGCATGAATGTATAGAACTATTAGATCATGAAATTCTTAGTCTATAATGCACGAAATCAAGCACAACCAGAGGGCTTTTATTCCTAACAAGTAATTTTTGCCAATCATGAGATAACCTACCTCTTCTAAAACCTTTAAACTTCGAATTTGATGCTAGGTGCTACCCTTAGTTCCTTGTACTTCTTGTGATAAATCAGCAACGTCAATCTACTCTATTTCCTCAGCCTCTTGACCTAAGGATGTGAAATTTAGAGAGTAAGAAGATGAAACTATTGGGAACAAAAAGTTCAAAAGGATTGAACTCTAATTACCTCGTTTAGATGTCCTAATTTCAGGGGACTTATGTTCAGATTCCTGAGTTGCTAAGGTTGAATCAGCAACTTTGGATGCTTCTATCTCCTTGGTTGCTTGATCTCCTAGCACGAAATTTGGAGAACTATTAGTATAAAGTATACTAAACAAAATATTATAAAGAACTTACCTGAAATTATATCTCCTTACCTTGATTCTTCATGAGCCAAAAGTAAGGGTCGCTCAGTTCAAAACTAGGTCCTATTTATAGGGTTTTGAAGATTAGATCGATTCTAGAGTCCTTAATTTGCCAGAACATAATCCCTAAGAGTCCTTAGTAATGTTATAAGCTTCCCTAAGTTGATCTCTTATAGATAAGATCCTAAAGTTTTAATCTTTTTGCTCGTTCCTTCTTCACGGAACTAACAGAGTGTAACACATCAGCCTAGGTGCGTTACATGGCTGTGGCGGTCTCAAGATAGACCGTTACATTCAACGTGTATAATGTTTCAATTTAATAAAACTCTTTTATTCGTTTATCCACATAATTATCTTATATAAATAGTATTTATCCTTAAAATACGTGAATAACCTAATTACCCTTCTAGAATATGGGCCAAACTTAATGGGCTTGGTCCATTAACCTTTTGGATAATAATTAGATAGGCTAGGTCAACTAATTAGCCTAATTGAGCCTTATAATGACTTATTAATCCAATAACCCTTTCATTAATTTATTTAAGCCTTTATAATTTCCAAAAAATTATTTTAAAATTCAAAATATATATATATAAATTATGGGGCACTATATATACACCGGACGAGTGAAGGAAAAAGAGTGAAGAGAAGGAAGAGTAGAGGTAGAGGTGCTACCGCCGTCCGATACAGTCCCCTTCCCCTTTCTCCCTCTCTTCTCTGTCTTATATGCTTGTTTCTGCTTGCGAGTCCTGTAATATCACGGCCTCTTAAGGCTTATGTCTGTTCCCTGGAGATGCCTGATTTTATATGAATGAAAGATATACTGATGCATTTGTTCATGATGAGAGTTCCATTTTTTATATATATTGATGTAACCAAATCCCCTTGATGTTCGCCCGTGTGCTCCCATCATTCTATCTAGAATTTCTATAGTTCTGGTTTACGCTTCTTTCGTTCAACCCTGGGCGACGGCCTTATGGCTACTACGACTTCGCATATATAGCGAGAGTATTATCCCATCTGTCAATGACACTCGTGAAGGCATTGCTACGCTCCGAGAATACATAGTTCTGGCGCTTACTCCCTGAGTTCTACTGTGAGTAGTCGAAGTTATTTACCTCTGATACGAGACGGGAGCCCGAGATAGCCTATCTCATGGTTTTCCTATCCCCCAAAGTCATGAGGACAATGATCAGGTAGCCTCTGTACGCTCTGAACCTCTCTGTGTTTAATTAGACTTACCAACCTCTGATACTAGATGGGAGCCCGAGACGGCCCATTTTGTGGCTTTCCTGTCCCCCAAATCATGAGGAAAAGCAATTTTGCCTGGCCCTGTTCTGGTGTTTGTGTTCTCCTGATGGTTTTCTGTTCGCTCGGAGGAGCCCAAGCCCGGCAACTTCCATGAAATCCTAAACTCCAAAACCCCTTCTCAGCCATCCTCAACGCCAACAGCTCTCGGCGCCAAATCCCGCGTCGATTACCACCCGTGCCGAATCTCCCCCTTTCGTGTCGAGTCCATCCCACGCCGACGAGGGTCATGCCCACCTATTGCCACGCCGAATGCCTCCCACGCATTGACTCTACCCGTGCCGAATGTGAGCCCTGCCTTGTTAGTTTGCTTTCCCGCCGTTTCACATGCATGCACACAGTGGTTATTTCGTATGGCGTTGCCCACGTAATGCATGGTTTCCACGAATGGCATGTTTGAACAAATGAGGCTCATTAATGCGTGGCCCCCACCCACTGGTTGTACCCATGTCACATTAGCGCATGGTGTAATATAAACCAATCTGACTCCCACATATGCATACATGAAGTGACACGCAAAGCATGTGCATATATATGTAGTTATTTTGTTTGTGCAAACTCTTACGTGAGTATCCCATTTGGTCCATCCATGTTTAAATATGCATAGTGGGTGTGCACTAATAAATCCCCAATTGGCCTTCTGATCATCATTCTTTATTTGACCATGCATCTATTCATATGCATGCATATAGATACATATATATGTATATATATATATGTATGGACATATATATATGTGTCTGTATGTATATGCAAATATAAGAATAAATGTATGCATTTTATTTTTGGTGAGTCAATTTGGTTGGGCCATTCATACTCGATTCCGTAGGAAGCGAAGGAGCTACATTAAGGGGTTTCATCCCTACATTTATTTCATTCTTTTGGATGTCTCAATTACCTTGCCGGGCCACGGAGTTCTGTCACTGTATGTTCTCTGATGGTCTCATTATGGGGATAAAGAACAAACCACCTTATGGCAAACAGTGTCCCGTTCCTCGGCCCCTTCGATTGGCACTCGGGTTGCCATATGCCTGCATTACGGATTCCGTCTCGGCACTCCGTGGACGGATATCCTATGTGTCCTTTGACATGTCCCGAGACAAGGGGAGATGCTCCCGAAATTCATTCACTATCCTTGTTTTATCATATCATGTGATGTTTTCATTAAACTAATGAATTAACCCCTTGTTGTGTGGCATAGGCCTGAGACATACCATCTCATGGCCCTTTGTCCACTGTACAAAGGGGAATATAATCATTGTGAGATTTCCCGTTGATAGTCACATGGTCTCACTAGACCTTCTGTGGATGAATTTCTCCTCCCCTTTCAGCTTACCTAAACATCATCGCCAGAGTCCATGAAGCCCTGATTAAACACAAGAGATCCCCTCAATAGAACCTCAAACTCTCGACGCCTGGCATTCCAGTTCGGCCCATCTCCCCTCATTATTAACTCTCAATCGGCCTGAAACGCTCCTCATCGACGCCCATTTGGGTCTCGGCACCGAGATGACTTCTCTGCGCCTTGAGGCCTTTTGCTGCCAAGCACCTCAGCCGTCGACCCCACTTTCTCCTCCAACCGTGCCAATTCCCAACTAGGCCAACAAGCTACCTACGCCGATACCCATAGCCGCCGACCTGCTTAAGCCATAGGCATGTGAAGCTCTCAACTTCCCAGCAACCTTAATGAGCCCTAAACCCAATGTCCCAACCTCATTAGCCTTCATGCAAACCTTCATCATATCATGGGGAATCATGGTTCTTCATCCAAGTCTAAGGGAGCTAAATTAACAGGGTTTTACCCCACATTATACCGTTTGACTGCGATGTTTTCTTCTAACCCCACTGACCCACGGAGCTCTGCCACTGCATGTTCTCCGATGGCTCTTTGAAGGGGGATATTAATAAAGCGCCGTAATGGCGTACAGTGTACCACGGTGTCTCGATCCTTTCGGATCTCGGGTTAGATATGCCCACATCCTTTCGGCTTCCATCTCGACACTCCGTGGATGGATGCTCTATATTCCCCGGGCATAAATCAAAATAGGGGAGACGCTGTCGGAATGAACCCTCGCGTATCACTCCTTTGTTTTATGTTTTGTTCTTTTATAACCCCTACGGGTTTATGCGCATTTGTCTTTCAGAATGGCATTACCCTCCAGTAATTTCCCTTGGGGAATATCAAATAAATCGCCCAATGGGCGTACATGGCCTCGCAGCATCCCCGACATCCATGGTCTCGGCCCCTCATGGTGCCCAGTTTGTTACGGATTCTGTCCCGGCTCTACGTGAACGGTCTCCTGTTCCCTCTTGGCATAGTCCAGGATTAGGGGATATGCTACCGGAATTATTTCACATGTTCTTAAGTGTCGATATCCGATTCTGTAAATAAATCTAACAAACAAATATGTGTCGTGGCTATCAAATTGATGATGTAAGATCTAATATTCTGTTTATTCTCGCCCAGTTCCTTGTAAAGCTTGTAAAGCTGTGGTTCATTAAATTACAGTCAATTGCATGATGATTGAATAAATCTAATGTTTACTTCGAGCCCCCGGTATATCAAATGGTGTGTGGCCGAAAGTCAGGTTATGCCTGACCGGAAGCCATCACTATGCGTGATGGTAGTCTTCAGACCTAAGTTCCCCGCCTCGTACCGAGAACTGGGTCAATAAATCATAATAAACTACAAATCGCATGATTATCTGCATGCATCTTCCATCCTACAAATGAATGAGCATACCTATCACATTAGTTTTGCCCCTGAGATTCTTCTATTTTGGTGATTAATCAAGGGTTGTCCTTCTTCGAAATGGCGTAATTAACGTCATAGCCTTTATGGTATGACGGACTTCCGGTCCCGACCCGAGTCTCACAATCGACTGACCAAGTCAATCGAGCGCACAATAAAATTATCACTCCGGTGACTGGCACTTTACTAAATAAATAAATAAAACTAAAATAAAATAAAATAAAATAATAATAATAATAAAATGTGTTCCCATAGATATTTAGAAGGGACAATGGGTCATATGCTTACTTACCGAAGGTCCAATCATCTGGAGGTGGTTGGATACTCAGACTCGGACTTTGCTGGATGTTTGGATTCTAGAAAATCCACATTCGGTTACTTGTTCCTTTTAGCCGGAGGAGCAATCTCATGAAAAAGTGCGAAGCAATCTGTCATTGCTGCTTCCACTATGGAGGTTGAGTTTGTGGCATGCTTTGAGACCACGGTTCATGGAAATTGGCTGCGAAATGTTATTTCAGGACTCGGGATTGTCGACAGTATAGCCAAGCCGCTGAAGATTTATTGTGATAATTCTGCAGTAGTCTTCTTCTCTAAGAATGACAAGTATTCTAAGGGTGCTAAACATATGGAATTGAAATACTTTGTTGTCAAAGAGGAAGTTCAGAAACAAAGTGTCAATTGAGCATATTAGCACCAACCTTATGGTTGCGGATCCGTTGACGAAAGGGTTGCCACCAAAGATATTTAATGAGCATGTCGAACGAATGGGCATCATCTTTTGTTCTCATTAATATAATGTTAGGCCTCTTATGTATTTGACACTTCGAGCTCACTTATGTATTGTTTCTGATATATATATGTCATGTTTTTCTTTATTAACGTGCACATGAATGGATAATTATTGACATGACTTGTCTTTGATAAAGATATTAAAGTTGGACCATTATGTTATTTCTCAATTACAAGTTATGTTAGGTAAGATTAATGTTGTGGTACATGGAAGGGACTATGTCGATACAATGATGTGGAACCGTCATGACTCACATTAGTTCTTACTTAATGATAACATTTAAAGTTACCAATGTATGTCGGATTTTAGCTTTTGCGCATTATGTTTGTTTATTAATCCATAGAATTGAAAGTGATAATGTCACTTGGGCCAAGTGGGAGAATGTAAGATTTATAGCCCATAATATATATATATATATATATATATATATTGTGGCCCAAAATCACATTAATAAAAGTTAAGGGTTAATAAATAAAGTGTTAAAATTTTATTGGGTCCTTATGAGAAGTTGGGTAGTTTCTCACGAGACATCCCTTGATGGAAGGGAAAAACTTCTCCCCATAAAGAGGAACCGATCCTCTCTCTCTCCCATGACGTGTGCATCTTCTCCATCACAAGGGTGTGCAAAGAAGGAAGGGATTGGAGAGAGAAACGTGATTTCTTCATCATCTTCTTGATTGTTGTATATCTATCTCGGTGTTTTGATGATAACAAAATCAAGGACATATGGTTGCTCACTTGCTTGGATCTAATAACCTAAGTGTTTTTCATAAGCCTTCAAGGTCGGAACTCTTCATGCTGTTACTTAAGGTTTTAGCATTCCAAATGGTTTTCTAAGTACTTTGAATGAACGTGTAATAACCTTTTAACCAATCATTCAAATCATGCCTCGATCATATGGACACATTTTTCTGGGCTAAACTCTTCATTTTTCAGGTTTTTGACAGTCCGGTCGACCTCCAGCATCACCCCGGTCGACCTGGAATAACAGAATGGAAACTTCTACATGCTGTCTCAGTGGCGGTCGACCGCCCCTCAATCCCGGTCGACCGGATCTCCCAGGGACCGGCCTCCTGCAGGTCTCTCAGTGGCGGTCGACCGCCAGACCATGCAGGTCGACCGCCAGCCCTGAGCTGTCAACAATTGTTGACTTTTTATCATTTCGAGAAAAGCCATTCTCATGGGTATTGTTTAATCCCTAAGCAACCAAACTCTCCAGAAATTGTGGATCTGGTCTGGGAGAGTCCTTGGACCATTCAAGAACATATAAAACATATACAAGAGGGATTGGAAAACCCTAATGCTCAAGGTGGATCAAGGGGGCTACTAAGAGGAAGAGAAGGGGTCCAACACTGTAGACGTGAACAGTGCTCCGAGAAGAGTTCTTCATCCTTCTTCATCCAGTCAAGTGAAGATCAGCCCAAGGATTCAAGCTGCATCCAAAGCATCCAATCATCCATTAAGGGGGAGCAAATCAAGATCCTTTTCTTGTGTTCTAAATTCATTTTGTTTTCTTAAGCTTCATGTGTGGTTCTTGTAATCGTTAAATATTTCAGTGTGTGTGGATCTTCCTAGATCCGTGTGTGTGTGGTTGTGTGTTCTCCATTGTAGTTGTGTGTGTATTAAGGTGTTCTTACACCTCGCGGGAACTCTCCTTCCCAGTGTGTGTGTGTGTTGTGGGTGTTTGATCTTGTAACTCCTTACAAGATAGTGTGTGGTTCCTCACTGTCGGTGAGGGGTGGACGTAGGTTGCCGTTGTGGCATCCGAACCACCTTAAAATCGATGTCTCCTTGTGGTGTGCTCCATATCTCCTATCCCTCTTCTGTGCATACTTGTGAATCTAGATATTTTGTATCCTTTAGATCTAGATTGTTTGATCTTCTTCACTTAAATTCTGTGGTTTATCAAAAGCATAATTTGTCTTGCTCTTGTTTTCTTCTGTGTCCCCGCGTCATCGCATATTTGTGTCTATCTCGGTAGAAATTTTTTATCACCCAATTCACCCCCCTCCTAGGTGCCATTTAATCTCGGGACTTCAATTGTATCAGAGCCAAGGCTCTTCCTTTTCAGATCTAACGATCTAGAGTAAGATCCGGTCAAATGGCAAACAAGGGTATGATGCCCGAGGGCCACTCCATCAACCGTCCTCCCTACTTTGACGGTTCAAACTACTCGTACTAGAAAAATAGAATGCATGTCTTTCTTAGGGCTCAAGAGTACGAAGTTTGGAGAGTTGTGGACAAGGGTCCTCATAAACTAGGGGATGATGAAGATAAATGGACACCTGAGGAAATTAAGAAATGCACCGCTAACTATAATGCCATGAATATCATGCAATGTGCTATACACCCTAATGAATTCTCTCGTGTCTCCATGTGCAGCTCGGCCAAAGAAATGTGGGACAAGCTGCGACTCATATATGAGGGAACTTCAGAAGTCAAGGAAACCAAGGCAAACCTCCTAGTCACTGACTATGAGTTATTTAAGATGAAACCTGAAGAAACCATCTCCGAGATGTTTGCAAGGTTAACAGAGATCACAAATGGTCTCAAGAGTCCTGGGAAAGAATACTCAAATTCTGACATCGTAAGGAAAGTGCTAAGGTCCCTATCATCGGCATGGCACACAAAGGCCACGGTGATTGAAGATTCAAAGAACTTGTCTACTATCACCCTGGATGAACTTATAGGGTCACTCATGACCTATGAGATAAATATAAGGAGAACAGTTGATGAAGACATCAAGAAGAAAAAGGTCATCGGACTGAGAGCTCATTACTCCGATGATGAATTACAAGAAGGTGAATCAAGTGACGGAAGCAATGAAGAGGAAGAATTGGCGATGATAACTCACCAAGTGAGGAGATTTCTAAGGAAGAAGAGAAACTTTCAGGGAAACTTTAGAAAAGGGCAAAGAAAGCCCATGTAGACCAAAGGTGAGTCAAGCAAGCCAAGTAGCATCATATGCTACGAATGAAAGAAGCCCGGGCACATGAGAGGTGAATGTCCGGATCTGAAAAAGAAATTCAAGAAGGATAATTTCAAGAAACCCAAAGTCATGGTCGCCACATGGACCGACGAAGAAGATGAACCATCTGATGAAGAGATCCAAGAACTTGTGGAAAGCATGTGCCTCATGGCACATGAAGATGAATCCACGGAGGTAAACTCTGACCCGGATTTCATTTCCAATGAACAATGGGAATCTGAATATGAAAAATTGTATACGAAATGCAAGAAGATCAGATCTGAAAACAAAACTCTCAAAAAGAAACTTGATGACTTGTCACACGAAGATATCTTCATCAAATTTGAAAAACTGGAACAGGAATGGTTTGAGGCCACGGAAGAAAGAGAAAGTCTATTACAAACTATTTCAGACTGTGATAAAGCCAAAGAAGAACTATCTTGCAAAGTAATTGAAATGGAGAAAGCATGTGAAAAAATGAAAATTGAAGAACAAATTCTGAAATCCACAAACTCAGTACTTAAAAAGAAAACTGTGAGCTTGGAAAAAGAAGTGGATGATCTTCAGTTCACATTGTCTAAGTTTGTTAAGGGAAAGCAAAACCTAGATAATTTGTTGGGAGTGAAAGTCAATTTTCAAAAAGAAGGTCTTGGATACACTTCACAAAATCAAAAATCTTTTGAGCATAAGATCACCACATCATTTGCTCATGAAAAAGGTGAAAATCATGCTTCATGTTCGAAGCCTGAACCAAAACATGATCAACCCAAACCACGACAGTTTCAAGGAAAGTTTGCACCTGTTAATTGCTATCATTGTGGTAGATTTGGTCATGCTATTGTGAACTGCTGGTTTAGACAAAGCCCACCTAGAAATCATGTCTCTCGGACCAAGAAAAGATATACCAAGAACTGGACTAACTCCTACGGACCCAAACTAGCTTAGGTACCAAAAATAATTGCATGAGAATTTTTCTTCTTGCAGATATGTCTTGAAGCCAGGGGGAGCAAATGATACTTGGATAGCGGGTGTTCAAGACATATGACAGGGGACAAGAAAGTGTTCTCCACACTGCAAGATAAGGATGGAGGTTCAGTTATCTTTGGAGGTCAAGACAAAGGTAAAATCGTTGGGATTGGCAATATTAGTAAGAATTCTAAAATTCTTATTGAAGATGTGCTTTTGGTGAAAGGTCAGAATCATAATCTACTTAGCATAAGCCAATTGTGCGATAAGGGTTTTAAAGTTGTTTTTGATGAAACCCACTGCATTGTCTTAAACAAAAACTCAAATGAGATCAAATTTCTTGGAAAAAGGAATAACAATGTTTATACTGTTGATATTGATAACGTTTCGTGTGATGATCTCTGCTTGGTTGCGAACAATCATGAAAATGCTTGGTCATGGCACCGAAGGTTAATCATGCTAGTTTTGGAGTTATCTCTAAGTTGTCTAGACATGACCTGGTGATTGGACTGCCTAAATTAAAATTTGAAAGTGATAGAATCTGTGAAGCTTGCACGAAAGGCAAGCAAACACGAATTTTCTTCAAAAACATTATTTCATCCGCTAGGCCTTTGGAACTGTTGCATCTTGATCTCTTTGGTCCTACTAGAACATCTAGCCTAGGAGGAAAATCCTATGGCTTTGTGATTGTTGATGATTTTTCCAGATTCACATGGGTGCTATTTTTAGCTAATAAAAATGATGCCCTGATGGAGTTTCAAGTGTTTTGTAGAAAAATCTAGAATGAAAAGGGTTACCTCATCACCACAATCCAGAGTGATCATGGTGGTGAATTTGAAAATCATGTCAGCATGTTCTGTGAAGAACAGGGGTACACACATAATTTTTCATCACCAAGGACGTCCCAGCAAAATGGAGTAGTAGAGAGGAAGAATAGAACGTTGATAGACATGGCCCGGACCATGCTCAGTGAAAATTCCCTACCTAAGTATTTTTGGGCTGAAGCCGTGAGTACAGCATGCTACATCATAAACAGGGCAATGGTAAGGCCCATTCTAAAGAAAACTCCATATGAGCTCTACAAGGGTAAGAAGCCAAACATCTCCTATCTTAAACCCTTTGGATGCCCTTGCTATGTCTTGAACAATGGTAAGTCCAACCTGGGTAAGTTTGACGAAATGAGTGATAAAGGTATTTTTCTAGGTTATGCACTCAATTCTAGAGCTTACCGATTATTCAATAAAAGGACTTTGGTCGTTGAAGAAAGCCCTCATGTTATTTTTGATGAATCCGATTCAAAACTCACAAATCAAATTTCTTCCACTCTGGATGCAGATGAAGATCCCAGGAACTCATCATATGTCAAAGCTAAGGATGAACCATTGAAGGCAACCTCGAGCAAAAATGAGGAAGATGAGGATCCCACAATTGAGACACTGCAAGAACCACAAGTGCAGCATCCTGATTTGCCCAGTTCCTCCACTCTTCTAAAGGATCATCCAGCTGTGAACATCATAGGTAATTTGGAGGATGGGGTAAAAACTAGGTCCTCTCTAATGCAGGTTGAAGAGGAGGACTTGATGGCCCTTCTTTCACAAGAAGAGCCCAAAGACATTCATGAAGCTCTCCAAAATGAATCCTGGATTCAGGCTATGCATGAAGAGCTGCATCAGTTTGAAAGAAACAAGGTGTGGACTCTCGTGTCGCGTCCTAAAAATCATCCTACTATTGGAACTCGTTGGGTTTTCAGAAACAAGCTAAATGATGCGGGTTTAATTGTGAGGAATAAGGCCCGGCTTGTGGCCAAGGGGTACATCCAGGAGATGGGCATTGATTTTGATGAGTCCTTTGCACCGGTTGCTAGACTTGAAGCAGTCCGGATCTTACTATCCTACGATTGCTCCTTGAATTTTAAACTATTTGAAATGGATGTTAAATCTACATTTCTTAACGGTTATATCAAGGAGGATGTCTTTGTAGAGCAGCCGCCAGGTTTTGAAGATTCCAAACATCCACGACATGTGTACAAGCTCCAAAATGCCTTGTACGGACTAAAACAAGCACCAAGAGCATGGTATGAACGGCTTACCTCTTTTCTGGCTGAAAATGGGTTCAAGAGAGGTAAGGTTGATCAAACACTTTTCACAAGGAAATCAGGTAAGGACATTTTAGTAGTTCAAGTGTATGTGGATGACATTATTTTTGGAGCTACTAAAAATGCTTTATGCGAGGAATTTGCAAAGACTATGCAAGGAGAATTCGAGATGAGCTTAATGGGGGAGCTGAACTTTTTTCTTGGATTGCAGGTGAAACAAACTTCAGAAGGAATTTTTATCAATCAAGCCAAATATACTATGGAATTGCTGAAGAAATACGGGATGGCGGAAGCAAAACCCATATCAACTCCCATGGCCACCACCACAAAACTGGATAGAGATGAAAATGGTAAAACAGTAGATCCTACACTGTTTCGAGGTATGATCGGATCACTACTGTACCTTACAGCATGTCGCCCTGACATTCAATTCAGTGTATGTCTTTGTGCCCGTTTTCAGTCATGCCCCAAGGAATCTCATTTATCAGCTGTGAAACGCATCTTTAAATATCTCATTGGCTCAATAGACTTTGGCTTGTGGTTTCCTATCGGTGGTTCCTTTGAATTAATTGCCTATACCGATGCGGATTATGCTGGGTGCATTGTAGATCGTAAAAGTACAAGTGGATACTGTCAGTTTCTTGGTGGTTGCCTAGTCTCATGGGCCTCCAAGAAACAACATTCAGTAGCTCTCTCAACGGCCGAGGCTGAATATGTAGCCGCCGGAAGTTGTGGAGCCCAAGTACTTTGGATCAAAAACCAACTGCTTGATTTAGATATTGAAATGAAAACTGTTCCAATACTGTGTGATAATACCAGTGCAATCAATTTATCAAAAAATCATGTTCAGCACTCAAGGACCAAACATATAGATATTCGTCATCACTTTCTGAGATATCATGTAGGGAAAGGGGTCTTTGAATTGAACTTCATTGACACACACAATCAGCTAGCTGACATCTTCACCAAACCCCTAAACTAGGATCAATTCTATAAGATAAGAAGAGAACTTGGGATGTGCAAGGGTGAGAGCATACATACATAGATGTGCATCTAAGGTATAGGGTTGCATTTGTAGAAATTCATGTGCATCACGGGTAGAAAAACATACATATTGAATTTACCGTTGAACGCATTGTGTGTCTTCGTTCACCGTTGAATGCCTGCATGTACATACTTATATTTAGCCCTCCTTGAAAAATAATTCTACGGACAAATATTCCTTGATTGAATACATCTGTGGACTCAGTGTTGCTGGAACTAACGGTTCTACCTAGGGGAAATCAAAACTTCTTCTCGTCTCCACATCTTCGCCTCTACATACTTCCACTGTCTTGTTGGTTCAAGTAGTCGGTTGCTTATCCCCCATAAACAAAAAAAAAGAGAGAAACAAAAAAAAATCAAAAAAAAGGAGAAACACAAAAAAAGGGAAAAAGAAGAAAAGAAGAAGAAAAAGATTTTTTTTTCAAAAAAATGGGGATTTTGGTCCTGGCGGTCTACCGCCGGCGGCGAACCGGCCCGACTTAAGGGTCAACCGACCCCCTTTTAAAGGGCTCTCTCTCCCTCTTTCCTTCTCTCCTTCACTCCTTTTCACTCTCTACCACCTTGCCCTAACCCCAACCCTCCATCTCTCCACCAACCAAGCCCCCACAACTCTCTCTCCCTCCACCCGCACACGATTTGGTCGTCCCGTCATCTTCCCGGGACATCCTCCATACAGTCACTCATGCGTCTGTGGAGATCCTTCTCAGCTTCCACACTGTGGAAAGGTCGATCCAAGCCCTAGCAGTGCTCCTGTGCTCCATCCACATTTTTGGGGTTGAGATCGATTGTTCCAAGAGTTTCCCGGTGGGTTTTTCTAGGTCGGGATGCCGCTCAGACGGAGCTCTCGACGTTCTGCCCAAGGGCAAGCTAGCCGTCAACGGACAGAGGCCCCGGCTCCTCCACCTCAGCAAGCTCCTCCTCTGCCTCGAGCACCTTTACCTCCACGTCCTATTATCGACCCTCGCTTGGTCGACTTCAATGAGGTGAATGAGCTCTTCCCGAATTTGTGCGCTCTTTTTGAGGTTCAGGACGGTTGGATGGATTTTGTTACCCGGTACGATAGATATTATCCTCGGTTGGTGCAGCAGTTCTACGGGTTTTTAGTTGTGAGGAATGACCAGTTATACACCACAGTTGAAGGTGTGGAGCTTCATATCACTCCGGAGTTATTTCAGCAGGCCCTAGGAGTATCCGCCATGGGTGCAGATAGGGCATATGGTTTTGGTGAAGTTCCAGCAACATTTACTGCTATGACCAACTGTGACTATGTGCACGGTGTGAGCAATTTGATCAAGTTGAATGCCAATCATTTTCCTCCAATACAACAGGTCCTGCACCACATGTTTACTTCATTAATTTCCCTCAAAGTGGGCAGTCGGGATGAGGTTACAGAAGTTCAGAGATTCCTATTCTATCATGTCATGAATGGCATTCAAATCAATATGGGTCGGCTCATGACAGATCTGATCAGCACCTATCGTACCTACCTCCGGCGCTCTCTTCCATATGCTTCGCAGTTGACCGGTATCTTCATTTATGCCGGGATAGATGTGGCAAATGAGCAGTTCATTTATGTTAGGCAGGATGATGTATACAACAAGCATAAAATTTTCATAGATTTTGGCTACTACTTTGGTCCCGACAGCGAGCTTGTGCGGGACATTCCAGTTTATGGGGAAGATGAAATCAGTGAGGCAGAAGAAGAACCACCACGGCAGCAAGACGAGGGGGATATCCCCCCTCCAGTTCTATCTGAGGAGCAGCCTCCACCACCATCTCCTTCTCATCCGGCTTTTGAGATGCCTTCTCCACCCCAGTTTCACCACGGGGAATCCTCCACTCAGGGGGGCGGACAGCGCCCTTCGGTGCACTACGAGGCTCTTGACGGGCGGCTTACCAGCTTGGAAACTCGTGTGGATATCCTTAGGGATCGTCTCTCTACCCTTGGGGACACTATGGGCACTGCGTTTGACACCATATCAGGGCGCATGGACACCTTCTCTACTGCCTTCGAGACTCTCTCTACTCAGATGGCCACTCTCACCACCCACATGACTTCCCTCCGAGAGGATTTAGCTGAGTCTGGCCAATCCTTTAGCTTCATGCACCTCTCCCTTCTTGGCATGCGGCGCCAGGATGCAGCTCGTGATGAATCCATTGGTCATATTCTTGATCTTCTTCACAGTCATGCCCACCATCTTGGCAACATTCGTCGGCACCTTGGCCTTCCACCTACACCTCCAGCCGATCAGCCACCTCCTGAAGATGCTCCATGAGGATTTGTTTTGTTTTCACCTCTAGCATGTTCCTTTTTGGTCCAGAGTTGCTTGAGTCCCTCCTTCGTCCATCCTATCCCTTTTTGCTGTTGACAAAGGGGGAGAAGTAGTATGGCAGGTTTATTATCTACTTATGTATGTCGTTGTGTGGTTGTGTTGCTTGCTTGCATGTCACATGTGAGGGTTGTCGGTAGTGTTAGTCTTTTGCTTAGACTTTGGTTTTAGAGTCATGCATTCACTCTCGCACTAATGTACCTTGTAATGAAACTATGATGAATTGAAAGTATTGGTGTTTTGAACTCAGACGGTTAGCATTTGTGTCTCATTTCATATTCTTGCTGGCATACAAGTGGTTGTTTTTTTTCTTAACATAAACCTTGGTTTGAATGCCCTAGAGTTTTGTCATCATCAAAAAGGGGGAGATTGTTGTATATCTATCTCGGTGTTTTGATGATAACAAAATCAAGGACATAGGGTTGCTCACTTGCTTGGATCTAATAACCTAAGTGTTTTTCATAAGCCTTCAAGGTCGGAACTCTTCATGCTGTTACTTAAGGTTTTAGCATTCCAAATGGTTTTCTAAGTACTTTGAATGAACGTGTAATAACCTTTTAACCAATCGTTCAAATCATGCCTCGATCATATGGACACATTTTTCTGGGCTAAACTCTTCATTTTTCAGGTTTTTGACAGTCCGGTCGACCTCCAGCATCACCCCGGTCGACCTGGAATAACAGAATGGAAACTTCTACAGGCTGTCTCAGTGGCGGTCGACCGCCCCTCAATCCCGGTCGATCGGATCTCCCAGGGACCGGCCTCCTGCAGGTCTCTCAGTGGCGGTCGACCGCCAGACCCTGCAGGTCGACCGCCAGCCCCGAGCTGCCAACAATTGTTGACTTTTTATCATTTCGAGAAAAGCCATTCTCATGGGTATTGTTTAATCCCTAAGCAACCAAACTCTCCAGAAATTGTGGATCTGGTCTGGGAGAGTCCTTGGACCATTCAAGAACCTATAAAACATATACAAGAGGGATTGGAAAACCCTAATGCTCAAGGTGGATCAAGGGGGCTACTAAGAGGAAGAGAAGGGATCCAGCACTGTAGACGTGAACAGTGCTCCGAGAAGAGTTCTTCATCCTTCTTCATCCAGTCAAGTGAAGATCAGCCCAAGGATTCAAGCTGCATCCAAAGCATCCAATCATCCATTAAGGGGGAGCAAATCAAGATCCTTTTCTTGTGTTCTAAATTCATTTTGTTTTCTTAAGCTTCATGTGTGGTTCTTGTAATCGTTAAACATTTCAGTGTGTGTGGATCTTCCTAGATCCGTGTGTGTGTGGTTGTGTGTTCTCCGTTGTAGTTGTGTGTGTATTAAGGTGTTCTTACACCTCGCGGGAACTCTCCTTCCCAGTGTGTGTGTGTTGTGGGTGTTTGATCTTGTAACTCCTTACATGATAGTGTGTGGTTCCTCACTGTCGGTGCGGGGTGGACGTAGGTTGCCGTTGTGGCATCCGAACCACCTTAAAATCGTTGTCTCCTTGTGGTGTGCTCCATATCTCCTATCCCTCTTCTGTGCATACTTGTGAATCTAGATATTTTGTATCCTTTAGATCTAGATTGTTTGATCTTCTTCACTTAAATTATGTGGTTTATCAAAAGCATAATTTATCTTGCTCTTGTTTTCTTCTGTGTCCCCACGTCATCGCATATTTGTGTCTATCTCGGCAGAAATTTTTTATCACCCAATTCACCCCCCTCTTGGGTGCCATTTAATCTCGGGACTTCATTGATATCTTCTATTGTTTTGATTTTTATTGTCTCTACAATGGAGCAAGGTACGCTTCCTTATTTCCATGTCATGTGAAAATCAGAAATTCAAAAATTCTGGGATCAAAGTTCATGCTTGTATGGATGATCGCAAGAAATAAAGAAAGATTACAGCATAAACCTCATTCAAAGAAACAGCGGATGAGAGTAAGTTGGGCTAATATATATGAGTTATAGTTTCCCATCTCAAGATTTGCAGTACCGACCGTACCGGTCATAGCCTGGCATGGGACGGTACGGCTGATACGAACAGCATATCGGTACGGATATCGACAAGACGTGATTTTTTATTTTTTTTTAATTTTTTTAAAGTTAACTTTTAAATTTTTAAAAAATAAAATTCTAATAATAGTTCACTTAAATTGTAAAATAATATATGCTTTGAAAAATAATAGAATGTTGCTTGTGATCATAGATGCATACTAAATTATATAGGATTAATTTTACTAACTCTTCCAACTATTATTAAGATACAAATGGTGAGTGACTACATATTAGTAAATATGTTATGTAATAATAAATAACTACATATATACAATTATTAATACCTTATCTATTGAAATAACTTATTACACCTCTCAATTAAACATCTTATTTGATGAGATAAAAAAAGATATGTTCATATTTTAAACTGAACATATACATAATTCATGACATCACCCAATTCCACTCATAAAGTATAAAATGCCAAAACTCACTCACCTGACTCATCTGTGAATCCCGAATCTCAATCAGAATCAGATACATGAGACTCATGATCCGTATAATCTAACTCTATCCTAGTGGGTGGATGTACATGTAGGTGAGTCTGAAAATATGTAACCATCTGCACAAATAATGGGTCATGTGCAGCGGTGGAAGGTACATGAAATTCTCTAAAAAAAAGGTTTAACTGCATCTATACATGCATGTCTATCATCTGCTACTAGTGTGACTGGTGCTGGTGGTGCTCGAACTCTGCACGTGGAGGAAGATCCTGATCCGCCCGGTGCTGGTGGTGGGGGTACTCTGGACATGGAAGACGATGCCCTGACTCTGTTGCGAGAAATATATCTCTCCCGTAACTATGTCTGAAAGTAATCTCGGACATCCTCTGGAACTAAGGAGCATGCATGACAATCTTGTTCCACTCCCGCAAAGTGCTCTGCAAATCTGTGTATGTCAGTGATGCGATGTCCGTAGTATCTACAATGCACATGTCGATCACCCTCAACAGTGTACCCATGCTCACACGCAGGGTGACGTCGTCAATCCATGATGACCTGTAAATGTTGAAAAAAAATTACATTAGTAACTTGAATGGCAAGTACAAAACTCAAGATATGAAGAAATTTTTGATTAATTTATAGTTTCTTATAAATATAAACAAATGATATATACTCCAAATCATATGGGCCCAAACTTGGCCACATCCCATCTCCAAACAATCTAACATTATATGTGCTCCGTAGATAGGATAAATAGTCTTCATAACGCATGGAACCTACACAATGCTCCTAGTACATGCATACGTAGTATTCATACCTTTGGGAACCTTGTGAGTACACGACTGGCGGTGGCGCAGCTGAGAGTTGACTGTATCCTTCGGTATATTACGGCAGGGGAAGCATGGACATAAGGATATGGATACGATGGCAAGAATGAACTACTGCTCTCAAAATCGTCATGATATATGGGCTGCTGCTGTCATGACCGTCCATACTCACTTCCAAATCCCTGAGAGTCGTGTGCTCATCCTCTCAAAATCAGACAACATGTCTTGATAGCTAGTACCGTGTACAATAGAACATTTATAGTAGGGATCCCAATTATTAGCTGTCCACCTCGTCCATGGTAGTGGAGCACCGTGGTCCTTATTTTACGTAACATGTGTGAAGTGCTGCTCCTCTATCCATACCACACGTTCGTGGTCCCCATGACCTCTGCCTTGACCACTGCTATACTCTCGGCCACCAGCACTAGTATCCCCACGACAACTCCGTTGACCACCCCGAGAACCGCTACGATTATGGGATGAAGACCCTATCAGTGTACTATCGTCATCGGAGTCATGACTCCCACTGATGCGGGGCTTAACAAATGGCTCGAGAGTGTCGTCATCTGCATTGGGTTCTAATGTCTCCAAGTCTGCAATGTCCATCTGATTTACTAGTAGTTGCATGTCCTTTTTGCTCTTGAATAATGTGGTCCATGATGATTTCTTCTTCTGTAGAGCAGGCGACAGCTTATCTACTGCATTTTGTCTCCCTCTGGATGCTTGAGAAGCGGAGGTTTTGTTAGATAAGAAGTTCAAGTAATTTTGTACTATGTAAGTCTATACGTATGAGTACACCTGAGACGACTGAGTGGGTGCTTTAGACGCTGAGCATTGTAGCGTAGCAGACTGAGATGATTGTTTGGATGCTACTGAAGATTACATAATTGAAAGGATAACATATTCAATTAGCAATGGAATATAGCATATAAATCTTCTTGTAGCCATATAATTTCACCTCTCTAAATGACAAACTCCCCCTAGCCTCTCTAGAAGTGGATATCTTTCTGGGTTCTGTAGATAATGAATGTCGCGATGCAGCAACCCGAGACCACTGTTCAGTTGTTAGATCGGCCTGTAATTTATTTCTTACATCATGGTACATAGATATATGCCTACACTCTCTAATCAAATATGCAATTCAATTTGTATATATTATTTCACCTGAGCTAGTGGTGGACGTGGATTTGCTAGAGGCTACATCAATCGCTCCTATGTTGCATCATCGTACCCATATGATGTGTCTCCACCTCTAATGATGAGGTCTTCATCCAAATTCTCTTCCTCATCACGTCCCGTCGCTGATTCATCTCCAACCGTCTGCACATCGGTGTCATCTGCCTCCCCCACTGTGTGCTACACAGCTGCTGCAAGAAAAGTATTAGGTCGTGGTGTCTCGCCTGGTTCTTCGCCCTTCTCGTCAAGTTTCACCTCACCAGGCTCGGTTGTTGTTCTTACAACCCATGAAACCATAGGGTCATCATCATCTCGTAAGTACACAACATATGTTGGGTCGTAATCTCCCTCTCCTCTCCTTGCATCAATCTACATATGCTTAACCTTTAGCTTCATGTTATAATGAACATAGACCATTTTGTCAAGCCGTCTGTGTGTTAGCCTATTCCCGAGCTTGATATGCAAAAAGGAGAATGTCGACCAATTCCGCTTGCACCCACTCGAGGAGGATGAGGAAGCTGGATCGGTGCTTGGTCCCAACTCATGTCCAGAAAATATGGTTGCACATCCTTCCTCAAAAGTTTCCTTTGAAAATGAAAAGAAAGGAAGACACATCTTCAAAAGCTACTCAAAAGAAAGTCTACCTGACCATGTGCATTAAAAGCAATCAAACCAAAGGGTGCATTGTCATTAGGCCCTCCATGAGAAAAAGGTGGCTAGGCACCCGACACTGGGTTATAATCGTCGTCTTGTAATTCCCCTTCTTCTGCAGTATCCTCCAATCCTGGTGAAAGGGGATCATCCATGACAAAAAGACTGCCCATCTTTTCGACAGCCGAAGGGCCTGAGAGTCAAGGAAAACACCAAGGTGATTTAGTAGGATGTTTCTGAGGCCATACAAGCATGTGTAAAAATTACATGGCTGCCCCTACGAGACATTCCCTCCAGTGCGAGGACGACGAGCTCGGGTACTGAGACCCTCATTCTCAGTAGGCCGCATCCGTTTCTGAAAAGTAGAGACTTTTTTCCCCTACTCGGAACACTTTTTGCAGCAATAAAGCTCACTAAAAAAAATGACACAAGGAAGCCGATAAAGTTAAGAGTTAGCCAAGGCAAAGTATAAGGAGAGCTAAAAGGAAGATTGAACTGCATACCATCCGAGACTGGTGAAAAAGTGGGCCGCAACACCACCTGTTCTGGCTGTAGGTCGACAACTCTCCCGGCCTTGGCCATACCATCCCAAAGGTCCCGCAGTGCCGTGCTATTCTCAACAAGGGTCACATATTCAAACGGCCCAATGCGGATAATGGAGCCAATTAAATGCCTCTCCCACTTCAACCATAAGTCATTTGTAAAACCCTCAGGATGAAGGGCAATTTCCATAGGAGCAGCCCGAGGATAACCACAATATGATAGAAAATGTGCCCACCATGAATATACCCTCTGATCTGCTGGGGCCTTCCTCTGCCCCGAGGAAGTGTCAGCTGAATGCCTTAAAGACTTGATTGCCCCTGCATACGGCTGCCGGTCTATGGTGATTGCCCCATTCTTGGCCTCCCACTGCAAACGAAAATCTCTAACTACCCTGGCAATTATCGGGAATTGTGCATAAAGAAATGAATTGTCAATAATAAGGGGTGGCAAATCAGTCCTTCCCAATCGAACTTCCTCAGCCTCTCTAGTTTTTGTGGAGATTGTCTGAAAACATTGCTATGCTTGAACTACCATCGGGTATAATATATGTCAATCTGGCCAACCCGCCTCCTCTCTGGCAAAGTACACCTCTCCTCTAATCTGCCCCTCGAAAAGTAATCCCACCAACTGCCTGCAACTAGGTGGGTGTCATGACTCCTGCAAAGTTTGCAATCTATAGCAAAATCTGCATCAAGGGGAACTGACTGGTCATAGCCGAAATGCCGCGGTGAGGATAATATGGCTCAAGGATCGTGGTGCTGCCCTTCCTGAATACAAGAATGCTAAGCCTGATACAGGATAACCAGTCTTCATAGAAAGCAAAGCTGGTGGTCTGATGATGAGGAAGGCCATAAGATAGCCCATTTTGGCTTTCAACATGAAACGGCCGGAAGTCATAGCAGCTATGGGCAAAGTGTAGGCCCTCCTTTCCTTGAATAGGGACATATGAAAGTATTCTCCACGCTCCTAATAAATGCTCGTGCGGGCTCTGGCGATTCTGAAATAGGAAAATAATTGGTGCTGCCAGATTTTCAACTAGTACATTCTGACATAATGATGGTAGCAAAAGCTCAGCCCACGCACTCAAGTAGTGGGTAGCTATATATACGCTCCTATCCCTAGGAGAGTTGTGGGTTGCCAAGTTTCCCAAGCCATAATAAATGTTTGCTAATGCAGTAAGAGCAATTGCCAGTCTGTGCTCGTCAGCAAGAAGACAGGCAGGATATATAACCTCAGGTCGTACTAGACCCTCTCCTCTCCATATGACACAACAAATGTGGCCAGTCAATATACAAGGTACGCTATAAGATAGGTCTGATCTGGCAACCTTCAGGGGTTCCACCCCTCATTTTCTGGTGCAGATAAATAGCGCATGTTCTCTTGTGAGGCAGAATAAGCTAATGGTAATGGCTCAAGGGCCTATCATCTTCAGCAAATCTCTCGTGAAAGCAGAATGGCCCATTATAGAAGTATTGAATCCACGCATGTAATGTAACCCTTACAGCGCCAGCAGATGCAGAGGGAGCTTTCTTCTTGCCAAAGCGAGCTAGATCTCACCAAACTTTCATTAAATATCGGAAACTCAGAGGAAGCCCGTATTCTCCTGTCCCTGTGGAATAGTTCCAGTAAAGATTGTCAAGAGATACCTCCTCATAAGGGCGTCCAGAAATGGGAAGGCCGGAGATTCTGTGGAAGCTCCATAGATCAAGTGTCGTCTCTCCTTCAGCCGTTGCAAAAGTATTAAACCGGCGGTTAAATCTCTCAGCTAATGCCTGCAGCAACCTACTATAGCAAGGATAGAGATACAAAGCAGTAGTAACAGCATGACAAATGCCCACGAGCTCAAGTAGTCTGCTATAGTGATGAAGAACTCCCATGAGCCATTCTGTGACTCCCAAATGAAATTTGTGAGAAGAAATAACTGCCCATTTGCCATACCAACTGAGCACAGAACCACACATGACGTTGTCCAAAAGGCATAGTTTGTCATACCCCTCTAAAGCAAATTGTGTACCAGAGGGAGTCAAGAAATAGCCGGAGGCGGAATCAGAAATTGCCTTGTGTTTTCCACTCAAGTCCCAAGCAGCAGCTGAAAAGGTCCAAAAGCCCGAGTGGGGCAGCCGGTCTCGAAACTGAAGAAGCCCAACTGGGCAATCGCAGAAAACTGGATCTAGCACACAATGCCCACAGGGAAGCTGGGAAAAGAAGTGCCACAGCAACCAAGCATGCTATCTCGGCCGACCAAAATAGCCCTCTCAAGCTGAACACGTTCCGCCGACAAATAAGTGCCGTCTTCATCCATTCCCTCAAGAATAAAATTCTGAATGAAAGGAAATAAATACTCATCCAAAGGATAGTGTTTTGGATAACCTTTCGGGCGCTCATATTGATAGTAGCCGCGCCTAGTAATCAAAGACAAATCAATTGTTCCATCGCCGGGGTCTCTCTCAGGAAGCGGGCTAGAAGCAACTATGCTCGATCCTCTGTCAAGAGAAAATAAAGTTTCCATGGTGACCCTCGGCAGTCCCAAAGGATCAACCTCTAAGAAGCAATGGGGGTGGTGTGTCCATCCTATCCCCGAGATAGATGGCGGTTTCGGCCGAAACCGAAACGTTTCGGCCGAAACGTTTCAATTTCGGACCGAAACGAAACGATACCCACACCCCAAAACCGGGCCGAAACCGAATGTAGGCTTTTAAGGAAAAAATATTAATTTAATTGATTTCAGACCGAAACTGAAACTGAAATCGAAACCGAAACCGTTTCGATTTCGGACCCGGTCGAAACCGATACCGAAACCGGTACTGCCATCCCTGATCCCCGAGACCCGAGAGTATGGCTCCTCCTAGCACAAGGTATGATGAGCAACCTACAGGGAAAAGAAGACCAAAAAGAAAAACATTACAGAACGTTAGTCAAACATCACAAGCAGCAAAAATACCAAATTTGCAGGCTATGGAAGTATTAGCAGAAGTGCAAGAAATTTTAAAGGGGCACAGGTTGTCCGTCGTCGCCTACGGCTCCGACGAACCCCCCCTGGGGGCATTTGTTGAACACCATAAAATCCATAAGCGATTTCTGATATTTTTAGAAATGAAATGCTTCATGTGACGGCCAAAAAATAATAGGGAATCGTCCCCATCACATGAGCGCCTTTGAGGGGCCCGCTAGATGGGATATTTTCACGAATTCACACGTGCTTCTAGGCACGAAAAGTTTATTAAATAGTTGATGAGCGAAGTGGATCTGCTCACTTATGCGTGAAATCGACTACTAAAAGATTTCTGAAATCTTCGAGGTGTTGTTCCCCACGCGACCACAATTTATTGTGATAAAAAAATAGCCAAAAGCAGCCCAAGGAGTTTTCCACGTGCTGTAGCCCGTCTTCCAGTAATAAAAAATTATTTTTTTGAAAAGATGAAGCCCCTTTTATAGCCAAAAGACCAGGGGAGCAGGCCGCACCCCCTCCACCCCTCCCTCTTCTCTCCTGGGCGATGCTAAGGCCGAAGAGGGGACCCTCTCTGGTGGATGGAGCACCAGAGGGGCCCCTCCAGTGGTGATAGACCGGAGGGAGACCCCCCTCCGGTACCATTGGACTGGAGGGGGGGACCCCTCCGACGGCCTGTGCACCGACCCCCCCCCCCCTCGTCAAACCGGAGGGAAAACCCCCTCCGGTGTTCTTTGATCGGAGGACCCCCTCCGATCCCCATGTACCGGAGGGGGACCCCCTCCGGTGTTGGTTTGACCGGAGGGAGGCCCCCTCCGGTCACTGTACCACCAGAGGGGGGTTCCCCCCTTCGGTTTCTTCTGTCCGCACGCAAAAAATAAAAAACTAAAGAAAACAACAACAACAAAACTGAAGGCGGGAAGGGGAACAGGTATCTTGTCCCTTGGACTTAAACAGGAGGGGGTGCTTCCATCGGAGCCACCTAACCTCCGCTCTATTTCTCACCTCCTATAAAAGGAGCCAAGCACAAGAGAAAAAAGGAGAGAACGAGGAGAAGAAAAAGAGAAAAAGGAAGAAGACTTGGAAAGCTTGTAGTAGGCTCAAGTCCAAGGAAAAGAAGAAGACTATGCCCCCTTCTTCACTGCCTAGTCTTGTTAGGTTTAAACTCTTACAATTTACAAAAGGACCCTTCTAAGATATGTTTTGACAACAATGCCCCTTAGGTGTACAAGAAAGCATTGTATTATCATATTATTAAAAGACATTGTGTAAAGTCATGAAATTCAATGAATCTTAGAAATGCATCAACTTATTTCAAGAGAGAAAATTATGCAAAGATCTCTGTGTGGTTCAAGAATTGTATTTTTACCCCCGGATTTCTCTGGAATTGTGCAAAAACTCTATCTATTTCAAGAGAAAATGTGAAATTTTAAGAGAGATATTTTTGCTCATGAGAAAATATTCCCCAACTTGTGGAAATGTCTCCTCCCAAGACTAAGTATAAAGCATTACGTTTTTACCGTAGATTTCCTTGAAATTATGCATATACCCGCAAAAATCTTATAAAATGCGAAAACTTCATAAAAAATTTAAAAGGGCCGTACGTGCATAGTTGTCAAGGCGGGCGCCTAGGCGTCGCCTAGGCCAGGGTTGGCAGTATCGATCGAAACCGATACGTTTCGGCCGAAACGTATCGATTTCGGTCTTAACCGATCCGAAAACAGACCTGCTCACTGTAGCAGGTCCGAAACTAAAAAAAAAAGGTTTCGGGCGAAACCAGTATTGGTTTCGCCCGAAACTTACATGTTTCGATCCGAAACCGGACGGTTCCGAAACCCACGTGAACTCCCTTTAAAGAGGAGTTCACTTCGTTTCTCCCTCAGATCTGAGGGAGAAAACTGTGCCCTGCTACTGCTGCCGCAGCTGCTGCTGGTGCCCTGCTGCTGCTGCTGCTCCTGGCGGCCCTGCTGCTGCTGCTCCTGCCGGCCCAACTGCCACCCTGCTACTGTGCGGCTGCTGCTGCGAAGAAGGTGTAGAGGTATTTGGTTATTTTGTTGAGGTTAATTTAGGGTTTTGTCTAATTCGATTTGCTTAGGCTCAATTGAAGCTCAATTAAACTTCATTGAAGATTTTGGGATAGGAGCATGCGGGTAATTAAATTTTTCCAAGGGTGATTAAAGGTTAATTACTAAATAAGCCCTAATTAGTCCAAAAAATTGGGACTTTTGTCTAATTCGATTTGCTTAGGCTCACTTGAAGCTCAATTAAGCTTCATTGAAGATTTTGAGGTGAGAGCATACGAGTAATTAAATTTTTCCAAGGGTGATTAAGGGTTAATTACTAAATAAGCCCTGATTAGTTCACAAAAATTGCGACTTTTGTCTAATTCGGTTTGCTTACGCTCAATTGAAGCTCAATTAAACTTCATTGAAGATTTTGGGGTGGGAGCATGCGGGTAATTAAATTTTTCCAAGGGTGATTAAGGGTTAATTGTTAATTAACCCCTAATTAGTCTATAAAAATTGGGACTTTTGTCTAATTCGGTTTGCTTACGCTCATTTGAAGCTCAATTAAGTTTCATTGAAGATTTTGGGGTGAGAGCATGCAGATAATTAAATTTTTCCAATGGTGATTAAGGGTTAATTACTAATTAAGTCCTAATTAGTCCATAAAAATTGGGACTTTTGTCTAATTGGACTTACAACTATTTCTCTTTGACTGTCTTCATGCAGCATCATGCCTAGACGTGAACAAAGTCAGGAGCACTTAATCCAATTTCTTTACTATGCATGTGTAATGAATTTTCTATTTTTTTATGTGATTATTTATATTTTTTGAATTTTTTATATTTTTTAAATTTTTTTGATTTTTTTATAACCTTTTCACTGGGTTTCGGCCGGTTTCGGACTTGGCCGAAACCGATACTGACAACCTTGGCCTAGGCGCAGCCTAGGCGCCCAGGCCCTCTTGAAATGGCTTCTTGACAGTGAAAAAGGCGAGCTAGGTAGTCGCCAAGGCGGGCCAACCGTGACCCGTCCGAACCGGATCCGACCTGGTTATGTACGTTTAACTCTTTCTTTTTTATAACTTTCTTGATATTATTATATTCTTTTGTAATTTTTCTGAATTTTTTACATTTACTTTTGAATCTTTTGCATTTATTTCTAAAATTTTTGTAATTTTTTGATACAAGTTAATCTTTTATAATTGTCACATAATTTAATTACAGCAATTTCTTCATGTAATTTATTTTTTTATATTTTTCACATTTTTTAAATTGATTTATATATCAGAGGATACATATTTTAGATTTTTTAATTAGTAACCGAAGTGTCGCCTAGACGACACCTAAGCGGACGCCTTGTCGCCTAAGCGCTTAGGGACCCCGTGAACGCCTTGGGTCGCCTTGTCGCCTTGACAACTATGCGTACGTGGCACCTTAGTCGCGCAAGAAATTGCAAATAAGTCATTTACTAAAGGGAAAATTGCGATTGAACTCTCATAAGAGGGAAAATTATAACTAAACCCTCGCTTGGGGAAAGACCATAAAAATTCCCTCCTTACATCGAGGCATGAGTGGTAAAAGCAAAAGCAATTCTTTAGTAGTTAATCAAGGGTACTCGGACTTCTCCGATGTAAATTAACGCCGACTCTGGTCGACAGGGAAAGGTCCAGTACACGAACCCTTAAATCGTCTGATAAATCTTTAAAAAAATGTGAAACAAATAAAGAAATACAAATAAACATGTTCATGATAACCGAAAAGCCAAAATTTTAATTCATTGCCAGCATGTCCGCATTTATTCACCTATTGTTTTCACGTGTAAACACCCACCTGTCAGGTGAGATGAGAAAGGAAAGGATCCCATGGTTGGAGATGTGCCTCAAGACGGCAATTCTCGTAACCGTTGCTTTTGATGTCAGGGGTTAGGCCATTATGCTAGTTCTTATCCTACTAGAGCCCTAGCCATTGAGAGCATGGGTCCGATAGATTCCCACTTGCCCTTGTAGAGGTGAGTTATGAGGTAGGAGCTTTACATGGCCAATGAGTTTCAATTGGAGGATGATATAGTCAGCGGTACCCGAGATATTAGCATTGAGGACGTGCCAGTTGACGACAGGTTAGGGGCCGTTCGTTGCATTTTGACCCAGCCTAAGGAGATAGATGACTGGCGTCGCACTGCGATCTTCCAGACTTACTGCTGCCTCGGTGGTAAGGTTTGTAGGGTCATTATTAATAGTGGGAGTTGTATTAATAATGCAATCTCCACTCTTCCAGTCTCGCGACGTCAATTCCTGTTCAGGAGAGGTGCATTGTACCGATACATCTCCATTCATATGAGGCTTAAATTTGGTGTAATGTCTTGCCTATGGAAGTCGAGAGTATTATCTTGGGCAGACCATGGATCTTGAGGTGGATGCGACCCTCTATGGTCGATCCAACACCTGTCTTCGATCATGGTGGCCAGCGTATCACCATTCAGCCCTCCCGACCATGAGATTCTCCCCCGCAGGAGAGCTCCCCACCTAGTGCCCCAACTGCTACTAGCTCCTCTCAACCACCCACTGACGCGGCACACAATGCTACGCAGCAAGGCACTACTTCCACCCACAGAGCTCCCCAGTCTAGTAGCACATCTACACCTGGTGTCTCTATGTTGAGTGCTCTTGCCCCAGGCCCTTACAGTTAATTACCGCTCAGGGGTTTGAGCAGGATCTCCCTGAGTATGACACTATGCTTTAGTAAGGAGAGAGATGGTGGATGATGACTCTGAGGAGGCACCTAGTGAACACCCTGCTGAGGTTGCCTCTCCACTCCAGGAGTTTGGGGATGTCTTTCCAGGAGACCTTCCAGATGGGTTATCCCCAATGCATGACATCTAACACGCCATTGATCTAGTTATGGGGTCTATATTACCCAACCTGCCACATTATCGCATGAACCCAACTGAGCATGCTGAGTTACAAAGGCAGGTTGAGGAGAATCTGAGGGGTTCCGTGAGGGAGAGTATGAGCCCATGCGCCATTCCCGCACTATTAGCTCCAAAGAAAGATGACACTTGGAGGATGTGTGGATAGTCACGCAATAAATTGCATCACGGTGAAGTACCGTTTTCCCATTCCCCGCTTGGATAACATGTTAGATATGTTGGCGACAGCCATGGTATTTTCGAAGATCAATTTGAAGAGTGGTTATTACCATGTCCGAATTCGACTCGGAGATGAATGGAAGACGACCTTCAAGATGAAGGATGGGCTTTATGAGTGGTTGGTCATGCCCTTCGGGTTGTCCAACGCCCCTAGTACCTTCGTGAGGTTGATGACTCAAGTGTTGAAACCATTCATTGGGGTGTTCTTGGTCGTCTACTTTGATGACATTCTTATCTACAACCGCACTAGGGATGATCATGTTGGCCACCTACGCCAGGTGTGTCTCACCCTTCGTTGTGAGAGCTTGTAAGGGAACCTCAAGAAGTGTACCTTCATGTCAGATCATGTTACTTTCTTGGGTTCATTGTTTCTAGTGAGGGTGTCTCTGCTGACCCGAAGAAGGTTAGGGCGATCGTAGAATGGACTGAGCTGCAGTCTATCCATGATGTGTGCAGCTTCCATGGCTTGGCTACTTTCTACCGTCGATTCATACGTGGGTTCAGCATTGTTATGGCTCTGATTAGTGACTGTATTCAGAAGGTAACCTTTGTTTGGACGAAGGCCGCCGCTTCGGCCTTTCATGACATCAAGGAGCGGATGACCCAGGCACTTGTACTTCGATTGCCTGACTTTTAGAAGGTGTTTGAGATCTCATGTGATGCTTCTAGTGTCGACATAGGTGGAGTGTTGAGTTAAGAGGGTCACCCCATTGCCTACTTTAGCGAGAAATTGAATGATGCGAAGCTGAAGTACTCCACCTACGACAATGAGTTTTATGTGGTAGTGCAGGCTTTGAGACATTGGAGGCACTATCTACTACTGCAAGAGTTTGTGTTATACTCAGACCATGAAGCTCTCAGATTTCTCCACGCTCAAAAGAAGCTCAACCCCCGACAGTTGATGGGTGGATTATCTTCAGGCCTATACATTCGTCCTTAGACATCGGGCAGGTGTGGAAAATCGTGTGGCAGATGCATTGAGCCGTCGATCCTCACTTTTATATGTTGTCTGCACGAAGGTCACGAGGTTTGAGAGGCTCCGAGAGGAGTATCCCGACTACCCTGACTTTGATCTGATCTACGTGGAGCTCCACTCTGGACCCTCTAGAGAGTACAGTGATTACGTCCTTCAGGAGGGTTATCTTTTTCGTGGGGATAGGTTGTGTTCTGCGGACCTCTATTCACGAGTTTCTGATTTGGGAGGTTCATGCGGGGGGGTCTCGCTAACCACTTTGGCCGGAATAAGACCATTGAGTTGGCAGAGTACCGATTCTTTTGGCCTAGCCTAAAGCGCGATGCGGCCCGCATCATGGCCCAATGCCGCACTTGTGCTACGGCTAAGCAGCGAAAGCAGAATACCGATTTGTACACTCCCCTCCCTGTGCTAGATCGCCCGTGGCAAGATGTCGGCATGGATTTTGTCCTAGGGTTGTCATGTACGGTCTATCGGCACGATTCCATCTTGGTGGTGGTTGATAGGTTCTCCAAAATGGCTCATTTTATCCCTTGTGCCAAGACCTCCGATGCGTCGAAGGTAGCTCGTCTCTTTCTAGCTGAGAGTGTACGTTCGCATGGGTTACCCAAAACTATTGTTTAAGATAGGGATGAGCGATTTACGAGCTTATTTTGGAAGGCCCTATGGCACTTCATGGGTACCAAGCTCAAGTTCTCCATAGCTTACCACCCTTAGACCGATGGGCAGACTGAGGTCGTTAATAAGAGTCTATGTGACTTTTTGCGATGTCTAGTCGGGGAGCATAAGCGAGGTTGGGACTTAATCTGACCATTAACAGAGTTTACATACAACAATTCGGTCAATAGATCTACTGGCATGAGTCCCTTTGAGATAGTTACTGTCTATAGACTTAGGAGGCCTATAGATCTTGTCCCCATGTCCATTCAGGCCCATGTTTCAAAGTCAGTCGAGTCATTTGCGGAGAACATTAGGAGTTTGCATGAGAGTGCCTGTCGTCATATAGAGATCAAAAATGAGCACTATAAGGAGATGGCGGATACTCACCGACGCCCGTGTGAGTTCTAGCCTTCCAAGAGGGTGATTACGTCATGGTCAGGGTCAGACCTGAAAGGTTCCCCTCGGGGGTCATGAAGAAGTTGCATGCCCGTGAAGCCGGTCATTTTCAAATTTTGAAACAAGTTGGATCCAATACGTATGTTGTTGATTCACCAGACGACTATGGTATCAATTCCACATTTAATGTTTCAGATCTGGTAGCCTACCGGGACCCGGCGGTGATACCCAGTGAGCCTTTTGAGCCACCACCCCCTCTTGCGAGTGACGCCACATAGGAATGTCCACCTTCAGCCCCTATACCTGTTCGGCGTGAGCAAATTGAGCATATACTGGATGAGCAAGTTGTCACCTCTAGGGATGGAGCGTACCAACGCTACTTAGTGTGTTGGAGGGGTTGCCCTTCAACCAATGACACGTGGTTCATGAGGGATGAGTTGCAGCAAATCGACCCCGACTTGCTGGAGCGGTACTAGAGCGACGGAGACCCTTACTCGACGGGGTCGAGTTCCGCCCAGCCAGGAAGGATTGGTGAGGACACGAGAACTCGGGCTCGTTTTGACCCAGTATTCATGTATCGACGACGGAGGACTCCACGTGCCACGGAGACTACCCAAGCATCTATTTGGCTCGGAGATGATTGAGAGTTGTAGGGCTTTGGACGATGAGCCCGCAGAGTCTAGTTTCAGCCCATTAGGGGCCCGTTTGAGTCCTTTTTATTTTTCAATATTTTTTTAGTCTGACTGTCACAGGATTTTTTAGAGTACCAAGGATATTTGCGTCAATTAATAGGTTAGGGTTTCACTAGGATTGGGATTAGCCCAAATCCTTATATAAGCTCTTGTTCTTGTTGCTTTGAGATCGAAGAAATGAAAAATTGATAATTTTGAGATTGCAGCCGTCTGTGTCTTCTCCCGTGAAGGAAGGAAGTGCCCGCGAAGGGCGGGGCATGAAGCCCATCACTGCCGCCAGCGACCATCTGCCCTCCCACTGTCACTCCCGCCGTTCTCCTCTTTCTCCCACCGTCTCTCTCGCACACCTCTACACACCATCTTCTCCACCTTCCGCCGTCGTCGTTGCCACCCTGCATACCCGCCACCATGGAGCCAATAATCGGAAACCGCCGCTGCGCACTGACCTGCCCCGCTGAGCCGGTGCCACCCCTCGCTGACCACAAGCCCGCAACCACCGACGGCCCCTTCGCCTGCACCGGCACTAGCCGCAGCCGACCCCCCAGTCGTACGAAGCCCCCCACCCCCCGTGGGCGCACATCCTCCGCCGGGACGCAGATCGTCCTCAGGTCTGGCCCCGACAAGGTCGTGACCTCCCACTACAACCAACCCGGGCACAGTCCGCCAATGTCGGACCCTCCTATGCGCGCCCACGCACCGCCCTATGCCTCATTGCCAGCAGCCGCCGTAGCGAGCGGCCAGTCGCAACCGCCATTTTAGCGCTTGCTCCACCCGTCGTCGACCTCATTCTGGTCGTCGCCGCCGCCTAGGCCCCACCAGAGTCCCAGCCTTTCTGCCGGCGGTCAGTGCTCCTCTCCCTCTCAATCTCACCACCGTAATCCCTCCCCTACTCTTCTGCACTCTCTCTCTCCCTCTCGTCCTTTTGTCGCCTTGTAACAGGGTCAAAAAAAAGAACATCCAAAAAAAGAAAAACAAAGGCAGAAAAAGAGATAGAAGTACAAAAAAAACAGCAAAAAAAAGAAAAGAGAAAAAATACAAAAAATGAGAAGAAATCATAGCCTCATCTTCGTCCCGCGTCAAGACCGCTCCGGCCTACTGCGGCCCCGCTCGTCGTGCTGTGTCTTCGTCTCGGCGTACCCTCGTCATCACCCATCATCGGGTGCTTGGTGGGGACACCGGACCCACTACCGGACCCACTACTCGGAGCCGACGCCGTACCACCCCGACTGCACCGAGCTTGTGACTCGGAGACTCATTTGAAGACTCGACGTCCTGAGTACGTATGTGTTACGTATGTGTGTATGTATTGCGTATGTATTTTCTTTGTGTGTATTTTCATTTTTATGGTGGTATTTGTATTATTAAACCACCAAAGTCAAAGTCTTTTATTTTATTATGTCAAAGTCAAAAGATGGTTGTTGAGTTTTATTTTATTAGGCTAGGACATAAATGTAATTAGGTGAAGGTTAAGGGTATGAGTTTTATAGCCTTTCCTATATATAAAGGGGGCTAGAGTGTGTTGATTACATATGAAGATTGAATGAAAAGCATCCTACGTGAAAGGAGTTTCTCCTCTTGCCAACCCTCCCTTCCCTCCTCCTCCTTTTGTGAGATTTGAGTGTCGCCCGATGTGAGGCCGAGCTGCGCGAGGCAGTGGTTATCCAATCCTGTTCGCGTCCCCAAAGCTGCCGTCGATCCTTCCTCCGACGCCGACCACGTCAAATTTGGTATCATAGCCAAACAACGTCGCCTCCATCAACCCCGACGACGGCATCGTCCCCCCCTCCCCAATTTCTGTTAGTGAAAAAAAAAGAAAAAAAAAGAAGCAGAATAGATCTCGGCTGAGAAAGAAAACAGAAATTGAAAAAAAAAAGGAAGAAGCTCTCTCGGTTGAGAGAGAAGAAAATAGAAAAAAGAAAAATATATATACATATACACGTTCGCGACACGGGCATCGTGGCCCGTGCCCGGTTCGAACGGATTTAGGGCCGCAACGGCCACTTCTCGCCGCCGCGACCATTCCCTGGCGCCTGCGCTCGCGCCCGAGCGCGCCCACAACCGCCACCTGCCGCCCGCGCCAGAGCGCGCGCGCCGGCACACCCCACCCAACGCTCCCGCTTGCGCCTGCACGCCCGCGCCACAACCGCAGGCGCCCCGCGTCGCGTGTGCTCCCGCCCCGCCTGCGCGTGCGCCCGCCCTGCTGCGCCCGCGCCTGCCTGCCTAGCCACCCGCCCGCGTTGACCGCCGCCCTGGCTGACCAAACAGCCGCGTGAAACGTGCAGGACAGGTTTGAAAAGAAAAAAAATACTATTAAAAAAAGAGGAAAGTTATTGGTGAGAATTAAATCTATATATATATATATTATATATTATATATCAATGATATATATACATATAATATTATATATGTATCATATATATATATCTATATATTTATTGAATAATTTAGGGTTTTTTACATGAAAACTATTGTTAAAAGTGAATTTATAAAAAAACCATTCCTAAAAATACATTAACAGGAATATCACTGAGTTAATTCAAATAGTCCATAAATGCCATTTAAGCGTGATTTTCTTGCAAGTTGTTGGTAAAAAGAAGTGATATGCATGCAAATAAATATGACATTTTTGCACAATTCAGATTACACAGTGATATACCTGCTAATGCATTTTTAGGAATAATTTTTTTGCAAATTCACTTTTAACAATGGTTTCCATGCAAAAAACCCAATAATTTATCAATTGTGGCACCCGAAGTCCACCCAACGACGGCTCGACCGGTGCCCGAGTCACCCGGTAGTCGACAGACGGTCCGTAATTTACGGAGCGTGAGTGTCCGAAAGTCTCCCTACGCAGAGAAAGTTTTGAATTAATTTGTTCCCCTGCGCGGAAAATTTTAAACTAAGCGGTTTTGTAATAATTACGTCCTTCCTGCGTGGAGTGAATTTGTTGTAACCGCCCAAACTTCGTCGACGCCGTGCGGGCACGCACGTCCCCGCTCGCCTTCGTCTCCGGTCGGAACTGGACTCTTCAGTCTAGCTAGGTACGTGCTCCCCTCACTTGCTTATTTAGTATCATTATCAATTACCGCGCGACGAAGTGAGAGAGAGCCCGATCCATGCAGCCTGTCGCCTGAGTGCATCGCTGTGGACGGAGAGAGAGAGCTTGTATGCACCTATCCTTTTAGCCCTAGAACTGCCGCATTAGGGCACCCTAATTGTCAGGAGGTAGTTCCACAACTACTCCGCCTACGGGCGAGCAACTCTCCCGGACCGGTCCCTTCGAATTGACCCTTTGTCTATTAGCCAACAAATTGGGTCTAAGCCTTGCTAATCTTCGGTCTCATGATTGCATCATTTAGGTCCGAGCCCGTGCATGCCACGCCGGTCTAGGAATTCATCAGGCCGTCTAGAGCGCCCTTCAACGTCACAATCACCCATGGATCAGAAGAGCGTGAGTGCTATGTTGGCCCAGCTCGAGCATAACCTTATGGCCCAATTCGAAGAATCCATAGGCCAATTGCGAGCCGAGTTAGGGGAGAGGATCCAAGCCCTAGAGGATCTTGTGAAAAAAGAGGAAGGAAATCCCGTGGCCAATCCTAGGGAAGAGAGAAACCAACCCCACCAAAATCAGGCTCCTCGAGGTAGAGAGCAAGAGGATCGTGCGCCTCGAGGGAGAGACCACGACGATGAGGATATCATCTTACGGAACGTCAAGATCAACGCTCCGAGTTTTGATGGGTCCCTAAACCCCGCTACATACGTTGATTGGGAGACAAGGATGGATCAATACTTGGACTGGCATCACCGCATGACCCCTGCCACAAGGGTAAGGTTTGCCAAAATGAAACTCCTAGGACAAGCCAAGACCTACTGGTGTAACATTGAAAATCTCCTAGCAAGGAGACGAGAGGAGCCCATAAACACGTGGGAAGAAATGAAGGAAAAACTAAGAGAGAAGTATCTGCCACCCTCCTATCATCGTCGTCTTTTACACCAATGGCAGAAACTCACCCAAGATGGAAAGTCTGCGGACGAGTGCATCGTCAAATTTGATGAATTCTTCCTTCGGAGTCAAGTCATGGAGGATATCTCCGTCACCCTCTAGCGATTTAGGGCTGGCCTACACGAGAGCATACAGCGGGAGCTGTTCCTACGAGAGGTTAACACCCTCGAGCATGCCTATCAAGTTGCTCGAGATGTTGAGCGGTTCCAAAGGGTGGTCCCACTTCGGGTCCCCACCTACCGCCAACCTGAATCCCGAAACCCCATGGTCCGCTACTCTGAGAGGCCTGGCCCCTCCACTTCTTATGTCCCTACTGCTACCCCACTCCGGGTTGTTGCCCCTACTGTTCCTTTCACAAGGAACCCCTTACCTGCACCCGCTGTTGTGCCCAGGCTGGAGTACACTCCGCCAACTGATAGGAGGGATGACAAGGGAAAGGACGTCATTCCTAGCACCTCCCAACCAGTCCCTGTCTCGGGAATTCGCTGCTTTAGGTGCCATAACCTAGGGCATGTTTCCACCAATTGCCCCACCCGAGCCTTGGTCATCACCGACCCCCAGCCTATGGAGCCTCTATCTCAGGAAGGAGAAGACATTGAGAGATATATGGCCGATCCTGACCTCATCGCCCAATTTGAGGAAATGGATGCAAGATTTGAGAGCACGCATGTCGAGTACATACAAGTGGGAGATATTGCCGAGAGTTCCAGCTAGGGAAGATTGGGTGTAGTTCGTTGCATCTTAACACACCCCCAGGAGGACGACTAGCGTCGAACCTCCATCTTCCAAACCTACATCATAGTGAAATCTCAACCCTGTAAGGTGATCTTTGACAACGGGAGTTGTATCAATGCAGTCTCTTCAGACTTTGTCTTCCGTCTAGGTCTACCTACCCACCCCCATCTAAGCCATACAACGTGGCTTGGGTTGATGACACGTCTATCCCAGTCACCACTACATGTGTCATTCCCATCCAATTCCAATCCTACCAAGGACAGATCTTATGCAATGTAGTGCCTACGAAGGTCGGTAACATCATTCTAAGATGACCATGGATCTATGATGTATACCTTACTACATTCGGTCGATCCAACCAGTATTCCTTCTCTCACAATGAGAAGAAGATTCAGTTATACCCGGCACCCCCAAAGGTGACCCCGGGAAAGAGTTCCACCTCCACCCCCACTGGAACCCCCAAGATTCAGGAGAGTCCCCGAACTCCTAATGAGGGGAAACTTCCCATTTCAACCTCTCCTGCATCTGTCACACCCATTCCTAAGGCCCCTAAGGTTGGCCACGACCTAGTTAGACGCCTTAACTTCGTAAGTGTCCGAGAGCTGAACAGAGAGGTTGCTGAGGGTGCCCCTGTTTGGGCTGTTGTCGTCACCATCACACCCGAGGAGTCCCAAGTCTCAGTCCCACCTGAAGTCCAAGCAATCCTGCAGGACTTCCAAGACATCTTCCCTGAGGACTTGCCTTCTAGACTTCCTCCCATGCGTGATGTACAACACGCTATTGATCTTGTCCCTGGGTCCACTCTACCCAACCTTCCCCATTACCGATTGAACCCCAAGGAGCATGCTGAGCTCCAAAGAATTGTCGAGGACCTTATTCAAAAGGGTTTCCTCAGGGTGAGCAAGAGCCCATGTGTTGTTCCTGCCTTGCTCACACCCAAGAAAGATGGCACATGGCGGATGTATGTTGACAGCCGCACCATCAACAAAATCACTGTCAAGTATAGATTAACAATTCCCCGTCTTGATGACATGCTTGACATGATGAGTGGAGCCACCATCTTTTCTAAGATTGACTTGAAAAGTGGCTACCACCGGGTCCGAATCCGACCAGGGGATGAGTGGAAGACAGCCTTCAAAACAAAAGAAGGTCTGTATGAGTGACTTGTCATGCCGTTTAGGCTATCCAATGCCCCCAGCACTTTCACGAGGCTTATGACAGAAGTCCTTCGTCCTCTCATTGGTCGCTTTGTTATCGTCTACTTTGACGACATTCTCATCTATAGCCACAACCCTCATGACCACATCCAACATTTGAGAGAAGTCTGTGACACTTTGAAGAGAGAAACTCTGTATGTTAATCTCAAAAAGTGTGAATTCATGACAGACCGGGTCACTTTCCTCGACTTTGTGCTTTCGAGTCATGGAGTGTTTGTGGACCAATCCAAGGTCCAAGCCTTAGTCGACTGGCCTGAGCCCCAGAACGTCCATGACGTTCGCACTTTTCATGGGCTGGCCACTTTCTACAGACGCTTCATAAAGAGCTTTAGCACAATTATGGCACCCATTACGGATTGCATTTGTAAAGGGAATTTTGAGTGGACCAAAGCCGCCTCCCAGGCTTTTTCTGTCATAAAAGAGCTTATGACCAAAGCCCCTATCCTCCGCCAGCCACACTTTTCCAAAGTCTTTGAAATATCCTATGATGCATCTGGCGTAGGTATAAGAGGAGTGCTTAGCCAGGAGAGCCACACTGTGGCTTACTTCAGTGAGAAGCTTTCTGATGCAAAACTTTGGTACTCCACATATGATAAGGAGTTCTATGCAGTGGTCCAAGCTCTCAAACACTGGAGACATTATCTCTTACCTCAAGAGTTTGTCTTATACTCGGACCACAAGACTCTGAAATTCCTTAGCTCTCAGAAGGGCTTAAACCCAAGACATGGTCGGTGGGTAGAATTCCTCCAGTCTTTCACATTTGTCCTAAAACATAAGGCTGGAAAAGAAAATAAGGTGGCCGAAGCCTTGAGTCAAAGGGTCTCCCTTCTTTCCACTGTTCGGGTAGAGGTCACAGGATTTGATCGTATGAAGGAACTCTATGGAGAGTGTCCCGATTTTGGCCCTGCCTATTCTGCCTTGTCCACTGGAACCTCGACAGCATTCGCTGACTATCTACTCCAAGATGGTTTTCTTTTTCGAGGACAGCATCTCTGTGTCCCGAGGACTTCTGTACGAGACTTCCTGATTTGGGAAATGCATGCTGGAGGTCTTGCTGGTCATTTTGGACGCAACAAGACCATCCATTCTGTGGAGGAGCATTTTTATTGGCCTAGCCTGAATAAAGATGTGGCCAAGATTGTAGCCCAGTGTAGGACATGCACAATGGCCAAACAGGTCAAACAGAACACTGGTCTCTACACTCCTCTCCCCATTCCTGATAGACCGTGGGTTGATATGAGCATGGATTTCATCCTTGGCTTACCTCGTACTGCTCACAAACACGACTCCATCTTCGTGGTCGTTGATAGGTTCTCTAAGATGGCCCATTTCATTGCATGTTCCAAAACATCGGATGCATCTAGAGTAACCCACCTATTCTTTGATGAAGTCGTGCGTCTGCATGGTCTTCCCCAAACCATAGTGTCTGACCGAGATGTCCGGTTCACTAGCTACTTTTGGAAGACACTTTGGCACCTAGTTGGCACTAAGCTCAAATTCTCCACTGTCTATCACCCACAAACTGACGGGCAAACAGAGGTCGTCAATAGGAGTTTAGGGAATCTACTGAGGTGTCTTGTAGGGGATCATTCTGGCACTTGGGATCTTCTCTTGCCCAGAGCCGAATTTACATACAATAGCTATGTCAATAGGTCCATAGGTATGAGTCCATTTGAGGTCGTGCATGGATACAAACCTAGGAAACCTGTGGATCTCATTCCCCTTCCCCTCGAGTCTAGAACATCCAAGTCCGCTGAGGAATTTGCACAGCATGTCAAAAGTCTGTATGAGTCCATTAGCAAGCAAATAAACCTCAGTAATGAGACCTATAAACGATTGGCTGATTCGCATAGGCGTCATCATGAATTTCAAGAAGGTGACATGGTTATGGTACGGGTTCGGAACGACTCCCCTCGGGAGCCGTTAAAAAGTTGCAAGCCCGTAGTGATGGCCCCTTCCCAATTTTGCGGAAGATTGGCTCCAATGCTTATATTGTGGACTTACCTCCCGAATATGGGATTAGCTCTACTTTTAATGTGACAGACCTAGTGGCCTACAAGGAACCCACAGCGATTCCTAGTGACCCTTTCGAGCCTTCTCCTCCCATTGAGAGTGCGCCCACCCCTGTGCGTCCCATAGCCTCGAGAGCACCGCGCGAGCAAATTGAGAGGATACTGGATGAGCAGGTGACAGCTACACGGAGTCGGGTGTACCAGCGCTACCTTGTCCGCTGGCGGGACCATCCACCTTCTGATGATTCCTGGATCAGCAGGGAAGATCTCCAGCGCCTCGATCCAGACATGCTGGAGCACTACCACAGCAGTGTCCCCCCTTACTCGACGGAGTCGAGTTCCAGCCACCCCGGGAGGGTTGGTGGGGACACCGGACCCACTACTCGGCCGACGCCGCACCGCCCCGACTGCACCGAGCTTGTGGCTCGGAGACTCATTTGAAGACTCGGTGTCTTGAGTACGTATGTGTTACAGTATTGCGTATGTATTTTCTTTGTGTGTATTTTCATTTTTATGGTGGTATTTGTATCATTAAACCACCAAAGTCAAAGTAATTTATTTTATTATGTCAAAGTCAAAGTAATTTATTTTATTGAGTTTTATTTTATTAGGCTAGGACATAAATGCAATTAGGTGAAGGTTAAGGGTATGAGTGTTATAGCCTTTCCTATATATAAAGGGGACTAGAGTGTGTTGATTACATATGAAGATTGAATGAAAAGCATCCTACGTGAAAGGAGTTTCTCCTCTTGCCACCCTCCCTTCCCTCCTCCTTTTGTGAGATTTGAGTGTCGCCCGGTGTGAGACCGCCCGGTGTGAGGCCGAGCTGCGCGAGGCAGTGGTTATCCAGTCCTATTCGCATCCCCGGAGCTGCCGTCGATCCTTCCTCCGACGCCGACCGCGTCAGTGCTGCCCGTCAACCCGCTCCGCAACCCGAGCTCCGCTTGTAGCCTATTATCTCACTGCAAGGAGTATGCTTTAATTTGATACTATAATTTTATATTATTTACTCTGATTGTACTAGGGACACATGAGTCGGTCGGGGTTTTTCTCCCACGCACTAAGCATGGAGATACGTGCATCACCCTTCTTGACGCTTGTTATTTAGTATTTGCTGCCAACGTGAGAGTAGGATCCTAGCCCGTGACATCTATCACTGTCGCAGAGTGAGTGCGAGACCCTATTTCCAGAGGCACCATCTGGACCTTGGCTGTGCACTTGGTTTACCCTAGATGACGGTAGTTCCTCAACTACCACGGTCCCACGTTTTCTCTTCGCGAGGACGACTTACGGACTTTACTTCTTGTTTGGGACGGAGTTAGCTTCTCGGGATTTGCGTTAGTGTTGATTCGTTTGCCGTCCTTTAGTGTTTATTGCTGATCGCATCATCATCTAGTTAGAGCATCCCGTCTATCACACGTCGTCCCGCATCAACATGTAATATAGGGATATAGAGGATAGTATTGATTGCAACAGCACTCATCTACCACCAGCTGATAACAACTTGGTTCTCCATCCTTCAAATTCATGGACAAATTTCTGGGTTACACCATTCCAATAAATGAGGCAATTCTGCACCTCAAGGACTCTGGTGCTTTTTTCAAGTCATCCTCCTGAATGCCAATTCCAACAATCTCATATTTTGCTAAATTAATTTTCAGTCCCTTGGCAGCCTCCAATAGAATCAGAAGATTCCTGATGTTCTGCAATTCTGTCTTCCCCACTTGGTGAATAAGATCATATCATCTGCATATCTAGGTGCATAATAGATAGGCCATCTCTCGCTACCAGTACTCTTGATCAATGCATGACCTGCTGCTCTGACCCACATTTTGCTTAGAACTTGACTGACCAATATAAATGAAAAAGGAGAGATGGGGAATGCCAAAGTCCATGCAAACTATTGAAGATGCCACTTAATAAGATAGAGGATCTTCACTCTCACAAAAAAATAAGATAGAGGATCTTATTGTAGTTATGCATGCGTAGATCCAGTTCTTCCACTGCTGCTTGAACCCCAAAGCACAGACAGTCCTAGTCTTGCAACTCCAACCAATTTGATTGTATGTTTTTTCTTCCCAAATCTAGCTTCATAATCTCTTTGTAATGTGAATTCCCTTACGTCTCCTCTTTTTGGCGGTTTGGGAGGCTAGTTGGATCCACACTGTCTTTGTGTTGCCTTCTGTTTTATACTTTAGTGGTACTCCCCACTTTCCAAAAAAAAAAAACTAGCTTCATAATCACATCTTCCTTTCTTAACTTCTGACAGTAAAAACACTTCCAAGTTGTCACAAGTAAACCTCCCTTGCACAATGCGACATGATGCTGATCAACCACATGATGTGTCAGTCCATTAAGTCTGGTCATAAGCACTTTTGATAATGATTTTGTATCACCCATCACATGAATTTACAGGACCAAACTGGGCCCCCTTCTACTCTTGGAACAAGGACAAGATATGTAGGGTTAAATTGTTCAATAGACAGTGGATTAACCTCTTCACAGGTGTGATTGATCTTTTTTTTTTTTTTGAGACTAAAGCAATGTAGAAGAACATGGTTTTTTTTTGTTTGTTTTGAAAGAAGGTAGTAGATCATAGTAGATGCATGTTGAAGCCAAAAATTTTGATGAAAAAAAAGAAAAATAAAAAGGACAAAAAAAGAGAGGCCGGACACCCTCTCCCTCATATGGGGGGTTTGGACCGGTTAAACCCCCTAATTAGGGGGTTTGGACCGGATAAACCCCTCATTTGGGGGGGTTTGGTCCGGATAAACCCCCTCATTGGGGAGTGGGACCGGATAAACCCCCCACCTTGGGGGTTTGGACAGGTTAAACCCTCTAATGGGGTCTTTGGTCCGGTTAAAACCCCCTAATGAGGTATTTGAACCGGTTAAAATTCTAAGTAGGGTACTTAGCTCCGGATAAACCCCTCATTCTTAGAATTTGGTCCGGATAAAACCCTAGATTGGCCACTTTGGACCCGTTAAAGCCCTGGATGGGCACCTTTGGACCGGTTAAACTTGATAACTGCTCTTGGGCTCTATAAATACCCCAGTTGGACCCCCAGGCGAAACACACAAAGAAGAGAGATCGCAGAAAGGCAGAGCTCTAAGAATCTTTGTGCTTGTATTTGTGCTTTTAAAGGCCCATTCTTCAAGAGGGTTTGTACTTATGTTGTGCTTGTGTTTGTGCTCATAGTGAGAGTACATAATAAAACTTCCCTCTCCTAGTCTGTGAAAAGCATGATCTTCATGTGATTTACCCAATTTCTTTAGGGAAGATGATATAATCCCCCAACTCCTAGTTCATGTAAAAAGGGCCCATATGAGCCTCACAATTGTGCACGGCATTTGGTCCGATTAAGACCCCAATTGGGTACTTTGCTCCGGATAAATCACTCATTCTTGGAGTTTGGTCGAAATAAAACCCTGGGTTGCCCCTTTTACAAAAAAGGTATGCATAGATGCCCTTGTGGTTAAGTCCCTTGTGCCACTCCTTGGAAAGGGATTATAAGAATTTTTTCTTCCAAGGGACTCTGCCCCCCGAAAACCCCCTGCAAGGGACGCTGCCCTCTTGACCCCCGTGACCTGACTAGGCACGTCGATCTCCAGCGTTGCGCTGATAGACACATGAAGCTGGACCACAATCTATGAGAGCCCAAGAAAGAGAAACAATCTCCCGAGAGTCTTTGGCCAACGCGCCGCCACCAAGGAGAGACTTGCACCTTATGCCAAGATTACACGAAAACCCCAGCCAGTCCAGACGTTACAAAAATACCCCTAGTCTATACAAACTACACAAAATACTCCTAAACTTGTCTAAGAGTTGCAAGCCAACCCCTACACAGGAAAAATCGCAAATAAACCCAAAAAGGGTCCGTAATTGCAAATAAACCCAAAAAGGGTTTAAAATCTCAAATAAACTCAAAAAGGGTCTAAAATTACAGAAATATCTCGGGAGGGTCAGAAACTATAGAAATACTCAGGAAGGGCCCAAAACTGGAGAAATACCCAGGAGGAGTCCAAAATTGCATAAATACCCCCGGAAGGGTCAGAAATTGCAAATATATCAAAAAAAGAAGTTTGATCTCTATGAAACTCAAATTCAACGATATGTTCTGGTGGTGGAATGAAAGCCAAATGTAAACCAAATAACCCAACTATGTAATCGGGATTTCATGTATGTTGTAAAGATGAATCTAAAGAATGAAATGTTTAGTTTTCTTCTACAAATATGTATCTCTAATTGGTGATCTCTTTGATCAAATCTGTTAGATACAATCCCCCATATCACAGCAGATATTGTAGAGGTCGAAAAGCGTTTCTTTGATAGTTAATCAAGGATATTCGGATTTTACGCCGATGTAAATAAACATCGACTACGGTCGATGGGGAAATGTCTCGTACCCGAACTCAAATCGTCGGATAAACTTAAATTCGCGGAAATAATAATACACCCGCTACTTAAATAGCCACTAATGTGCATTTTCTTCTTCAAAGAAGAAATATTTATTTATTCATTTATTTATTTTCACGATTTAAACAATGCACAAAAAAAACCTAAACACCATATCCTAAAAAGAATATAAAATACCTGGAAACATACTGAAAACTACCAAGTGCTCTCATTTCCTCATAAGTTGCTTGTTTCCCTAAAATTTTCAAGGCATCTGGTGCGTGAACAGTGATTATGCATCCATCATATACATCTTCTGAGCCATCCAGACATATAACAGAGCAACCTGCCATGAAAGTAAATCTTAAAGGTATACCCAACAAAAAACTTAAAAGATGGAATAGTTGTAACGCATTAAATTTTCACAACAAGTGTAATCCATAAGTTTTAACTTAGCAGTGAGCCAGCATATAAAAAGTTTACCTAGTTATATGACATCATGGAATGCAGCATAGGGCCAATCGGGAATTCGGGATCAGGATAGGCAGTGGGTGATCTGATTTTGGCCCTCAAACTGATCTTGAGTGGAAAATTAAAAAAACATAAAAATCAACTAAAATTGGTCTGATTTGGGCCAAACTGGCTTGAAATCATCAGCTAACTCCTTGATGTATTGGCTGATCTGAGCTGATTAGAGTTTGATTAAAAGAGATATTAAAGTTTATAAAATGCCCTTACATAATATTGTATTTTTTTAATGTTACATAATATTGCATTTGTATAAATACCTTTTATTTGTAAATATAAAAAACCTTTTTATTTATGAAAAATCTTTTTATTTTTCTAACTGGATCAGCTCAGTTCTGTTGGATCAACTAATCAGATTTGGTCCATATGAGAATCAAGGATATCCGATCCCCATGCCCAATCTGATTTGGAATTCCTTGTGCAATATTGACATTCAAAATCATCTCAAGTTTGTTTCAGGTGATCCAAATATAATTAGCCATTGACTCTAGATACAGAAGATTTTCCTGGTTTGATGGCATCTGATAATGCAGGTCTCCAGGTTTAGCTTCCTACAGTACTACAGGGGAAAAAGTATACATCTGGCACCCTGACTGAAAAAAAACATGGCAGAGTGCAAGACCCACAAGAAAAAAAAGGTGGATTTGCTATCCACTAAGACGGCGACACATAAGTTGCTTCCTACAGTACTAGAGGGGGAGGAATACATCCGGCACTCAAGCGAAAAAAGCATGGCTCAGAGTGCAAGACTCACAAGGGAAAAAAAAGTGGATTTGCTCTCCACTAGTACTGCAATACATAGTTGTTCCTAGTTGAACAAATCCGAATTCTACTTAACATCAATGATTGTAAAACACCAATATGTATATTTATGAATCTCTGTAACCAACAAAGCGCCCATCTGCATGGCATATATCGAATGCCACTTACAAATTAAAACAAGTGGCTTACAAGAAGACATTTAAAAACCTTACTAGCCCAATACTCTTAGACTCATTGGGCTTTGAGCAGATGCACCTAAAATGGCTTGAGGGTGACCACTGAGAGATCTAGATGAACCACTAAATTAGCTCCAAATAACACTCTTGATCCTTACCTCCATCAATGGATGAAACAGATTCTACCATGGATCCTGCTTTTATTTGACAATGTCTACTCTCCAGTTCTTTCCTAACCTGTATTATACATGCCAGATGGTGACAATGCCATAGCACATGAGCATCTCTTCTCGTGGAAGTGAGCATAAGATGCATTTAATATGTCAATAAGGAAATACTTACCTTATTGACATAGCAATGTGAACGTCCCTTGATAGTGAGCCACTGTGGCCGGCCGAAGAGCTGCATTGTAGACCCAGTTTAAAGTCAAAATGTGCATAAGAAAAAAACCTTTCCAATTCACTTTCATAAACTTTAGGCTTGCTTTCTCAATCAATCCATTGACTAGGTCTATACTAAAAAGCTTACAACTATATGACATTGATGGGAGGAACAAGCCCATGTTTAACAGAACTGAAACAATTTACTTTTGTAAACTTTAGGTTTGCTTTGTCTCATCAATCAATTGACTAGGTCTATACTCTTCCAAAAAAGCTTATTCAACTATCTGACATTGATATAAGGAACATGCCCGCACTTAACAGAACTGAAACAAGAAGTGAAAGGTTTGTCCTCAAGCTTATAAGAGGTAAGAGGACAGGAAAGAAAGAATGCCAGGTTAAAATAGACTTTAAGCCAAACTTCTTTAGAGAAAAATATCATTTTATATTTTCTTTTACGTGCTACACTGTTGACATTCTTCAGAACTTTCTGAAAAGCAAATACTTGTTCATCAGCATGCTGATGCATTAAACATAAGCCAACTGGTGTGCTAGAGACCAAGATTGCAAGCAATTGTACTAATCTACAATATGATATTGGAATCTACTTTACAAATAGTATCAGAAAAATGGAAATCTGACATCCCTAACAAGAAAGTAAGCACTTCTGTTCTTTACAACCAAACATATTTGACCTTTTAAAAAAATAGAAAAAATTACCCCGATACCCCTAAAATCTTCCGTAACTACCCCTATACCCTCACCGTTATCGTATTTACCGCAATACCCCTCAAATCCTTCAACCAGAGCCGCAAGGGGTTAAATTCCTTGCAAATGGCAGTAACTCACTCTTGTGAGTTTACCATTTTGCCACCATTTTATTGAAAGGATACAGAGAGAGAGAAAGAATGGGCGGCGACTGCCCTCTCTCACGCAGACGAGTGGAGGGCGTCGGAGGGGGTCTCCCCCTCCGGTGCCGACACCCCCAGCAGGTGCAGAGAGAGAGAGAGAGAGGTGTGGGGGGAGAGAGAGATCATGGGTCTTCACAAATCGACGTTGGATCTATGAACGGGGGACTGAGATCGTGGGTCGTTCCATCTGCCAGCTGCGTCCAACAGCCTCTCCATGAAGTCCTTCCACATTGCCAATCAGCTGGCCGCCTCGCCGTCGGCCCTCCCGTCGTTGCCTTGCCCCGGCAGCATCCCCCTGCCGATCACCATAGCCTCGATGACCACCAGCAAGGTCCCGGCCTCGACATTCTTGGCAGCGAAGACCCCCCCGGCCCCCGCCACCTAATCTCCACAGAGCCGACGTACTCGCAAGTTCCGACACGTCCCCCTTGAACCTACTCAAGACCTGCAATATTCGAATCCAAGGAAAATCTAGTAGTGTCGGTCTCAGCATTATTAAGTCCAAGGGAAGTCTGGCACGATCAAAGTTCCAAAACTTTTGTCGTTTACTGGGCGTGGTCTACTCTCATCGCCTAGTTTGTCCCTCTAGTCGCACTGTCTAAGCCTTGTTGTACGTTCCATTTTTGACAATCTTGTTGTACAACTTTATTCTGGCAGCTAACTAACATCAAATCTCTCAATGAATCACCTAACTCTTCAACATATTGTTTAATCATTTAATATATCATCTATCTATTCAATATATCATCTAATCCTTCAATATACTATCTATCTATTCAATATATCGTCCGTGAAAGACGAAAAAAATAACTCGTCTAATAGTTCCGACTTAGACGATATTTCATCTACTTTTACATCATCTAACTCTCTCGTCCACATCATCGTCTAACTGCTTCCGACTTATACGATACTTTATCTACTTTTACATCATCTAACTCTCCCATTCACGTCATCGTCTAGCTGTTTTCGACTTAGACGATACTTCACCTATTTTTATATCAACAAACTCTCCCATCTACGTCATCATCTAACGACTTCCGACTTAGACGATACTTTGTCTACTTTCCTTCAACTTAGGCGAAACATCGTCTATCACTCTTCTACTTAGGCGGAACATCGTCTATCTCCCTTCGTCTAAGTTCTTACCCTTCCGTCTACTTTTCCCTCCACTATCTCTTCGTCCACCAAGTTGGGGAATTCAACACGCACATAAACATAAATAAATAGGTAAATAAATCTTGGACTTCTTAATCATGAATATTTAATGAAATTTAATCTTAAATTTTTTGGGGTGTTACAAGATCCATTCGGACAGATCGACAGCCCCCGTCTTCGAGTGGGCCTCCAGCCTCCGGCACCAGTCGAAGAGACAGCGGAGGGCCTCAAAGGAAGCGCTACCGCCCGTGAGGGCACGCCAGAGGCACTCCAAGGCGGCGGCGTAGCGGTCGAGGCCGGGCAGAGTCTTCACCTTGCAGACGAGGGGATTGAGGTGGTAAGGGTCAAGGGCCAGCGCCCTGTCGCAATCGTCCAGGGCGCCGTGGAGGTCTCGGAGGCGCAACAGGTCCCCTTTGGAGAGCGCCCCGCAGAGAATCATCTGGAGCTTGATCTCGCCTGTTGGGTCACCAGAGGACGCAAGGGAGGGGCGGTGGTGGAGGCAAAGGGAGATGAACTGCGTGTAGAGGCCGATGTACCCATGCCAATCCTCCCGGAGCAGCAACTCCATGGCTCTGCTCCTCAACTGATGTAGCTCCTCCTCCTTCATCACTATCGTCTCTTCCATCCCCACTGTAGGGCTCTCTCTCCCTCCCTCTCTCTCTCTCTAACCCACCGGAACCCCCTACAGGTGCACACACACACACAGGGAGGCCTCCGACCAATCCTTGAAACAGCCCCCAAAACCCCCACGACCTCCAGCCACCCCCCCCCCGCACCCCCTGCACTCTGGCCCTGATGCACACACAAGAGAGAGAGGGAGAGAGAGAGAGAGAGAGAGAGACAGAGAGAGTTTTAACTCTGGGTAAGTTAGAGATTTCCACCTCCCTCACTCACCTTCAGTTAACCAGGGCAACGGCCCGGTAACGATAAGGACACAATGGCTCCGACTTAAGGATTTGAGGGGTATTACAGTAAATACGATAAATGTGGGGGGTATACCCGTGATTTTGAAAGATTTTTGGGGTACATGGGTAATTTCTTCAAAAAACTATACAGGCTTGGTCCATGCTTAAGCTTTTAATCTTACCTTGACTACACGATTTTGTGGGGATGTATCCTTTTATTGACGTGGAAGGTTTAAATAGCCGATACAAATCCTCATATGAAATGAATGCATAGGTTGAATGCATCTTTGATCAAACAAGCATTACTGCAATTGTATACAAACTTTTGAAAAATACAAGAACACTAATTCCATAGCATTTACGAAGAGATTACCTGAAGTAAATGATGGTTTCGGCAAAATGAGAGAACAGAAAATGTAGAGAAGTTCATTACTCCTTCTAAAGGACATGACCAAATTGAAGCACAAATTGGAATCTGGAAGACATTTATTCATTGAAGGACAAAAGTCAGAGAAAGTAGGAACACTAGATACAGAGCTACTTCCATCACAAGAAATAGAATATGAAAAATAATATATTTTCAGTAATCTCACAAGATATGCTCTCTGAAATAAGTCTGAATAGCCATGTGATTTGATGAAATGTCCCAAGGTTTCACTGCGATCCATATCAGGATTGTTCTCCAGCTCTTCAAGATACCTACCAGGTGCATGTGAAAATGGCAGTAGAGTCAAAACTTGGAGGTGTCAGACTTTCTTTCGAAGCCTCTGCACAGTGGCAGAGACAGTTCATAGAAAACCCATAAATCCCAGCTCACCCATGTTCAAACCTTGGTAGTTCCTTCCTAACCCTGTACCCAAACCAACTGAGCCACAGCCATCAGTTGGATGTCTAACTTAGGACGAGAAAATTGGAATATTTTTATTTATCTGAAGTAACGGAAAATGCACCTGATCCCAGATTGATGGTATGAGGGTTTTTTATTAACATTACATATATGCAAAAGCAAAATCTAACTTTACCAGTTGATCACAGGACCTCAGATCAAATATAGGCATATGGATGTGATACCAGAATATTCATCAGATGACTTGAAATGGTAGAAGACTTATAAAACCAAACTCATAAGTAGGAAAAGACCCAAAATAATGCAGTTTATGCATCAAAAAGAAATTCAACAGACAATCAATATTCAACATCATTAGAAACTGAAAAACGGAAATGACTGAGGTGATTAAACATAAAATTGCACTCCTTTCCTTGTTTTTGGGATGTGATCATTGAGCAACACTAGAAATTTACTTTCATAAGTCACACATGTGCAGCATTTCCTCTATAGGTTAATTGACGATGACATGTTACACCTTGAAGGTATTTGTAAGAGAAATTTACTGCAGAGGATGATATGTAGAGAGAGATGTAGCTCCCATTTTCCTTTCCTTCAAGGGCAGAATTGAAGTTTCCTATGTTAGGAGGGGGCAAAAACTCTTTTATTGTGCTTCAAACTCTTTATTAAGAATTTATGGTTACTTTTCCTTCAAGTTAAAGCTACGCTTATAAAAGAACAAGTCATAAAAGTTTCAAGTAATACTTCTCTTCCTCAAATTAATTGTTTTCTTGGCGTTCATAAAAGAAGGAAGTGATCGGTACCCGTAACATCATTAAATGAGCAAATTTGCTCCTAATTTGGCTTGCAGTATATAAGATTTAAAGTATTCTTCTCCTTATCTAGCATCTATCTTCTTCGTTTACCTCAAATTCTTTGTGATGGCAGGATTCCACACAAATCGGATAGCAAAGAAGATTTCGAGTGGATGGAGATCAACCACTTTCTTCCCTTCCGCTTCATCAGATGCTATTCAGTCTTGTGCATGAACTCTGGAAGAAAGATACCACTCACCCAGCTTTTCTCTCTAAGATTCAAGTACTGTAATTCCCTCCATTATACCGAGATTCCAACCACTGTTCTTATGAGATTCAGATAGCACCACCGGTAACTATAATTACGCATCTTCACCGTGGTACCTAATACAGATTGTGTCAAAGCAGTAACCATCGAGCACGAAGCCCGACATTTAGAACTAAGACTATGACTTCATTGGCGTCGGATGTGACTCAGGCAACTCCGGGCAACAGAGGAACCGTTTAGACGAATTGATAATACTCGCTGCATAGTTGGTTAAGCTACCTTTGGTCATGCGACCGGGCAGAAACAACACATCCAATGGTGCACCTCGGGCGGCAGATGCTCGTTTTGCTTCCCTTGGCTGATGCCATGCCTGGAAGAATCTTGCAGGGCAAACGAACCCAGAATTCCCGCAACAAACTTGTACCGGCGTCCGGGAGATGCGGGAACTCGACGTCGACATGACAAACCGACCACGACTTCCCTTCATCCTGCTAATTTGCATCCGATTTCCAATCTGAGTTGAAAATTGAGCTGAAATAGCCTAGAAATCATCACTAAGAGGCAAAACGCCAGAAGGAGACGAGATCTGATAGAGCGGGGACAGTTGATCTCCTTCCTTGGGAAGATTCCCAACGCAGAGGACGACAGATGAAAGAGCAGATACGTTGTTCGGAAACCAATGTGCTCCTGGAGATGAGACCTCGCCCCTTCGTTCGCACTTCCGCCATCGCTCGAACAACAGTACAAACACGGCCACCCCCCTCCGGCCGCTCTGTAGAAACCCTGACTCTGGAGATCGTTCAGCGGAATTTCCGCCATTGCTTGAACATCGCGCGGGCCTCACCGTCCGCACTGTGGAAACCCTAAGCTCTGGAGATCGTTCAGTGGAACTGCCGCCATTGGTCGAACATCACGGGGCCTCCCCGGCCGCACTGTAGAAACTCTTAACATTAGACCTCGTGCCCTCCGCTGAAGGAGCTGGCTCTCGAAAAGCTGGTTCGAGGCTTCAAGCAGGGTGAGCTTCCTCCGCGCTTTTGGTGTTCTCAGAGACGAGCCCCACCGCCATACACTTAGCAGCGAGGAGGGCCATAAACTTGCAGCGAGGAGACCCCGAGTGGGTCGAATGATAAAAAGGCCTTGTCTCATAATGAAGACGTTCCGATTTCGACTGTTGGGAGAGCTCACATTTAATGTGAGAGATGAAATTAAGGTTTAGTATTCTTACCAGATTTTCCGTCATTAAAAATAAAATTGCAACGATGGCCCTCTGTCAGCTGTGACACTCGGTCTATGCCGCCCTCACGCCCCTGTTCCTCCGTCGTCCTTTTTGATCTGGAGACGACCTGGCTTAGATCTATACCCTATTCTCTATGGACACCTTTGATAAACTAATGGTCGGCCACTTGTCAGCTGCATCGTGGGGCGAGTCACCTCCCCCCCTCACACACAGGATCTTAATCGGTCTTATTCGACCATGTTGGCCGAATAAATAGACTCCAACCGATTTTCAAAGACCACCTATCTTCATCTTCTTTAATATTGTTATATATATATATATATTAAAAAAATTTATTTATTAATATTTTTTGATAAAAAATCTAACAATATTAGTAAACCCTAGACTCTATCGCCATCAAAACTAACAGCTATTTTGATAAATATATAAAATATTAAATTATAAAAAATATATAATAATAATATAAAAGATTGTTATAATATCTATGTCATTGTTTTAATTTTGTGAGAAAAATAAATAAAGATAAATTAATTTTTTATCTTAATCTATGTACAATTAAATTAAATTAACCGTAAGTGATGACAGGTGTATGTAATTATATATGATGAGAACATTATAATACAAAGAATATTGGACAACATGTAAGATTTTAAGAGTATTTGAAGAGGCGTAATCTCGCGCTGATCCTAAGCCGTGAGATTCTGGAGGAATCCTCGATCACAGCCACCACACATATATAAATTGCAAGGCAGAAAACGGATCAAGGGTGCCCAGGGATGAATCCCTCGGGGAAACCCTCCGATGCTTAAGTCAGCGAGTATGACAGAATACGGGTGCAAAGGGAGGTGGTAGGAGAAGAAAAGGGTGCGAGATTGCTCTCCACCAAGAGATGTGGTGGTTCTCACTCAGGATCGTTGCTTACCTCCTCGGAGAGTCTCCTTGAGATTTATATAGCGATCCTTTTAGTGTAGGAGTTCAGAGAGTTGAGGGAATTCAGGAGGGTTACATCCTCGTCGTGGGCTCTTTATGGCACAAGGACTCTTGCTCTCCCTTATCCCTTGGAGTTCCCTGCTCGTGAAGGATGCGTAACGAACGTTTGGATAAGCTTTCGACAGTCGGTCCGAGTTTGGGACGCTTGCTCAGAGTTTTCTCTCGAGTGATGGGTGCGTAGCTCGGATAGGTTGTGATGGGCCCCCGCAGGGGCTTCTCGACCGATCTGTCGCTCGGACTTCCGGACCCGGGGGTCGCCTAGGAAGTGATGATCCGAGTGAGTTTTGGGGTTAAAGTAAGTGGGCTCAAAATGGGACTGTCACTTTGGGGAGGTGGGCCTGGTTTGGTCAAATTGGACCTAGTTGGGCTGTGCTCTTGGACGGTAGATTTTCCCCCTCTCCACTTGTCCCCCTCCTACTCCCGAGCCAAAATTGGGCTCGGATGAGTAGCATTTATGGGGATGGTATTGGTGGCTTGATTTGGGTGGGAAATTTTTCCGGCAGGGGCCATTTAATGCGGATGTCCTGGGAATACACACGTGATGATGACTCTTTTGAGTTGATGTGAGGAACCCCTTTTTAGAGTTCGGAACGTCGCGCCGCTTCCCGCCAAGCCTCTGGGAGTATAAACATCGCGCGTGCTTGCGTTCCATGCCTCCTTCGTTTAGGGCTTTTTCTTTCCATCGTGCTTGTATTCTGAAAATGCTTATGCGCCGCGAGGGTGGTCATGAGGAGCGAAGAGTCGCGGAGGTCTTTGCGGAGTTAGCAGAGATCATGGTGGCGGCGATCCGTCAGCTTCCACCTCCTCCTGAATCATCTGACTCGGTGCTCTCCTCCTCCTCTTCCTGTTCCTCCTGTCCTTCCATGGCGGAGCAACATCCCGCAACCGAGGTGTAGGAGGCCGAGCAAGGCACGAGGAGTTTGGTGCCGCACTCTGAGCACCCTATGCGCAACGAGTTGGGCGAAGCTAAAGTGAAGAAGATGGAGAGGCGTTATGGGCTGCCATGGCAATACTATTTCTCTCCCTCCAAGCCTCACGAGTCTAGTCTGGACACTCGTTCAGGCATTTTCTGCACTTTCCTATTGGCTTGGAAGTGTGCGTTTCGCCTGCCTCTCCACCCCTTTGTCACACAATTACTTCAATTTTACCGACTGGCTCTTGTCCAGTTGGTCTCCAACTCTTATACTTTTATCTTTTCCTTTATCTTTATTTGATGTTCGTGCGGGCTTCGCACTTCGTTGGATCTTTTCCATTCCTTCTTTGAGTCGAAGGAGTTGACCCATGCGGGCAAGGGCTTCTTCTATCTCCAGGCGAAGAGGGGAAGGAGCTGTGTGTCCCTCTCTGCTAGAGATTCCTCTCACAAGGGGTGGAAGACCCAATTTTTCTGGGTGGGCTCATCCAAAGGTGGTGTTTTCTGGGACTTCCTGATGGAGCCCAACTTCCATCCGTTTCTCCCTCCGAAGCAAGCGGCGGTTTCCCCGGAGCTAGAGGAGGAGGTCAGGATTCTCTAGGAGAATCGCCAGTCAACCGCCGAGTTAATGACCGTGGTTAACATCGAGGACTATCTCTCCCGCGCGGTGCCACCTCAAGGTAAGAACCTTAGGGTCCTGCATCATGCTTCTGGGTCGGGCTGGTAGGCCTCCCTCTGATGATCTCACTTCTGTTGTTTAGATTCGAGGCGGACGGATGATGAGGGGGAGCAACCGCTGGAGTAGGAGACTGTCGACTTGGAGGAGACGCCTGCTCCGAGCGAACCCCGAACCTCTGGGGGCCCTTCCTGTGCCCGGGATAAGGGCAAGCAGATTGTCCGGGGTGACGCCCCTGAGCGTCGTGGGGCCAAACACAAGGACCCTGGGGAGCGGCTGCTGTTGTCTTCAATGAAGGCCCTGACCGTTGAGAAGAAGCGGTTAAAGAAGGCAGGGGTCGCCCGCTTGGTCAAGGAGCGTGTCCACCCGGTCGAGGAGCCCTCAGTTGAGGAAATCTGCTGTAATGCCCCGGGTTTTTCAGATATTTTTTTCGAATCATTTTAGTGGGTCTCGGAGCGTATTTTGTGTTTTACACGTGTTTTTCCCTGATGCGCCTTTGGAACTCTGTGCAGGGTAAACCTTGGCGTTCTCTGACTCCGGAACTGTACCGGCGCGTTGTGCTCCTCCCGAGGATCGCGAAGGTAATTTTTCATAATTTTCTGAATTTCTGGAATTTTTGGGTTTTTCTATATTTATTAACCCTTTCTCTCTCTCCCCTCTCATTTCTCTCTTCCCTCCCTCTCTCTTCTCTCACGCTCTCTCCTCTCCCCCTCTCACTCCGGGCGGCCGACAGAGGCGGCGAGGGCGGGGCGGCGTGGCTCGTGGGACGTGGAGCGACGGGCTCGGGACGAGGAGCGCGATGGTGGAGGTGGTTCGTGGGATCGCGAGCCGACGAGGGTTTAAACGGCGTTTCTTCGGCGGATCGGCGAGCTCGGGGCACGAAATCTTCGGTGGAGGTAGGGAGATGGACCCCCAACTCGTGCATTCCCTTTCCCGCGAGCTTTGTAGGCCGTGATGAGCCGAGCGGGCGTATTTGGGGAATTTTGAAAAAATTCCATGTTTTAGGGCTCGTGAGCCGATCTACCGTGTCATCGCGTTTTTGGCCGATCCGAGGCCATAGATTCATGCTAGGGGCTATTTGGGGGCTTCCCCCTTGTTTTCACCCTCTCCCGTGGAGGTATGGGGGCGTGGGACGATTTTTGGGTCGTTTCCCGCCGTAGCGTTCTCGGGACGGTGTGACGGTCCTTCCAGTGACCGTCACAATCTGTAACGCCCCAGGGTGGGTGCGTTACGTGCTATGACGCCCCAGGGTGGGTGCGTTACGTGCTGTGACGCCCCAAGGAGGGTGCGTCACAGGGTCCTGTTTGTCGACAGAGTGTCGGTCTCTCTGACGGTCCCACGATAAATCGCCAGAGAGTGTGACGCGCCTGGGTTCAACCGCTACGTCTGTTTTTGTGTTTTCGGACCGTTGGGGTCACGAGTCTTCTGACGCGCCTAGGTAGGACCGTCAGAGGCTATGACGCCCCTAAGTAGGAGCGTCAGAGCTGACGCAGCCCATTTTTCTGACACGCCTGGGTAGGACTGTCAGAGGCTATGACGCCCCGAGGTGTGTGCGTCACAACCTGTTCCATTCTGTCTTCTAACGCACCAAGCTTGGTCCGTTAGAGACTGTGACGCCCCGGGGTGGGTGCGTCACTGTCGGTGTTGCCCCTCTCGCGTGACGCTCATGTGTTGGACCGTTAGAGTGCTGTGACGGTCTAGCCTTGGACTGTTACAGCTGTGATGGCCCAAAGGTAGACCGCCAGGCACTGTGTTATGCCGAAGTGGTTCTTAGTGCTTGTTGCGCTATCACACTAGGCAGTTCACCTGCGATGCGGTGTAAGTCATCAAGGGACGCAACCGACTATGCTTCTTATGGGAGGTACTCCTGTCGAGTCGGAGTGACAGACTGTCAGTCGTGTGACTTTGACCTTCGGGTTTTGTCGCGTTGACCGTTGAATTTCGGGTGTTTCGCTGTGGCGCGTGTGTCGATTTTCGTGCCGCGAGACTAGTACTAGTAGCTTTACCGAGGTTGCGTTTTGTTGTGCGGTGCCCGCGATCGGACGGTCGGGGTTGCACTTTGGACAACGTGTCCAGCTTGGTCTTGTTCTGGGAGACATGCCTCTTCGGCGTGGTTGCCGTGGGTTTTTACTTTGGTAAATAATGCTAGTGTGGTCTGGTTCCCGATTGTGAGATCGGTGTCTTCCTTTCCGGTACAGTATGAGTAGCTGTAATGCCGAGCTTCAACCGGCCACCGGGTTTACTGTTCCTACTGTTACTGTTGCTCTTATAGTTACAGCTTTCCATGCCGCCGTTGTTCTCAGTTAGGGTTCCGCGGGATCCCTACTAGGCCAGTGACAGGAGGCTCACCCCTGCTTTTCAGGTGTGGCGGTTCGTCCTCGAGGTTCGAGGTTGCTGTTCAGAGGTTCTTAGTTGCCAGCTCGCCGGGCCGAGTGTTCACTCAGCATGTGGTACGCTTTTACTGCTTTAGACTGTACTTTCTGTTGGACTGGACTCTGTTGTTGTAGTGTTTATTTATTTCTGTTAATTATTGAATTGTCCTGCTTTATTTCCTATTTCTTTGTGCCTCCACACTCCTTTTAGCCCTTCCGAGCCCTCCCGACTCGTGGGCGGCAGTTCGAGTCTCAGATTATCGGGCCTTCCCGGTAATCAGATTCTCGGGTCGTTACAGCTGGTATCAGAGCGGTGGTTGTGGATGTACATAGGAATTCGAAATATTGCAGTGATCAGAGTCCATAAGGTCAAGTACAGTCGGCAGCTGGCTTAGGGATTTGTGTTTGTTTTCCGCCTTGTTTCTCGCTTGAGAGCTTGAGTGCGCTCTGTGGCGCTGAGAAGGTGGTTGCTGTTCACGGCTTTCGTGCTGGCGCGGGGTCTGCGGATCGAGGTTGAGGGCTTTCTCCCTCATCGGTGGTGGCCCCGGTTCTGCTACATTGGGCAGAGGTTGCCGGCAGGTGCGTTGCTGCGGTGCTGCGTTTGTGGTGTTTTCAGCGAGGTCAGGTGGCTGGTGCGGATTATTCATGGTTAAGTGGCTGTGGGCGTGCTCTGAGGGAGTTGTTATTGGTGTTTGGCCACTCCAGCGTTGGGTTTATCTAGCCCCTGAGGCGCTTAAGTCAAGGTTTGAGGCGTTGGAGGGGGTGCTCTGGTCGAGAAGTGTGCTCGAGTGAGCGGAGGATCTTCTCGGTGGGCTGCTGTTTCGTCGAGCCTGACGTTCTTGTCGTGCTATGTGGCATTAGAAATGACGTGTCGGTCCCGGTTATTACTGCAGATTGACAGGATTGGGTTGTGGTGTCCCAGTAAGTCTTACTCATGCGCTCTTGTGTGCGAACGGGTTGTGTTCGCCTCGGTTTTGGCATGAGATGAGAAGGTTCCGCGGTGAGTTTCGGGACTCGAGGATGAGCGTTGACGGTTGTCGATTATGGCTCGTGTTGAGGCTCTTGGCGTGGCGTGTTGCAGTTCGAGGAATTACAGCGATTGTGCATCGAGAGATGTTGTGATCGTGGTCCGATGTGACACTCACCGAGTGTGTCGGAGACGCTGACCTGATGTGGTGTTGATTTTTTTCGGTGCTGGAAGGTGTTGCTCTCTGCATGCGCGAAGTTTGAGGTCAGGTCAAGCGTGGAGTTTTTCGTTGGTCGGAAGTGCGATCGGTTTCTCCTTTGGTTGGAGAGATTGTATTTGGCTAAGGTTCGTCGTCTTGCATTATGTGTCCGGATTGGTTGGCCCTCTGTGTGCCATGAAATCCGTGCGAGACGTGTCTTGTGTTTTGGCAAGATGGTTGCCTGCGAGAGTGGTGCCCATTTTCCCTGCTGTGTGAGGGTGCTGGCGCTTTTCCGAAAGGACGAGTGCTGGTTGGGTGGTATTCGCATTTGTGGCTGTGCGCGTGTGGATCAGAGTGCGCAGCGGAAGCCTGGTGGGCTTGTGACCCACAGGTCTCAGGATCGTAGCATTGGTTGCTACGGGCGGATTCCTGAGGTTGCGTTGAGCATCGGAGGATTGGTTCCTCGATGTGAAACGTGTTGTTACCGTGCCGTTGCTCGAGATATCGTGGTTCTTGGCACTGGCATGATGGAGTGTTGGGGAATGTGCTGTCTAGTGCGCCGCATGAGTACCATGTTCCTGTGATGGAAGCCGTGTCAGGCGCCGGTGTTAGACCTGGATGGGGTTGTTGAAGATGTCACCTGACGGAGGTCGAAGACGTGTTGGTCAGAGTCGGTGGCTTGGTGCCCGACTTGTATTGGAGGTTGTGTCCCCAGTTGAGATCGCCTTTGGAGGGGTGATCTCTGGCAGATCTTGGGTTCCGGTTGGTAGCTACGAGTGACTGGTAAGGCTAGTCTCGTAGTCGACCACGGTAAGATGTGTATTGCTTGGGGACCCGTGTGCATTGGTCGTGGTGTCGGTGACCAGATTGCAGTGAGATTGACGTTGGAATGGAGGTTCTTGATGGGATGTTGATGTCGCAATGGTTATCCCTGGTTTGGTGACCAGCATAGGATGATTCCCCTGTAAGTCTGAGTCAAGTGAGGTGATGACTGAAGACACCAAGATTTTGTCATTTGGTTTCATCGTGCTCCCCGAGAGGGTCGAGTTGGCGCGATGATCGAGTTCAAACATGGTGTCTGAGAGGAGTGCAGCTCGAGATGTGGTAATTATCTGTGTGTGAGTCAGCGGATGGCCTGCTGTAAGTTGGATCGTGCCCGTTGGGCCGGTGGAGGTTTCCCGTTGACGTGTATCTGGCGACCAGCGGATGGTTTTTTCACAAACAGAAGATGCTGGTGGTTGCGCATCGGATTGGTGAGAGCCTTGTATCAGTGAGACCTTTGGTGGTCGTTCCTATGATGTGCCTTTCTGGATGGGATCTAGGCTTTGTTGAAGTTTATCTTCTGAGTTCTGATAGAGTTGGTCCCATGCTGTTGTTGGCTTTCAGCTTGCCAGGTGTGAGGTGATCCTTGGCGCTGAGCCGATGATTTGTTTGCGGCTTCTTGAGATGGCTGCGTGAGCTGGTGGAGGCTCTGTATTAGTTGTTCCCTTGAGAAGGGTGTGCGACCTGTCAGCTAGTTAAGAAGCTGATATGTGTTTTGTCTGCTGACCATAGGATGGATCGGTAGATGTTTCTCGTGAAGAGGACTGTGTCTTCTCGGTGAGCGAGTTGGTGGAAGCGGTGCCATGAGTGGCATTGTGACTGAGGTGACGCCGGGTTGCGTTGTTTGTGTGCCTGCTCTGATGGTCGGTGTGCGCGGCGCGCGGAGCGAGGTGTTGTTCGTGATAGTAGTCTGGCTGTGTCCCTCAGGTTCGGAGCTCTTCGTGTGAATCGAGGTTTTCTGTGCTGGGGCTCTGATGGCTTTGTCAGTTGGTTCAGTGTTCTTCCCCTGTGTCTTGGTGCTAGTCCTGAATTTCGAGGATGAAATTCCTTTAAGGGGGAGGGCTGTAATGCCCCGGGTTTTTCGGATATTTTTTCGGATCATTTTAGTGGGTCTCGGAGCGTATTTTATGTTTTACACGTGTTTTTCTCTGATGCGCCTTCGGAACTCTGTGCAGGGCAAACCGTGGCATTCTCCGACTCCGGGACTGTACCGGTGCGTTGTGCTCCTCCCGAGGATCACGGAGGTAATTTTTCATAATTTTCAAAATTTCTGGAATTTTGGGGTTTTTCTATATATATTAACCCTCTCTCCCCTCTCATTTCTCTCTTCCCTCCCTCTCTCTTCTCTCACGCTCTCTCCTCTCCCCCTCTCACTCCGGGCGGCCGACGGAGGCGGCGAGGGTGGGGCGGCGTGGCTCGTGGGATGTGGAGCGACGGGCTCGGGACGAGGAGCGTGATGGTGGAGGCGGTTCGTGGGATCGCGAGCCGGTGAGGGTTTAAACAGCATTTCTTCACGGATCGGCGAGATCGGGGCGCGAAATCTTCGGTGGAGGTAGGGAGATGGACCCCCAGCTCGTGCATTCCCTTTCCCGCGAGTTTTGTAGGCCGTGGTGAGCCGAGAGGGCGTATTTGGGGAATTTTGGAAAAATTCCATATTTTAGGGCTCGTGAGCTGATCTACCGTTTCATCGCGTTTTTGGCCGATCCGAGGCCATAGATGCATGCTAGGGGCTATTTGGGAGCTTCCCCCTTATTTTTCCCCTCTCCTGTGGAGGTATGGGGGCGTGGGATGATTTTTGGGTCGTTTCCCGCCGTAGCGTTCTCGGGACGGTGTGACGTTCCTTCCAGTGACCGTCACAGTCTGTAAAGCCCCAGGGTGGGTGCGTTACGTGCTGTGACGCCCCAAGGAGGGTGTGTCACAGGGTCATGTTTGTCGACAGGGTGTCGGTCTCTCTGACGGTCCCATGATAAACCGCTAGAGAGTGTGACGCGCTTGGGTTCGACCGCTACGTCTGTTTTTGTGTTTTCGGACCGTTGGGGTCACGAGTCTTCTAACGCGCCTGGGTAGGACCGTCAGAGGCTGTGACGCCCCTGAATGGGAGCGTCAGAGCTGACGCAGCCCATTCTTCTGACGCGCCTGGGTAGGACCGTCAGAGGCTGTGACGCCCCGAGGTGTGTGCATCACAACCTGTTTCGTTCTGTCTTCTAACGCACCAGGCTTGGTCCGTTAGAGACTGTGACGCCCCAGGGTGGGTGCATCACACTTGGTGTTGCCCCTCTCGTGTGACGCTCCTATGTTGGACCGTTAGAGTGCTGTGACGGTCTAGCCTTAGACCGTTATAGCTGTGACAGCCCAAAGGTAGACTGCTAGGCACTGTGTTGTGCCGAAGTGGTTCTTCGTTCTTGCTGCGATTGTTTCGCGTTGTGTAGGTCCCTGGTCGACCCGGTTGGGACCCAGTGGTTGACTTGGGGTCTCGTGAGTATCCTAGACACCCCGAGAGTTCTGTGTTCGTGTTTTGAGGGTGTCGGGAGGACCGTGTTACCTCGATTAGCGTGCCCATAGATATGGTGGGTCCGGGTGATCCCACATGTTCTGGGCTTTCGGGTTACGCTCGATCGAGTCACCGTGTATCGGTGTGTGTGCGGTGGGGTCTCCCCCGCATGTCGTGAGTTTCTTTGGAAGGCGATTCCCGTGTGGGCCCTGTGTTTGGCCTTGAACTACGAGTCCAGTTATCCGGCCTGGGGCTGGAGGTTTCTCGCTTTCCCTGGGATGTGGAATCGGCGTGGCAGCTTGTGTGCTGCCTTGGGAATCATGCTTCTGCGCTTTCTGCGTGGCCGAGTGTGTGGCCCGTGGACTGTGAGTCTCGTTTCTCCTCCGACCGTGGTCACCGTGCGACGATGCTGGTACGTGGGGTGGTCCCCGTACTTCGTGGGGTTCAGACGTTATTTTCCGTTGACTTGAGAGTCTACTCCTTGACCCTTTACTAGTCGTAGCCTGCCTGCACGCGAGTGGACCCACCAGGGAGTGTTGGAGAGGCTTACCCTGAGGATGATTTTTAGACTGGTTTCCGTCGGGCCCCTCGTCGGTAGCCAGAGTCCGGCTCCAGGGGAAAACCAGTTAGAGGCTAGACCTAGGACGTATGGTCTATGTGTGCACACGTGGTTGGGAGCGGTTGGACCCACGCTGACGGGCGTGACCCCAGCTAGTCACTTGCTTTGTTGTTACTTGTGCGGTGTCCGTGCCTCTGGTAGGTGCTACCACGCTAGGCAGTTCACCTGCGGTGCGGTGTAAGTCGTCAGAGGATGCAACCGATTATGCTTCTTGTGGGAGGTACTCCTGTCGAGTCGGGAGTGACAAACTGTCAATCGTGTGACTTCGACCTTCGGGTTTTGTCACGTTGACCATTGAATTCTGGGTGTTTCGCTGTGGCGCGTGTGTCAGTTTTCGTGCCGTGAGACTAGTACTAGTAACTTTACTGAGGTTGCGTCTTGTTGTGCGGTGCCCGCGATCGGACGGTCGGGGTTACACTTTGGACAACGTGTCCAGCTTGGTCTTATTCTGGGAGACAGGCCTCTTCGGCGTGGTTGCCGTGGGTTTTTACTTCAGTAAATAATGCTAGTGTGGTCCGGTTCCCGATTGTGAGATCGGTGTCTTCCTCTCTGGTATAGTAGGAGTAGCTGTAATGCCGAGTTTCGACCGGCTACTGTTCCTGCTGTTACTGTTGCTCTTGTTGTTACAACTTTCCGTGCCGCCGTTGTTCTCAGTTGGGGTTCCGCGGGATCCCTACTGGGCCAGTGATAGGAGGCTCACCCCTGCTTTTCAGGTGTGGCAGTTCGTCCTCAAGGTTCGAGGTTGCTGTTCAGAGGTTCTTAGTTGCCAGCTCGTCGGGCCGAGTGTTCACTCGGCATGTGGTACGCTTTTACTGCTTTAGACTGTACTTTCTGTTGGACTGGACTCTGTTGTTGCAGTGTTTATTTATTTCTGTTAATTGTTGAATTATCCTACTTTATTTCATGTTTCTTTGTGCCTCCACACTCCTTTTAGCCCTTCCGAGCCCTCTCGGCTCGTGGGCGGCGGTTCGAGTCTCAGATTATCGGGCCTTCCCAGTAATCAGATTCTCGGGTCGTTACATCTGCCGTCTGGATCTCTCGTCTATCGAGCTAGAGACGGCTGTTGCTGGCGGGAAAATCGCTACCGAGACTGCCAGACCGCAGGCAAAGGCGGTCGGTTCCGAAGTCCCGACCGAAGTTGAGGGGGCGCGGGGCGAGGCAACGACCCAGCCCGAGCCGAGCGTTGCCGTCCCGAGAATGGGGACGCTCGGGGGGGATGCTCCAGTCCCGGTTCTTCCAGAAAGGACTCTTCCCCCTTCGGCCGGTGCCTTCGCTGTTCGAGCTTCTCTGTACCAAAGGTGCCGATCCTTGACGCCTTCATGTTGTGCCCCTGTGGTCATTTGAGTTATTTGATATTCATGGTTTTGATAATGGCTAAACACTATATGTCATTGTTATTTTCCACTCTCATATAACTAACATATGTGATGTTTTGCTCATGACAGATAAGCCAATAAATGGACAAGAAATAAAGTGGAGATGGCAAATGTGAAAGCTCAATGATTGCACCCTCGCACGCGGATCGACCTGCGCGGTCAGGTCGTGGGGATCGACCTGCCCGGTCAGGTCGCGGGGGTCAAGGGGGCAGCGCCCCTTGCGGGGGTTTCCGGGGGCGGAGCCGCCAGAACAAAATTTAGAAATGCTCAAATGGTCTAATGCATAAACCAAACCCAAAAATGCATGGAATTGATCGACCTGCCCGGCAGGCACGGACGGTGTACAAGGGATCCAGTCTTGTCCCCTCGACAGATGGCCGGAAACATACTATTAACCATGGGGTATGATGATTACTGGCGTCGCATTGCGCTGGGAGTACTTTTTTTATAAACGGGTGAAAATCACGAGGCAATCTCATGAAATTTACATGCTCGTTAAAGTACATTCTTGTTACATGCCAGTACATTCTTGTTACGTGCTAGTACATTCTCGTTATTGAAAGGCCAAATCTTATATTCTTGCTAGATCATGATCATATATTCTTGCAATATCTTATCCTTACTTTCATATCTTGTTACTTGTTGTTACTATGGGTTTTTATTCGCATATTTTTATCGCACTCTTGTTATCTTGCCTTTTAGAGCTAAAATATTAATCATGTAAATATTGCCATCATGTTGATACGAAGATACCTAGTGGGCGAGTGCACTCATTCCTTACTTTTCTAATGTTTTTAGGAAACTCTAACAGGTCATATCAGACTACTCAAGTGGCAAGTCTGAGACTGAATGGAGACCGAGAGAAACCTAGAATGTCATGAGTCCACTTATGTTAGTTAAAAGTGATGTCGATATAATTTTCCACTTTATTGAGTCTAGTGAGTTCTTGTGTTAAAGAGAGTCAAGTATCAATTGTAAACTTTGATTGTTATTTAATAAAGTTGAGATTTGAGTATGTGGTATTGTGCATTCATTCTTCTGTGTGGATGTGTATAGCGCTGTGATTGTCAGGCTAGCTCAAGGCTTATTTTGCCGGCTGTCTATGCTCTCGACTTAATTCCGCTGCATATGTCGGGGCATGACATTTAAGGTCGTATCAGAGCCTTGGATTAATAAGACCAAGAAAAAAAATGTCAAGTCATAGGTTAAGTCCAAGGGTTAATGACCCCCACCTATGAATTAGGAAAAAAAATTTCGTACCCATGTGAGATTGGGTAGAGCCCTGGGTAAGATAGTTTTAGAATAAGAAATTAACTTCTAGGATTAACCCTCATAAATTCCCAAGAAAATGACATTGTGTATTTTCTCAGAAACCTCACTTTCCAAATGGCTAGCAACCGTGCGAACTGGGATGCCATGCAACAAATTGTTGCGGGTCTCACCCAGGCCCTTCAGACGGTAGCTCAAGCAGGAGCGCGAGCGGGCGTCGATGATCTACATCGTAACTTTCGGAGCATGAATCCTCCACGCTCGAGATCATCCAACCCGGATGAGGCAAAGAACTAGATAGATGAAATGGACCGGATTTTTCATGTGATGCAATGCGTGGATCAAGAGAAGGTCCTGCTAGCTATATTTCAACTCAACAAGGATGCTCGCACGTGGTGGAAAGCCACCTCTGCTCATCTTCAAAATACAAAACTCACCTGGGTTTGTTTCTTGAACTCTTCCGTGAGAAATATTTTTCGGAGGATGTCCAGGAGAGGAAGGCTATGGAATTTGCCTATCTCAGATGACATGATGACGGTGGCAGAATACGAGCTTCAATTCTCAAGACTAGCCCCTTATGCTCCACACCTTATCAGTACGGAGCTTTTAAAGGCCAACCGATCTATGGAAGGATTACGGCCGATCTTCAACAAGCAATTAGGCCCCCAAAATATCTGAACCTATTCGGAGATGGTGCATAGAGCCCATTTATGCGAAAGGACCCTTGAAAAAGTAGAGAAATTCAAGGGAAAAGATGAGGAGCCATGCCGAAAACATGACAGGTGAGGGGAGAATGGAGAGAAATTTATCATCATGGGAACTCACAACTCCCGGGATAACAAGAAGAGACCACACAATGGTAATGGCAATGGCAACGACAAGAATAAACGGGTCAAAGAAGAAAAGCAAGTCATGGAGGCTTGCACTTTTTGCGAGAAGTCTGGACACTTGGCCGAGGAATGCTGGAAGCGCGTCGGTGCTTGCTTGCGTTGTGGCAACTGAGAACATAGAATGCCAGATTGCCCACTCATAAAGGAACAACCCTCGAAGAATAATGGAGGACATAGGCGACAAGGTCGTCTAAATGCTGCCATGGGTGATGAACCTACAAGGGATGGTGACGTGGTTGAAGGTACTACCCTAACCTATTTCGCATCTGGTTTTTGTCATTTAATACTCGGAGTTGTTTAAACTATAAGTAAAACGCCCTCCACAAACTCATGTAATGAATTTGGGGACCAAATTCTTCTTAAATGGGGGAGGGTGTAGCACCCCTAAAAATTACTAGAATTATTAAAAAAATTAAAGAAATTTATTTAAGCATTAAATAGGCTTAAGTGGGCTTAACTATTAAAAGCTGTTGATTTAAAAGCATAGTTATTAATTAGATACATAGGTCCACTTAAAATGGGCCTTAAACCCAGAAACCTAAGCTTTTGGCCCCAAGCCCAAACCCTAGAGACGTATTAGGGAAAATTCCATAATTAAAGGAGATAATAGGGGATACTTAGAGTTTGAATTAAAATAAAATTCAAATTTCGGCAAGCCAGGCAAGTCGCAGTCAGTCGCGCGACCGCGACCTGATGATAGCGGTCATGGTCCGACCGCGACCTAGTTCTGTAAACGGAAAGAGATAAACCCAGGAAAGCTTAGATTTTCATCCACCCAATTGCCAAGGATCGATGTGATATGGCATGGGAACTTGCCTAGGACTCTTAGGGGATCGAATTGACGCCCTCTAGGACTCCTAATTCGATCTAATCCCTCATCCCTCGGCCATCCTCTATAAATAGGTCTCAGGTTCGTCCTGCGCGAACCCTAATTTTAGATCGCGTGGTTCGAAGGTATGGTGTCCTCTTCTCGAGTTTGTCCTTTAGAAGTTTTTATTCCCCTTAGTATCTTCTAACTTGTCTCTGATTTCCATGTTAGGAGATCAAGCATCCAAAGAGCTAGAGGGATCAAAAGTAGCTATTTCTACGTAGGACGCGCAGGAACGAGGTTGTTCTTCTGGCAAGAAATTCGCAGACTAGGAGCGAACCCAGAGATAGGTTATCTCATGACTGGCTAAAACATCAAGTTAGGAACAAAAGCCCTCTATTTTCTCTTGGTTTCATGCACCATGCTCATCGTATTTCATGATTTACCCTGATTGTGCATCTAGGTCTTTAGTCCATGCAGTTCTTGAAACCTTAATGAAAAGATAGTAACTTTGGCCGAATTTTTGCTTTTTCATGCATTAGTCTCAAGCTATCCTGCGTTATCTTTCAGTTTTACATAGTTTTCATGATTATGTTCCTTGGAAATAGGCTCTGCAAACCGGACTTTTGCTTCTGTGTGGAGACGGATAGATAGCAGTCCTACAGAGACTGCTACCTTAAAATAACCGTCCCCTATAAATCGTGATCTGCACTGTTCACCCCAAATAGTGATCAGATTTAACCCTTTTATACCCTGATATATATATAGGAGTTTTCATATTATAATTCGTGCTATTATGGTTCTATTGCATCGAGTTTTAAGGGGTTATGTTCTGTTGACATATCATGCTTTCAAACCTATTTTCACTTTATGCTAATTTCATGCCAAAACCGTATAGTATCGTACTTAAGGGTTTTTGCATTTGATGCAAGTTCATACACTTTGATTTATGTTTTAGCACGTTTCCTTCTCATCTCATCTCTTGCTGTTACTAGCATATAGTGCGTACTCCGGTACGCAAGCTATTATTTCACTTGCACATGATAGGAAACTCTCTTGGACATTGGATGCCTCTCCGTTTGATATTCCTTCTGCCAGACTAGGTTATCTTGTTTCAAGGCCTCCGTAAGACTCCGCGAGCCCTGGGTTCCCACTAGAACGGCGAGCTGGTTGTACCCTAAAAATCCAAGTCTAGAAAGCACTTCATGATTTCTACGTTTTCTGCACTCTGTCCTAATCGCCGCCAGGAAGCGAACGCTACCTACAGATAGCGGCTGGCCGATGACCACGTTCTTGTTTAGTTAGCAGACCTCTATTAAGTCGACCCCTTTCCTTTTCTACGTCGACTCCACTCTTGACCGTGGCATGGACTTGACTGCTACCTCGTGATAGCAGCTGTCACTGAACTGCATTCTGCCAGCGTGTTCATTGTGTCGACCCAGTCTCCATCCTGCGTCGACTCTCCCTCTGTGCACTGACCAGATCGTGGACCCCGCTCGACCGCTACCTTAATATAGCAGCCGTCTCTAAACCGCGTTCTGTCAGATTTTTGTCCAACCTGAGGTTTGACCCTAGGGTTGATCATATCTTGTCTCAGATGGCCTTATGACTGTCTGACATCTAAAACTTTAATCAAGACACTAATGAGCTATGGTAATTGATTAATGTACCGTTATGCTGTCGGATTCCTTCCGTAGAGTAACTGATGCGGGACGGGATGCGACTCGAGACCAATTTGGAAGCGAACTTGAGACTCTAGGCAAGCTCGCGACTCGTCCCTAGCAAGAGAAGCGTGTGGATCTGCGCGGTTGAGAAACCGGCAATGAGTCAGGGTGGTCAACACTCCTTCGTGCCCGGATCGGGTCACAGGATGGGTCACGCTCTCACTCTCACAGCGGTGATAAAAATTTATCGACCTAGATATCCTATCACTCACTAGTAGTGGCAAATAAACACATACGAAGTAAGCAAATGCCGAGGGAGATAGAGGTGATACCTCCATGCTCCGGACGTGGGGAAGACGATCCCGGCCAAGACTCGTACTCCCCGTATAGTAAATAATCAATAATTACAGTAATGAATTTACTGTCCACTCCACGCAGGGAGGTAAAGGGCTACACGTGGGACCCGAGAGTACCGATCTCGTGTTGACGGACAGCAAGCCGGAAGGGCTTTCGGGGCGGAGGCGGGCTGCTGGTCCGACTCGCCACTATTTATACTCACTGGGCAATAAACGAGCTCGGCACGTGGGACGGCGGCTTCCGGTCGACTTCTGGTCGAGGCGGCTGGCTGGGACGTCGGTGGAAGGCTTCTCTTTGATGACTGAAGTCGGTGGCGACTGAATCGCAGCCGGTGTATTTTTGGAGGAATTACTCAGTGGACTGCTCTTGCTGGCCTATCACGGGACAAATATGCGCACTTCCACGAAAATGGTCACCACACCCAGATCCGGTGTCGGATCGGGAAGAAACTAGCGTCGTCACGAAGGGCACTCAGAGAGATTCGACATATGTGAATTTCAGATCTATCCAACGGTCTGGATCGAAATGAAAAACTATGTGCTCTGTAGTTGTTTCTGGCTCGGAATCTAGATCAAGCAGAACAGAGTGAGATCTGCCTGAAAATAAATTTTGACCGAAGGGAAGTTGGAAGATCTGGACTTTGGGAATTTTATGGGTGAGATGGGGGAAAGTGAAAATCACGCACAATTATCTTGGTATTTTTATGAGATGGTTTAAAGGGTGGAAAAATTCATGGATCTGGCTACTGTCTCATAGATCTGCTGATTGGCAGACTGTAAGGGGTGGAGAGATGTGACTGGGAGGAGGGGCAAACGGGGCTGATTGAGGTGAAAATTAAACTGAAAGAAAGGGATGACGGGGGAACCGACCATCAAAATGTGACATCGATCAGATGGCTAGATTGGGAGAACCAACAAGATATTTAAACTTTTGTTCTGAAATTCATGGTTCAGGATAGCAGGCGGGAGAACGGGCTGTGGCGGCTTGTTGGCGGCGGCGGCGACTGTGGCTGAGCTTCACACCCAGGGGAAGGAATAGAACTTGGAATCACTCCAAGATTTAGGACATCACACCCAGATCTGTTGCAATCTCTGCTGCTAGGGAGGAAGAGAGGGAAGAGAGAGGGGTGCCCTTGGACATTCTTCACACAAATGCTTTATTTCTTCAATAATTCAATAAAATATTATTACAAGAGACATTAAGTAGTAAACCCTAGACCTAGGAAAGATGACCACATATACCCTTGGTCAAGGGGGCATATTGGGGAAGGGAGACAAAAGAAGAATAATAAAATCCCACAAGGGACAAAAGAGGGGGTGCCCTCCCCTTAAAGAAGCCAATTTTGATTTTTCTTCCCTTGGTCCAAGTCCACCATAGACCATGGATCAGCCCCTATGGGCCCTAACAGCTAGGTGGCCCAATGAGAGAAAGGGTGGGGGCCCCGACGAGCCTAAGTGGCATTTTTACAAAGAAACCCATTAACTTAGCCTAATTAACTCTCTCTAAACCCAAAATGAAACCCAAAATTATAAATACACACCAAAAGTTTGTGGCCTAGCTCCGATGCCCGATCAGTAACATTCTTACTAATTCATTCTTGACCTCTCATGTTCATTTTGGTACGTTCTTACCTTGGTTACATTCGCCATGAAACTATTCTTGAACTTGATATTACTGGCCTACTTTTATTCTCGTGGAAGTAGCTTGATTTATAACTTGAAGTTGCAAGGGCGGACACGGACGGTGTCCAAAGGCTCCAGTCTAGTGCCCTTGGCAGATGGCCTGAAACATGCTATTAACCATGGGGCATGATGATTATTGGCGTCGCATTACGCTGGAAGTTTTTTTTTTATAAACGGGTGAAAACCACAAGGCAATCTCATGAAATTTACATGCTTGTTAAAGTACATTCTTGTTACATGCCAGTATATTCTCATTACATGCTAGTACATTGTCGTTATTGAAAGGCCAAAACTTATATTCTTGCTAGATCATGATCATATATTCTTGCAATATCTTATCCTTACTTTCATATCTTGTTTTGTTATTACTATGGGTTTTTATTCGCATGTTTTTATCGCACTCTCGTTATCTTGACTTTTAGAGCTAAAATATTAATGATGTAAACATTGCCATCATGTTGATATGAAGATACCCACTGGGCGAGTGCGCTCATTCCCTACTTTTCTAATCTTTTAAAGAAACTCTAGCGGGTCAGAATCGGACTACTCAAGTGGCGTGTCCGAGAGTGAATGAAGACCAAGAGAAGCCTAGAATGTCATGAGTCCACTTATGTTAGTTAAAAGTCGTGTCGATGTAATTTTCCACTTTATTGAGTCTAGTGAGTTCTGATAGAAATGTATGCCTTACAAGCCAATCACATGAGATGTGATGGTGACATTTCTTCTAATATCTCATTCATATTTATATTAATGACATTTATTCATTGTATTTAATGTATGTTAATGATGCAAATGTAATGAAGTCCCTAAACTTGTGCGATGATGGCTAGATCATAATGAGATTATGATAATGAGATTAGTCATCCACATGCACATGTTCTAGATGTTCCAAGTCATAGGATCTTCAAGAAGGGACATTGAAGATCCGGATAGACTGGCACACATGATACTTACTCATATGATGGGGTGATTGTTCTCATAGTCATCAGTGTGAAGACACTGAAGTATGTGTGTGGGTGCTTATTAGTGGAATAAGTACACTGAACTGACTCGATTTAGAATCCCTGAATGGTGATCATACTGACTGTCAATCAAGGTATTCTATGTCTCAGTAGCACAGTTAGATCTTAGACCTGAGTCACTAAAGATGTCTTGCATAAGGGATGCTGAGTATTTGATTACTGACTTATGGACTTTTGTTAAGTGGTCTTGTACAGTTAGTTATTCGGACTCAGTGGAAATTGTGCGAAGGTAATTAGTTTGACAACATGGGATCATTCACTCTCAGTATGGTATATGAGAGAGAATACCCTATGGATCTGTACTCGGGAAAACCCCTGGCCAGGGTATGGGAGTTCATTATGAAAAAATGAGTTTTTCTAATGAACCAGTTTGGAGTACAAGATTTAGTTGAGCCGGGACTCAATAGGGTTTGACAGTTTGACCATACCCTAGTCCTGGTGGGGCATTGGATGAATGAGGATCTATAGCTGTGTGGAATCTATGGACGAAAAGGTTCCAGAGTGGGTTGCTTATCCCCAATGTCTTTTGGGATCACGAGGCATTGCCTGGTGCTTTTCGTGATCGGAAAGCCCGGTAATTCCATTAAGAGTTAATGGATAAAATTAATTAAGTTACGAAGGAGTTCTTTACTTAATGGGTTAGAAAACCAAACCGACTATTGGGCCTTGAGGGTCACACACAATAGAGTATTGGACAGACCGGGATGGGTGGACTTTATAGACTATTATCGGGTTTTTGTGAAAAATGTCAAGGGTCTACAAATATACCCTGAAGGGAGAAACCCTGGCCAAGCTACAAGGTTGAAACCCTGGCCGCCCTCTCTCCTCTCTCTCTCTCTCCAAGGGGCGCCCCCTTCCTTCTCTCTCCTTCCTCCCGGTGGATGGTGGTGTTGAGATCGGGTCAGCGCGTGGAGATCGTGGAGGAGATCCCGTCTGCTTCCGCTACTCGTGTGGATACGTCTAGAGGCCGGATGCTTGAACGGCTCGTGACCCCAGGATCCTCCTCTCGTTCGTCTTCAAGGTTTTGGGAGATTCTCGACCCCGTAGAGGTAAAGAATCGTTCTTTACACCGCAAGATTACTGATTTAGTTTGATTTTGAAAACCCGACAATGATATGCAATCTAGGGTTTCGATGTTTTCCGCTGCGCTTCTGGTCGAAACCTTACAGTGGTATCAGAGCCAGGTTGCTGGTTTGATCAAAATCAACATTATTTTATTATTTTTTGTCGTTCTGGTTCATGCATGGGGCTCTTTGTTTGTCGCTCGATTGGGTCGCTCATTGGATGAGTAACGGCCAATTGATACCACTGAATTGTTCCCGGGATCAAGAGGATCAAAACACATATTTTTGTGCGGTGTTTGACCCACCGGCGAGCCTGAATCGATCTCATCTCCACGGTCGCGGTCGCCGTTCGTGCCCAGGGAGGACGACCGTTTCAGGCCTTGGATCCTTGATTACCGAAGCCCATGGGACTGGTAAGGGGCCTTGGATGGTCCTCCATGGAATGCGGCGGCGTCTGGTGGCCGGTGAAGGCGTCGCAACGGTGTTCTCCGATGAAAGGGGGCGAATGGGCTTCTCCTCTTCGCGTCCAGCGACACAGGCAATGGCGTCGATGATGGAGTGGCCAGAGGCGACCGGCGGGGCCTGGAGGTGGTGGGGGCTAATGCGGTGGCCGGCGGCTGGGCCTCTTTGGGCCTGCTCGCGCGGCGGTGGCGGCTGGGTGAAACCCTAGCCGCCCCACTTTCGGGTGGTAGGGGAGACCCCCCGCCGGTCACTAGCGGGTCGGCTCTGGCCCGCGTCGGATCTGAACCCGTCAACCCTGCCCCCCTTATTTTTTTTGGATTTAAACATTTAAAGGGTTTAACATGTGTAGAAATTCCAAAAAAATTCTAAAAAATTCTGAAAAATATTCTAATGAGTTCTAAATTTGTTTTAGAAATTTATTAATTTATTTTTCATTATTTGGCCCCTATTTAATTAGTTAATGGGATATCTAAAATTGTTTTAGGTATTTCCTATTATCTAATTAATTAAAGTTAATTGCTATAAGAATGAGATTCTTATGAGGTTAATTAACTGGAAATTATTATTGAGCCCATGCAGTAAATATGAATGACGATGGTCTAAATTCATTTAGACTTATTTGTCTTAACTAAATTATTTAGTTGGATATTTCAAATGCACGATTTCAAAATTAATAACTATTATTTTGAAATTATCGCTATATCTCGCTGTAATTATATGATAATTACTGTTTGATGCATGTGATGTGTCTTGTGTGTGGATGGATGATCATGGACTTAGGAATCATGTGATGATGATATTATGGTGAATGGTTTTATGTGATGTGATTATTAGGGCCTGCGTGCCTCCTTCTCTCTCTCTTATTAATCCAGGTTGTACATTCTATCTCCCCCCTGTGTTGTACTCCCCTTGACTAGTTCAAGATTTCTTATTATTATCTGATGTACATTTGTGGGCCTGTGTGCCCAATTACAAATTTACTTGTAATAATGAGAAGTGGATGGAGACAAAGAAGGAGGCCGACTACGAGGACCTCGGGAGATTCTTCACATCCAGTGGGAGCATTGGATGCTCCAAATTTTTCTGTTTTCCATAATTGTTAGCATTACCAACTGGCTCTGGTAATGTGTTTTAGGAGCTTAAGGTCCATGATCATCCATTAGTATTAATGCATATATATGATATGTGTGGATGTGCTACTTATTACATATATATATATTTAGAGTATATACGACACTCCAAATTCTTATATGTATGTAGCACCTATATATTGATGAGACCAAAATTTAATCAAAACCCATCGATTTGATATTAGGTTGTAAACGTGAGGCATTAAGAATGACCCACGTAGCCTTCCGTTATTATAGTCTAAGTGAGCTGCTCTTAGACTGTGTGGGTTTGTTGTGCTGCCACAAGGCCCTCACAGCAAGGGGGCAGAGAGTTAGGCTAAGGCTTCGGCCGAACCTTGGGATGGGTGCCGGCATGGCTTTGTTTTGCTACAACAAGGGTCATGTCTTGAACCCACTCTCATAACATAACAACGGGTCTAACCTAACCAGACTTTGTGATTTGTTGTGCTGCCACAAGGTCACGAGTGGTCTGGAGGCTGAATATACCGAAAGTTGCAAGGAGTTGCAATTGGCAAGAGTTGCCTACCCATTAAGTATGGGGTGGTTTGTTGTGCTGCCACAAGGCCAGTACCATAATGTTAATGGGATTCTGGTCCCACTAGGATACAACTGGAGTATCCCGTCTTTGCACAACGAGGGTTGTGCAAATTTGTCAAAAATTAGTGGGAGTTATAAAATTAGGATTAAAGACTATATCTTAATTTTAATTAATGAATATCTGCATGGTATCTAATTATTACAAATCTTCTCTTGTAGACTTCAATGGCGAACCACCCATTATGTGGCATACTTGATGCAAACATGCTTACTGGTCCAAACTACAGTGACTGGCTCAGGAACTTGAGAATTGTTCTCACCGTTGAGAAGATAGCCTATATTTTTGATCAGCCTGTACCTCCTCTTCCTGCCGATGATGCTGAAGAGGGAGAGATCATTGCTTACGAGAAGCACAAAGATGATGCCACGCTTGCCCAATGTTATATGCTTGCCTCTATGACAAATGAGTTACAGAGGTAACTTGAAAAGATGGATGCTAGATCCATTCTGTTTCACCTTGAGGAGCTCTTTGGAGTTCAAAGTTGAACAGAAAGATATGAGATATCTAAAAGCATGTTCGGGGCAAGAATGTCTGAGGAAACATCTGTGCAGACACATGTTCTCAAGATGATTGTGAGGATCGAAAGGTTGGCAGAATTGAGTTTCGACATGAATACGAATCTTTGTGTCGATTTGATTATGCAATCTCTCCCTGGTTCTTTTTCCTAGTTCATTGTCAATTTCAACATGAACAAAATAGAATGCTCTCTTGGCAGAGCTTCTAAACATGTTGAAGACCGCTGAGAGCACCATGAATAATGAGAAATCTCCTGTGATGCTTGTTGGTAAGATCAACAAGAAGAGGAATTTTTAGCAAGTCTTTAAGAAAGGCAAGGCAAAGAAGAAGGGAAAAAAGGTAAAGACTGCTAAGAAAGAAGAGGCTAGGAAGGACAAGGGCCAATGCTTCCATTGCCATAAGGATGGCCACTAGAAGAGGAACTGAAAGTTATACATTGCAGAGAAAGTAAAACAGAAGCTTGGAGAAGCTTCAGGTATGTTCATGATTGACCTTAACTTGTCATATAGATCCACATCATGGGTATTAGATATTGGATGTGCATCTCACATCTGCAATGATTTGCAGGTTCTGACAAGTAGTAGGCGATTGAACAAAGGAGAGGTTGACTTGCGATTGGGAAATGAAGCAAGAGTTGCTGCACTTGCTGTCGAGAGCGTAAACCTCAAGCTTTTTTCAGGAGCTACATTAGAGTTAACAGATTGTTAATATGTCCCTTCAATAATTAAGAACATTATTTCTATTTCATGCTTAAATAAATGTGGATTTATTGTAAGCTTTGGGAATAAGACATGTTCTTTATTATTAAATGGCGAATTGTTTGCCAATGGGAGCTTAATCAATGGTTTGTTTTTACTAGATGTGGATACTCCTGTTTTGTGTGTAGATGGACCTCTTAAGAGGAAGACGAATGATGTGAATCAAGCATACCTTTGGCATTAGTGAGGAAAGATTGAAAATATTGTGCAAATATAGATATATTGATCCATTTGATTATGAATCATTTGCAACCTGTGAATCTTGTCTCATGGGAAAAATGACCAACTCTCCATTTACGGGACATGGAGAGAGAGCTGGTGAGTTACTAGAACTCATACATTCTGATGTATGTGGGCCTATGTCCACCCAAGCCAAAGGGGGTTACTCATACTTCATTACTTTCGCTGATGATTTCTCTAGGTACAGATACGTGTACTTAATGAAGTACAAATCTAAAGCCTTTGATAAATTTGTGGAGTTTAAGAATGAAGTAGAGAAACAAATGGGAAAGAGTATTAAAACTCTTCGATCTGATCGAGGAGGAGAATACTTGAGTACGGACTTCACACAATACTTAAAGGATAATGGTATATTATCCCAATGGACTCCGCCTTACACACCTCAGCTGAATGGTGTGGCTAAAAGGAGGAATCATACATTATTAGATATGGTACGAGCCGTGATGTGCTTTACTGGATTGCCCTTGTTGCTCTGGGGCTATGCCCTAGACACTACTGCTCACTTATTAAATAAAGTTCCTTCTAAGTCAATATCTTATACTCTATATGAGATATGGAAAGGGAAGAAACCAAACCTTAAGAATGTTAAGGTCTAGGGTTGCCCTGCTCATGTTAAGAAACACAATCCTGATAAACTGGCATCCAAGACTGAAAGATGTAGGTTTGTGGGATATCCTAAGGAAACTTATAGATATTATTTCTACCAGCCTTGCGATCAAAGAGTGTTTGTAGCTAAGCGAGCTGTATTCCTAGAGGAAGAGTATATCCTTGAAGGAAACAGTGGGAGTATGGTAGAACTAGAAGAGGTTCTAGAACCACAAACTGGAGCTGCATCATCTCAGGAACCAGTTCAGGTTGGCACGCAAACTGTGCGTAGGTCTGTCCATGTACCTGTCCAACCAGATAGATATATGGGACATATCTCTGATGGTGGGGACAAGACACACTATAATGAGGATGATAATCCTAAGACCTATGAGGAGGCAATAAGTGGTATTGACTCTTGGAGATGGCAAGAGGCCATGAAATCAGAGATGGACTCCATGTACTCTAACCAAGTTTGGAACTTGGTAGATCCACCTGAGGGTATAGTACCCATCGGATGTAAGTGGATCTTTAAAAGAAAAATTTGAGCAGATGGAATGGTTGATACCTACAAGGCTAGGTTGGTTGCGAAGGGATATCGTCAAAGACAAGGAGTTGACAATGATGAGACCTTCTCACCAGTTGCCATGACTAAGTCCATCATGATTTTACTTGCCATAGCTGCGTACCATGATTATGAGATCTAGTAGATAGATGTGAAGACCGCTTTCCTCAATGGACACCTTGAGGAAGAGGTGTATATGATACAACATGAAAGATTCATATCCAAGGAGCACCCAGATAAGGTATGCAGGTTGCTAAGATCCATTTATGGATTGAAGCAAGCATCCCGAAGTTGGAATTTAAGATTTGATGTAGCTATCAAGTCTTATGACTTCGTTAAGAACGAAAGTGAGCCGTGTGTGTATAAGAAAACATGTGGCAGTGTAATCACCTTCTTGGTCCTATATGTCGATGACATACTACTCATTGGGAATGATGTAGGTATATTGTCATCAATTAAAGCCTGGCTGTCGAAGCACTTCTCCATGAAGGATTTGGGTGAGGCATCCTATGTATTGGGGATCTGGATCTATAAAGATAGATCAAATAGAATGCTAGGCTTGTCCCAATCAATGTACATAGATTCCATCGTCAAAAGGTTTGACATGGAAAGCTCCAAGAGAGGTCTCATATCGATGAGACATGGAGTCTACCTCTCTAAGAAAATGTCCCCTAAAACTTTTGAAGAGGGGGGGGCATGAATAGGGTACCTTATGCTTCTGCCATAGGGTCCATCAAGTATGGCATGCTATGTACAAGGCTTGATGTTGCATATGCTCTAAGTGTTACGAGCAGGTTTCAGACGGATCCAGGTAAGTAACACTGGATAGCTGTGAAGTGTATCCTTAAGTACTTGCGAAGGACTAAGGATATGTTTCTGGTTTATGGAGGAGAGGACTTGAAACTTGGAGGTTATATTGACTCAAGTTTTCAGTCCGATAAATATGACAACAAGTCAATTTTGGGGTATGTGTTTACCCTGAATGGTGGGACAGTGAGTTGGAAAAGTTCCAAACAAGACACCACTGCTGATTCTACGACCGAAGCTGAGTACATTACTGCTGCTAAGGCGGCCAAAGAAGCGGTATGGATGAAGAAGTTCATCGAAGAACTTGGAGTTGTTCCGAGCATCTCTGATCCGGTCCCCTTATTATGTGATAATAATGGGGCGATTGTACAAGCAAAGGAGCCGAGGACTCATCAGAAATCGAAGCATATTCTGCGGCGCTACCACCTGATCAGAGAGATTATAGCTAGAGGAGATTGTAGACACGCCATTCTTGACGCCTCCTGAGAAAGTCTCATATTACTATACAACGCCCCGCAACGGCTTACGCATTTTGAATCACTCGAGTGCTTCCTTTTCTCGGATCTTCTTCTGCCTTTTTCGGCATCCGAAATCGTCTCGTCACGGCATTCGGACGGCATCAACACCAGTCAGACGCATCAAGAGGTTCCGGAATCAAGAAGGGGGTCTGCCGGGCGGCCGCCGACGCCTGATTTGAGGACCCGGGTGGGTCTTAATGGGGGCGTCCAGGCCCCTGGACGCCCCCATTATTTTAATTTGTTTTATTCTTTTCTCAGGGCCCAAAACCAAATATAAAAATATAAAAAATATATATATTTATGGAGGCGTCCAGGACCCTGGACGCCTCCATAAAAACAAAAATAAAAAAATAAGTGTAAAATGCCAGTTGGCATACAAAAACAAATAAAATAAATAAAAAAATACATATTAATGGAGGCGTCCAGGCCCTGGACGCCTCCATAAAAACAAATAAAAAATATAAAATGCCAGCCCTAGCATAAAAAGACAAAGAAACAATAAAAAATAATAAACTTTTGGAGGCGTCCAGGCCCCTGGACGCCTCCATCAACTCACTCACGGGCGCCGGCCACCGAACGACGGTTTGTCGTGTGTGAAAAAAGCCAAATTTAGAGACGTCCAGCTGACTGGACGCGCCCATTTCTGAATCACGAGGCGCCGCTCACAAAACCACGCGTTGTGCCAAACCGCGTGCGGCCGTCGTCGGTTTTCGGTGGACCTGTTAGAGGCGTCCGGGACCCTGGACGCCCCCATAAAAGTATTCTAAAAAAATCAATAAAAATAGAATAAAATATTATTTCGGCCCTGATGGAGGTGTCCAGGGTCCTGGACGCCTCCACCTTCCGGAGCTCTATAAATAGAGACCCACCCCCTCAGTTCTGGGGGAGCTAAGCAGTGATCCGATAGGCTGCCGGAGCCCAGAGGCTACGGAGTCATTTTTCTAACCCGTGGGGTCTTTTGTAGGTGGAGGTTCTGCCGGCTTCTCGGGTGCCTACGCTCGCGAGAGGAAGGTCGTCTTCATCCACCGCGCTTCCCCGTCGTCCCCACGCTGCCGGAGCTCCGCCGGATTTCACCCTCGGCTCATCCAATAAGCTTTTTCTTCCCCTTTTTCTCCATAGTTCTTTACATTCATCATATTGCATCCTCTATCCCCCTTCACAAGGGCGCCTCTTCTCTTATACTTCTTGCATCCATCATCTCATTTTCCTCCTACTCGAGTCCGAGAGGGGTTTAAAAGATAACACCAACCAGGTGTGTGTCTTGCCATCATTTCGTTATTTTTACCGCGAGGATTTGAATACTACACCTCCATCTTTCTAATCCACTTGTCATTTATTTGTCGTTGTTTTGCAAGGGTACCCGAGGAAAGCCCTCTCCGTCGGCCGGCCGGAAGGAGAGGAAGAAGCAACCCGCCATGTCCCGCTCTTGAGGTAGGCGCGATCACTTTCTTATTTTGGGGTCTTTCGGCCCCTGGCGATCACATCTTTTCATCGAGGCCGCGGCGAGTCACTTCCCCAATGGCCGTTTAAATTTCTGTTTCCTATATTCTCTTTATATTTTGTTAAATTCTGCTTATATCATCGAGGCCGCGGCGAGTCACTTCCCCAATGGCCGTTTAAATTTTCGTTCCTATATTCTTTCTATATTATATTATATTTTGCTCATATCATCGAGGCCGCGGCGAGTCACTTCCCCAATGGCCGTTTAAATTTCCGTTCTTATATTCTCTCTATAATCTGTTATATTCTGCTCATATCATCGAGGCCGCGGCGAGTCACTTCCCCAATGGCCGTTTAAATCTCTGTTCTTATATTCTCTTTTATATTCTGCTATATTCTGCTCATATTCTCGAGGCCGCGGCGAGTCACTTCCCCAATGGCCGTTTCAATTCTTGTTATTTAATTTCTGCACCATTCCCGTCCCCCCGAGGCCGCGGCGAGTCACTTCCCGCTATGGCCGTTTGAACCCCATATCTTGCTATATTATACTTGTCCCGCTCGCCCCACCGGAGCAATCTCCCGTGGTGGCCCCTTCTCTCTTCTCTATCATTTCTGTGTTGCAGCAAAACAACAAAACAAACAAAAAAAGAGGAGCCCGCGCGCTCTCCGCATCCTCTTCCCCGCACCATCGAACTCCGAACCGCGTGACGTCGCTCACAGATTGGCGATCACGGTGGGACGTCTACTGCTTCCTCTCGGCTACCCTTGCAAGTTCGGCACCACCCGTGCCTCTCCACCTTGGCGCCCACGCGCGCCCCCGTTGTGCTCACGGCAGCACCGTCAGTTCTGATTGGTTCTTTGTTTATTACATGTTTGTTATTTCTGTTGTTTTCCCACTCCATATATCTGTCAGCATTCCATTGCATACATCCATTCCTCTTTTCTATCCTTTTTTTCATTTTTTTTGAGGATCACCCTTTCCCGGTGAAGGAAGGACTCTCCGTTTGGGAATTCCTCTCAACGGACTAGAATCTCCTACACTGGGACCTCCGTAAGTCCCCGACATCGAAGAATCTCCTCTTCGTTCACTGGGCTGGTTGTACCATTGAAGTTCCCCGAAGTTAGTCATTTCATTCGTGGTGAGACGAGAGACCCTAGCTGACACGGCGGTGAAACAAAAATAAACTAGGGTCCCTATCTTGTGTGAACTTCGGATCTCGCTAAAAACACACAAAAAAATCATCAAAATCAAAACAAAAAAAAGGGCGTAAAGGCATCCACTTGTTTGATAATCTCTGCTACCTACTTGCTAGTGTATGTTTTTGCGTTCTGGGAGAACTGTGAGCATGTCTCACGAGTCTTCTGAGGAGAACCACCCTAGCCGTGGTTTGACAGCCGACCCGCGAGTCTATGCTATGGACTCGGGTCCTTCTCATGACCCCTCGCATGAGGTGCAGGTTATTGCCGGGGACACGTCCCCGCCACAGGATATCACTTCCTTACTGGGCGTCCTCGCCAACACGGAGCTTACCTCTGAACAGCTCCGGGCCTTCCAGGCCATTCTAAAGGGGAAATCTGTTTCCCCCACGCCCCAGGAGTCAACTCCGGCTATCGCACCTCTCCACGAGTCCGTGCAGGCCATTCCATCTCCTTCATTGGCGCAAGCCATCCAGTCTCCCTCGCTTCAAGGACAAGCGAGCCAACAACCTCCCTCATTCCAATTCCCGTCACAATCTCAAACTCCCGGTGTTCCTCACACACCGTTTCAGCCAGGGCCAACTGTCGGTGGTCCGACAGTTCCCTCTCATTCCGGGTTTCCCCCTCAAGTCTCCGGGAGACAGTTTCTCCCCCAATGGCAAGTGCCACCTTCACCCCCAGAGGAGCTCGCCCAATCGCTCCTCAATAGGTTCAATCGCATGGACGAGCAGTTTCAAAATCTGAGAAGAATGGTGGACGTGAAAGCCACCCCGGAGGTTGCTTTGCCAATCCTCCCCGTCATTCATCTCCCTCCCTCCGAAATGCCCACGTACCGCAGATACAATGGTACCGGCAACCCCTTCATTCACCTCAAGGACTTCATGTATGAGTCCTCCTATTGGCAAAACGATCAGAGGTCCCTGGCATACCTCTTTCGGAGATCATTGGATGGTCCCGCGCTTGAGTGGTTCTATTCTCTGGAGCCCCGCGAGGCCGAGAATTTTGAAATAGTGCAGAGAAGGTTCTTGCAGAAATATAGGGATAGGGTCGGTCCCTCACTCTCCATTACCGACCTAGTGGCCGAAAAGATGAAACCCGACGAGGATTTTGTCCGATATGCTGATAGATGGAGGTCTCTGGCGGAAAGAATAAGGGATACCCTCTCCGAGCCCGAACAAGTGAAAATGATTGTGTCTAATGCAACCCCGCAGTTCAGACACGTCCTCGCCATGAATAAACTTACTACAATGGAGGAACTCTATGAAAGGGCCCGATACATCCAAACCCAGCTAAAAGACTCCCCCATCATGAACATGTTTGAGTCGCCGAAGCCCAAAGTGGTCAGAAAGACAGGCGCTGGTGTCCCGGGCGGAGCCACAGAAGGGGTCGTGACAAATGAGCAAGTCAGTGCGGTCAACAATGCCAACTATGCAGTCAACCCAAGGCCTCAACAAATGCCCCGACTACCCCTTCAATCAGGTCCTTTCCCTCTCCGTCCTCCACCCCAAAATAATCCACCCCAGGATAATATGCCTCCATTACGCCAACCCCAGCAACAACAACCACAACCTCAACAACAACAACCACCGCTTCAGTACAACCAAGTTCCACCCCCGGGGAACTATGGTCCCCAACAGCAACAAAGGAGGCCGCTCGGTCCTAAGAGAGCCTACTATCCACCATTGCCAGAAACCTTAGCAGATATTTTTAATGCCCTCATGGCATCGAACCAACTCGCCCTACCCAGAGAAAGGCCCGCCTGGCCCCCAAATGTTGATACCTCCAAATACTGCGTCTACCACAGGCAGCCGGGACACACAGTGGATTACTGCTTCCATTTCAAAGATTACATCCATGATATGAATGATGAACATCAAATAGATTGGGATGAGATGAGACGGTACGTCGCGGCTCTCAAGGCTAGGAGACCTCCTCAGAGGCCACAGCAGCAGTTACAACAGCAGCAGCAGCAGCAACCACAACAACAACAGCAGCCTCAGCAGGCCCCACAACAACAGCCCGACATGGGCATAATCCAGAATCCACTACCGGAGCACCAACAGCCCAATCATCAGGTTAACCCCATCTCCTCCTTCCCGGAAGTCGGGAGAGAGCAGGTGTGGCACCAGGAAAGTACCTCCATTCTTTATACCTCCAACCCTATCGTCATGCAACCCCCTCACCTTGCCCGGGTAGCACCTCTCTCTCATCAACCCGCATCGGTATCGCCTTCACCATTTCCACTACCATTACGCCCTCTCATCCGCACCCCGACCTCCTATCAACCAACACTTTCTACTACGCCTTCACACCCTCTCACCTTCTCCCACTCCCCCACTTTACCATCCACCTCTACCACATTTACCCCTACGCCTTCTAAACCCCTTATCATCCGTCCACCATACATAACCCCGTCTTTCTCCACCACATCACCACTAATGCCTTCAAAACCACTCATCACCCACCATCCGCCTCAAAACCTTTACCCGTTTCAAACCTTACCTCCACCTCCACCTAACAAACCCCTCATCAGAATCCCTGCTCCCGTCATCACCCCTGCTTCATCAACCATTCCTCCACTACTACCCCTCAAACCCCTGTTAAAACCCACTGCTACCCCCACAGAGGTACAAAAGCCGCAGGCAATGGTGCTCCGGAGTGGAAGGATTTTCCACAGGGTTTTCCCCCACAACAGTCAGAATCCCGAGCAATCTCAGCCAGAGAAGGATGATGCAGAACAACCAGAAAGAGCTATCCCTGGAACACAGTATGATCTACTGAAACACTTGGACAAGACGCCTGCCCGGATCTCCATCCTAGAGCTACTTCAAAGATCCACATCCCACCAGGCGGCCTTGATGGAATATCTTCAAAAGGTCATGGTTAATGAAGACCTCCCCGTGGAGAAGATTTCGACCGTCCTGACCCCAACAGACACACAACCGGCCATCATGTTCCACAACTACGAGCTCGCTCCCAAGGAAGCTCGGAAATATGCATTGTGTATTTCAATAAAAATTAATGGGGTATCCATAAACCCGTGTCTTGTCGACACGGGTGCGTCCATAAATGTGATCTCCATGAGCACTCTTCAGTTGTGTGGGGTTGACGAGGAACAAATAAGACCTTCCTCGATCACGGTCACGGCCTATGACAATAGCAAAAGGCCGCCGCAGGGGATGATTATTCTGAAGGCAGAACTAGGCCCCATGGCAATTCCCACGGAATTCCATGTCCTCGACATGGACCCCACATTCAAGGCTATACTGGGTCGTCCTTACATTGAAACCATGGACGCTGTGCCTTCCACCAACCATCAGTGCCTGAAGTTTCCTTACAACGGGAGAATTATTAAAGTGGTCAGTACACCTGTCCTTCACACAGTGGATGCTATCAACACCTCTCTGCCCTCTGTTTGGCCGTCTCATCGGCCCATATTATCACTGCTGGACGTGCGTGATCCATCTCGCATGCCACTAGCACCAAAAGAGCCGGTCAGGGCAACCACAACATCGTGTCTCCCTTTTCACTCCAAAGGTTGGGAGATTATGAGGAACATCGGCTATCAACAAGGAAAAGGGCTGGGCGCACAGTTACAGGGTATGCTCAAGCCGCCAAAGAAATTAGGCCGAACCGTAGGTTTGGCCTAGGCTTCAAAGGACCGTTCAAGGCAGATTGGAAGCCCCTCACATGGACTCTATCAAACCACTTCAACAGAGGGCCCGTTGTTCAGATGGGAGATCACCCACGAGAAGCATATGGGGAATCACATGCTGTATATTTTGCTGAAAAATGTCCGAGGATCACCAAAAGAGGCAAGATCAAAGATCCGGAATGCGAGTGGGATAAATGGTTCGACATACGGGACATTTCTGTTGCACTGGAAAGGATGTTCTCGTCCCCACAGCTTGAAGGACCACCATTGATCTCCGAGATACCAGAGAATATTACCACTCTTGCCAAGGTTCCAAACTATCCTCGTCCTCGCCAGAAGGACTCTGTCATCGACGGATCTTCATCCGTCCTCAACATTGCCATCGACGGCTCATTAGCCGCCATCCTCTCCATCCACTCGTCTCAGCCTTTGCTGATATCTTCTTCCTGGGCCAGACAATTGTCTGATGATCTTCCCAGGTCCCCTTCTTTGCTTACATACCTACGCGGGCTTTTCAACCCGCGCCAGGTCTTCAACCATGATTTGCTCTACGAGCCCCACAATCCTCTAGCCATAACCACTTTCCTCTCTCCTCCAATCTCTTTTCACTGCTTTGTCATTAAAAATGAAAACGAAAAAAAAACGTCAATTTTCAAACTCTCCAACAACACATCTTCGTTGAGGAAACCTCCTACATCTCCCACGGGTGCGTACCGCCTTGCGGACCACCCGTCCAAGGTCCGATGAGCGACCTTTTCTACCCCTCCTCTGAGGGGTCTTCTCCTGTACATTCTACACCATCCTCCTCATCTTCCTCTTCGTCTGTAAATATTGTCAGTCAATCTAGGAATGATAGGCCAAGGGTAGTACCTAGGAAGAAATCCAAGGGTAGGCAGATCCCTCGTCGATTCCTTCTGGATTTGGCCGCCAGGTGTCAGGCCCTTCTTGCCATCCCCCAGTTGTTAGAAAATCCCATCCAGCTACCCGAAATAGAATGCGAGGGCGACTGTGCATCTGATGAAGGGTATGGAGTCTACGAGATCACGAATGAAGAATGCCCCACTGAAGATGAGGGTGAAGAATATGAGGATGCGGCGGGCGCATACGCTAGCGGAATGAGGAGATTCGACGAGCCGTCAACCGCCGTAGAAGAATCCACCAAAGAAGTCAACTTGGGGACTGAGGAAGACCCTAGGATCATCCTCATAAGTGACAACCTACCACCCTCTGAAGAAGAGGCATTAATCGAGGTCCTCAAGGAATATAAGGACACGTTTGCATGGAGCTACGAGGATATGCCGGGTTTGGATTCAACCTTGGTCGAACACCGTTTAACCCTAAAACCAGGGTCCATCTCGGTAAAACAAAGGTTAAGGCGTTTCCACCCTCAGATGGCTTTGAAAATGAAAGAAGAGGTCGATAAGCTCCACAAAGCCAGGTTCATTAGAGTCGTTCTTTATCCTCAATGGGTGGCGAACATTGTCCCGGTCATGAAGAAAGATGGGAAAGTCAGGATTTGCATCGACTTCCGGGACCTTAACCGCGCGTGTCCAAAGGATGATTTTCCCTTACCTCACATTGATGTGTTGATTGATAACACGGCAGGTTTTGAAACCCTCTCTTTCATGGATGGATTTTCAGGATACAATCAAATTCGTTTGGCAGAAGAGGATCAGGAAAAGACGTCATTCACTACCCCTTGGGGAACATATTGTTACGTGGTCATGCCGTTTGGGTTAAAGAATGCTGGAGCTACTTACCAAAGAGCGATGATGGCCATATTTCATGACATGATGCACATATATCTGGAAGTGTATGTGGATGACTTATTGGTGAAATCAAGGACCAGGATGGAACATCCAGAAGTTTTGGCTAAGGTCTTGCAAAGGTCAAGAGAATTCCAATTGAAAATGAACCCGAAAAAGTGTGTGTTTGGTGTGTCGTCAGGTAAATTGCTGGGGTTCATTGTGAGTAAAAGAGGGATCGAGATAGATCCCGACAAAGCCAAGGCTATCAGGGATATGCCGCCTCCCAAGAATTTGAGGGAAGTCCGAGGTTTAATCGGCAGGCTGCAGTTTATTCGTCGGTTTGTGTCTCAACATTCACAAAGGTGTAGACCTCTCTACGAGTTGACCAAGCCAGGAGTAGAATTCCACTGGAATTCTAAATGTCAGAAAGCTTTTGAAGGGTTGAAGGAATATCTGGCTAGTCCACCCGTTCTCATTCCACCTAAACCAGAAAAACCTCTGATCCTTTACATCTCAGTCTTGGATGACTCCGTGGGAGCCGTCCTCGCACAAGCTGATGAAGAAGGCAAGGAACGGGCAACCTATTACTTGTCCAAACTTCTCAATCCCTGTGAGCAGAAGTACACCGGCATGGAGAAAACCTGTGCTGCCCTCGTTTGGGTAGTGCAGAAATTGAAGCACTACTTCTTGGCTCACGAAGTCCACTTGATTGCTCGAATGAATCCTATCAAATTCCTTCTGGAGAAAGCCGTCCTTACGGATAGGCTAGCACGCTGGCAAAGTTTTCTCTCTCAGTTCGACATCACCTACATCCAGCAAAAGGCGATTAAAGGTTATGCCATAGCCGAGCATCTCGCTCACCATCCTCTTCCCAAGTTCGATCCCGTCCAATCAGAGTTTCCAGATGAGGAACTAATGTCCATCAACCAATCAGATGAGCCAATGTGGACACTATATTTTGATGGAGCTCTGAATTCTCAAGGGAGAGGAATCGGCATCGCCCTCCTGTCGCCGGAAGGCCTCACATTCCCATTGGCATACCAGCTCAAATTTCCAGTCACCAACAATATAGCCGAATATGAAGCTCTTCTAGCTGGCCTAGGACTCGCTCATTCTTTTCGTATCACTGAGTTGCGAGTCGTAGGTGATAGTCAACTCATCCTTCGCCAGGTACTCACTAAGTATCGCACTCGCGATCCCAAACTCAAGCCATACCAAGAACTCACTGCTGCCTTTGCCAAACTGTTCACAAAACTGATCTTTGTTCATATCCCTCGTCATCAGAATATTCTCGCCGATGCCCTCGCCTCATTGGCATCATCCATAAGGTTCCCTCTAGGAAGATGGTTTAAGTCCATTTCCATCTACAAACTTCACGCCCCTGCAGTCGATGATGCTTCCTACGTAAACATCAAAGACAGGATAGCAAGGAAGATCCTGCAGGAAGATATCCTTGAGAAGAGGGAGCTCATGTTGGCAGAGGCTGAAGAAGAACTGGCTGATGAAGAGAAACCATGGTTCTATGAAATTGTCAAATATTGCCAAGATCAGTCTTATCCTGAAGGGGCCACCACAGAGGACAAGAAAGCCATAAGAAGGGTGGCTCAGAAATACACATTGATTGGAGGTCTACTCTATAGGAGGAGCCTTACTGGTATTCTGTTAAGATGTCTTGGTGACGATGAGGTTTGGAAATGTGTAGAAGAGACGCACTCGGGTGTGTGCGGTGGCCACGTGAATAGTCAGATGCTCGCCAAGAAGATCATTCGTCAAGGCTTTTATTGGCCCACTATGGAAGAGGATTGTGCTGTCTATGTCCGTAGGTGTGTCAAGTGTCAACTTCACGCCGATAAAATCCATTCACCATCTTCCTCACTTCATCCAATATCCTCCCCATGGCCTTTCTCCATGTGGGCATTCGACATCATTGGTCCCCTTAGGTGATCCCAATTCCCTCACCAAGCAGAAATCTTTCATCCTTACTGCAACGGAATACTTCACCAAATGGGCCGAAGCCGAAGCTTACGCGGAAATCAAGGCATCAACAGTCTGCAAGTTCATCATAAGAACATTCTCGCCAGATTCGGCGTCCCAAGCACGATCGTCACCGACAATGGGCCACAATTCATTTCTCAGGACCTACAGGACCTCTGCAAAAGGTACGCAATTGCATTGCATCATTCATCGCCTTATTACCCACAAGGTAACGGTCAAGCGGAGGCCACCAATAAAACATTGCTCAAAATCATCAAAAAAACCTGCGAGTCTAGTAAGTTTTCAGACTGGCCAGAAAAGCTTATCGAAGCCCTATGGGCCTATCGCACCTCAATCCGTACCCCCACCGGGCAGACTCCATTTGCCCTCACTTATGGTATGGAAGCGGTAGTCCCGTACGAGACTCTGATCCCTTCTCTCAGGGTACAATTGGATGAGGAATTTCCCCTCGACGATCGTCGTAATTCACTCCTCGCCCAGTTGGAACTCTTGGATGAGAAGCGGCTGGCCGCCGCCGAACACGCGCGTGTGTATCAAAATAGACTCGCTCGCTTTTACCAAAAGAAAGTCGTTGAGAGAAAATTCAAAGTCGGTGAGATGGTCGTAAAAAGAATTTTTGTCAAACCTGGAGGGCCGCGTTCTAAGCTCCAACCCAATTGGGAAGGACCATTTGTAATTCAAGCCGTGTACCCTGGCAACGCCTACAAGCTAGTCAACGCCGAAGGGACCGAGTTATCCCACCCTTGGAATGGGCTTTATCTTAAGAAATACTACCCTTAGCACAAAACAAAAATAATGATGAAAAGATAAAAAACATCAAAAACAAGGAAATATTGAAAACCACTAAAAATATGGAAAATTCAAAATGCCGATGCCTGGCAGGCACCATGTAGTTAAGTCCCTGCATCTAACCTTCATGTTAGGATAGGGCCCATTAAGGCTTGGTAGGCACCGGGTCTTGGTTTGCCAGAACCGTGGAGACCCTGTCCGGCCACGTCGGCCTATGCTCGCTCGAAGGAAGCTAACATGTGTTCACTTATGTATTTTATTCAAAAAAGTTGGTAGCATCACCTACGGTAGGGCCACACCTAGAAGATCTCCGGAAGCTGTAATCTTTATTCTTTTCTCTTCGACCAAATGAGACAGTCGGCGCCCTTAAAACGCTGAGCATGAGAAACCGAAACTCAAACCCCAAAGGCAAGAGTAGGACCCATTTCCTCGAGCATCGATCAGAGCACGAGAAGAGGGCAGTGTCCCCGCAGGCATACGAAGAGGGAGCCCACCAACGTCAAACGACTATATCTCCCTCACAGAAAGAAATACAAAATCAAAATCAAGAGAAAAGCCTGGTCGTGACCGTGCCTGGTACGATAAACGGAACCCCTCAAAGCAAAAGTCTGAATCCACAAAGGGGGGCCGTGGAATGTAAATGCTCGAGATTTGGTCCGAAGTTGTCCGAAAGGAAAGAGTTAATGGGCCCTTATTCGCTCGCCGGGTTAACGGCTTTGCCGGTCCTCTCAGGAGGTTTATCCCCTACGCTCTTCCTTCTCCCTCTAAAGATGAAGGTTCGATGGAGTTTCTGAAAGGTGAAAACTGCCCAGGGTCTGCGACCTTATTTTAATATACACATTTTGGTTGCCTACTTTGAAAAGCAAAAGCTATCGCTGCGAAGGAGTCTCTGTGTTTCTGGCTGGTCAAGACCCCTGTTTACCACCTTGATGTTTTCTTGTTTAACCTCGGGCTTAGGCCAATGCAAGCGCGTCACCTATGGGTGCGACGGCGTCTGATTCCGGGTCAGCGTCGCGCGGTTGGTCGTTAGGGTTCCAGGGTGTTCCATCTTATACCATCTAGAGTTGTGAGGAAACAGACCCGGGTCGGGCAAATCATCTACCTCAAACACCTTTTGGGTGAATCCCTGTGGTCGGAAGCAACTGGGAGCCTAAGCATGGCATGACGGTATTGTCATCAGGGTAAGTCTTAGCCGGCGGGATCGTCATTCGAGGGGTCTAGAGGCCCAAATCAACCTAGACGTGCACTTAAGATACCTGGGAGGTTAGTAAGAAACCCCTGTCTCACGTAGGTTAGGTGCCATTTGGGTGCTTGCCGGGCGTTAGCAATAAAAAAATTGAAATGATAAAAGCAAAAAAAATAGAAAAGAGAAATGTACATATTTGCAAACAAAAAAATCTTTTTATGATAAACAAAAAAAATGTCAAATATAAAAAAGAAAACAAATCAATTTTGCATGATTGCATTTACGTGTATCATCTCACTTTAATACCGCTTGCATTCGTGTGCTTGCCTGTCGCATTTATCATCACCGCATCTTTCCCTTGCCTTCGTTAAATAAAGGCTTGGCCCCTTGACCAGTTATCAAGGACAGTCACAGTGACCATTTGCCTATTGAGCAAGGGGCCAAGTCAGAACAGAAATTCTGATTTGTTTGTTTCAGTGATATGTGCAGGGATTCAGGTAACTGAAGCAAAGGTAAAAAACAAACAAACCAAACCTTGTGTTTTATTCCAAAAACCAAAAAAATTACATCAAGTTCCGCCCTCTCTCTCTGCATTACTCGTCCCACTACTCTCCGGGCAAAACACTCTCAAAGGTGCTACCCAACTACGAAAAGCGGTACTCCTGCCGCTCTGTACTCCTCTTCCTATTCCCACATCCCGGCGTTGATCCGCGGAAGCAGCAGAGAAGCTACCAACACGAAAGCCACGCTCTCGTGCTCTTCGGTAGCGCTCCTCACCTTCTCTCAGCCACTGTTCAGCAAGACCAAGGCTGATTCGGAGTTCGAATAGTTGGGCCTCCATGGCCCTTCGTTCCTCCCTTTCAGTCAATCTGTTGGCTCTTTCTCTCTCTGCGTCTCTTTCTCTCTCTGTCCGTTCTCTCTCACGGTCTTCCCTCTCCAACTGGAGAGTGATCCTCAGTTCCATAGCATCCCTGGATGAGTCGTCATCAGGATGACGCCGCAGTTCCCTCTCCAGTTCTGCTATCCTAGCCTCCTTCTGCGCAGCTTGGGCAAGCGCTTCTTCCGTCTCCTTTTCCTGTCGAGTGTACCATCTCAGATACGCGATAAGGCGTAAACAAAGAGAACTCAACGCTGAAACTTTTACCTGTATACGAAGCATTCCTTCTGCCTCCGCAGCACGCTGCGTGGCGTGAGCAAGTTGCTCATGAAGCGAGTCAAGTTCTGAGGTGGGAATCCACAAGCTGGAAGAGGAACCACCTACTCCCATCGCTGGGGAGGCTGCGCCAATCTGGGCATGCTGCGACCATGTGAATTAGCAGCCAACATCTGGAATCTGGGGTTTTAACTAGGAACGTACTGTACACCTACCAAGGCGCTCGTAGCTCCGCGGGCATCACCCAACTGTTGTTCCATCTCTGCCAAGCGAGTTCGTAAATTCGCTATCATGGCATCCCGGACATCCTGCAGCCTTACAAGTCAGCATTTTTACCAAAAAAACCAAGAAAAGGAGAAAGAATAGAAGAGAAAAAGGGGAAACCTACCTCCACAAGTCCCCTGGGTTGGAACCGTTCTGCGTACTTTGTCCTATATAGACGCAAGTAGTCCTCGCTGTCCCGCGCCTGTGATTCTACAATCGTGCCACCCCGTTGCCAGTCCTCATACTGTTCGGGGAATCGCACGCGCCAGTCAATGCAAGTCGCCGGTCCCCGCGTCTTTCTCCCGACACGAGGTGGCGCAGCTGAATCCACCCATTCTTGAGCCAGTCCTAAAGTCCTCATAACTAATCGTAGCCGAAGCGGCTCGATTTCATTCAGGCAGTGCATCCATAGTTCCCGTCCGAACCGGGCACGACTTGCTAGAACCCACGGCTGGTTGGCATCGACCATGTCTGAGTAGGGTCTCCAGTTTACCATCGCCGTAGGGAACTCCTGTAGCTCCCGCCTTAACACCATCAGTTGGTAGGTTAGGGGTGCCGCACTCATGACGGGTTCCCACCGCCTGGCTAGCGGCACCATCACGGGTCGCCAATGTCGAGCTCTCCCCATAGGGAGGTAATAATAGCTCCATAACTGCTCGGCGCAGGTCATCAGCACCTTGCGAAAATAACAAAAAAAATACAAAACAAGCAAAACCAAAAAAAATACCTGGATGAATGGTGTGAAACCACTCACAGTCATCTCACGATCCGTTTCTTGGAATAGGCCTGCAAACAAGTGTGCCAGCATGGCGGCTCCCCAGGCATAATACCCTACTCTTCCAAGGTCTGACAGCAGCTCCAGGAAGCAACATTGGATACCATCCCCTTTCGAGCTCAGTACCAATCTCCCCAAAAGGAAGAGGAGAAATCTCCTCAAATCTATGTCACATCTTTCCCAGTTGCCGAAATCTGTGCAGTACACGGCACGGCATCCTATTTCTATCCTTTCCATGAACTCTTCTGAGGATTCGTCGTCCCGCCGACGAGTGTCGGTGAGCCCTAATGCATCCATGAGGGACGCCCTAGCTACCGACCTGTTCTTCCGACCATCTAGGTCCAAACCCAGTAACTTCTGGGCACCTTCTCTGTAGTCCGCGTAAGTGACTCCGGTCACTGCCTCGCCTTCTACCTTCAGGCTTGTGATCCGGACCACATCCTCCAAGCTGGGCACCATGTGCCCCCAGGGCATCAGGAATGCCCGGCTCACTGGGTCCCATCTCTCACACAAGGCTTGGATCAGGACTAGGTCAAGTTGGATCGGCTCGATCCGAAGGAAGGTACCAAATCCCATCACGTCTAGCCTCGCCTTCTGAAAATCTGGGAGGCCCCTGTACGCTGCTACTACCAACTCCCATAAGATTTGTGATTTCATCACAACCTACACATACAAGGAATGGGGGTGAGGTTTGGTCAGAAGAAAGGAAGAAAAAATGAGAAAAGGGCAGGAAAATTTGGCTTACGAGTTGTGATTGGGTCCTTTCGCTGAAGTGCCCTTCGAGGTCCGAAAGCCTCCTGGAACTACTACCACTGGACCTGCTTCTCTTCGAGGAGTGGGAAGATTCGCCCTCCATTCAACTCTCGGAATTTTGAACTCCTCCTCTCCCGTGAGAACTTGTGCTCCTCGAGTTAGTCCTCGATATACCTGGGAAGATAAAAGGGACACGAATTTATAGAAATGGAAGGAGTGCGGGCCAAGATTGCCTCCATCACCTGTCGATGATAGCCCTCGCAATAAGACACCGGCCAAGCGGCCCCATGTGTCGCTTCACCGCTCGCACAGGGTGATTGACTGGACGAAGAATAGGACGAATAGCCCCTATGTTGTCTAGGGATACCCTATCATGTTTTGGAGGACGCCCGCAAAATTTGGCACAACATCCGGGAAAAGGAACTAGGGCCGTCAGTATTGACTTCGACGGCAGATTCCCGTGGAAAATGGTCACAATAAGACGTGATTCTCCGCTCGAGGCGGAGTCTCGACAGATCCGTCACATGGGAACAGTGCAAAGGAGAAGAAGTGTAGGGAAGAAGGAACGCACAAGAGGACAAACAAGCATCAGAAAATCAAATCACTCCATTCATAATTCTACATAAGTTGTCAAAAACATCATAAACATAAAGAGGTGACGGGTCCGCTAGCCCGCCAATCCTCACCATCACTCATCTCTCCGGGCACTCTCCTCCTCTCCCCCGAGGTGAGGGTCCCTCAGAAGCCTCCAGGATCCCCGTGCAGTAGCACCTGCCTCGCCTCTGGGCGCCTGCTCCGCAGCAGTGACTCGCTGCTCCTCCCCTGGCGTGGCGAAGAAGCCACTGGCGGCAAAGCGACCGGACTGGCGGAGTCGCTCCCCGAACTCTCGCGCTCTCTCGTAGCGCGTCTCCATCCCTCCTAGCCTCTGCACGACGGCCTGAAGGCCCAGCTGGAGCTCCCTCACTTGGGCCTCCAAGGCCCTCCTCTCGGTCAGATCCCGCTGTCGCTCGGACCTTCTCTCGGCCTTCTCTCTCTCTACCTCTCTCCTCATCATCTGCAGAAGAACCCTTAACTCCAGGATGTCTGGAGAAGGTCTCTCCTCACCACGATGCCGCAGCTCCGCTACAGTCGCCACCCAGGCGTCACGCTCCTCTTCCGCCCGGGTCGCACGGGCCACCGCACCGGCAAGTTGCTCCCGGAGGGAAGCAATCTCGAGAAAAGGGGCCGAGGAGCTAGAAGATCCGCCAGCCGCTCCCACCGTCGCTGTCTGCTGGGCACGCTGGAACAAAATAAACAACGGCCGTCAGTGAAACTCCAAAATCTGAAGTTAAAAGGGCGGCACGTAACTTACCAGGAGCGACAGCTCATGTTGAGCGACGGCCAGTTGCCGCCTAGTCTCTGACAGCTGGGCGCGCGAGCCGCCGATGCCACGCGTGTCCCCAGCTTGGGGAAGCCCCGCGTAACTCTCTCTCTGCCGCCGCAGGAAGTCGGCACTGTCCTGCACCAGTACACCCCCTTGCTGTCCAGGGAGACGTACGGGCCAGTCCTCGAGCCTCGCCTTGCCGCGACTCTCCTTCCTGACGCGGCTCGGCTCGTCCGCACTCGCCCACTCATCGGCCAGGCCCAGGGTCCTTGCCATGTCCTGCACCAAGAAAGGGGTCCCATATCAGTCAAAAGGAACGCGTCCCCTGTCTAGGACGCGTCCATCATTTGAGTGCAACACTCTCCGAACCCTTTCCTCCTCGCGCGGCTCGCTTCAAAACCCAAAATGAATTAAAAGAGGAAGAGATCGGAGGACCTACCGGACCGTATTCACCTCCTCCCACGCCATCGGGCCCCTCGGGTCCCTCGGGGGCCCGAAGCGGCCCTTCCTCCTCCATGGACGCCGTTCCGTGCTCGGGCGCGTCCCTCCTTGGGCGAGGAGTTCCTCGTCCCTCTCCACCTTCACCACGGTCGGGCCCACCGAACTCCATCGATCAAAAGAGGAGGAAGACGAAAAAGGGGCAAGCGCGTTTCGGCGGAAGGCGGGCTCGTTTGCGGGTAAGGCACGGGAGAAGAAAGGACCACCCGTCGCTTTAAATTTAAAATCAAGGATTAAGACGCGTCCTCGCGCCTGGACGCGCCCAAAAGGGGGGAAAGGAAACAAAATCCCCCCGTGCAAAACATAGTTCCCCGCTGTTCAGGGCAAGGTCTCGCGGAGCGTGCCTCAAGGGACAACTCAGTGCAAAAAAAAGAAAGTGTGGGAGAGAGAAAGTACACACAACACAAAAGCCATTTCCATTTCATATAATAGCCGAAAGTACATCATACAGTGAGAAGGGTGACGTACAAGCAACTCTCTAACTCTCACCGTCACCCTCCTGGTCATCTCCTTCCTCCCTCCTCTGACGGAGATCCCTAGGGGGCCTCCGCGACCTCTGTGAACCCTGAGAAGCCGTGCTCGCCTCGCCCTGCGGTGGCACTCCAGCCTCGAAGGCGCGACGACGCTCCTCGGCCGAAGAAACCAGGTAGCTGCCCATGGAAAAAGAACCAGACTGACGAAGTCGCGCCCCGCGTTCCTTCGCCCTCTGGTACCGCTCCTCGCTCTCCCGAAGCCTCCCCTCCGCCGTGCCAAGACTCAATCGGAGCTCCAGCAGCTGGGCCTCTAGAGCCCTCCTCTCGGTCTGATCCCGCTGTCGCTCCTCCCTCTCTCTCTCCCTATCCCTCTCCCTCTCTCTCTCCACGCTCTCCCTATCCCTCTCCCTCTCCTCTCTCTCCCTCATCGCCTCTCTCCTCGACAGCTCGAGGGCGATCCGCAGATCCACTACGTCGCGAGGAAGCTCCTCAGCCTCCCGTCGCCGCTCCTCCTCTAGCTCCGCAATCCGGGCGTCACGCTCTGCCACCCGGGCATCGCGCTCCTGCTCAGCACGAACAGCACGCGCCAGGGCCTCTCGGATCTCGGCCACCTGTCAAGGCACGCATGCACCGTAAGAGAACAGTGATAGAAGGAAAGTAGCTAGAAAAGGGTCGCGGCCAAGCAAGCACTCACTCGAGCCTCGCGGTCACGCTCGGCCTCCTCAGCCCGAGCCACCGCGTACGCCAGCTGCTCCTGGAGGGCAGAAACCTCCGGAGGAGGGCCCCGCGAACTGGAACCCGCTCCACCAGCCATCGCGGCTGCCGCTGTCTGGTGGGCCCGCTGAAACACGGGGCAAACGTCAGTCAAAGGCTAAGCATCAAAAATCCAGGTCACAAAAAATGCATTGCATAAACTCACCAGGATCTCCAACTCCTGTCGGATGGCCACCAACTGTCGTCTGGCGTCCGCCAACTGGGCCCGCAGGTCGGCAATCATGGTATCACGAGCATCCTGCATTACACATAAGTTAGTATCCCATGCATATACATATAGAAAGGTGGAGCAGTTTCATTTCACTTACCCCTGCCATACCACCCAAGGAGAGGCGGTCCCCGTACGTAGCTCGGTACCGTCTCATGTAGTCTGTGCTGTCCTGTACATGGGACACTACTGGGACCCCGCCCTGCTGCCAGTCCTGGTACTGTGCTGGGAAGCGCGTACGCCAGTCCACGATCTTCGCCTTCCCCTTGGTCTTCCGCCCAATGCGGGCCGGCGCATCTACGTCTACCCACTCCTGGGCCAGCCCCAACGTCCTCATGACCAGTCTAAGCCGCAGCGGCTCAATCTCGTTCAGGCAATGGACCCACACGTCCCGCCTGAAGCGAGGAAGACCCGCTACAACCCAGGGCTGGCCAGCATCGCCCATGCCCAAGTAGGGCCTCCACACCACCTGCATCACCATACATACATCATGTTAGTTACCATTCAGTCACATGCATAAACACAAAAAAATCATACGCATCATACCATGGCCTCGGGATACTCGCTCAGCTCTCGACGAAGTGACGCCAGCTGGTAGCCGTGGGGTGCTGCAACCACGACCGGCCTCCACTGCCGCGCCAGAGGCACGGCCCTCCTGTTCCCATGCCTAGCCCTCCCCATCGGGAAATAGTAATAGCTCCACACCTGCATCCATCATACATCATTAGTACAATAATTACATATTTAACTGTGGGAATGCATAAATAAAATGTTTACCTGGAGGAAAGGTGCGAAGCCGCTGACTGTCGTCTCCTTCTCCGAGTCTGGGAGAGATCAGCAATCAAATGGGCAAGCAGAGCCGCTCCCCACGCATAGTGTCCCACTCTGTCCAGATCCGCCAAGATCCCGAGGAAACGGCAGTGGATGCCATCCCCCTTCGTCCCCAGCAGAAGGCGGCCCAGGAAGAAGAAAAGAAACCTCCGAAGGTCTAGATCCACCAGCTCCCGCTCGCTCGGGTCCTGGGTGAAAGCAGCACGAGCATCCCCCTCCAGTCGAGCCAAGAACTCTGCTCCAGTCTCGCTAACCCGCTGACGCGGGTCGACGAATCCGAGCGCCTCCATGATCTCCACTCGGCCGACTACCCTGCTGTCTCTATCAGTCACGCTCGTCTCTAACCACAGCAGGTCGAGGGCACTCTCTCGGTAGTCGGGGTAGGTGACCCCGCTGACTGCCTCTCCGTCAACTCGTAGCCCGGTGATCCGAGCCACGTCCTCCAGTGACGGCACCATGTGCCCCCAGGGCATCAGAAACGCCCGGCTCGGTGCGTGCCACCGCTCCCTCAGTGCCTGGATAAGAGGAAGGTCGAGCCGGAAGGGCTCGATCCTAAGGAAAGCTCCAAAGCCCATGGCGTCCACACGCGCCCTCTGGAAATCCGGCAGCCCACGGTATGCTGCCACCACCAAGGACCAGCTGATCCGGCCCTTCATCACGCCCTGCAAACCACAAAACCAACAAAGAACACATCAGCATCATGAACAGTAATCAACAATAACACTGTATATACTATTTTATTTTATTTTTTTTTAAAAAAAAATACATATATATTTTTTGGAGGCGTCCAGGCCCCTGGACGCCTCCTTCCTATTTTCTTTATTCCTTTTTCGAAAAATAATCCAAAAACCAAAAATAAAAAATATATAAATAATATATATATTATTATGGAGGCGTCCTAGGCCTTGGACGCCTCCTTATTTTTTAAATTTATTTTATTATTTACGAAAATTAATAAATAAATAAAAAAAAGAAAAAGAAAAAGAAAACATGGAGGCGTCCAGGTCCCTGGACGCCTCCTTCTCTCACTACCCGCCTCTCTCTCACAGCCTTTCGCACACCCGTTTTAGCCTATTGAACCACAGAGTGAGGATTCCGAGGTACTTACCGGGTCGTGATCGTCCTCTCCCGCGTCACCAGCATCCGCAGCAGCCTCCGCGGCCAGGAGAGGCACCTCCATCCCCTCCTCCGCAGCAATCTCCTCTGCTGCAGCCTCCTCGGCATCATCCCTCAACCTCCTCGCACGACGAGCCAGTCGTTTTCGCTTCCCTGGACCCTGGCTCGATCCTCCTCGCTCCATGGGGACTAAGAATAGGTCGTCTGGGTGACTGGGTCGTCAGATTGAACAGTAAATGAGCAAAAAGGGGGGGGGGCAGCCCTTAAATAGAAATTTCTTTTTTTGGGGCGTCCAGGCGCCTGGACGCCCCCATCATTTTTTTATTTCAAAATTTAAAAAAATTTTGGGGCGTCCAGGCGCCTGGACGCCCCTAAAACAAAAAAATTAAATAAAATAAAAAATAATAGTTGGGGCGTCCAGGACCCTGGACGCCCCCAAAACAAAAAAATAAAATAAAAATAAAATAAAAATTAGGGGCGTCCAGACAGTTGGACGCCCCCAAAACAAAAAAAAATTAAATAAAATAAAAAATAATAGGGGCGTCCAGGCCCCTGGACGCCCCCCCCCATAATAAAAAATTTTCAAACAAAAAAAAAATATAATATATTTATATAAGAATATGTATATAATCCAAACAAAATAAAAAAAACACAAAGAAAAAGAAAAATCATAAAAAAAGATAATAATTAAGGGGACGGGGGTCCGAAACATCCAAATGCCAAATTTTATTCCATCAGAAAAGCAGAGTGAACTACATCAGGGGCTTAGGCGCTTTAGGCCTTAACTTCCCCAGTTCGGTTACATAAGCCCTCCACGGCTCGCATTCTTCCACCACGTGCGCTAACGCCTTTCCCGCAACACTTGTCTTCCAGGGAGCTTTAATGGCCTTCGCTTCCTTCGCGTCCGCTTCAGTGCCCAACTCCCTTTTCTTCAAAGGAACAATGTCAGTCGGTGGCGGGAACGAATGGCGTGGGATGCCAATCTGGAGGCAGCACCGATGCGCGTTGTAAAGAACAAACTCGGTCGCGCCGATCAGTTGAAGATCAACTTCGGGAGAAGGCCTCATGAGGAGATCAAGCGAAAGCAAACATGCCGGTGCGCAAGTGAAGAAGCCTTGTGTCACGGTGCGGAAGTGAGACCGCCAGTCTTCGCGTTTCTTCAGCCACGGAACGCGGTTCACTACAGTACCACCAAAGCCTAACACGTCGGCTATGTGGTGAAGCGGGCTTTGTTGGAAGAGCTTCGAAACGGTTGGCATTCCCTCGCGGTGGTCGAATTTGAAATGCAAATCCAGCCAGCAATTCAAGACAAGTGCACAACCAAATGGAGGCTTACCCATGCTCGAGGCGGTAAGGCCGCTGTAAAGATAGGCAAGGACGGCGGGTCCCACCCTCTTTCCACGCCAGATCCCGCAGATAGCACTCAGCTGGTCTTCCTCCACTATGTTGTCGGTATAAGGAAACAAGAGAGCACCCGCCAGACAGATAGTGAACCCCTTCATGATTCCCTCCAAATAGTCATCGTCTGGTGACCCTCTCAGGGCGTCCATGACCCACTCCGCGAGCTTTTGGAGATCGATCCCCTTCTGAGTACGGACCTTTCTAGCTGCGTCGGGCGGCATGAAGCTTCCAAGGACGCTTTCAGAAGTACCCCGTGTCAGCATCCGCATAGCCTTCACCTTCCCGTCACTCTTGAATTTCTTCAGACCAAGCAGAAGTTCCACCTCCTCGAGGAGGATGGTCACCTCGAAGGTCGGGAAGATAAAAGTGTGGGTCTGGGGATGCCAGACCTCCACTAGCGCGCCCATAGCCGCCCAGTCCATACGAATCTTCTCGTAATGCTTGGCGTGAATAAGGAGCCCCTGCAGATGCCACTTCGAGAGTATGGCCCTCATGCCAATGGAGATATTGGAAGTCAGCTTTGAAAGCCATGGCAGCTTGGAAAACTTCCTCGGGCCTGGGAAGAGTGGATATGGCTGGGAGAGGAAAGAAGAAGAAATGAAGGAAGTAAGAAGAAGGTTCACGTGCAGAAATTTGAAAAGAGTCGGCTTACCATATGCGACATGATCGTCCCACTCAGATGACCCTCGAGGTCGGAAAGTCGCCTAATCTCGCTGCTAGGCTTACTCCTCTTCATAACGCGGGAAGACTCTCCTTCCATCCTGAAGATCTCTAGATTCTCCTCTCCTTCCTCTCCTGAGCTTCCAAAACCCACCTTGGTGCATTTGAATGAACTAGCCTAAGGGGAGTTCTTATAGGAAGGGAAGGGTGCTACAGGACAGAACATGTCACATCAGTGGTCATTGTCAAGATTTTGTCTGGATCTCCTTTGAACTGTGGTGCGATTCTGCTACCTTTTGATGTTGCTAACCTTTGCTGGCCTGTGCAGGTTTTACTAACGGACGTCTTTGTCCTATCTCCTGTCCCACCTTTCATTGGTTGGTCCCACCAGGTCATGCATCATAGTATATGATACCTACGCTACTAGAACATGTCAAGGACCTTGCGGCCCGAACGAATCTGGGATTTGAGTTCCCCTTCAACAAAAACGGTGATGATCCCGGAAGAGTTAGGGTTGTACGGATAGGCCGTCAATTTGTGATAGAATGGGGACGACGGTTCCATTCAGTGAGTTGGTGCGCGGATAAACGGGCCCCAGCCCAGTGTCGGCTCACCGGATCGGTATCCTGACCCGTTCTTCACAAGTTGACAATATTATCCTTGGCTATTTTCTATTTTTGTTTGTTTTAAATTTTTCTTTGAACCCAGCATGCATTCATATAGGACTTTGATTTATTGCGGAAGATCATTCAAGTGATTCGATTGTGAAAGCCGTTGTGCTCCAATTCCCACAAATATGAGATATTCCACTCCGAATGAAATACTGAGTTTCCTTGAGACAGCCCTACACTGCTCTTCCAAAGGAGACCCTTGTTTGGACAGACCCTCAGATATTCCTTTACCTTTTTTGACCCACCTTGGCCGCAGCACTTCCACATTGGCTGGTAACCGCTCCCCAAAGGTGAAACCTCCGGTTTATGACCCAGGTACTTCCACACCGAGAAGTTGGTCTCCTTTTGTTTCGTGCCTGAGCGCACATCTCACCCCCCCTTATTTGATCTCCGTCCAAGCAATCGTCAATGTTTGAAAGACCTTCTTCAAGGTCGCCTCATTGAAACTCCAGGAAAGATTCCAAACAGTAACGTCAAAAGCGTGTCTCATCACACCTTGGCATCAACTTATCAGTCCGCTCCCACTTCACTCCACTCCACTTCGATACCATTCCACTACGTGTCGCTCCCTTGCAAAGCAAACGCCAAGGCGGGGCAGCTGTAGACACGCCATTCTTGACGCCTCCTGAGAAAGTCTCATATTACTATACAACGCCCCGCAACGGCTTACGCATTCTGAATCACTCGAGTGCTTCCTTTTCTCGGATCTTCTTCTGCCTTTTTCGGCATCCGAAATCGTCTCGTCACGGCATTCGGACGGCATCAACACCAGTCAGACGCATCAAGAGGTTCCGGAATCAAGAAGGGGGTCTGCCGGGCGGCCGCCGACGCCTGATTTGAGGACCCGGGTGGGTCTTAATGGGGGCGTCCAGGCCCCTGGACGCCCCCATTATTTTAATTTGTTTTATTCTTTTCTCAGGGCCCAAAACCAAATATAAAAATATAAAAAATATATATATTTATGGAGGCGTCCAGGACCCTGGACGCCTCCATAAAAACAAAAATAAAAAAATAAGTGTAAAATGCCAGTTGGCATACAAAAACAAATAAAATAAATAAAAAAATACATATTAATGGAGGCGTCCAGGCCCCTGGACGCCTCCATAAAAACAAATAAAAAATATAAAATGCCAGCCCTAGCATAAAAAGACAAAGAAACAATAAAAAATAATAAACTTTTGGAGGCGTCCAGGCCCCTGGACGCCTCCATCAACTCACTCACGGGCGCCGGCCACCGAACGACGGTTTGTCGTGTGTGAAAAAAGCCAAATTTAGAGACGTCCAGCTGACTGGACGCGCCCATTTCTGAATCACGAGGCGCCGCTCACAAAACCACGCGTTGTGCCAAACCGCGTGCGGCCGTCGTCGGTTTTCGGTGGACCTGTTAGAGGCGTCCGGGACCCTGGACGCCCCCATAAAAGTATTCTAAAAAAATCAATAAAAATAGAATAAAATATTATTTCGGCCCTGATGGAGGTGTCCAGGGTCCTGGACGCCTCCACCTTCCGGAGCTCTATAAATAGAGACCCACCCCCTCAGTTCTGGGAGAGCTAAGCAGTGATCCGATAGGCTGCCGGAGCCCAGAGGCTACGGAGTCATTTTTCTAACCCGTGGGGTCTTTTGTAGGTGGAGGTTCTGCCGGCTTCTCGGGTGCCTACGCTCGCGAGAGGAAGGTCGTCTTCATCCACCGCGCTTCCCCGTCGTCCCCACGCTGCCGGAGCTCCGCCGGATTTCACCCTCGGCTCATCCAATAAGCTTTTTCTTCCCCTTTTTCTCCATAGTTCTTTACATTCATCATATTGCATCCTCTATCCCCCTTCACAAGGGCGCCTCTTCTCTTATACTTCTTGCATCCATCATCTCATTTTCCTCCTACTCGAGTCCGAGAGGGGTTTAAAAGATAACACCAACCAGGTGTGTGTCTTGCCATCATTTCGTTATTTTTACCGCGAGGATTTGAATACTACACCTCCATCTTTCTAATCCACTTGTCATTTATTTGTCGTTGTTTTGCAAGGGTACCCGAGGAAAGCCCTCTCCGTCGGCCGGCCGGAAGGAGAGGAAGAAGCAACCCGCCATGTCCCGCTCTTGAGGTAGGCGCGATCACTTTCTTATTTTGGGGTCTTTCGGCCCCTGGCGATCACATCTTTTCATCGAGGCCGCGGCGAGTCACTTCCCCAATGGCCGTTTAAATTTCCGTTTCCTATATTCTCTTTATATTTTGTTAAATTCTGCTTATATCATCGAGGCCGCGGCGAGTCACTTCCCCAATGGCCGTTTAAATTTTCGTTCCTATATTCTTTCTATATTATATTATATTTTGCTCATATCATCGAGGCCGCGGCGAGTCACTTCCCCAATGGCCGTTTAAATTTCCGTTCTTATATTCTCTCTATAATCTGTTATATTCTGCTCATATCATCGAGGCCGCGGCGAGTCACTTCCCCAATGGCCGTTTAAATCTCTGTTCTTATATTCTCTTTTATATTCTGCTATATTCTGCTCATATTCTCGAGGCCGCGGCGAGTCACTTCCCCAATGGCCGTTTCAATTCTTGTTATTTAATTTCTGCACCATTCCCGTCCCCCCGAGGCCGCGGCGAGTCACTTCCCGCTATGGCCGTTTGAACCCCATATCTTGCTATATTATACTTGTCCCGCTCGCCCCACCGGAGCAATCTCCCGTGGTGGCCCCTTCTCTCTTCTCTATCATTTCTGTGTTGCAGCAAAACAACAAAACAAACAAAAAAAGAGGAGCCCGCGCGCTCTCCGCATCCTCTTCCCCGCACCATCGAACTCCGAACCGCGTG